>CM053627.1:54424930-54464673 GCA_028646595.1 Phalanger gymnotis
ACAATAACCTCCACTCCTTAGGGAGAGATACCTCTTGGAGGCCTGTCATTCAGCAAGTTCAATCTCAGCGAGAGATACACTGGAATGAGAGCTAACTGGATTTGGTGGAGCCAGAGAATGTGGACTCACATCTCACCTTGGCCACTTAACCATGACAACAGTGAATTCCCTTCAATTCTCCAAGTTTCCATTTCTTCCTCTTTAAAAAATGGAAGCCCCAGGTGTGGTGATGCAGGCTGACACTGAGGCTGGAGAATAGCTGAAGTTCAGAGGTTCTGAGCTGTGTTAGGGCTAAAGCCAATCAGGGCTCTCCACTAAGTCTGACTCTAATCTAGTGAGCCCCTGGCAGCTGAGGGCTGAAGGGCTATGGAAACTGGGGGAAAATGGCCCATGTTGGAAAAATGGAGCAGGTTAAAGCTTCCATGCTGATCAATATTGGTATTTAAAAAAATAAAATAAAATGAGAGAAATAACATAGGTTATGGTGAGGAAAGTGCTATATGTGCCTTAAATCACCATATAACCATATAAGTGATTCATTATATTTCCTGGGGATAGGTATCAAGTTCATTGCTCTATAATCTGAAAGAATTAACCTTCTTCTCCTTTCTGAAGAGCAGGGCAACATTGGCTCACCTTCCATTTTCCACTATTTGTGGGCAACAAGTTAGTTCCTCCATATGTAAGCTATGTATGGATTTGATCAGTTCAGACTTAATGGTTTTGTGTACCTGGCGACAGGTTTAAGGAATGGTTGCCCCACATGTAGCACTATCATCTTTTTGGGGGAAGAGGACCTGTTTTGCCCAGGCATGGATGCCTTTTATTTTTCCTTGTTGAATGTAATTTTCTTTTATTCAATTAAAAAATCTATTTCCTCTCCCTCCCATTGCCCCCTCCCAACATTGGAAAGGAAAGAAAAAAAAGCAAAACAAATATTCATAGTTGAGCAAAACAAATTCCTGCATTGGCCATGGCTAAAAATACGTCACAATCTGCACTTTGAATCTAATACCTCACCTCTTTGTAGGGAGGTAGTCCTTTGGTTCTCTTTTGCCTCAAAGGCCTATCTCAGTTCTAGCATTAGTGTGTGTGTGTGTGTATGTGTGTATACATATATTTGTGTGTCCATTTATATTTGTGTACATATATGCACATACATACCTAAGTAGTCTGTTTATCTCCTACTCTGCCCCTGATCATTTTGGAGACACCCTTTTTATTTCCTAGGGTTATATTCTAAGGTCATTCTGGGCTTTATCTCTGGTGAGGCTATTCTTATGGCATCATACCACTTTTTTTGTGTGCTTCCTTAGTTCTATGCCCTTGCTTCCATCTTTTGCAAATGCTCTTTTAAAATCTGCATGCATCTCTTCAGACACTTTCCCTTTGTATCCCTTATGGGGATCATTCATGGTTATATCAACAGAATTTTGGTTTTCAGAACCTTATATCCCTCAAGTCAACTTTTTTTTGGAGGTAACTGGGGTTAAGTGACTTGCCCAGAGTCACACAGCTAGTAAGTGTCTGAGGCCAAATTTGAACTCAGATAATCCTGACTCCAGGGCCAGTGCTCTATCCACTGCACCACCTACCTGTCCCAAGCCAACTTTGTTTTCAAAATCTTAGACTATTGAATCATACATCTCTTTCCTCTAAACTTTTAAAAGCCTACTCAAAAAATCTATATATTCTATGCTTTAGGTTTACAAACTACACTGAAGACCCAGGGCCATTGGCTCCAACCTCTCTTTCCAACCTTATTTCATATTACACCCCTTCAAACACTCACTATTCTGGCCAAACTAGCCTGCTGACCTTCCCCAAACTCAGCATCCCTCAGCCCATCTCTGTGCCCTCACAGATTGCCTTGAATTTATTTATCTCTCTATATGCTTCTTCCAACCCCTCAGTAGAATATAAGTCCTCTGCTGAGGGTGCTGAAGAGCAGGGACTGTACTGTTTTTGTCTTTCTATACCCCGTGACTTACATGTTACCTTATACATGTTAGGTGTGTAATTGCTCTTATAAAATCAGCTGTATACATCAGACTTTTCCCAGGCACTTTCATTCTGGGGTATTCTAGACAAATAGGTCACAACATAGGTTTCCTGTCTTTTTCTTATAACAACTCTTCCACTTGCCAAAAAAGTGTAATCTAAGGTAACTTAAGAGCTGAGGTACTGAGAAAAGCTGGTAAAGCATTTAGTAGAAAGTAGAATTGTGAAGTGTCCTTTTCTCTGCTTAAATAGTGGAGTCAAGGCTCTGACTTTGGCTGTCACTGCTGAGAATATGTTTGAGCAACTCACACCTGGGCCCTTATAAAGACAATACACAGATGATATCAGAAGATTTATGCCTGGTCCTCATAAAACCACTTCTGCAAACTAAGGGAGCACCACTAACACGTGCCATCAGGCTTCTTTTGGACTTGGAAATTTAAAATTGTTTTTGCAATTTCTTTTCCCTTCACACCAACACCCCCACCCACTTCAGCCCCCCGATACACACAAACATTGCAGTTGCCAGTGATCTGAAGAAATATCGCGATGTATTCAAGAGTTCTCAGATCAAAATTAACTTTGGTTTAATTTTAAAAATAGAAACATGACATATGGTATTTTGAGATAGGAGTGGGTGTGAAATCAACAGATGATAGGGATATTGCATCTCCCAAAAGAATGGGAATCCCAGTTTAGCAGATGTAAGAAAAGATAGTATGGCATCTGGTTTTGCTCCCACAGAAGCTATCCATATAGCTGAGGTAACACTTATTTGTCAAGACAATGGCCATCCTGGTGTCAGGGAAACTAGAAAGGCCAAACCGGTTGAACTACTTCAAGCTTATCATATGAGTTCAAGGGTCTGGTCTTAGTCAAGGCTCCAGGTCTACTGATTTGCATAATTTGCATATGTTAAAGAGGGAAGGTAGGGGAAATAAAGAATGTAGATTAATCCTAACTCAGACAAGGAAGATAGAACTAATTAACTTCACTTCTGCTTCTATATCCTTATTATCCTACCTATATAAATTGTATAACCTAAGAAAACTATGTAAAACGTAAAAGAATGTAAACTAACCATAACTCAAACAGGAGTGGAGGTGCTGTTGTATCAGTGCTAATCACATGCATCTTCCTAAGGTTATGCTACCAGGAAAGCAATGAGCTGCAGAAGCACATCTGGGGCTAATTTCCTGACCCTGCCTTGGGGACTCCTGTGATCTCCACTATGGTGTTAAGAGGGCTACCACTTGGGATTTCCCTGGGGAACCCTGTGGTCTGCACAGCCTTCTAAAGGGGCCATCACTTGGGTCTTCCTTAGGGTGTGACCCTAGGAAGCCCTGTGATCCCCACATATAAAGGGGGGTTACCATCTGGTCTTCCTCTGGGAGTCCTGTGGTCTGCACAGCATTCCTTAGGGGTTATCATGTGGTTCTTTTTCAAGGTCCAACCTTAGGAAGACTTGTGATTCCCCACTACCATTCTAAGGGGCCATCACTTGGGTCCTCCTTAGGGTGTGACCATAGGAAGCCCTGTGATCCCCACATATAAAGGGGGACTACCACTTGGTCTTCCTCTGAGAGTCCTGTGGTCTGCACAGCATTCTTTAGGGATTATCATGGGGTTCTTCCTCAGGACTTTGGCCCTGCCTAGGAAGTCCAATGACCCCAAAACCATGTTCCTCATGGCAGAGAAAGGGATTGAGGAGGTCAAGAAGAACATTAGCATCTTCTCTGTGTTCTTCTATCTGCTAGTGAGAAGGGCAGTAGGTGCTGGCTGGTCTCTGTATATTCATTGCAAGCTTTCTTTTGGAAGCAGTTGGGATTCCAGGCAGTGGCATAGGTGAGGAGAGGATACAAACTTATATGAGGGGAAGAGATGGGTTGGAATTTAGTCTTCACCAATAGGAAATAGGTCACTCAGAGAATCTTTCCCAATTCCACCCTGCATGTGGTTACTGGACACCAAACGCTTAAGAGAAGAATGAAAGAGGTCAGAGAGAGTTAGGGCCAACCGTTCATTCCTTTATTCAACAAATATTTATTAAGAGCCTTCTATGTGCCAGGCACTGTGTTAAGCACTGATGATACAAAAAGGAGCAAAAGAAAGTCCCTCCCCTCAAGGAGCTTACTATCTAAGGAGGGAGACAAGATGCAAACAAATACACACAAAGCAAGAATAAATAGGAAATAGAATAAATAGGAAATAATTAACAGAATGAAGACACTGGAATTAAGAGTAGATAGAGAAGGCTTCCTGTAGATGGTGAGAGTTTAGTTGGGACTTAAAGGAAGCCAGAGAGGGCAGTAGTTGGAGTGAAAGAGGGAGAATGTTCTAGGAATGGAGACATCCAGAGAAAATACCACAGCTGAGAGATGCAGTTTTTTGTTGATGAAACAATCAGGAGGCCCATGTCACTAGAATGGAGTTTGTGTTGAGGAAGAAGATTGGAATGGTAGGAGGGGGCTAGGTTATGAAGGGCTTTGAATGCCAAACAGAGCATTTAATAATTTGATTCTGAAGCTATAGTGAGCCACTAGAGTTTATTAAGTAGCGAGGGTGACATGATCAAAACTGTGCTCTAGGAAAATTCCTTTCATGGTTCAATGGAGTATCAATTGGAGCAGGGAGAGACTTGAGGTGGGCAGACCCAACAGCAGCTACTGCAGGAATCAAGGGCCTGTACCAGGGTAGCAGGGTATCAGAGGAGAGAAGGAGGTGAATTCCAGAGATGCTGCAAAGGTGAAATTGACGGACCATGGCAATAGTTTTAGTGTCACACCCATGCTTAAAACACTAAAAAAAATGAGTTATTAGTATTGGAATATTATATATATACATACATATATAATATAGTATTGGAAGTTTATATATACATACACACACACACACACACACACACACACACACACACATATACACACCGCCTTTCAACTACTCAGGGAGGGTAGTCAGCCACAGGACGATCATTTAGTCCAACCCACTCATTTTACAGAGAAAGAAAAGTAAGGCCCAATAGATGAAGTGATTTGCCCTGTGTCCCATGGTTACTTCTGGCAGAACCAAACTTCAGACTCAGATACCCATGCTTTTTGCACAGGGCCAGCCTGCTTCTGGCTCTCTAGACTCTCTCTCTCTCTCTCTTGCCTCTCTTCACCCTGAAGCAAGAGCTCTCCCTAGAAGGGCTACCAGGGGCCGGGAACCTGCAACCTCAAGGCCATTTGTATTCAGTCAAAGGGCTCTACTTGAGGACCTAGAGGGCCACATGTGGCATCGGGGCTGCAGGTTCCCTACCCCTGGCACTGGGCAATTTCTGCCCTAGGCCCTAATTTACAGATCATTCTGAGATGTCACACAAGCTTGTGTGTGTGTATGTGCTTGTTTATGTGTGTGTGTCTCAAAGGCACAATCTGAACCCAAGCTCTTTGACTACCAAGCCCACCTTTTCATGGAACACACTGCTTCCCAATTCTAAGCACTTCTAGAGCCCAAGCTGGACTCTATGCGGTAATTCTGCATACATGAGAGTCTCAGAAACAGAGGGCATACAAAAAGCGGGGAGGTGAGGATTTTAATCACCTCAAATTGAGTGAATGCCCCTGTGAGGTCTTCTTTCGACTGCTGAGGGGTTTTAAGGAATAGTCAAAGCCAACTGTGCTGGTAAACCACATTAATCAGTCATCTTCATGCTGTAAATTGAGAAACATGTGGAAGGCCCATTTATGCCAAAATCTTTTCCCCATTGGCCTACTAGAAATTAATCCCATTTCTAAAAAGATCCTATTACCATATAAATATTTATGAGAGTATTTAAACCTTCATCTTTTAAAACCTTGATGAGGAAATATGTTGACATAGGTTTGCCTACTAGTACTAGAGAGCATGGGAAGGTTCAAAGATCACTTGACAGATATTATCTCACATCAACCCTGAAGCTGAGAGTGGGTGAGTGACTTCCCCAGGCTCACACAGCTAGGAAATGGCCACCACTAGGAATCAGCTGAGGTCTTCCTGGCTCTAGGTCCAGGTTGTAGCCTCTGGGCCACCTAGCTGCAGGCAAACAGCTCATAGAGATATTGAAAAGGCTATTTCTGGGTCCAGGTCCCACCACCCCATCAGTTCCTTCCTCCTAGAATGAATGAAAAACCATTTCTTAAATGCTTACCTATTTGAAAGCACTGAGGATACAAACAAATGCAAGATCATCCATCCTCTCTGTAAGAGATGGGAGTTTTGTTTCCACAGAATTGAAGGTGTACTTTCCGCCTGCTCCACCCCAGCTTTAGCAGAAACCAGGCCCCAGGTCGGTCAGGTGAAAGGTAAGAGGGTTGTAAGCATGCTTAAAGGAGCCATTTGAGGAGGGCATGACATAGGCAATCAGGGGGGTTGTATCTGGCCAATGAAGAGCCTGGCAGAAGATTCAAGGTGAGGGTCTATTAAAGGACTGGCATCCATCTGAGTCCCTTGTACTTTCTCCCATACTCTGTTCAGGGGAGGTATCCATTTATTCAGGGGCAATAAATGTAAATTATAATTAAAACATTCCTGACTTCCCAACAAGTCTTGCTTATTCCTAGACAACGTGAATATGTTTCTAACAGTTGGGGGCTCATCGCAGGATCAATATAGCATCAGAAGAAAGAGATATTTCACACAGAGAATGGGTGGCACCCCCACTCTTTTGCAGTGGGCCCTAGTATCTGCAGGTGAAAATTTCCTTCTTCAGATTGCTAATTTCCTGGGAGTATTTATCTAGAATCCTTGGGAACCCAAAAATATGAGTAAAGGGAGAAAAGGGGAAGGAAAATGGCCATAGACAGTGCAAGTCAGGTGCCTGAGCAAGGTGGGGGAGTCTTGCTTAGTCATGTCTGGATTCACTCCAAGTGGAGAAATAAGATTTGCTTGAAATGGGGAAATGAGCTCTTAAAATATTTGACCTAGGTGGGGAGAATGGATTTCTCCTAGTGCTTTTCAAAGCACTGGTGGGTTGACCCAGGGAGACCTTAATCTACAGGGAGAAAGGCAGACAGCCAAGCATCCTTCCCAATCACTGAGATAAGGGAAATTCTGCTCTACACCCTGGAGCAAGCTCTCAAGAAATCCCAAACAAAAAACAGGGAGTCCCTGTGAGGATTGGCTCTGTTAAGTTTGCAGGGTTGAGGGAGGACAAGAAAGCATAAAGGAACTGAAAAGGAATCAGGACGAGAGGGCTGATAAAGAGAAGAAAGCTGGCAGCCCTGAATTAAGGTCTGATCAGGTCTTAAAGGTTTAAAAAAATCTGTGTGTTTGCATTAACTCAGTGTATCTAGCATCAAGCAGAGTGTTTTAAAAACTGTAGAAGTAAAGGGGATCTTCTGTGTGATGGGGTGATAGCCTTGGGGATTCATTGGTCTGTTTAGAGTGTGATTAAATTATTAGTCATTTAACTCTTTAAGGTTTAAGGTAAAAAGCAGTGGGAGAAGAAGCCTGGTAAGTATAATATTTTTATTATTTACTTGAAAAGTTTGAGGTAGTTTGGGTCAAGATTAGGAAAGAAAGATTGAAATTGGAGATACAGAGAGTAAAATGTTTCAGTAAAGTCTGGGAAAGAAAGAGAGATAGAAGCTAGAGATAAAGAGATTTGGGTGGGGGTTGTAGAATGGTGGCTTGAGACCACCTGGCATTGAGTCCATGTGTTGCTTTTAGCTGCCACATGCTCCTGGCCACCCCCTGCCCCCACCCTCCACATTGAAAGACTGTGAGTTTTATATAATAGCTAGGGATAGGAAATTAAGTTAGCTCCCTGAAAATGAGCATATCTAAAAGGCAGTTGTTCTCAAAAGGGGTTGCCAGGCCCAAATGTAATCCACTTAGGAAGGACTCTTTAGCTACTAAAAGTGATTTTCCCCTCCACTTTAATCTGAGGCAGCAGGATGAAGGGGAAAATGAAAAATATTTTAGCTTGGTATAAAGAATGAGTAGGGGAGTTGCAAACCCACATGCTCTTAAGGACCACTCCCTCCTTATCTTTCTTAAGAGTCCAAAGGTATTTTTTGGAAGAGAAGTGACCCCCCCCCCCCCCCGCAAATCCTTTGAATCCTTAGGCATTTTGTTAATTGCCAGTATGAATAAGATGAGGTTTGGAGAAAGCAGGGTGCCAAATTCAAATCTGGATGGTTTGTATAAGGAAGTAATTATTCAAAATAAAAAAAAAATTTTCTCTAAGTTCATTCATGGCCAAGCAAATATTCCTAATACCTGGGGCAGAGGTAATAGTTGGCTAGGAGGATCTGTACAATGATAAATAAATGAAATGTATTTAAGGTATTAATGTATAAAGATATATTATATATGTATTTATATGTTAAGGTATTAATATATAAATACCAGAAGTAATATGATCAATAATTTCTATATGATAATCTGAAAATGTAATTGAAGTCATCTTATTTCTAAATTGTATTTTTAGAGTTCTCTTAGGCTGTAAAATTTGGGAGACCCTTGTGAGTTCTAAATTTTGTTTTATATATACATATACATATATATATATGTATATATATATTAATTGATCTTTTGAAAATGGTGTGGAAAAAATAATGTGATAGTTTGAAATTCGCCTACTTAGCTGGGTAATTTCAAGTTTTAAATACATTAAAAGGTTTAAAGCATTAAATATTTTTGGTTTAAAGATACATTTGTATGGTTTAAATGTTTACAATTGTAAAAAATGATGAAGAGGTTAAAACTGATATTGTTCCATTAAAACGGCTTTGCTATCACTTAATAGCATTTGTAGGATTATTAATTAACACTTTGTGAGAATCTCCTGTTGTAATTGTTATGTACAAGAGGTTTTGTGAATAGAAAATTTGGAAATTTTGTGATATCTAGAAATTCTGTAATAACAAAGAATTGAGTTGTTATAATACCTTGGGAATTTATGAAAAAGCAATTTTTCTTATAATCTAGATGTTGTTAGATTAAGAATTGTACTTAATCAAGAAATTGAGGCTGTTGACTAAAACAAGGATTTTGGACTTAAAATTCTTGAATTTTATGAAAGGGCCCAGGGATAGAAGATAAGGCAGAGACAGGAAATTCTAAAGGAGTTGAAGTTTAAAAAGTAGGGACTGTGTTGAAAGGCCAGTCTCTTTCCCCACTTCCCCTCCTTTCTTTTGGACAGTTTGATCTATCCCCACCTGTAGAAGGGAAGGAAGGGGGAGGGGCAGCAGTTACTAGGATTTAAGTTGTACTGAAGGAGGGACAATAGCAGAGGTTAGAAGCCAGCCTCAGCCCCCATCCCTTCAAACCTGGCTTTTGAAAGTCAGCAGAACTGATTTAAGATAAGATTAGGTGTTAAGATGTGAATCTTAAGGATAAAGTTTTTATTAATGAAACTTACCATGTGATGTAAAAGAACCCACTCTCAGGGGGAGATGATACGATGATGTTTTTTTTATGGCAGATCTCTGTAATCAAAATAAATACTGATAAAAGGAAAGATATATGCCTATAGATTGTAGTAGGAAGGCCAAATTTATGATCTCAAAAAGGATCATATAAATATCTGAATGGTTTGAAATCGTTGGGTATACAGAATTCTCCAAGCAGAAGGCATCAAAAAATTTATTCAGGGCCCAGAGCAACAAATTAGCGAACCAACCTCCCCATTCCAGTATTGTGAACACAAGCCTCCAGGCCCAGTAGGTCCACCTCACAAGAGTAGCCAGGAGGCTACAGAAAAATAAGATGGCATAAATCATATTCACTGGCCTCCAGACCTCACTCCAATTCCTGGGTCCACACAGGGGTCGGCTCTGCTTAGGATTTTTTTCCAGCTGTAGTTTCTTGTCTCTCCTCGCAGCCAAGCCCCACCTCAAAGACTAGAGACCAGAGTCCAAAGACCCATTGGTTCTTGAATTGGCCCCTTTTAAGTCCTTAATCTATGCCCACACAGGTTTCACACCTGACAGGGCTTTGGGCCTGGGGCTTAGCATTTAACAGGTGAAAGTACTTTCACCATAAACAAAAGCCAAACTCCTCCAGGGCACCCGTTAAACTAAGCCCATTTTGCCTTACTGGCACACAGATGTAAAAGGGTTTTGTGGGGAGAGATGGAAAATTTGATTAATGTAAATATGTGTAATCTTGCTGTCATATCACTTGATTAAAATGTCATACATTTGATTAAAATCAAATGACTGGCTACATTGGTACTCTTGTATAATCATATGGAAGATAACATTCTAAATATTAAGGGGAATAATTAGACAAAGGGAAAAAGAAGTTCGTGAAATAAAGATACAAATGTAAGGCTGAATCATTATCCCATAGATCAAGGCTGAGATTTAAAGTTACTTTGTATCTATGTGGAATAAGTTGCTTAAATGTTTTAAAGTGACATAAGAGCAATTGGGCATTAATACAAATAGTGTAATTAATTGCTGGAATTAAATCAGAGACATTTCCAGTTTGGGGATGATAGTCATTTACTCTCAACCTAGTAATTTCAATAAGGGCCAAAGCCTGAACTAATAATTGACTAGAAGAAGAGCCTGGACCTAAGCTTCTTTGTTCTCCGAGCCTACTCAGAGAAGGCTTCTTCCTATGTCAACAAGGCCAGATCAGGCTGACTTAAGAACATGCTTTCCTCTGCCATTGAGCATGAGACCCTTAACCTGAGCTTCTCATTAGCTGGCTTTGGAGATGTTCCTTAAACAATATGAGATCATAGTCATATTTTAAACTGATTATTGGAACTTGCCATTCAAACACTTTATGGGAGAGTTAACTGACTTTTTCTGAGTCTAACTCCAGGTGTGAATGTCAAGGAAGGCTGACCCAAGATGCCAGCAGCCCTTTTGGGGGAGGCAGGCATGAACTGCAGGTATGATTTCCTGGTAAAGTTAAGAGGGCAATTGTCCAGCCTGTGCTGAGGTGGGACCCTCTTGACCTGATGATCTGATGCCTTAACTGAAACCTGGTAGCCTTTAAGCCTGCCTCAATGCAGTTTGCAGTTTGACACAACTTCTGCCTGGAGTTGACAGGAAGCTGGGGAAAATATGGTCCCCCTACTCTAAGTCCCTAATCTCTTGCTGTGCCAGCAGTGGCATGAATATATGATGAAGTAATTGACACAAAAAGACAAAGACATGGGGCTAGGAGAGTTGTATAGTCCAGCTATAGACTGATTTCAATGGAATTACTCACAGTGTTTTATACAGGTTAATTGCTGAGTCATCCAGACTTCAAAGAAGAGTAAAACTGACCTTGCCATGAATAGACCCATTCAATTGACCCTGCCTTGAAGAGGTCTAAGAGGCCTAAACAGGATATAGCTGGCTCCCCACATCTCCCCCCTTTTTATTCTGTAATTTTAAGTGGCTTAAACATAGCATTCATTATCCTAAGGACACAAGGAAGACAAAAGTTTACCATGACCAAAGAATATAAGGTAGTGTATGGAAAATAGTCAAAACTACATTATTAATTGGGTCAAATTTTTTGAAAGTATCAATCATTGTTTTTACTACCCCCTCTGGATCAATACCAGGAAAAGGGGCATTTCACTATTTCAGCATTCCAATCCATCCCCCCCTTTCACTTTTGTAGATACTTTACCATTATAGATACATGTGATTTCTTCCCCTTAACCATCACCCATTTAAGTAAATATGGGAAGGATTGATTGACGCATTGACATATCAAAGGGGCCAGCCCCTTTATGAATATAGATACATAGACTCAAAAAGAAATAAAAAATGCAATTGTCTTTTTACGATTTAAAAAGTCTTTTCTTATGCAGCTGTCTGGCAGGGAACTTCCTCAATGAAATCTTCTGGCCATTGGTATTTGTTCCACCATCTCCAGCACAGCATCTTCTTCTTCTTGTCTTCTTACAGGAATCAGCTTTCTGTCCATTCTCCTACAAGACTGATCTGAGCACAATTTTAAATTACCATTTCTAATCCTTATAACCATGATCATTTTTATAAACTCAAAATTTGAACCATGGCCAATTGTCATATTTAAGAAATTCACATCAGAAACCAGTATCTTACACTTGACATACATCCATTCTTAATTTACTCACTAGGAGGATGAGATGTCACTTAAGGAATTAATAACAGGCTTCAGTACATACATAAATACATTAAATTGTCCATTTTTAACACAATGCATATAGAATCTTAATCTTTTAGTAATGCCATGTTTCTCTGATGGCATTTACAAAACAAACCACAAACCCCTTTTTTAGCATCATTAATTGTAACAAAACTTTAGACAAGCATGATATTAATCAAATAACAAAATAACATTCTCACATTGCTTAAGAAACATTTACAAAGCTAGCCCTCAGTGGCTCGCATGCATTTCTACCCTTGTTTGTAAAACTTTACCGAGTTGGTGAAAAAGTCCTTAAGTAATACTAATTCTAGAGTATTGTAACGAAGTTTCTAGTTATTGCAGAATTCTTAGATATCACAAAGTTTCTTAGTCAAAAAGGTGTTGTAACAGAATGTCACATTGTTAGCAGTGAGAGACTGATCACAGGAAAAATACTACTACTCTTAGAATCCTTTTTACCAATTGTACATAAACTTGCAATTTCTCAGCAAGCCAAGTTCATTGTTTAGAATTTGCATAAATCAAACAAGTTCTTATCCGGGGCTGATAAACTAGCCCATAAACATGGTTTACAGGGGTCTTGGCAATTTTACAAAATAAGGAGAAGTAACATGGATCTGTGGAAGGGGTTAATAGAAAAAGTTGGGCCTGTCCACTATCTTTTGCCTTTTCTCTGAGCACACTTATCCAAGGTTAAGGCTTTCTAAAAATCACGCAAAGGATTTTACAAAACTTTTCTTCATAAACTTATTTCCCTTTCTCAGAAACAGCTTACGATTTATCCTGATATTGTTATTAATTCCTAAGTATTAAACACCTCTTAAATTTGATCACCAAACTTTTTCCACATAATTGACAAGAAAAAAAAGAGAAAACTAAACATAGTTTTGTAAATACTAGACTTAAGCTTAATTAACAATCTCACAAATTTCCTAAATGATAGCAAAACAATTAAAGACAAAATTTGGTAATTTATGATTTTTTAAATTACAATACTACAAAATATTATAACATGGTCAATTAGAATGATTTAAAAGTTTTCTAACTCAGTACAATTCTTAGCCTAACAACATTTAGACTATAAAAGAAATTGTTTTTCTGACAACACAGAGTCTCAAATTTTACACATTACATTAATGATAACAGTAATGGTCTCAATTAGTAAGTCACAATAATTATATCACAACCAGTAAATCTCAATAGTTCTGTCACAATCAGTAAGTCTCAATAGGTATGTCATAGTCAGTAAGTCTCAATAGTTACCCAATATTACCACAACAGAATTTTCTTGGAGCTGTATAGTTATTAAATTTCTCAATGCCAAATACCAATATGCACCCCTTTTTAAATTATTCAAATATACATTTCTAAGTTCCATTCACATTTTTCTTGGGATAGTTTTACAAACAGTTTGGAATCACCTATTATAATCAGGTTGGTTTAAAATGTGCTTGGCCAGTATTCTAACTACATCTTTTGGCCCAGGTAAAAAGGAAGCCTGAGGAATTTGAATCATTGCTGATAAGGTATAGTCAGTTTCCCCTCCAAGCAGAGGAGTTTGACAATTAATTGACCATTAATAATAATAATTCACAATAACCAATATCTTTACCATAGCTAATATCCATATTAGATTTAATAGAACCTGCCCATGAATCTAGCCCAAAAGGTGGGAATTCCTGGTTTTCTAAATGGAAGTTGTAAAACATAAGAAGGCAGGGTTATCAGGGCTGAGAAGGTAACTTAACCAGTTTTATACAATTGTTTTCATTTTTTAATTTCAACAATAGTAATAATAATAATAATAATGATAGCTGGCTCCCACATCTTGCTGGCAAATTTCTATAATCAGAAGGTTTTGTAAGTACAATAAAAAATCTATGAAAATAATTGATTGTGGAACATCTTAGGTTACTATAGGACTGGAACTAGTGTTCCTGTAGAAGTTAGGGTAGTTTATTGGGCCTTGTATATGGGGCTTATATAAGTTAGGGTCTTTTAATTCTTGGTAATGGTATGGAGACAATTAGGTCAAGGGCTTGTGAGAATAGATTTTGTTATTTGGTTGATATCAAGCTTCTCTAAAGCTTTGTTACAATTAATAATGTTCAAAGAAGAATGACTTGTGGTTTATTTTGTAAACGCCATCAGAGAAACATGGCATGACTAAAATATTAAGATTTTATATGTACCGTGTTAAAAATTTGTTATTTACTGTATTTATGTATGTACTGGAGCCTGTTGTTAATTCCTTAGTGAAATACCTTTCTCCTGGTGAGAAAATTAATAATGAGTTAATGCAAAGTATAAGAAACTGGGTTCTGATGTGAATTTCTTAGATATGACAATTGGCCAAGGTTCCAATTTTGAATTTGTAAAATGATCAGAGTTATAAGGATTAGAAATGGTAACTTAAAATTGTGCTAAGGTAACTTTTGTAGGAGAATGGAAAGAAATCTGGTTCTTACAAAAAGGCAAGAAGAAGATGCTGGAGATGGCTGGAACAGATACCAAGGACCAGAACATTTCAATGACATTGCTCCCTGCCAGACAGTCTTATGTGAAGAGATTTTTGATTCTTAAAGGGACAATTGCATTAACATTTCCTTTCGGTCTCTGCGTCTGTATTTACAAAGGGGACTGCCCCGTTTAATTTGGTAATGTGGTGATCAACCTTTACTCCATCCCATATTTACTTAAAAGGGTGATGGTTAAGAAAAAAAATTCAGATGAGAAAGAGAGTAAGGGAGTATTAAAGATGTGGAAACAAAAGTTTGAATGAAAGAAGAGGAAAGAAATTGTAAGAAATAGGAGGAGGAGTTTTGTTATCACAGAACTGTGAAGGTGTACCTTGCCCCCTCCTCCACCCCAGCTTTAGCAGAAACCAGGCTTCAGGTCAGTCAGGTGAAAGGTCAGAGGCTTGTACATATGCTTAGAGGAGCCATTTGAGGAGGGCATGACATAGGCAATCAGAGGGTGGTATCTGGCCAATGAAGAGCCTGGCAGGAGATTCAAGGTAAGGGTCTATTAAAGGACTGGCATCCATCTGACTCCTTTGTACTTTCTCTCCTTCTCTGTTCAGGGAAGGTACCCATTTATTCAGGGGGAATAAATATATATTATAATTAAAACGTTCCTGACTTCCCAACAAGTGAGGAACTTGCTTATACCTAGACAATGTGAGTATGTTTCTAACACTCTCTATCTCTGTTTCTCTCTGTCTCTCTTTCTGTCTCTCTCTGTCTCTCTCTCTGTCTCTCTCTCTCTCTCTGTCTCTCTCTCTCTCTCTCTCTCTCTCTCTCTCTCTCTCTCTCTCTCTCTCTCTCTCCTTTATTCCCAAGGAAAACTGGGAAAATGGGAGCCAGCATTGTATAGTGGAAAGCTAGTCTCACATGGAGTAAAGAGGAGCTGTATTCAAGCATAGTCTGCTACCTAATTTGTGACTTTGGGCAATTTCCATCTCCTTTCTGGGCCTCAGTTTAGCTTTAAAGTCAGAGGTCACCCTAGGTGACTTTTAAGGTCTTTCTGGTACTTAATCCATGTCTTTAGTTTAAGCTGTTATTAATAAGTTAATTCATTGTTTAATTAAGCTATTATTAATGAAATTATTTCTACTGCTTCTGTTCACTCCCAGCAGCTAGGTGGGAAAAAACTCTCTGGACATTTTAGCTCAGAATGGGCTTATAGAGGAGTATTATATTATTCTGTCTTGTGTTATATTTGCATACATCTCACAGAGCCTTGTAGGTTCCCCATAAACATTTAAATATTTGTTTAATTTCACGTTATCAGGGCTTTTAAACTGTCAGTATGAATATTGTTCTTTTTTGGGAGAGAAAAGGGGTGATTTAAAAGAACCAAACCTCTTTTCATTCCTCTTTTCCCTTCACTCCCAGCAGCTAGGTGGGAAAAACCCCCTGGACATTTTAGCTCAGAATGGCCTTATAGAGGAGTATTATATTATTCTGTCTTGTATTATATTTGCATGCGTCTCATAGAACCTTGTATGTTCCCCATAAATATTTGATTAATTTCACGCTGTCAGGGCTTTTAAACTGTCAGTATGAAGCTTGTTCTTTCTGTGGGGGAAAGGGAGTAATTTTAAAAAGCCAAATGAATAGGTGAGGGATGTTATTATATGGTTAGTGTTTGACCAACCTGACCTGGAATTGTTGGAATAAAGCTATCCTCAATCTCATCCATCTGTATTGATGTCTCCAACAATCAGACGTAAGAATCACAGTTGTCACAAAGCAGTTAGCCACCCTGAAGGCCCACCTGCTGACCTTAGAATAAGAATCAGTCTATTTCCTGAGAACTCTGCTCTTTCCTTTTAGAAACCAACTTCTTTTCATTCCTCTTTTCCTTTCAATAATTTGGGGAGAGAGTAAGAATGACTGCTGAAATCTACTTCTGGACCCAACCTCACCCTCTCCCCATAGTCCTGCTGATGGCTATTTTCCTACTTGAAAATAGCTACACCTTATTTTTAACAAATTCCATGACTTTCCTTACAGAAAACATATCCTGATTAGGTCCTAAACTATAGATATGTGGAGAGAAAGAAAATGAAATTTTATTTTAAAAAATATACATGTATACATATACATACATATAGAGAGAGACAGGTATATATTAGACGTGGGGAGAAATATTAGTGGAAAATATTAAGGCATATAAGACTGAGGTCTAAACAGTTTTCTTTTCCATGGTGCATATTGCCACAAGGTGAATGTCAGGGATAATGTAGGCCTAGGATTAGAGTTTAGAGTAGGTAACTGAACAGAGTGGAGATACAGTACACAAGCCAATTTCTTTGTACATCTTTAAGTAGTTATTAGAACATTATTAACATAATAGTCCATAAAGAATAAATGCTAATCCCTCCATAAATACACTGAAATAGCTTTGAGCAAACTATTTTAAAGGGGAAAAATCACCTCAGATATGATTTCAGTGCTTTATTCCTCAACCAAAAAACTGTTATCAGGCTTGGTTTATATAAACATTTGCTTTCTGACAATTGGTAATAACAGAACATAGTTTAAACAAACCGCCATGGTTCCGCCAACACTTGACGGTTTTGAAAATTGGAACAAAGATTTTAATTCCTCCTTCTAGTAATTTAATCTCATTCTAATGTGCTATTGCCAGGTCATAGATATGGCTGCCAGAGGACACCTATCCCAATCGTAAGGTGCATTATCTACTTAATATACAAATGTAAAACCTTGTTAATTCTCTTAAACTAGAATTTCATATTTTTGAAACTAAGAAAAAGCCCATGAAACTGATTGAGGGTCTTAGATTTCTCTACAAGTCAGAATACTCTTTTGTAATGCCAATCAGTGATTAAAGATTTTTCCCCACCCATTCAATAGGCCTCAGTTGAGGCCAGTCAAGAGAAGCTTGTTTAGAGGTTTGTTTGTAGACAAGCCTTCACCCTTTACTTACTTGGCACTAAGCCCCAGGCCTACACTCTTTAGATGATTGGGCATGAAGCCCTCAGGCCCTAAAAAGAGTATATATACCCAGAAGGTAGGCATTGTGAAGTCAGGATTCAGCCCAAGGAGGAGAAGTAAGAACTCTGAGATGATAGAGCTGCAGAGAGAGTGCAGAGCAGGGAGTGGAAACCAGGGAGCTGCAGAGACCCAAGAACTGAGAGAATGCAGGTAAGCAGGCAGTTGGGATTTGTCATTGTTTACAGGAAGGCTCCAGCAGGGGGGATGGTTACAGGATAACTTGGTTCTTTGCTGTAATACTGTGTTATAATTTCCTTGTTGTTACATTGCAGTGAACTTATTGGTTTTAGAATACAATTACTGCTATGTGGAATTGGAGTTTTGGTTCTAGGATTTAATCCTCTGGTGTCTAAATGAATGTCATACTTCCTCTGCCTTCTACCTAGAGAATTTCTTACACTTTGCAATTCCAAACTATACAGGCATGTTGGTTGTCATCTTTGAGGTCATGAATATTGCCTTACTGATACATCTTGGACACTTAAAAATGTCTGTTAACCCTTATCATGGTCTTTGCTGAAATATGTGAGTAAATCATATCCTTTGAGCTGAAGATTTTGAAGAGATACTGCTATTTGTTGTTGTTGAGAATACAGGGTGGGAAGTGTGGCTGGGTCTGTGATTTGATTTCTTCAGTATAGGGAGATCCACATGGAAACTTCCTCCACCAATGTAGGTTGCAACTCATCTATAACGTAAAAGTATTAGAAAGGTGCTTGGGGCAGTATGAAGTAAAGTGACTTTTTATGTTCTGTCAGCCAATATGTGGCAGAGGTAAGACTTAATCCAGTCTTCCTGACTCTGCTGACTCATGGATATTAATGGTTCTTGCCTCTATTTGTCATTTCCATAGGGTATATGGACCACACAGCAGCCAAGAAAGATGAACCTTTGATTTACTCCATGTTTAGTTCTCTTTTCCCTTTAACACCTATTGTGATATTGTCATGTTGGATTTTCTGTTCTATTATTGTATTTTTTGAGGCAAACTTTTTATTAATTTTTTTATAAGTTGTCACCTGTCTTGGTATGTGTAAAAGCCTGGCCAAACCCCCCAAAAAATAAAGAGAAAAATTAGTTGTATGTATTAGTTGTATGTTCCTTACTTGGGAAAAGTCTGATCTTAAAAGAGTTCCCAAAAGAGATATAGTACCAAGAGTTAAGGGGAAGTCACCTGATCAGGATCATGATCAGGAGAGAAAAACCAAATTGCCCTCCATGAAAATTGCTCTTGGTAAACATGAGCAATGATAAAGGATTAAACAAAGAAATTGCTTACAGTCTCATACAGAAAGATGATACATGTGTCTCCTGCAAACCCTATCACCAGGAGTTCTAGAGGGATTCTAACTGGAAGGAGTGGGATTGGTTCTGTTCTGTATTGATCCTTTTAAAAGCATACAAAGGGTGGGGAAGAGGAATAAGGTGGGGAGGGGGTAGGGAGACAAAGGTTAGGGAAAATTATTTCAGATAATCAGAGTGTGCACAAAGAAGTCTATACAGACAAGGAAAGGGAGAGGGGGAATGGATGACAATCAAACACTCATCTAAGCTGGTCAGAGGAGACAAAAATACATAGAGTTGGGTACAATACGTTTTACTGAATAAGGAAATAGGAGAGTGGGGGGAATTAGAAGGAGGTAGGTTGATGGAGGGATCAGTCCTAAGCAAAACAAACCCTTAAAGATGTACAAAAATATTCATAACTTTTTGTGGTGGCAAAGAATTGGAAACTTGGGAGTATCCATCAATTGTGCAGTGGCTGAACAAGTTGTGGCATATAAATGTGATGAAATACTAATGTGGTATAAGAAATGGTGAAGGGAATAATTTCAGAGATGCCTGGGAAGGCTTGTATGAACTGATGTAGATTCAAGTGAGCTGAACCAGGAGGAAAATTTTGTATGATGTCTGTGACAACAATATTGTAAAGACAAAACTTGGAAAGACATTGAAACTGATCATTGTGAAGACCAATGATGATTGTTTGTTATGGGCTTTTTTTCTTTGTTTCTCATAAAAAGGAAGAGAAGAGGGGAGAGAAAGACGGCTGATTATTTTCTTATTAAAAGCAATTTTATAAACTGTTCTGATTTGTATTGCATTAGTAAACTGTGCTATTACTCCTAAAACAGACCAAAGAATACCATTTTTCTCTGGCACGTCCCTTAAAATGCATAGAGTACCCCAAATATATCCCAGGTGATCCCTCACAATATTCCTCTACCCTCCCACATCACACTTGCTGGTTGATCCACTTGGGGAACAACTGCCCCAGGTTCCAAGTACTTTCTCCATCCACGATATTGAAACTACAGCTAACAAACTCCCACTTGCTCTTTATAATTATTCTAGTCTGCCAGAGGACATAGTTAACTCAAAGCAAAGACATTTAACTGAATTACCCCAATAAATCTGAGGTATTGTTTCCCACAAACAGTGTCTGTGGGAAGACAGGGCACAGAGTGCATGAGAGACGCTCATGTAAGGAACGTGCATGGACAAACCAATACATCAACGGTCTGTAAGGACCGTGATATCTCTGATGACCTGAGCCTGCTCTCTGCTGGGGTCAGTGACTCTGACTGGGCAAGTTGCTTTTTTTTAACATGCCATTGCCCTGAGTGTGAGTTTTGGGGGAGGGGAGGAGTAATGAGATAAAATCTTCCCTTTCATTCCATTGAACTGTAAGAAGCATATAGGAAAAGGCAGAGAATAGTTCTCTATGGAGAGCTAGGCTCTTCTGGCTCTCTTCTCAACTTCCAGAGATGATTTCTTGGCTGATTCCAGAGCTGGCAAGGCTCCTGGGGCTGTGGTCAAACCTTCAGATGGTCAGTGACTAGCCACCCTTTAATTCTGTGAAGTTTGAATGAGGACTTTCTTACCTCCTTAAAAGAGCCAAGAAGTGTCAATGTTTCTTTAGTCACCCTTCACATCTCCTTTAAGCCTCTGTTCACACGCAAAGGTCTGCTGATGTGGCCTTATTTCTACCTCTCAAGACAGAAGATTTCTGGGAAAAATCTTTGGCATGTTACTTCTTTGTTGGTAATGTTAGTGCTTACCTCTGGTCACTGCTACTGAGTGAATTGTCATGACTGTCAATAATAATTAGATATTTTAAAGAATAGATAATTAATTAGTATGTATGCTAACCAGCACTCACATGTTTTGAAAAATTAAAAATGTTTTAACTAGTTAATCGGGCATTGGTTAAATTCTAGGGATTTGTACAAAAAATGAAAGCAGTTCTTGCTCTCAAGGAGCTTACATTCTACTAGGGGGAAACAACATGTACACACATGGGTAGATAAAAATAATTTCAGGCAAGGGAAATTCTAACCACTAAAAGATCAAGGCAAAGTATGGTGCAGGCCCTGGTGACAAGAAGAGACACTGGAAGCCAGGGCACATTCAGCACTCTTTGAATCTCATCCCGTTCCAACCCTAGAGGCATTTGTCAGATATCTCAAGGCAAGTAGACATACAGGATAACTGGAGGCTGGTGGGAAGAACACTTGGCACTGGGAAAATTAGGGAAAGGAAAGGTTTCTGAAGAAGAGAAGGCCCACTGTAATGCACACAGGAAGAAGTTTGTAATGCAATGCTGCCCGATTATATTGTCAGGACTTGAGGCACCAGGCCAACAAATTGGCATTTGGTCCTACAGGCAAGAAGAAGCCACTGATGCTTCTTGACAAGGGAGGGAGCTACTGATCATCCCTGTGTCTTAGGAAAATCACTTTGACAGAGATGCAAAGATATTGGATTATAGAGAGGAAAGGCTGCTATAGAGGCATTGCAGTGATCCAAGTGAAAATCCTTCATCTTAATGCCTTCCTTCTGGATTACCCACAATTTATTCTGTTGTATAGTTGTTTGCATGTTTGCATTATAAATATTTTCACCATCACTTGAGTCTTAGACCAGAGATGTCAAACACAAGTCATTTGGTTCACCAGGTTAAAATGTAATTGAGAAACATTTAGCAAAATAAGTTAAAATACAGTAAACATAGAAAATGTTGATGTGTGGTTCTCTACCTCAATATGCAGCAGTAGTGATTCTTATTCATGGTTTACTGACCTCATTTCTATTTGAGTTTGACACTCACTAGTCCAGACAATCAACAAAACAATGCAAGCCCTGATTTGTAGTCTTTCCTGATTTCTGAGGTATAAGTGTTCACACTAAAAATTCAACAATCAGTTCTCCTATTCCATACCTGTACACTGCTGATTGGGCTAACAGGGTGGGGAACCTGCAGCCTTGTGGCCACATGTGACCTTCTAGGTCCTTGAGTGTGGCCTTTGGTGGAGTCCAAGTTTTACAGAACAAATGGTTCTATTATTTGTGTAAAGTTTGGATACAAAGGGCTGCACTTGAGGACCTAGAGGGCCATGGGTGGCCTCCAGGATGCAGGTTTCCCACCCCTGGTGCTAACCCTTCTCCAAACTCAACTCTGTACTCAATTATGTTAGCCTTTGAACCAAACTCTTGGATGTGGGCACACACCTACCCACACCTACACACACACACACATTTTTCTTGCCTTGGGTTAAAATATATCTAATTCTAGTTGTGACCTTACCCACCATTAACAGTACTACTAACTCATGTTACATTCTTTTCAGGTGCAAGCTCTCCTGACCCACCTAGTTCAGAGTTTGACCCTCACAGCTCTGTTACCTGTCACCCAAATGGAGGAATGTGCTCTTTCTCCTCCCTAATATGCCTGTGCCTTCTGTTTCAAGTCTTTCTCTTATAAACATTGGTTTACTTTTTCCTCTTTTCTAAATCCTACCAAAGACAATAAAGGCTATTTTTTAAATCCTACCGAAGGGAATAATATATAATTCAAACAAATAAGGACTCCTCAAACACTAGTAAAAACAGAGTAAGGAATTTTGTTATTCCTGCCTCCCGCCTTTCTCCTGTAAGTACTCATTAAAGCATCTTCATCTTGTTATCCAAACTTGGTTTTCATATTATCCTTCCCCCTCCCCACCCAGGACCTGAGAGATGAAAAGGTCCTAAAGGCCTGCTCCCTCCACCCCAAAACTTGACCCATACTCCTGATACAATTGTTTCTTCTTCCTTGACTTCCCATTTTGAGAAAAAAAAGAGGTGCTCCATTGCTTTTGGTACTGCAAGGTTTCCCACAAAATGAGAAGATCTGCAGAAAGACTCATTGTGAACATCTCAGACTTCTTAACTAGTCTCTTAGTGTGCAAATTGGCAAAAACACTAGAAACTTATCTGGAATCCATCCCATTTGCACAGGACTGGCCACATGTCATGATAATGGGACCTACCCATCTTCCCCTCTCCTGATGTACCAGACAAGGTGCTGTAACTGTTAGCATGCCTCTTCCACCCTAGAACCTTCCCCTTTTTAGACCAGAAATAGGTAAGTGTCCTTGAAACCCCCAGAGGCTAGGAGTCCATTGTTGAGTCTCTTTACTAACCTGGGGTTTGGCAACAAGCTAATTCCAATGGGAGAGCAGCTTGTCAACGTTCAACAGTGGCATGGTCTTGCTTTGGGGAATCAGTTTGTCTCAAGGAAAGCCCTGGTACTTGCTTTCTCATGAGTGTGAAACTAAAGAATTCAGGATAAAATATTTCATCTCATGAAGCATTCATTATGCACCTACTACAGCACTATGCTAGGTGCTGGGGATGAGAAGGTAAGACAGAAGACAGTGCCTGCCCTCAGGGGGCTTCTATCCTATTGGAGAATGCAACGTGTACAAAAGTAAATACAATATAATTTGAGGATGGAAAGAGCCCTTAAAGGATCAGGAAAACTTTCCCAGTAGGAGTTGGCTCCAGAAATGAGCCTTGAAGGAAGCCAAGGGTTCCAAAAGACAGAGACAATGAGTGATCCAAATAAAAGTGGTTGTTTAAGCTTTTGGAATAGATGTGATTGTTGAGCAAGCAGAGGGAGAAGGGGGAGGTCTGCAACTGGAGGCCCCTAGGAGTGAAGCTTAAGGGCATTAAGTGAGGAAGATAAGAAACTAGTAAAAGAGAGGGCAAGCAGCAGAGCAAAACATGAAAGCAGAAGAAAGATATGAAGGAGGGATGGGAACCAGATAAAAGCAATTAGATAGTCACTAGTAAACTGTGGGCAGCTAGGTGGCCCAGTGGATAGAGTGCCAGGCCTGGAGTCAGGGAGACCTGAGTTCATATCTGGCCTCAAACACTTATTACTTGTGTGCCCTTGGGCAAGTCGCTTAACCCTGTTTGCCTCGGTTTCCTCATCTGTAAAAGGGGCTAGAGAAGGGAAAGGCAAACGTCTCCAGTATCTTTGCCAAAAAAAAAATAAAACCCAAATGGGGTCAGGAGGAACAGCAAACTAAACTTTGAGGTAGTAGTACATTTTTTTTGGAGGGGGGAGTTGGGGTTAAGTGACTTGCCCCAGGTCACACAGCTAGTGAGGTAGTAGTTTGAATAGAGTACAGACAGAAACAACCTGACAAGGGGTCTGTGAGTAAAGAAGTAAAGGCAGTGATAGCAGAGCATTTTGTCACCACCATTGAAAGGAAGACAAAGGATGACGGAGTGGAGATGTACTTTGGGTAGCAGACTAGAAGAGGCAGGCCATAGGGAAAGGGATGTGATCAATCACGAAGTTCTGGGGAGAACTGGAGGAAACAGAATGTTCTATCCCCCAGCATCTAGGCAAGTCTGCCTAGAAATCATAGCAAATCCATGAGAACGAACCCCTCTTAAGGATACCCAGAAAGATTCTAGTCACCCATTTATGTATTGAAGAGTCTTCCTCGATAAGATGAGATGAAAGAGGAGTGATGGGAATGGTGCTTTTAGTCTCCTGATCCTAATCCCACATTCCATGTGACCCTCCCCTCTGCCCCAGTTAGGGCCATATCACCCCCTGGGGGACCAAAAATCTCGGCAGTTTGCCTTTTCTGATACAACTTACTCTTTCAAACCCCCAGTCATCCGCTTGTGTCTCTACCGTGCCATTTGTATTCTTTAGCCATGCACCCCAGACCTGGGCATGGGTGTGTCAGAGGTCTGACGAGGGAAGAAAATGAAGATAGTTCTGTCACTGACCATAGTTCCATCCTTCCAGAGCTAGGCTGCTTGGTATGACCAATCTGACTGTCCCTTATAAGCCGTGGCAAACTTAAAAGGAGGCACTAGATGTGTGGTCAGGAAGGCACCGGATCTTGTATCAGAGGACATAGTTTGCACCTAATGACTGCCTGTGTGATCTTGTCCAAGTTACCTCTTTGACTCAGTTTCTTCACCTGAAAAATGAGACTGATATCTATAGTACTTCCCTGACAGCGTTAGAATGAAATTATGTATAGTGTCGGATTTTTTTTACCTGCTTTTCTCTGTGTCCACTAGATGGAGCCAGAAACCAGCGGTGAGAGGGACAAACAGGTTGGGAGAGGAAGGTGTGGTGGGGAGCATTTGCAAGGGCTGGTGGATGAATAAAATGGATTTTAATTCTCAAAGAGAAAGAAAGCTCTTAATGCCTTCTCTTCCCTGTCCCCCTCCCCACCCCACCGCCATTTTTATCCAGGCAGTTTAGAGAACTCCCAATGAGGAAACACTTTCTATCAAGGCTGAGTGATCAGCTTCTCATCTACCTGCTCCTCATAGCTCTAAGTTTACCCAGAACTTATGTAACTTGCCCAAAGTCACACAGACAGTATGCGTCTGTCACAGGTGGGACTTGAACCCAGGCGATATCCTTTTTGAAACCTGTTCTCAAACCTCTAGGCTATGCTGTCTTTCATCTATATAATATTTGGTTAAAAATAACCTCAATAGCAACCTTATAGTGAAAGAAGATTGGAAACCTGAGCAACTAGATGTGGAAATGAGGAAGATGATGGGTTATTTGTGCACCAAAGGCCAGCCGGGGGTGGAGTAAGTGCTATCTGCTATAGCTGCCTGGTTTTCCCTGAAGCCTTCTTTGTGCAGGGGTTTCCCAGAGTCACTTTGGCTGCCCACTTCCTTCAGCATTGATGACTACTGCCAACGCATGGCTTAAAGCAGCTAAGTGGTTCAGTGGATAGAGCCTAGAGTCAGAAACACCTGACTTAAAATCCAGCCTCTGATACCAACTACCTGGGTGACCTTTGCAAAGTCACTTAACCACCAGCTGCTTCAGTTTTCCTGTATGTAAGATGGAGAATAACAAGGACATCTACTTCCCCCAGACATTGTGAGGATCCAATGAGATAACACTTATAAAGTGCTTCCACATTGGCTGGCCTGTTGTAGGTACTTAACAGATGCTTGCTCATTTCTAGAGTGTAGGCTAATTACTAGTAAGCTTCTGTTTGCTAATAAGTTATTTGGGAAAGGGTATGAAAGTACATAGTGTTACACAAGACTCAGATATAGTCAAATAGTACTTGAAATCCTTCTAAGAAAGTATAATCATCAGAGAACCTGACACCTTGAAAAATTACCTAGATCAGCATGTTTTGGTTTAAAGGTATCTTCCTATTAGACGAATAGGAGAGAAATTCAAGTCTTCAATTCACTCCCCTTGCTGGTCTGTTGGCTAGGATTGGAGAAATGGCAATCAACAGAGAAGGTGATGTTATTTGCCAAAGGAGCAGAAGGAAAGGCTTCCCTTTGCCCCCATCCAGTTATTTGGACTGATCTTAGAAAAGCTGTGTTAGTGCAGTGAAAAAATGAGCTGGACTTGCAATCCAGACTGTCTCTGACGTTTGTTTTCTGTGTGACTAAAGGGCAAGTCATCAAACTCTTCTGCCTAAGCTTCTTCCCTTCTCTGTAAAAAGGGTGTTGGAAGAATAATAGTGCTCTCCTCACTAGGTAGTTATGACACTAAAAGGAAACAATGATTGTCAAGGGCTTTGCAAAGCTGTCCCAGGACATTTTTCAGACCCAGCAGCTTTCATCAAAGAGTCAGCTTGGACGGTCATGCAAAAAGCAATAGACCTTTATGACAAGCACATTTGAGCTTACCCAAGGGAAGGCTTAAGTCCTAAGGCAATACGGTCAGGGATGGGAAGGACCAATCAAGGATATAGCTGTGAGTGGGGACATTCAGGTACCATAGCCAGGGCAGTTAGATACCTCTGATGGAGTGGTCTTGGGGCCATAGCAAGAGGATGAAGAAGGTCAACAAGAGGCATCTTCCAGACTGGGCCCACTTAGGTTTTATCGAGCTCCTAATTGGGTCGTTGGGATAGTTGGTTCCCTGGTCCTCTACATTGGGCCAATGTGATTATGCCACCTGGAAACCATGTTTTATAGCAAGAGAAAGGGTCTCTCTGAAGCAAGTCTGAGAGTTTTCTCATCTCTGTTGTCAGAGGTGGGTTGACACCACAGATTTGCCAGTGATGCTTATGCTTTAGAAATCCCCCACCCAAAAAATTATCCAGAGAACTGCGAAACAGGGATGTCTGGGGAGGCGGGAAGGTTGGGGTTGGATCTAGTCTAGTACAGAGGCAGCCTGTTGCAAAGGAAGGAGTCTCATGGATCTCAGAAGGGCCTAAGAAGGTAGAGATCATCTCATATTACAGCAAAATTTAAATCAACCTTGGGCCCACATGATGCCTTTTATTGTTTACTTCCAGACCCATGGTGGTGATGATTTGGGTAGAGAGACTCAAAGCAGTTTTTGATGCTCCTGGCACATGTGAGAACCTGGCTGACCTTCTCCAGAATTACGAGTCTTGGAGAGCACACACTTATGATAGGACAGCAGTCCATTGATAGGATCCCCTCCACTCTGAGCTCACTTAACTTCCACTGTCACTGGCAGTTTGGGTTCCTATAGAGTAGCTGACTACTAGTCCCTTCAGGGCTCTTAAGGGTAACTCTCAGAGATGGTATCTTCATATGACTCCTGAGCCGCCATCTAATGTGATCCCCAATACCACTTAACTAGTTGTGACACCAATTGGCTTTTGCAAACGAATGTTTACTGAGAATGTATAGCAAGGTCAAATTAGAAGAACATCCTCTTTCTCTTTGACTGAGGAGCATGCTCCCTTTTCACACCCAGCATCCCTGAAGAGAATGGGCTCAAATGGGAAGGAGTTGGTACAAAAATTTTTCCTCAAACTAAGGAACACACTTTTCCCTCTGTACCCAGAGTCCATGAGGGAAAGAGTAGGCATGCAATTAAAGTATCATCAGGAAATACATGAGTTCAAGGAGGACCTCATGACTCCTGGCCCTGGAAGTCCTTTTCTCCCTTTGTGGAATCCTCACCAACTTCATTTTAGAGTATTTCTCTGGCAATGGACAAGTTGTTCCTTTGCTCAGCTGGGCTAGCTTCTTGAAGGGCACGATGTGTCAGCTTGTGTCAGGCAGATTGCTTTTATGCTGTGCTACTGGCTAAGGTGGTCCCTGCTACCAACCTGGTCACAGAGGGAACCTTTGACATCCCTTCTGAACATTCAGAGCTGTTAAGGTTGTAACCTGATCAATTCTATCTTCAAATAATCATTCACCTCATATTAGGAAAGAATAAACACCAGAGGAGCTAGCACCATGCTCTCAGGGACATATGGCAGGCCAGGTAGGGGGATAAAGGAGAGGGGAGATAAAGCCTTTTCTGCTTCAGAAGTCTTCTTTACTCCAAGGTCTCCACAAAAGAGAGTGAAGGAGAGTCTTGAAAGACTTTTAATCTGCACTCATTTCTGTCTCAGCCTCTACAGAGTTATCCTTTCTGGCAACTTGGCCAACAGGAAGGTTTTCAGCATTAGGTAGTACTAAGCCTGAGTCATCACGGACAAAGATGGCTTTGGAAGTTCCATGCTCTGGACTGGCAACAAGCAGAGAATGTGTAGACCACTAGGAGGGGCAAATTGGAGCATGCTCCCAAGATGGGTCTCTCATTTGCCATATCTCCTCCTTATTACAGTATATACAATAATGCAATTTTACCATGAAAGGAGGGAGAAATGGGGTAGGGGAGTGGGAAGCCATATTGACCAAGAGGAGGGCCAGACCAAAAAAAGGGGGGAGGGTCATATTCCTGTGCACATCCAGAATGTTCCTTAACCCTTTCTTCCCCAAAATAAGTTACGACTCTGCATTTGCTGCTACAAATCAACCTTGTGTCAAGACATCTAACCAAAGGATTTACTGAGCCTCCTTCATTAAGCATGTGGAGTAGTACAGGGCCAGCCCTGGTTGCATATACTGCTTTGCTGGGAAGTGAATAATAGAACTGGAAGTGAAGAGAGGTGGAGTCTGTGCCTTAAAACAGGAGTCAGGGCTAGGTAGGGGAAGTTTCCTCTCCTCTTTTATTGAAAGGAGCCAGAGTGACAGGGCTAACTTCCCTGAATTATCCATAATGGCTGACTACTAAGATGGATCACATCACAGTAACAGAAAAAGCTTTATACTTACAGCTGAAACCTGCCCTGCCTTCTGAATATGCTCACTTACCGAGGAATTGCAGCATATCACACACTCTAATTCACCCAGTTTTTGCAGCAGTGCAGAATTCTAAGATGCTACTTGACTGACTGACACATGGGAACTGAGTGAAGACACCAGTGTCAATTCTGTGTTTTGAGTACTAGTAAATTTTAATTTCTCAAATTTTGAGATAAAAAGAAATATAAAGTCTAATATTTTTCTATATACCCATGAAGCATTTTGCCTACCTTCTGAGGTATGTACCCCCACTTTGAAGACCTCTGCACTAGATAGTTTTAAAGAGCAAAAAATTACAAAGTCCAATGTAAATGTTAGCTGTGAGGAAAGTTTTGTTTCATACCAACTAGTGCATTGAACTTAGCCCCAATTATCAATAGGAATCATAAACACATGTAAAATGAACCATGGGGTGGGTTTTTAATATTAATTAAGGGCACATTAAGGGCAATTGACCAGTTAACTAATAGACAAACTTCAGCATGATGCCTAAGGACCTCCAATATTAGTTTCAGTCCTCCTTTCTCAGAAGTGGCAAGAGTGAGGTTTATACCTCACTTACTTGTGCCTAGCCAAATTGTACTGAGAGAACAGCTCCCATCTTGGGACTACAAGATACATTCTCTCCCTCTCCTTCTCCCTCTCCCTCTCCCTCTCCCTCTCCCTCTCCTTCTCCCTCTCCCTCTCCCTCTCCCTCTCCCTCTCCCTCTCCCTCTCCCTCTCCCTCTCCCTCTCCCTCTCTCCCCCTCCATCTCCCTCTCTCCCCCTCCATCTCCCTCCCTCTTCTCTCCTCTCTCCCCCCCACATGCGTGCACACACACACCACACACTTAAACCTTATACAGTCTATTACAGCTGTTTTGGGACTTAGAAGTATTAACAAAAGAGGCAAACTAGTTGGTGATGCTCATAGCAATAGGTCTTTATTTCCAGGTATGTTTTAACTCACACAAAAGAAGACCACAGGTCTATCTTGAAGCATGAAAGAAAGGGATATAAGGAAACAAGGGCAAAAGGAAAGAGGGATTGAGAACAAAGGATAAATCTGGGTCTTAGTTGCTGGAGGAGTGTGTGAAATCTCGGACCACAACAGGAAAAAGAAGCAAGGGGCTGCCCTTGGGACTTAGAATACAGCATACTCTAAGTTTTCATCACTCTCAGTTTAATGTAGGAATGCCAGACTTCTGCCTTCCACACTAAGGCTGCTCAGCAATTTGGGTGAGGGCATGTAGTTTTATAGAAAGGGTGGGTCCTCACTCAGATAAGTCTGATTGATTTTTTTTATCTCTGATGGTGCAGGCAGGATTTGGTTGAAGGTACCAGGGGACATGGAAATTTGCAGTACAAAAGATTCCAGGTATGGAGGAATCCAGAAATGGGGCAAGGTAGGGATGTTAGAGAGGAGAGAATATGTCCAGAGCAGAGGCATCTTGACATACATGGACCTAAAAGATCTCAAAGAGGCCTTCAAAAATTAAGGATTTTTTTTAGAATATCAAAACTTCTGACCTTTGTGTAATCTATCCTTAAAGGTATCTATGGCCTTAACCAGGTGGCCATTGCCTCTATTGGTGTACATCAAGAGTCGGCCATGACTTCTCATTTGAAGGGATTCTCATCCATGTTCCCCCATGGATCTTCTATCAAGGATCCACTGCGGGTCCCAGGAGGCATTCGCTGAAGTCTCATATTCAGTGCTGTGTCTGAGCTGTCTCCCATCTATGATCAGCTCGCTTTTTTGCCAGTCATATATTTCCATTTACGGGGAAATGTGCTGAATCATTGGCAGATGACCTGCTCCTGCGTTAGGAGTTCCTATGTTCCATAATAGTTTAGCTGCTTCACTACAATCTAGTGAAAGTCATCACTCGATACAGGTGCTGTCTAACTGACTTTAGCTAGCTGGGTCCCCAAGACTTCCCTCACTTTGGTGTTCTCCATCTCACAAGCATAAGGAGTGGTATGGGAGTCCTAAGGGTTAGAACCAGAGTGGAAGTCTGCAACCCACGTGGGGAGCCAACTCTCTCCTATCATTTATGTGATATTCAATACGTAATTTATTGGTAATATGTTTTACATGCAACTGGCATATTTTATCAGTACCACAGGGTTTGTTTGAGACTCTGCGTCTTGGTAACTATATATAATGTTCTGCAATAAGGTTTAATCAAACATGTCTTGATGAGGATGGTGAGTAACACAATGTTCTGGACCTTTGAAAAATAAAAAAGCACTCAGGAAAAAAGGTGTGGGTTAGTCTTTTGGGGCTGTGTACTGGCCTGCCAGGGGAAAATTGTGAAGTGGGTAATATTTACCTCTCTGTTATCTTCTCATATCTCCTTTCAACATTCCTCTCCTTTCTTCACTATCTCCACTTTCAAAAACTCCTCCCAGTTAGGGGTCACTTGGAACGACACTGATAAAAACTTACTTTAAGGTAACTGTTTAAAATATTTGCTATTCCCAAGGATATTTTTTCAGAGGCTCCATTGATCCAAAGGAATGAACTACTAATAGTAAGATCCCTGTAGTGGCAAGGAAGCAGAGAATTCAAGAATCGGAATTTCCCAGCTGGAAAAGAATTCGGAATCATCCTGTTCCAATAAGGAAACTGAGACCTAGAGAAGTAAATAAGCAACATGCACTAGATGCCCTTCCAGGCTTACCAGTCTATGAAATGAAGTGATTCTGTCCCAGGTCATCTAATTAGTTACCAGATAATGTGGTAGTAGGGAAGTGGTCCTCAGATTCCCCCAAATCATATCTTGTAGGGGCAACACAGAATGTAGTTTATTTTTTAATTACATTAATTGAACTTCCTCCTTCCTAAATATCTGACTAGTAAGGCTAGGCCCAAGTGTATATCCTCAGACAGAGAATTTAGTGTCCTAAGCCAAGTGAATGGCAACAGGGAAAAAAATCTAATATGATTATGAGACTCATACTCCCTAGAATGGGTTAGAAAGAATGGGTATTTGGGTGATACTGGCAGATGGTTTCTGTGCTATGAACAGGGAGACTATAGATTGCTACATATAAGGAAAGAATATTCTTCTAGTGGGGAGAAGGGGAAGGAGGTTAAGGACTAGTATGAGGAAAAAAGACTTCATTTCTGAAGAGTACTAGATGAGAAAAAACAAAGCAACCTTTTTGTCATTTACATATCTGTCGGTACAGGGAAAAAACAGAAATGGTTCAACTCAATGTCACATCAGTACTTAATTTTCTGGTCAGGTAGTGTCAGCATCTCTGGCAAAAACAAAATAGGGAATTAGTCCACTAATGACTTGGCAGTCTGCATAACCCCCATCAAATGGCAAAAGTTGTGTTCCCTATGGGGAGGAGGTTTCATTTTGATCAGGGTGAGGCTGCTTAGGAAAAAGAGGGGGTTGGATTGTTGAAGAGCAGGAAGGGGCTTGGATGGGTTTGAGAGGCAGCATGGGAAGGGGCTCTTGGAATAGATTAGCTTCTAAAAGTCTATGTTCTTAAAGTCCATCGAACACCGGTATCTGCCATCTATGAATCTGGAGCACAGCAAGTTCGGCAAGCAGGGGCAGGTGTGGTGTTGGCGTTTCCCAAAGAAAGGGACCTTAGGAGAGAACAGAACAAATGGGAGGTTTGAGAGACACAGACCTTTAGGGAACAACAGCATGAGACAATTCAACAAACGTGTTAAATACCTACTACGTACTTAACCATTTAATTCAGTCCTCAAATTTGAGCTGTGTGGACTGTTCCTAGAAAGTGTTTAATCCCAGCCTGATTACCTTGACACCCAGTCTTTCCAAGCCACCCTTCGTCAGGGATGCCATTTTCATATTGGCCTAAGCCAAACACAGTTAATTAGAGAAACTTAAAGCGAGAAGAACCACAGCACACTTCCTAGATGCAGTTCTGAGTGATCCTTTCTGGCCTATGAAGGAATGGCTTGGCACATTGCTCTCCCTACTAACATTCTTCCTGGGCAGAGTCCTACAAGCCTGGAAGTTACCACTTCAGCCTTCTCAAAAGCCAACTGAGGCTGCCCCCAATACTATCTAGGGTTTAAGTCCTAATGAAACTCCAAACCAAATGCGTGATTTGGAGAGAGTATGAAGGAGGTTGGAGGCAAAAGGTTCACCTAGGCCTGGAGGAGAGGAATCTATCCAAATTCCATCAGGGGTAACACACCAAAGGAAAACCTTGCTCCTAGGGCCTTGAGGGGTGAAGTAATCTACATTGTGCATGTTCCTGAGGGAGAGATGATAGCCATGGGGGGCTTTGCTGGAGACTATATCTGGTGAGTAGAAGTTGCAAATTATAGAATCTTTTTAGAGGGCCATATGGCAGTACCCAGTAAAAAGTACAGAAATAATCTTACCTAGTAATTCAGTTATTGAGAATTAACTCTGAAAGTATTATCAAAAGAAGGGGTAGGGGAGAGGAAAGGACATTTGAGGCAAGACAGTATAGGAGAAAAGGTGCTGGATTTGAATCTTAGCTCAGTAAGCCCACTTATTACTTCTGTGACCTTAGGCCCAGTTCTGTTCGCCTGGGCACCACATAATTACAAGTTTGTTTGTGATAAGGACCAGTTTGCTAGTGCAACCAATAACCCCTCTGCTTGTGTGGGTCAGGTGTTGGCAGCAGAGTGACCCCACAACCTTCCCCTGCCCAGTGAGGGCTATGATTGGGGCTGGGGAAATGGTATGGACATAAGATGAGGGGAACAGGAACAGGGGGTGGGGAAATTCAGGCATGCTAAGAAATTATCCCCTCTCCTCTGCCTTTTTTGGGAGCTACATTGTCTCTTTGCCTTAAAGAAATAAATGATCTCAACAAAACTGACAACGGGAACTCTTAAGGGCACTAACACCCAGGCGCCTCGCCTAATGACAATCCTCCTATATCCTAGAGACCCCGAGGCAATCCTTTTGCCCCTGGGGGTATATAAAAGGGACAGGGAGCATGGGGGCCCACAGGTGTGCGGAAATAGGAGCTCAGGGAGTGATCTGTACCTTGTGGCTAACCGGGTGACATTCGTCTCCTTCCTGCCCCAGTGGGGTGCACATTCGGAGCCCTCGGAGCCACAGACTGATAGCGCAGCAGGTACCTGCTCCACACTGTAGATCTCTTTCACAGGCCTGGGGGGAGAGAAGAAAAGACATAACACAGCCAATTAGCCAGACCGAGCAAGCAGCAGACATGGCAGTAAATGCATGCATCAAAGTCTTCTTGGGTAGGAAAGGGGAGGTAGGGGGAGGACCCTGAGCGCAAGGAGCAAAGGTTGGCAAAGGAAACGGGGCTGCTCGGCATCCCTTCTGCTTTGCTAGCAGAGCCTCTGTTCTGTGAATGAGGCAAGACTCTCCCAGGGAGCAGTTTGGCATATGGTTTGTTGACTAGTGGAGAAACTCTGATACCACCTCTTAAGCACCCATGAGAGGGTAGCACAAATGTGAAACAGCCTTTTTTTGATACACTATTCTGATGGGTCCACCAATGGCTCTGGAAACTGACCAGTGACCCTGCTGCATTGGAGAGGTCATCTAACACCAACTCTGCCTCACCCTGCTTTCACCCTGATCACGTCCTTCCTCTTTCACTTTCCTGCTTGCTGTCAGAGGTATAATTTGGGTGCTGTGTGACTCCTCCTGCCCTAGGGATCTCCCAACTCTCACAGCCATTTTCCCACAAGAAAAGGAGTGAGCTTGCTCGTATTAGTTTGGTTTTGATCGTGTTGTGTTAAAAAACCAAACACAACACAACCTGGCTGATTTCTGGAAGCTGATTTTTTTTGAGGGACCACATTAATAGCTCCTTGAAAATAATCTTGTGCTGAATTTAAAGAATTCTGTCATGTTCACTCAGGTAGAGGAATTGGTTCCCACAATGAGTAGGAAACTTAATTAGAACAAACATAATATTTTTAGCTCCTTTCCCTACCCTTTTCACTTTACACCTGCTCATAGGCTTGTTGTGAAGATCAAATGAGATAACGTAGGGAAAATACCTTGCAAATCTTAAAGCGTATGTAAATGCTAGCTATGGTAATTATTATTGTTTTGTATTTCCAGAGTTGTCTGGCACAGGGGCCACTTAGAATTAAACATTCTCTCCCACCACAAGTTGCCTGAAACATTCCACGAGAAGGAAGTCTTCACTTTCTTGTTTTGGGAAGAGTACTTAAGAAAGCCCACAGTCTCCATTTAAATCGGGTTTTTCTCTTCCCAAGACGTCATGGTTTTGTCTATACACTGAATGTAAAGGACTGAATCGAGACACAGCCAGAGGATGCCAATGGCAGAAACCATGATAAAGCTCTTTGAACACTGCCCAGTCCTCCACCTACCTTCCCTGCACAGGCACAGCTTTTGTGAGATGGTTCAGAAATGAACCAAGTACATCTAAATACTACAGTTAGATTGTTGAGGTGAAAGGCTTCATTTCTGCTCTTCTCCCAAGAGAACACTGTACACTAAACGACTTTGCAAGTGTCACAACTATATGCCAGTAGGTATGAAAAAGAAACAGGGACAGATAGGAAAGGACCAGTATACTTGGGAATGAAGCTGTGGATTCCCTGCCTGTTCCTCAGATCTCAGGTACTAATCGGTAAGTCATTCCTTCCATATCTCCTTTCCTTATTTTTTTTATTTCTTTGCTCTTTCTAAATGACATCCAAAATGTGTATTGGTTCCTATTCCACCAAGAAAAACCTTCACATTTTTCCTGCTCCACGTGTGCCAATTTTACTGACATGCTCTTTCAAATATTTTAAGAGCCATACAGAAAAAGAAATGACAAGAATTTTAGCATTTACATTGAATAGGGACATTAATTTTACTGCTTGTTTTCACAGAGGGTTAGTAGTGAACATGGTTTTTCTCTGCCTTCTACCCTACCAGGATTTAATGCTAAACAAGAAAATGAGAAACCCGCCGCTGCATAACTCTATCAACTGTAATTCTCTTTTTAAAGGTTTCATTTATGGTTTAGGCTTCAAAAGCATCTGCTTGATTTTTATATACTTTTATTCTTTTGAATTTATTTAGAAATTGTCTTCTCTCCATGGGTATTATAACTAATCCACTTACAGGAATTGTTCAGAATTTCTCCACATTTTTCCATCCCTTCTGTAGTGTGTTGAGATGCCAATAAAATTAATTTCCTTTTTGGACCTTTGTCTTTTATCTGGACAACCCTAAGGTTAAATATTCTTTTCTATTAAAAAAATACAGCTACATCAATAAATCATGTTCACAAAATAATGGAATTTTCCTGTCAGGCTCTCCATACAATGTTCAACCGACTTTAACATGAAAACTAAGGCAAAACCTAGTATTCAACATCATGGAAAATAAGATTTTTAACTGCTTTTTCCCCCTTTTTCATTAGTATTTTTGTTTTGGGGTACTTAGAACCAGTTTCAGTTCCTTCAATCTTTTATTAGACTTGTGCAGGGAGGAAGAATACATTAATAAGGACTGAAAAGGACAAGATTTTCAGGATTTCATTTTCTCCAGAAGAGGGAAAAGCCCAAGTTGAATTCACTCCCCACTTTAAAACAAACTCAGCATTCTATATAAAATATGTAAATTTGCAATTGAAATAAATCAGATAATATTACTCACTTTTCATAATGATTCTCTGGTCTACTAAAGAATTTCTTTAAATAGTAAACTCCGTTACTATGTTTAAGGTTCAATTCACCCACACATTTCAAGAACATATATATGCATATATATACATATATATGCATATATATAATCATAATAAAGTATATCAGAGTAACCAAATGAGCAACCTTCTGAAGTCCAAAAGAATTCTGTTGAATATTTCTGAAGTGCCATCTAAATACCAAATCACATTATTTATTTCTTTGATTTTCATGTGATGCATGAAATCAACAAAGCTAACTTCTTGGTACTTGGTACTAAATTTATATTGCTGTCAGAACATCTCTGATCCTCTCAACCCTCATGGCTAGGAAAATGTTAGATACACTTACCCCAGTGATCACCGCACATTCGGAAATAGTTACTAAAAGGAATATAAGTGAGACTTGGATGGCAATTTTCATGGTCACTTAGAAAGCCGGCAGAAATCTTTTCTTCCAAAGTATTTCTTTCTCTCTCTCTCTCTCTCTCTCTCTCTCTCTCTCTCTCTCTCTCTCTCTTTCTCTCTCCCTCTCTCTCTCTCTTTCCCCTTCTCCAGCCAATGAAGTCTCTGGAACCCCAATCCCTCTCTTCTGCCACATTTTATAAGATCAGGTCCAGTCCTGCCTGCATATGTAACATCTCCACTCTTTCCGTCTCCATCGCTGATGCTATTCAAATGATCTCAGACAAGCAGATGAGACCTGCATCCCTAATGACATCAAATAACCACCAAAACCAATAAAAATGAATAAATTAAGGGCTTTGACAGTTACTCTAACTCACCCAAGAACTCAGTGATTGACTCATTTAGGTATATTTCACTCTCATATCATCTTTTTTCCTTGGGGCATCATTTCATCCATCTTAGGGGAAAAGACAGGGAGCCCGTTCGAATAAAACAGTATCACAATGATTTCATTCTTGCACTGAGTTTTACAACATAACAATTTTTTTCTCCCTTAACTTCATTTAATAGCTATTTTTTTCAAGTACTTTCCAGTTGCTAAGCGGGCTTCAACAGAATTATAAAGTAGTAGAATTCTGGCCCTCAAGAAGCTTTGGAGTCTTGTTGGGAAGACAAACTGATACACACAAGACGAAAGTAAAAATGTAAGATATGGTGTAATTAATTAAACAGACTCCAGGAATTAGGAGACCTGGCTTTGAGTTTGGGTTCTCTTACTTTTTAGCTATATGACCACGAGCAAATTGCTTTTATCTGTCTGTACCTCTTTTTACCCTTCTGTCATGACAGCAGGGTCATGGAATGTTGGGCATGACTGAAACAACTGAACAAGAACATAACAACTTGAATGAGGTCACTTGTGTTTATTACCTGGTGAGAAGATGATGGAGGCTATATAAAAATGTTTTTATGTGAGGGATACTCTTGTAAGTAGGTGTTCCCAACTTTGGAATGGTCTCTATTTAAGCACCTGTTAGTTCTTCATTAACAACACTTGTTTCCAGGGAGGAAACGGCATTTTCTGAGAGTAGTGGTTGGCAAAGGAAGAATTTTGTAACAATTAGACCTGTCCAGTAAGAGACACGTCCTTGCCACCCCCCGCCCCAAGATGGATGGTAAGGTGTTGGATCAGAGCCTGCATGACCATCTGGTAAGAATGTTGTAGAAGAGACCGTGCTAGTGGGAAGATGGACTATGTGAATACAAGGTCCTTTCAATATTTGTGAGCTTGAGTCCAATCCTTTGGCCCCTAACTAGAGATCATTTGCTTTCTCCTAAAACTGGGATTTTTCACTTGGGATCTATAAACTTGCTTTTTTAAGTATTGCATTTCAGTAGAACTGGTTTCCTTTGGAACCCAATGTATTTTATTTTATTCATTTAAAAACATTATTCTGAGAAGAAGTCCATAGGCTTCAACAGACTGCCAGAGGTCCATGAGACACAATGAGTTAGGACCCGAAGTAAGATAAGCCTTTCACTACTGGGTCTTAATTTAAGTTACAAAGTTTTATCCAAACAAAAAGAGATCAGATTGTTCCTTCTGTTGCCCTCTCTATTTCCAAGAATTTACTGGACATTCTTATCTAGTATAGATTTTTTTTCTAATTAGGAAAGGATCCTCAATGTGCCAGAAGCCTATCCGGTTAATTAGTTTATTTGCTTTCCCTGTAAAAAAGGGAAATTGGCTTCTTCTATGGGAGTTCAGCAGTGCCTTTTAAATGGCAGCTATGGCAAACACACCTAGCACTTCAGTTAAGGTTTTGGGAGCTCTTAGATACTTAGCCTAGCCATGTTCCTCCTGGGCTAATTACTCCTAGCCAGGAAAATGAGCATGAGATGGCCATGGTAAATGAGGAGATGGAAGCCATAGGCTGGAAATAGGGAAATCTGATACCAAGCCAAGGTAAAGCTTCCTGCCCAGGGCAAGCCAGGAAGTTTCTCAGAATGCCAACCCAAAGGCAAAGTTTTCATCCTTATTTCGCATTATTCCTCTTCATGCATTCCATGCTCCAGGCAGGCTGTACTATTAAGCTGTTACTTGATCTCATCCTGAACTCTTCTGCCTTTGGTCATTGTGGACGAATCAGACATTTAACAAGTATTAAGTACCAACTGTCTTCCAGGTACGTTCCTGTGCTTGAGAGGTTTGTCGTTTCCTTCTCCAGGTCATTTCACAGATGAGGAACCTGAGGCAAACAGGGTTAAGTGACTTGCCCAGAGTCACACAGCCAGTAAGTGTCTGAGGCCAGATTTGAATTCAAAAAGAGGAGTCTTCCTGACCCCAGGCCCAGCACTCTAACCTCCCCACCATCTGATTGCCAAATCTGGTAGCCTTTTTTCAGTCCTAATCCTTTTCAGCCTACCTGCTACATTTGACACTGCTGATCACCTTCTCTCATTTGATGCTCTTTCCTCTCTGGGTTTTCATGACATGACTCTCCCCTGATTCACCTCCTACCTATTCCTGCTTGTAGTAGGAAGGCCGAATTTATGATCTCAAATATAATCATGTATATGTTTGAATGGTCCGAAATCGCAAGGTATGAGAGATTCTCTAAGGAGAAAACAACAAGAAATTTATTTAGGCCCCACCGCAGCAAA
>CM053627.1:54465173-54552680 GCA_028646595.1 Phalanger gymnotis
GGCTGACTGGGGAACAGGACAACCAGAATATATGCCATCTTGGAGTGGGGGGGGTAGAAATGGGGAGAAAATCTGTAATTCAAACTCCTATGAAAATCAATGCTGAAAACTTAATATATTAAATAAAATAAAATAAAAAAAAGTTTCAAAATAAAAAAAAAGAATCCTCACCACCACCACCACCAAACTCATACCACATGCTCATGGAAAAAACTTACAACTTTTCCCCTGCCTTCCCAGGGCTGATCTTGAATTAGTTTCTTCTCTTCCCAAAGTGGGAAGAGCTACAAATCTCTGGGGGTTTGTGGCTAGCTAGCCCTTTGCCAGGAGTTGTTACATAAGGAAAATGGGGAAAAGGCCACATTTGTGGAGAGTCATCTGCTTCAACCACAACACAAAGGCTCTCTGCTTTGTGGCAATGGTTCCTGGAATAGGCAAGGTGGGAGTGAGGCCCCTAAGCAATTGTGCCTCAGTGGCTACAGGTTGTGGATCTTTCTTTTTTTTTCCGAAGAGAGGGGTGATAAAAAGGCCAAGCCCAAGAAATATATAACTCAGTCAATTCCGGTATCTTTGACAAAAAATAAACCCAGATGGGATCACCAAGAATGGGGCGTGACCAAAAAAATGACTAAACCACCACAAATTGTCCCAGAATCAAGCAGTCAATATCACTGTGATGTAACTAGGACAACATGTACCCAGGACAGGGCAAGAAATTGACAATGAATTTCAGATGAATTTCTTAGTTTTACTAAGAAAATACCATCAACTCTAGAACAAAATTCTCACTGAGGGAGCAACAAGGACTTGTCATAGGTGAATATCAAGATCAGAACAAAGTCCTATGGGGCTGGACTTTGTACCTTATTGGCAGCATAACGAAGGGGTCTCAGTAGGCCAGTAAAAGCCCGGGACAGTGCTGGATCCTGTGCCCTACGCTGGCCTTGGTTAGGTATAGGGTAGGGGTGATCTCAAGCGGAGTTCTTCTATAATCAAGTACTCATTACTCTTTAATTCTCCTCCCGGTCACTAACAGAAAGTATCCCAAAAGAAAATCTAACAACTCAGATCTCCCAAACGAACTCTAAAAACAGTAAGACCCAGGAACTTAGAAGAAAAAAAATATGAAATGTAATTTATACAATAACAATATTGCAAAGACAACTTCAAAAGACTTTTAGATCTTTGATCAATGTAATAACCAACGTGTTTCCTCTCAAAATTCTAGCAATATAGTCTTTATCAATGAAAATTATAACAAAGTTCCATTTGTCTTTATGGGACATTTTTAAAGTTCCTGGTTTTATAAAACAATGTTTCAGAGTGCTTTGGGATCCCAAGGCATCATGTAAATGTGAGGGAAGTAGATGAAACTGAATACTGTGAGTTTGGGGCAAACATGTTCTATTCAGATAAAGTACTCTAAATTCAAGAAGACAGATCTGTGGGGTTTGTACTTACCTCTAATAGAACGAACAAGGCTGATTCTATTTTAAAAGGGCCTCCACCACCTTAGATATTTCCTGCCAATAGAAAGAATTCTAATAAGACTAACAACAGAGAAATGCACTTCTCACAGCACAAACTTTTAACAATTCCTGTGACTCCATGGCTTGCTTACTTCCCGCATTTCTTTTCAATCAGGGAATGCCACCGACCATCTGTGTTCTCTAAGTAAACCTAAAAATCTATAAAAACCCAATCTCCACCATAAGAAGTTGTAGTTGTTACCAGACAACAATCTTTCTTAGTACACTAATAAATTTCTTTTCATTTCAGTTTGCGTACTCCCTTTTTGATATCTAACTCTTGCAAACATTTTGTGGGTGAGATTCTCCCTGTCAGGAAACCAAAATTCCTACACCATAATGGTGGGCATGGAGTTGGGGTTGCCAAGTGCAAAAAGAACCATTTTTTTCTAAACCCCAGGAAAGTGGGAGGTTGTCTTAATACAGACTCAGGGAGGTTCAGAATACGAAAAGCCCTGTATAAGGAGACATGGGGCTCACAAAAAAATAATAATAAAAGGATCCAATTTTATTGAAAGGAGATCTAAAATCAAAAACAATAAAAAAGAATTATGCAAACAGGTCTTCTGAGAACCCAAGTAGAATCAGACACCTTGATGAGTTTTTCTAGGGTTCTTGGGTCTAACAGAGCTCTGCTGGGGGAAGGGAGTCAGGGGCCTGGACCCAGAGACAGGTACTGATTCATGCTAGGAGGAAAAAAAATGCCTGGAAAATTGGTACTTAGTTGATATTCAGGCACCTTTCACCTTCTTTATTTAGTGGGTTGAGAGACTTTCTTACAGAGCTGAAATTGTGAGTGGAAGTGAAGATTAGAAATAGGATGGAATGAGACCTTCCTCCTACCTGCCCGAAGGCCCAAGAGATGAGTCAGTGGGTCTCAAGAGAATTCACTAGCTTGTCTCTGATGGATAGTCCCTTTCCAGCACCCCACTGAAAGTTATTTCCATCAATAACATTTTAATTTTGTAATCTGACAAGCCAGGACACATTGGCTGCCTGCTAGGTGTTCAATCCTCACAGACTAGAACACTTAATTTGTAACTGGAACTTGAGTCATTTGTAATATTAGCAGCATCTTACTTTTTTTTCTTTCTTTTTAAAGAAAAATTTTATCTACCACTTTGGTCATTTTTGATCTCCATAGTATCCTGCTTTGATACTTTGTCATGGTGTGTAGGTAACCCTGGGTCCTCTAAGGCTGTTCAAGCAGAACCTAAATTCTGACAAATTCTGCCATGTTAGAAAAACTTTGAGTGTTGTCTTGGCTACACACCAAATCAGCTTCCCTAGGCCCAGCCTAGCTAAACGTGGGGAGACCAATCCCCAGGAGGCTGGTCATTTGGCAATGAATTCTGTGGCCATATCAGCTCATGAGACAAATTAAAACGCAAACCAACCCTTGGTCCTGCATGGCCACCTTCCACATCTATGGTAACAGAAGCAAAATATCAGAAATCAGGGCAGAAAGCTCTAAGATCAGTTTTTAGGCAATCTATAAACTTTCGTTTGGCTGTTGGTATTCTAAATGTAAGTGTCTTGTCCAATGATCAGTGAGTGGACGTAATACTGGAGAAAATGAAAGATCCACAAGCAATTATTAAGCACTTACTGTGTGCCAAGAATTGTGCTATGTGCTGGCAAGGCAAAGAAAAGCCAAAAGCATGGTCTCTACCCTCAAGGAGCTCACATTCTAATGGGGGAAAAGCATGCAAATAACTATATACATACATATATATGTATATGTGATATAAATGGAAGTTCACTTCAAAGGGAAGGCACTTGGAGAGAGGGCTAGGGGAGTACAGATAAGACTTCTTGTAGAGGGTTGGCTTTGAGCATTATTGATCTTGACATTCTAACTATAACTGATGCTGGAAGCAAAGAGTTACAGCCAAATGAAAGGATGGCTCACTGCTGTCCCTTAAAGAGGAAAAGAAAGGAATTAGAGGAGGTGGTTTTATCATACCCAAAGGCAGCGAGAAACATCATTGCATGGGATGTTTAGTTATCTCTTAACGTAGGCCTCATGATAAGTAGTGATGAAAAAGTACACCATGGAAATAATGGTAGCTTATGTGCTGACATTGGTTACAGAGGACAAAGAGGTAGAGAAATTCTAGAAAGAACTCAACAGACCCTCCAAATTAAATCAATATATACTTTGATGATCAGGGAATGGGTAGCAATGGTGAGAAATATAGTGGAGAACTCAGGTCAAAGATAAGGAGAGGCCAAAGACTTGTAGAAACTCATAGTAGCCTTATGCCTCTACTTCATAAATACTCAATTAGAAAAGAGAATCGGTAATAAAACAATGTTAATAGCTGGTATTTACCTAGTACTTTAAGGTTGGCAAAATGCTTTACATATCGTTGTAAAGAGTGGACATGACAAATGTTGAATTACATCACAAAAAAATGAAATCGGTGAAATCTGAAGACAAAAAGCCTCCCTGCTAATATGGGAGTCATTCTTGAATTAGCCATTTGTGTACAGTTAGGCCACCAACTTGTTAGAACAAAGATCAGAAACAGTATAACTCTAGAAGAAAGGATAATAATGAGAAAAAGATGTACTAACAAAATAAAACAACTCAGTTGTGACCTATTTAAATGTTATTGATAATGGAAAATAAATGGTGGGAATTACAACAGTCATTACCCTCTCCTCATTTTTCCTTTTTGTGACCTCCTCAGTTCCCATGGGGTCCATATCCAGCTTGAGTTTCTTTTCTGATCTCCGGTCTTATGTCAATGATTGCCTGCTGAACAGATTAAACAGCACGTCTCAATGACATCTCAAATTCAGTATTTCCACAACAAAGCTCATTATCTTTTCCCCAAAACCCTCCCTTCTACCCTACTTGTTTATTTCTGTTCCAGGCACCACTATTCTATCAGCCAGTGGTTTTGGCTGGATTGTAGTTTTTGAAGGGGAATATTGTGAAATAAGGCTGGAGAGGGAGGTGAGGAGTGCCTTAAATGCCATCCTAAGGAGCGTTTTATTTTCTCTTACAGGCACTGGAAAGTCACTAAAGGTTTTTGAGCATCTAATGGCATAGTTAAATCTATTTTTTAGGAGGCTAATGATCTAACTGGTACACCAAAGACCAACATAGTCATAAAAGTGATTTGTTAGGTTATAAAAAAGTACAGCACAGTGTTTTGCAAGTATTAATCGTGAGCAAACAACAATTGTTGAATGAGTGTATTAGCTTTCCCCTCCTATCCCTTCTCATTCACTGTAAGGGAAAGAGCCAGATGAGCAGGGCACAGCAATGACAAGCTGTAGCACAGGCCTTGAAGGAGGGAAAGTTGGAGGAATATTTGTTTCAGGCTCCTTTTAGGGTTAGGCTCTGTGCCCTACACTGATGCAGAGTCAGGAGGATCCAGTCCTATCACAAATTTTCCACCTAGAGCATTGGAAAAAGTACTTGGCTTGGAGTCAAAAGATCTGGGTTCAAGGCTTACCTTTACCATTGTCTATGTTACTGCACAAATCATTTCATTTTTCTGAATTTCTGTTTCCTCCCAGTATGTCTATGCTATGTCAATGTTGGGGAATGTTTTATAGAATATAAAGCACTATTTATTTACTTCTGAAGTCTCTTCCTGCTGTAACATTCGGCTGCCTAGTAGTGAGAGAGAGTTTCTCATTCCCCATGGTCTTACTCCCAAGACTTTACCTGCCACAGACTGTCACATCTGGGAGCGTGAACCTTTAAGTTGCCGCTGCTTTTTTTCCTAATTCTCCCTGGTCTGGAAGAGTTGAGAGCATCTCGAAAGCACAGACCCCAAGTCAATATGTTCCTGACATGTGTCCCACCTTGGTGGGAAGGGGACCCTCCAGATGGGTACTATCTACAGTATATGGTAAGAGAAATCCAGGCAAACATTGGGAAAACTTGTCCCTCTTTCAGTTGTTAGGTCTGAATAATCTTGCCTGAGAGAGGAGCCAGAGCTATTGATGCTCTCAGGCTCAGCACATTGCAGAAAACCCTAAATGAGATGAGAATATCATTGGATCTTAGATTTAGAGCTGGAAGAGGCTCATTTCATAAGCCATTTACCCAGAGGTATACAACACATAGCCCAGAGCCACATTAAAATGTAATTGGGAAATATTTAACAAAGTAAATAAAATATACAATAGAATATAATATGTGATTGCTGCAGGGATCCTTATATACCATTTAGTGGCCCTGTTTCTATCTGAATTTAACATCTCTGATGGAATCTAACCCCCTTATCTTAACAGAAGAGGAAGCAAAAGCCCAGGGAAGCTAAAAGTTTCATGTAGTAGCACCACAAAACAGGGTATATGGGATCCCAAAGCTGGGTCCTACTTTGGGTGTGTTTGAGGGGGGCTGAGGCCCTAAACTGGCTTCTTTATGGCAAAAAACTGTGCGTTTAAGCCTTTTTTATTGATAACTTTTTCAACATATAACACAGAATCCTACCATACTCCCAATTGAATCCTCCACAATGTGTGATATCTCCAAACAGCTGAGTTGTGAACAAGTAATATTCACTGTGGAATCAGGTGGGAAATTTTTAGGCCCTGCTCTTTCTGTTAAATATGAAGCAATCTTTGTGGAGAATTGTGGGTATGTGACAGGAAGGGTCACACTGGTTGGATTATTTGTGACTTAAATGTAATTTCCTTAAAATAAATGCTTCAGGACCAGAAAAATGTTTGGTAGCCTTATGTTAAGAATAGAATATGTAAGACCAGAATTCTTAACCTTTTTTGTATCATGAAACCCTTTGAAGTTTGGTGAGGACCTCTTCTTAGAATGATGTTTTTGGTTTTTGTTTTTTAATTCATGGCTGAAGGAAATGCTAGATTTCAGTTAGAGGTTGGCAAAAATGAAGATTTTTTTCCCATCCAAGTTCACAGAGCTGCCTCCAAATTTATGTGCATACACCTTGGGGGGAAGAGTCTGTGGACCCCATTTTAAGAACCCCTGCTCTAAAAGAAGTCAGAATGGCAGTGAGCCCAGGGTAGGGACAGGTGGACTTAGCCTAGGGGTGGGGGTTAGGGAGGGTTGCTGTCAAATTCACTTTAATTCAGCAAACATTAATTCATAGTGTGCTATGTGCAGGGCATATACTAGGCTCAAGGGGTACAAAGATGGAAGGGATATAGCTCCTGATCCTAGGGAGTTTACAATCTCCCAAAGGTGATGCACAAATAAGGCCCAGATAATCCAAGGTAAGAATATTAAGTGAAGGCAGGAGTGAGCCAGAGAGCTCCTGCCAATTCTGAGCCAGAAGAGAGAACTCTTTGTAGCTGCGGGGGATGGGGAAAACTTCTAGATAATTCCTAATCTAATCCTAAAAGCTGCAGGGGATGCTGAAGATCATTTAGTCCAGCCCCATCCTTTACAGACGAGGAAAGCAAGAGAGGAAGGTCAAGGAATGTGTATTTATAGAGCACTTAAAGTGGGCCAGGCACTGAGCCAAGGAACATTTTAAGCAACTTTGCCCAAAGTCATGGAATAAATAACAAGGACTGAAACACAGAGGCCAGTCTGAAGTGAAAGCTCATTCTCCTTCCACAATGCCACACTTCTCTTATCAAAGAAAAACTATAAAAATCACATGGTTGTGTCAATAAAGAGGGCAAAGGCTTTTGATACATCCAACATCCATTTTAGATCCATTCATATGTCTGAATTCAAACCTGGCCTCAGACACTAGCTGTAGGACCTTGAGCAAGTCTCTTAACCTGTTTGCCTCAGTTTCCTCATCTGCAAAATGGGGTTAATAACAGCACCCACCTTCCAGGGTTGTTGTGAGGATCAAACGAGATGTTTGTAAAGAACATAGTTATTGTTATTATCCTTATTTAAAATCCTGAAAAAAAGAGAAACTTAACAATCTTTCCTTAGTTTCACGTAGCCATAGATTTGGAGCTGGAAAGTCCTGAAGAGCTCATCTGATCCAACCCTGTCATTTTACAGATGATGAAACTAAGGTCTAGAGAAGTTAACAACACATCATAACATGATTTAAAAAAAACATATTTACTTGAAAAATTAGGAAGGTTTCTCAATCAGAAGTAAAGGGAGCTTTATACTAACGCTGTTACTATTCAGCAATTTTAGAAATACCAGCAATAACAGCAAGGCAAACATTGTGCAATGACTAACTTTGATAGACTTGGCCCTTCTCAGCAATGCAAGGATTTAAGACAACTCCAAAAGACTCATGATAGAAAATGCTATCCACATCCAGAGGAAGAACTACAGAGTCTGAAAGCAGACCGAAGCGTACTCTTTGCCCTTTTTTGTTTTGCTTCCTCTTTCTTGTAGTTCATTCCATTGGTTATAATTCTTCTATGCAACATGTCTAATGTTAAATGTGAATGTATACATAGAGCCTACATTGGATTGCATGCCATTTTGGGGAGAGGGGACAGGGACTGGGGGGGGGAATTGGAACTCAAAAGCTTGTGCTATGAGCACAACCATTCATTTCTGGAAAGTGAGTGCTCCACCCAGATGGGCCCGGAAGTACACCTTGAGTTGCTAGTTGTCATTCTCTCTTGGGTTTCCATTTCCAAACACAAGTTAGCAACTTGCAATCCTATAAAATGGACCAGACTTCTTGGTTACCTCCTGAGTTCGAGAGGTCCTAATTTGGGTTCTGGCTCCCCGGAGGAAGATGTCACAGCATTGCCTCCCAGAAGGCAAGAGAACCCCTGGCAAGATGACTTGCCCACAAAATGACTCATTTTGGCCATGGGTAAGATGGCAGAATTGCAGAGAGCAGAAGAATAAAGCTGGGGAGAGTCCTAGCAGGCTCTGCATGTGCAACTCCAGGAGGAATGACCACTGTGCCTTCTGAGGGGAGAAGCAGTGGAGAAGGAAAGGCCCCAAACTTGGGGGCCAGAAGACTTGGGATCCAATCCCACTTCTGTTACTTATCTCGAGCAAGTCACTAAACTGGTCTGGGCCTGTTTTCTCTTCTGTAGTGCAGACTTGAACACAAGGCTATCTGGCCACAAGGTATGACGATATGCCTTCCTTTTTTTAACCTTTTTTTATTATTTTTAATTTACAACACTCGATTCTACATAATTTTGAGTTCCAGATTTTCTTCCCTCATCCCCCCCCCTCCCCAAGACAGCATGGAATCCCATATATCTTCCATGTATAATTTCGCATTGAATTAATTTACACACTAGTCAAGTTGTGGAGAAGAATTATGACCAAAGGAATGAATCATGAGAAAGAAGAAACAGAACCAAAAAAAAACCCAAAAACAAGAGAAAGAAAAAAAAAGGCAGGGGGAAGGCTAGCATGAAGTGTGCCTCAATCTGCATTCATACTTCATAGTTCTTTGTCTGGATGTAGATAGTATTCTCCATCGTGAGTCCTTTGGAGTTGTCTTTGCACTTTGTGTTGCTGAGAAGAGCAAAGTCTGTCAGGGTTAGTCCTCACAAAATCCATATAGACGATATGCCTTCCTAAACAAATTGTGGTGTATAAATGTGTATTTTTAGGAGAAGGGTTTATGGATCAATTGATTTCTCCCAACCTAGTCTATATAATCACAGAAATTAAAGGTCAGATAACAGAAATAGACAAGGTGTTAATATGTGAAACCAGGTACCAAAAAAAGGCGGGGTCCCGAGCCCTTTGGCCCCTTTACAATCTATGAAGCCTTCCTTAATGGAATTAGAAGGACAGCCTGCTATTAGATAGCTAGAGGTTGGCCATGCCCCAATAGCCTGTAAAAAACTAAGCTTACCAGTTCTGAAATCAATCAACGGAGCCCAAGCAGACTCCAGGGGTGAGACCTTTGGTAACAGAGATGCTCCACCCAGTGAGAAGCACCTTGAAGAACACTAAGGAAAAGGACATCTGAGCTCGTAGTAGGGGAAAGGAAGGGAAGGAAATCAGCATTTACATAGCACTTATTATGTGCCAGGACTATGCTAAGCACTTTTTACAAATAGCTCATTTGATTTCTAAGACAACCCTCTGAGGTAGGTGCTGTTATTATCCCCATTTTACAGTTGAGGAAACTGAGGCAGAGGTTAAGTGACTTGTCCAAGGTCACACAGCTAGAAAATATCTGAGACCAGATCTGAACTGAGGTCTTGTTGACTCTAGGCCCAGCACTCTATCTACTGAGTCAAGTATCTATTCACCAAATGGGTGTTAACCTCACTCAAAATGACAACCTGAAAAGGCCTTAGCCTGAAAGGGCCAGGGTCTCCCAATGCATCTTGGACCATCTCCAGCTATCCTGGTGAACATCAGACCACTGAACTCAGATGGCTGTGGAGGAAAAAGTGAGGCTGGTGACCTTGCACAGCCCTCCCTCACTCAAATCAAAGTCAACTGCAAGTTGTGTCATCATTTCCCTGATGTCACAGTTCTCTTTGAGAACGAAGGACAAACACAACAACCTGGCTGCCTTGTAGTAGCAGCAGTGAGAGTTTTCTTGGCCAGAGATATTACCCATATGTGTGCTTCACTACCAGAGAACTTTGTGCTCTTTCCTTAGAACCCACCCCACTGGCTATGCAGAGTTGGGGGAAAGGAGTTGGGGGGTGGGCAGAGGGTGCTGAAAATGTAAGGAATGTTATTACTATGAAATAAAGGTGAAAAATTCAGAAAAATACGGGAAGATTTATATGAAGAGATGTGGAGTGAAATAAATAGAAGCAGAGTGACGGACATAATAATAACAACATAGAGTGAAGGAACAAAAGTAGAAATTAAATGTCGTGTAATTATGATGACTAAACTTGGCATCAGAGGTTTGAGAAAATGCAATCTTCTCCCTTCAGGTGGGACGCTTATGAGTAGAGAACATTGCATGCATTGCACTGTCAGACAATCCAAGGCCCTTTTAGCTCTAAATCTGCTCTTATGATCCAAGTTTTGCTGAAATGGTTTTTTTTTTCATTTCTTAATCTTGGTTACAAGGAATGGCTCAGGGTAGGGCAGCGGTAGGATATTGTAAGAAATCAGTGGGATATAAAAACAAAAGGCATTGATAAAAATAAGATAAAACTGTTTTTAAAAAGATGAAGAAAGTTACTAAGGAGTAAATGTAGGCATGGAGATGTTAAAGAAGCTATTTGAAAATATACAATGATTTATATGTTTCTCATGACTGCACATGTATAATCTATAAAATTGCTTGCCTTCTCAGTGAGGGGGAAGGGGAAGGAGAGGATTTGGAACACAAAATTAAAAAAAAACATTAGAATAGTTTTTACATGTAATTGGAAAAAAAGATTTTTTTTTATAAAAAGGAAATTAGAAAATATATGATTTATTTAGAAAACCAGGATCAAAGAGATTTAACAACAAAGAAAAGAAAATGAGATATTAAATAGCTTTGTCAAAATAGCAGACTGTGAGACAAATCCATAAAAATCATTGCCCTTTCTAAACATCAAAAAAAAAGAAAAAGAAAAAGAAAATGATGAAAAGAGGTAGCACATAAGCTGACCCTGGAGGGAAGAGAGAAGTTTCAACAGGTGAAAGCTGGGAGACGTGAGACAACAGGATAAGATCTGTTAATAGCCAGGAGTTCATGTAGGATGCGCACAAAAAGAAATGTGAAAAAAAAAAAGGTAGAGAGGTCGGTTGGATCTAGATGGTGGAAGGTCTTAAACACCAGGTTAAAGAGTTAATAGTTTGTAGTATAAGTATAGTATAAGTAGTATATGTACAGTATAAGTAATATAAACAGTAGGGAACCACAGAGGGTTTTTGAGTGATTGACATTCATTGTAACCAAGATTTAAAAATGAAAAGAAGAACACAGCTCAACCAAACTTGGATCATAGGAGCAGATTTAGGGTTAGAAGGTCCTTGGATTGTCTGACTGCTATGCATGCAATGTTCTCTACCCATAGTTTTCCTTCTGAAAGGAGAGAATTGCATTTTCTCAAACCCCCAATGCCAAGTTTAGTCATTATAAATACATGCATTATTAATCAAATTATTTTGGACACTGTGAGAAGAATAGATTGCAGAGCGAAGAGACTGTGGAATCAGTCAAAAGCCCAAACAAGAGGTAATAGGGACCTAAATCTGATTAGTAATTTGGGTAGAGAAGAAGAGATAGTTATAAAATATCTCCTCTAGGGAGGCAATGGCTTTGATTTGCAGGGTGAAGGGAAGAGAAGAGTTAAAGATAATGGAGGTCTTGAGACTGGCCATCTGGGACAATGGCAGTGCCCTCAATGAAAACAGAGAAAGGGCCAGTCTAAGAAGGAAGATGATGAGTTCAGGTTGAGACCCAGTGACTTTGAGCTTCCAGGACTACCCTTGAGTGGGTTTTGTGGTAACACCAGACTAGAGCTAAGGGAAGAGGCAAAACTCTGAGAAGTGCTAAGTGTGAGTGCAGTAACTATAACGAAGCTTCATTTGGCTACATCTTGGCTTTCCTGTTTGCAGAAGAGGGCTAGCCTTTCTTCAGTAGCACCTTACTAGTAATCTTCAGATGAACAAGCCTGACCAAATCACTACCTGCTCAGCAGCCATCAAAAGCTCCCCATTACCTACTGAATAAAATACAAACATCTTTGTCCTTTGAAATCCTTCCATTACTTCGCGGCCCATGAGGTCAGATGAGAGTACAGTGAGAGGTGCTGAGTTCAAATCCTGACTCTGATACTCACTGCCTGTGTGACCCTGAGCAGTCAGTTTCATCTCTCAGAGCTTCTGTTTGTGCTTCTATAAAATGAGGAGGCTGCTCTAGGTGGCCCCTAAAATCCCACCTCTAAATCCATTACTGATTCTGTGATGTGAGAATATCTTGAAAAATATAAAACACTACGTGAATGCAAGATACTGCTTCTTTAAATTATGGAATTTAGAGCTGGAAGTAACAATCGATTTAGTCGAAGTTCATTTTTCAAAATAAGAAACTGAGACTTAGAGATTGTGACTTACCCGAGATGATACAAGTAAGAAGCGACTCTTTCAGGCCAAAGCCTTCCCTGAAAATGACACCTCTTCTCAGACTTCTCAAACCCCTCTCCCTCTCCCTCTCTCTCCTTCTGTCTCTCTCTCCTTCTGTCTCTCCCTCCTCTTTTTCTCTGTCTCTCTCTGTCTCTTTCTCTGTCTGTCTCTGTCTCTGTTCGTCTATCTCTGTGTCTCTCTGTCTCTCTCTCTGTCTCTCCCTCTGTCTCTCTGTCTCTTTCTCCCTCTGTCTCTGTCTCTCTCCGTCTGTCTGTCTCCCTCTGTCTTTCTGTCTCTCCCTCTGTCTCTGTCTCTTTCTCTCTCTGTCTCTGTCTCTGTGTGTCTCTCTAACTCTGTCTTTCTCTGTTTCTGTCTCTCTCCGTCTGTCTCTCTGTCTCTCCCTCTGTCTCTGTCTCTTTCTCTCTCTGTCTCTGTCTGTCTCTCTATCTCTGTCTCTCTCTGTTTCTGTCTCTTTATCTCTCTCTCTCTTTGTCTCTGTCTCTCTCATATTTCTTGGTTATCCATCCCCTTGTTCTATCCCTCCGTTCCATGTTATTTCTAGTCTTGATGGAGTTTTGAGTCACAAAGACCTGGGTTCAGTTTCACTTATGACATTCACTATCCTTGTGGTCATGGTAGTTTTAAAGCCTCTGGGCCTCAGTTTCTTCATCTGCAAGATATCTTTTGTACATGTTACAGGAGTTTTGTGACAAAAGGAACGAGATAATGTAGGAGGAGCACTTTGCAAACCTTAAAGCCCTATGTAAATATTGGTTAGTGTCACTATGTTGGCATCCCTAAGCCCATGCTGATCAGTTATGCATATCCATATAACAAATATGAAATGAGTATCCCACTGGACTAGCTAACAGAGTTACCATTTTGTATGTATGGGTGGAGGTTTGAGCTGCTCTCTATATTATTCCTTCCCCCAAAAAAGGAACCTGGTCCTTTCTGTCCACCTACAGCAAAATACAAGTTACTTTCCTGGCATCAAACTAGGAGCCTAAAGTCATTTGCCAACAAGTAAAGATAAATTGTGGCTGGGCTTGCCTGACATTGTCATCCCACTGAGTAACTTTGCTGTGGTGAAACCAAAAGATTTGCCAGGGGAATAATGAATTGTGAGTTTCTGTAAAATTTCTGGGCCTTGGAAAAGGGCTGCAGAATTGCTATGTCCCTTAATCATTCCTGTAAGGAAATTGCACAGACTTTTTAAAACTGACAGTTTCTATACTTCATCTATCAAAAGCCAAAGCAGAAAATCTCTACCTCCCCATACAACCTGTACCAAGTGGAGAGCCAAGGGACCTGCAGAGCTGAAGAAGGTGTTTCTTCTATCCAGGGCTGATTTAACTAGGCAATAAACAGAAGCTGCTTAAGGGAATACGGTCATCCCTCTGCCTCTTATTGGGTGATAAATCTGTGTCGGGCAACTCGCTGCTAAAATAGGATCAGAGATTTAGACCTGGAAGGGGCCTTAGAGACCATCCACCCTCTTAATTCACCCAAGTCCATTTAGAGAGGCCTAGGCCAGGCTTGGGAGTAGTCTCTTCTTCATTAAAGCATAATTCTCTAGGAGGCAGATGGGGAACTTCATTCAAGTTCTTAAATTTGTTATTTTCCTCTCCCTTTTCTGCCCACAAGATTTACAACCAAATTTGCCTTTGTTTGAGGTATAGGAACTAAGGCAGAAAGGAGCTTCTCCCAGAGGCTTCTGAAAACTGGAAGGTTTTCCAGGATGGGGCAGTTGCATGACTCCCCTTCCCTCGTACAGCTCACCATCCATCTCTGTTGGAAATATATTAATGAGCCACAGTGGCACCAGGAATCCTGTGTCTTGCCCTTTCCATTGGATGGGCCCTGGTCCATTAGGGGGAAACCCTATCTTCTCTCATTCCCCTGCTCTGTGCATTATCCAGGGACTCTTCCTAGGGCCACAATCAAGGCATCATTAGAGGTGGAACAGGCTAAGCTGTATTTGTGAAAGCTTTGGCCTCTCTTGGTATGCCCCTTCTGTTCAATTCTCCTTGGCCCCCCACTTCTTCCTCCTCCCGGCTTCCAGCTCAGCCATCTCCTGCTTTCCCCTCTCTTTTAAATTTAAATAGAAGCCCCCAAATGTGCACTTGAACAGTGTGTATTACAGCCTCTAGCTACTAGGACCTTGGAATGTAGCTGGAGGAGAAGAACTGCATACGTTCAGCCAAAGTGGGGCAAGTCTATTAAAAACGTTCCCTTTTATAGTGGAAAATGTCAGTGGGACAATAACCATATGCTCAGGACCAGGGGAAATTCTGCTCTAGAGAACTCCCAGCTTTGTTCATGCCTCTCAGCAATTCAGTTAATGCCTAATTCATCAATTCACCCAGTTGCAGACCTGCCTCTATGGGGGTTTGTTTTGTTTTTAAATTGCTATTGTCTTCCCCTTCTCTGGTGACCTGTGGAGCCCACTGCTTTTTCCTTCCCCTCATCTTCCCCCACCCCCACCTATGAGGGCAATGTTGTGTCTGAAGCTAAACTTGAACTTGGGTTCTTCCTGACTGCAGGCCCAGGGCTCTATCCACTGTGCTACCTCACCACCTTGTAAATGTACGTGCGTATACACAAAAATATATACAGCAGCACTTGGTCATAGAAAAGAACTAGAAATGAAATGGCTGCCCATCATTTGAGGAATGCTGGAACAAATTGTGGTATATTAATATGATTAAATATCATTGTGCCACGAGAAATGATGAATATGAAAGAATTCAGAGAAACTTGGTGAGCCTTGTCTGAACTGATGAGGAATGAAGTAAGCAGAGCCAGGGCAGTAGTTCACACTACAGTGTAAAGGAAAACACTGAAAGACTTCAGAACCAATCAATTGGTGACCAGTTTTGACATCAAGGGACATGATGGTGAACCATGACTGCCACCTCTCAGCAAAGAGATAAAAGGCAGTAGGGATGAGGTGCACCCATTCTCAGACATGGTCAAGTTTCCAACTTGTTTTGCTTAATTTTATTTATTTCTTACAAGAGAATGTTCGACATTTAAAAGAATAATCATGGCCCTAAAGAAAAGATATAAGAAAACGCTCTCATTTACTCTTTGGCAGAGATGAGAGGTCCACAGATATGGTACAGTGCATATATTCTCAGACTTTTGATTTTGCTGATTTTTTTTTCTCTAAGAAAACTTGTGATATTAAGTGGCTTTCTGGGTAGAATACTAGAAGAAATTTTGGTGTTGTAAAAAAAAATAAAAATATTAACAAAATTTGTTTTTTAAAAAAATGAATCCTGGCATTCTAGCCTAAGGAAAAACATTCCCTTCCACACTGGCCATGCCAAGCAAAAACCCTTTGAAAGATACATATTTTGTTTACTGACCATGAAAAGACAATTCTTAAGTTCAAAGGGTTTTCTCAAAACAGTGAAAGCTCTTTTTCATTTTCCTTCAGTTAATGCCTTCCCCCAATGTGTTCCTCGCCACTTTTCAATTCAGTATTCAACACTCCCACATTAAGAGGTTGCCTATAATCCTTTGAGCAGAGTTCATTTGGGACATCATCTCTTGTAGCTAATGAGTAGTGTGACGTTACTCGAAAGAGCCCTTGGACACCTAGATCAGGACATCTGGTTTCCAGACCAGTCTCTGTCTGTCACAAATTACTGATCACAGAGCTTTGGGTAAACTGTTTCACGGGCTAAGCCCTATCTGTAAAATTAAAGTCTTTGTCGATGTCAGACACCCTACTAAAAGAGAGTATAATAAACTAGATTGTAACCCCTAGACAGAGCCAGCTCAGATAGAGAGCTGGCTTTGCATCTGGGAAAATCTGAGCTCTGGCCTCACCTCCAACTCATACTGTGTGACCCTGGGCAAGTCTCTTAACATCTCAAGTGCCTCAATGTACCTCAACGTACCTTCGACTGTAAAGTTTCAGAGGAGTTGGTGAACTGCATGGAAGAGTTCCCAATACCAATGAAAGCACAGGTCCCCTTAAAAAAAACAACAGGGCTTTCACATTTACAAAGCACTTTTGACATGGCTGTGAGGTAGGTAGTAAAGTTTCCAAACTTTTGTGATCGTGTGCACTCGTTAGTTAAAAACAATTCCCCCAATATATGTACATTTACTTATAAATTACATACAGCTTACAGCTGTTATCCTATTAATGTTTGGACTGCTGAATTAAAATTATGTACATTATAAAAAACATACCAAAAAGTAGAAAAATTTTAAAAGGAGATAGATGAAAAAGTTTTTCAAATACTTTTTTTAAAGATGTAAAACAAAAAAGCTTTTTGCTCTCACCAAACTATTAATAGATATATGATTAATTATTAATAACATTTGCAAGTAGTTACTAGTAAATAATTATTTATAAGTCAGTTCTATCTTCCAGTACATACACAGAGGTGTTTTCCCCTTAAATAATGAAGTATATTCAAACACTGCTTTCAATAAAATATTATATATGGTACTTAAGAATTTTTAATTTTATTTATTAATGACACAAAAGCTTTTCGTTCTCATTAAAATGCTACTGCATTTGAAAATATTAACATTTCAATCAGAACAAAATATTAATATTTTGATGAGAGCAAAAGGGTTTTATATTATCAATAGCTAAAATATTTAGAATATATTTTGTGAGAACAATTTGAATAGGGCTCTTTATTTTCAAAGAAAAATGTCATGGAGGATAGGGTGAACTTATGAATAATTATTTATTAGCAATTAATTATTCATTCTAGTTGATGTCAAGTTAACAAGTACTTATGAAACAATGGAAATACAAATATAAGCAAAAAGAAAGGCAATCTATGCCCTCAAGGAGTTTACATTCTTTTTTAAAAACTTTTTTTAAATTTATTTTTCCCCAGTTACATGTAAAAATTTTTGATATTCTCTTTTTTAAATGTGAATTCAAAATTCTCTCTTTCCTTGAGAAGACAAGCAATTCGATATAGGTTATACATGTTCAGTCATGCAAAACATTTCTGTATTACTCATGTTGTAAAAGAAAATACAGACAAAAAAAGAAAAATTAAGATAGTTTTTTTAAAAGTATGTTTTGAACTACATTCAGAGTTCTTCATTTCTCTCTCTGGAGATGAACATTATTTGTCATCATGAATCCTTCCAAATTATCTTGGATCATTGTATTGCTGAGAAGAGCTAAGTCATTCACAATCCATCATCATACAACATTGCTGGCGCTGTGTACAATGTTCTCCTGGTTCTGCTCATTTCACTTTCCTTCAGTTCATGTAAGTCTTTCCAGGTTTTTCTGAGAGCATCCTGCTCGTTATCTCTTAGAGCACAATAATATTCCATCACAATCATATACGCAGTCCAGCCATTCACCAGTTGATGAGCATCCCCTCAATTTCTAATTCTTTGTCACCACTAAAAGAGCCGCTGTAAATATTTTTTATACAACCTATAAGTCCTTTTCCTTTTTTTAAAATCTCCTTGGGCTACAGATCTAGTAGTAGTGTTGCTGGGTCAAAGAGAGTTTTACAGCCCTTTGGACATAGTACCAAATTGCTCTCCGGAATGGTTGAATCAATCCACAACTCCACCAACAATGCATTCGCGTCTCAGTTTTCCCATATCCCTGTCCAATATTTGTCATTTAAAGAGTTTACATTCTAATAAGGGAGCCATGGATTTCTACAGAGGGGATGCAGAACCAGGCATCCCTGCCTCAAGCCTGAAGTGCAAATCTCATTGTGTTCGTTTAGACAAAAACTCCCCAACCTCTGCATATATGATAACTTTAAAATGGAATGACACCTCCCTCCCCCTTCCCATCCAATCAGCATTTATTAAGCACCTACTGTGGAAGAGGACTAGAGATACAAGCAATAAAAAGACAGGCCATACCCTCAAGGCTCTTACAATCTAATAGAGGAAGCAACGCATACAAGTAGGCAGGAAATAGGGGTGGAGAAGACCAGGGGGTATGGGGTTGAGGAACATCTTGTTCCATAGAGTTGAAACCAAGCAGGGCAGCAGATGCCAAGTGGAGTGGACTGAGATTCCAGTTTCTGCTCTCTATAAAGGAAGGCATTGGGAGGAATTTCGTGCTCAGTCCTCTGAACAGAGGGGAGAGGAGGCTGAGAGAGGTGGTATCAATCAAGGCTGGAGTTAGCAGCACAGTAGCAAGTTTAGATGTGATGAGCTTATCCTGAAAGGGGCAATCTGTTCCATGGAATTGAAACGAGGCAGAACAGCAGATCCAAAGTGGAGTGGAGATGGAATGCACAAACTTTGATAAGAAATTAACCCCAAACGGGAGCCGTTTATGAATGTATGCATTCCTTTCTCAGAGATAGTCTTGGAGTGAGTTTTTTCCCCCAAGCTTTATGACAAAATAAGCCAATTTTTTTTGGTTGGGGGGAGTGTGGTTAGAGCACAGTAAGGTGAGAGCCAGAAGGGCTCCCACTTCCTGGGTGTCCTGGCATCAGAAAAGTTAACTAAATGGCTTTTATTTCTCTAACAACAGCTCATAAACATCAGACATTCCTATCAACTGCCCCGTGAGCCACTGTGAGGCCAAGAGGATCTGAGCCATATCAGGGCATTTGTTGCATGTACCAGAATCTTCTGTTGACTTATGTCTCTGAGCTTCAGTCATTATTAGTGAGTCTTAATGACCAGAATCCTTTAGTATTAGTGCTGGAACAGTCTTAGAGACCATCTTACTCCAGGACAGTCATTTGATAGAGTGAAGAAACTGAAAAGCCCCCTGTGGTGAAGTAATTTCAATCAATACACATTTATTAAGCACCTACTATGAGCCAAGCACTACCCTAAGCCACTGGGGACACAAAAGGAGTCAAGATACCTGCCCTCAAGGTGCTTACAATGTAATGGAAGAGACACACAGCGGTGTCCAAGGTCACACAGCTATTTAGAGGCAGAGTTGAGAGCCTGTCCCAGAAGCCTTGTCTTAGTCCACTCATACCATACTGATTCCTCTCTGCCCTTTCTTTTCTTTTACTTCCCCCCCAAATATGTCTCACTCATATTCATAATGAAGAACCACTCCAATACGATTGTTAGGAAAACTCCCAAGCAGCTTTCCATGGTCTAACACTTTCTGAGAGCCATCAAGAAGGGCATTGCTCATGGATCCCAAAGTCAGCACAGGGTCAGTAACTAGGACTGGGAAATAGGGCTTCTGTCTTCAGAATGCCAAAATTTAAAAAGAGCTGATAGCACTTTCAATCCTTCATCAGTGCAGAAAGAAATGAGCCTAGCACCTTATTAACAAGAATAATTGTTGTTGTGTTTGTCCTTCGTTTTCGAAAACGATGGTGACGTGTACTCACTCACAGTGAGGTAACTAACTCTCATTCAGTAAATAGTCCTCTTTAAAAAGTGAGTCAAGGGATGGCCCCTCTAATTAGAAAAAAAAGAAGAAAAAATCAAGCCTGTGGAGTAAGACCCTCAGGATTGCTATTCCAAAGAGAAACAGTTATCATTGACTTTCACTCTAAGCCAGGAGGGCCCAAAATACAGTCATTAAGTGGAGCTTGGGAAGGGACTTATTGTGGTCCAATCTATGAGCTTCTCTTTCTCCCCTCCAAAGGAAGGCAAATTTTGATGGCCAAAAGCTGCCCACTTAACTTGGGGTTTACTGGCTAGATTTCTCTCTCTCTCTCTCTCTCTCTTTCTCTCTCTCTCTCTCTCTCTCTCTCTCTCTCTCTCTCTCTCACACACACACACACACACACACACACACACACACACACACACAAAACCTTAAACCCAGTTCACTCTGAACAAGAATAATTATCCAAAATAGGAAGATATCAGATGTTCCACTTCCTCCTCTTGTCAATCCTTGTCAGGATTAAACTCATTCCTGGCCTTCTCCTGCCCTAATCTTCTCTACACCACCACCATTACAGGAGCAGAAGCCTTGGGCTGTTCAGGGTCTCTGATGTGGTATCCGAACAGGGAGGAGAAGCCCTCCTGCTAAATTCGTTTTAAAATGTTGATTTGAGGTCATGGTAAGAATGGGTTAAGCCTCTGATCCTGCTTCACTCATGCTAGGCCCCTTTCTCCCAAAGCCCTTGCAAGTGAGGAGCTTAGAAAATGAGATGGCGGTGGACTGGCCAAATCCATTGACTTTTTGATTCATTCCCTGTTCTACAGGCAGGAAGCCTCAGCTAGGGAATTGCATTTTCTGGCTTCCTCCACCCTCTAGCAGAGTTGAAATATCTCCCTGACAAACAGTAAATGCTGCCAGTGTCAATCACGGGGACAAACTGTAAATGGTCCCAGAGCCAGAACAGCCATCTCTACCACTTCCAAAGGAGTATTTATTAACTGAGAGACTTGTTTTCTGCCGATGAGTATTAGAAAAGCACTCTGCTTTGGCAGCCTTTGCTTTCTAACTGGCTGGTTGAGTGAGTGCCACCCACTCTTGGGCACCTTCCCCGCCTTCAGCCAGAGACTCAGCATCAGACTCAAGCAAAATGCAGGCCTTGAGATCTTTGCCCTTTTTTCCCCTTAGTTTTGTAGACTGTCTCTTTGGCTGAAACCATCGTCTCTTTTCTTTCAGAAGCCTTCAGAGGACATAGATTTAGGGCTGGAAGAATCCTTAGAGGCTATCTAGTCTAACCCTTTAATTACACAAACGAGGAAACTGAGGTCCATTCAGAGAAAGCAACTTGCCCAAATCCTTCCCAACCAAAGCAGCCACTGTGCTTTTTTCAAGCTGTTTGGTAGCCATAGAAGCTTCAGAGAGCCAGCACGGTCCTGCAGACTCTGCATGGAATAAAGACTGCCTTTAATTTCTCCTCTCCCCAAACCAGCAAACAATTCATGGCCATCAGAGTTCAAGATTGCTCCAAGAATACATATGCTATGCGGGGAACCCACACCCCCGCCCCCGCTCTGCCTCCCCCACACCCCGGGAGCTGAGGCTGCGGGCTCAGGTGACCAGCAGGTAGCTTCCGCGGCTGAGCCACGCACTTCTCGGGTCAGAGGCCACGATGTTCTGCCATGCAGCTAAAGATTCCGAGGCGCGCTAGTCTGCTTGGGCTGGAGGACCCCTGGGAGTGGAGCCTGAGGCTGCAGCTGCAAGCGCAGGTTAACCCATCCCCTGTTACGATGTTAGGCTCCCTGAAGGGCCGAGTACGTGTGGTGACAGGAGCCTCCAGGGGCATTGGCCAGGGCATTGCCTTGCAGCACTGCGAGGCAGGAGCCACTGTCTACAGCACGGGCCGAAAACAGGACACCCTGAGGGCCTCTGCTCAGGAGGCACAATCCCGAGGGGGTCGATGCGTGCCGGTAGTTTGTGACTCAACCCAGGAAGATGAGGTGGGGATCCTGTTTGAAAGGCTTGATAGAGAACAAGATGGGAGATTGGATGTACTCGTCAACAATGCTTATGCTGGGGTCCAGACCATCATTTCCCATGTGGAGAATGCCTAACCTCTCTATGGGATGACATCAATAATTAGGAATCTGAGGCAACTATTTGTGCTCAGTTTATGGAGCCAGGCTAATGGTGCCCACTGGTCGAGGGCTCATCGTGGTCATCTTCTCGATTGCTGGGCTGCAGTATTTATTCAATGTAGCCTACGGTGTGGGCAAAGCAGAGTGTGATAGGTTGGCTGCAGATTGTGCCCACGACCTACAAGGCCGTGGTATTGCCTATGTGTCTCTTTGGCCAGGGTTGGTAAAGACAGAGCTATTGATGGAACATATGAACAAGGAAGAGGATCCCTTGGCCCATCAGCTGAAAAACACGCTTTCCAGGTGGGGAGACCCTAGAGCCGAGTGGCAAATGTGTGGTGGCCCTGGCAACAGATCCTGATGTCCTGCACCTGAGAGGTGGAGTTCTGCCATCCTGTGATCTGGCGAAGATATGGCTTTAAGAATGTGGATGGCCGCTTTGTCTTTGACTACCTATCCCTGTGATCAGCGGTTTCTGAGGCTCCCAGACTGGCCTGGCTGGCCTCTTACATGCCCAGCTTACTCCATGTGCCCAAGTGGATTACGACTCTTTATTCCAGTAAGTTCTGATCTTACCAGCCAGCCAGGATGAAGGGGCAAGACTTCCTGTCTTCTCAAACTTAGCACAGCTGCTTTCTACTCTGCCACAATCATCAGCCCTGGATCGAGGAGTGATTTGACAGATTTGGATAAGAAAAGTTAGTATTTCCCCACATACCTGGACTCTTGAGCAATTCCTGCCTTTAGGTGAAGACTTCAACTGGGCCCTTCACTATATCGCCTGTATTGCTCCCACATGCAGCCAGAGGGACTCCTGGTGAGAAGAGCATTAGGGATATGGCACAAATTCTGGTGTTATCTAAAACAATGGCTAGCTTTGTGACTCTTGTGAGATCTAATACCACTTCTGCTTTTACTTTGGTTTCTTTTCCTTGTTCCTGTACATTGTTTTACCTTTTAATGGAAAAGATACCTGGAGTAAATAAAGAACTAAATTCAGTTATTTAACAAATTAAAAAAAAAGAGAATACACATGCTGTGGACTGAAACATTAAAAAACATAATGGGGCTTTATGTCCTCCCATCAGTGGCCTTCATTGTCACCCTGATTCAGGCTGAGCCTCCGGGAATTCCAAGCCAAGGCTAGGTGCCATTCCCGTACATGAGAAATATATTCTCCCTGAGGAACAGCAAATTCCCTTAGCTAATTAACTGGAAGAGTTTAAATGATGTAAAAAGCAGTTTTGCATTTTAAAATGCACTTTATTGATCTCTTGTTTTTATGTAGTGTAAATTTCCTCTTCTTCCCTCCAGCCTTCCCTTATAACAAAGAATTTTTTTAAAGGAAGGGAAAAAAAGGAGAGGAAAAAAGAAGAAAGGGCTTACATTTTTAGCTTATATTTATATATTTAGGAGCAACAAAGTTCTTTTCTCACAGACAACTCTGAGAGAGAGTGCAAATATAATTATATTCGTTTTATATATGAGAAAACCGAGGCCCAAAAATGATTAAAATGCCCAGGATCTCATGTACAGGAGGTGTTCCAACCAGAATTAGAACTCGGGTGTGTTCAGTCTGCTCTCTGCACTCCTGTTGCCCTACGTCACTGATGCAGCACACCATACTGTATGCTCCAGAGTATGTCCACAATAGGTTTACAAGGTCCTAGTGATTTTATATAGGAAAGTGGGAAGGTTGGCCTGTTGTCTGAGTATCTGACTATGTGTGTGTGTGTGTCCACCTACAAACCTGATCTTTCACTAAGTGGGGATAGGAATTGATTGCCAGGGAACTTTTTGCTGATATCCCTGGACACATTCTTTGCTGATCCATGCTTTAACAGAATAATAAAGGAGGTTAGTCTTAATCTCGTATCTTGGTGTCCAAAAAAATGATAAACCTTTATCGTCTTAAAGTAATTCACTCTGCTTTTTGATCAACCTCGGTCTCCTTTGACAGATAGGATTCTATTCTTCTCATATCCCCTTTGGCAATTGAGAATATCAAGAGAGACATTAGTCTTCTTGCCTCTGACTTTCTTGTGGGGAAGAGTGCAGAATTAATGTGGCATTTGATTTAATGCATGGTGCCTGATAGAACCATAGACACTCCATTCAATCATTATGAAAGGAAGGGGCAAGAGGTAGCCTTACGCTGCCCTGCATCTAGCCAAACTTAGAGAATTATAAGATGTTAGAACTGAGGCTAACCTGAGTGATCTTCTAGTCTACCTGATTTATTATATAGATGAGGAAACTGAGGCCCGGAGACACTGATTTGTCCACATGTCACAAAGTAAGTTAGTTGGCTCACAAACTTTAGGCCAAAACCATGTCTCCCAGAGTCCCAATTGATTCAAATCAATTCAACAAATACAACAAACATTTATTAAATGCCTACTATGTGCAGTTCACTGCACTAGGTGCTTGGGGAGATAGAGATAAGAAATTTAAATAAGATATGGCCCTCAACCTCTTACCTTCCATCTATTCTGAGTATACTACATATAATATGTATGTGTGTATGCATATACCTATTTATTTGCTGTCCCCCCTCCGCCATTTTTAAATGTGAGCTCCTTAAAAGCAAGAACTACCTTTGCCTTTCTTTGTATCTCTAGTGATTAGCACAGTGCCTGGCACATAGTAAATGCTTAATAAATAAATACTTGTTGACTATTAGGGGAGAGTAAGTCAAAAACACAAATAACCATACTTTGGTGTATACTAAAATGGCTCCCTGGTCTCACCAGGGCAAGTAGTTAAATCCTCTCAACACATTGAATGCTGTCCTCTGGTAAATATTTTATGGATGTGGTATGGCACGTAGGCCATCCATTTATTTTATTTCTTACTTTCATGGAAGGCCATGGAACAGATAACTATATACAATAACATAGGGTGAGTAGTTCAGAGGAGCTAGAAACAAAATGCTTTATGAACATTTGTCGAGGGGAATACTGGATCAGACTGGAGGGAGTGATGAAGGCTTAATAATGGATGAGATGACAAATTTAAGCAGAGGGTTTTTTTGGTTTTGTTTTTGCATTGTGAGACTGAATCTCCTCATCTGCACATCCAGGCCTGGAAGTACAGGTGCTATTTGCCACTTGACTCCGTTGCTGACTAGCATGGGAGTTCTGACCTGCCTGGTCCAGTTTGACCCTCCTCAGGTCCTCCTCTCCTGGATGCTCCCCATATTCATACTAAACTTAGTATGGACGCTTGATTGCATGCTCACCACTGCTCCCAAACTTAAGAAATAATTCCAGCTTTGGCCTCTCTAGTAGCTGAGATTACAGAGAATGGTCAAACACTCAGCCCATAGCCCATGACGTTCCCAAGTGAGCCAGAGCCAGATTAAAATGTAATTGGAAAGTATTTAACAAAATGAAGTATGATAAAATACGCATATTAATCTATGATTTTCTTTTTTTTTTGGAGGGGGGAAGGCAGGGCAATTGGGGTTAAGTGACTTGCCCAAGGTCACACAGCTAGTAAGTGTGTCAAGTGTCCAAGGTCGCATTTGAACTCAGGTCCTCCTGACTCCAGGGCCAGTGCTCTACCCACTGCGCCACCTAGCTGCTCCAATCTGTGATTTTCTAAGTCAATATGTGGTCTACGGGGATCCTTACGTATGTTTTGACACCCCTGGATTACAGTAGTGTACCACCAGGCCTAGCTGAATCAAACTGTAGAGGATGAGCAGGATTTAACTGGCAAGGAGGGGTGGGAGAGGTTCAGGCAAAAGAAACAAGAAGAGGAACAAAGGCACAGAAGTGGAAAAACTGTTAGCACATATTTGAGCTTTATTGGAATATTAAATGCATGCATGAAGTAATGCGAGATATTTGTAAAGGCAAGCTGGTGTCAATTGTGGAAGACCTTGAATGAAGAATGAAATTTACTCAGTGCAATAGGGAGCCACCAGAGACTTTTGAGGAGACGAGTGTCATGACCACATCTCTATGAAAAGTCAATTATTCTGGCATATTAATAAAAAGAAATGAAGAAGAGAAAGGAGACAGGAAGACTCAATAAGGCTATTTTGGGTCCCAACAGGTCTTGCACCATGCTCCTGTGAAGACACTCTAGGGTCCCAGATGATACTAATTGACCCTGATCCTAATCCTGTTGAGATATAATAAGTACCTCCTTGAGAAGAAGGATTGAGACACCAGAATTCCAGCCTAAGGGCTTAAAAAAAGAATCATAAACCATTCTTAAGTTCAATTAAACCAGATGGAGAAACAGAGGCCCAGGGACAAATGCCTGCCAAAGACAAAAGTAGAAAGAAAATATATTCTTCCTGAATCTTTGGCTTTCCTGGGTAATGTCTCACTGGCACATGCAATATTATGGAATGAGACCCGGCTCTGGATTCAGAGCACCTGGGTTCAAATCCCATCTCTGATGCTTGCTACCGAAGTGACCTTGGACAAATCATTTGACTTAACTGGACCTCATTTTCTTCATCAGTAAAATGAAAGACTGGATGGCTTCCAAAGGTTCCTTTAAGCTCCAAACCTTTGATCTTAGGATCCTTGAGATACACGCCTAGCAGTAGGATTTCTGGCTTTACTGATGGCCGATTATAACTGTTCCCTGTCTGTGTCCATGTCTCAGGTCTCGAAAGCCAAAAAGCTTAGTTGTGAAGACGGTATCAGTGTTCACTAAGGGTGATGGCCATGGCTATTCAGATATACAGTTCAGAAGTGAGGGAACCCAAATGACGCTCCCTATTTCCCCTCATCACAGGCTGCTGAGAACCACAAGATGCTTCTTAAGGCCTGGGGCATCCATCCATCCTGGAAGGGGCTCCTTTGAGCCCTCTAGGGAGGTTTCCTTGCCATCCTTGTTGGATATGAGAGAAAACTTCAGAATTGTTTTGATTTGCACTTGTATTACTATTGTATTATTATTAATGATTCGGAGCAAGGTTTGTTTGGTTTTTTTTCTTCTTTGGCTTAGTACTTTTACAACCAATTCAACTTGCTTTTTCTGAAATTGAATTATTTACAATCCCTTTCTGGTGTTTTATTAACTTCAGCATTTTATATTTCTGTAGATAATCCTCCATTTCTTTTAAATGTTAAATTTGCTGACCCTACAATTATATTTACAGCAATTCTTTTTTCATTTCTTTGCTATGTTTTCACTTTGTTCATTATTTTATTTTGCTAATTTGATTTTCCTCCCTTTTCTTTTTAAACAAGTTAACTCAAATCTTATTGATTTTGCTAATCTTTTCAAAGAATCAGATATAATTTTGCTTATCTTTGGAAACATTAAAATATTGTAGAAATGTGGGTTCTTATTTTTTCCTTGCCTTGATCAAGACCTTCCTTGTGAGGTAAGAACAAATGATGTTGTTTCAATTTCACAGATGGAGAAACTGAGGCATAGAGATGTAAATATCCCGGAAAAGATTTCCAAGGCACTGGAATAGACTTTAACATTAGAACATTGTTCTCAAACCAGAGAGTCTGAATACCTAGATACAACTTAGGGTTTAGGGGAAGAGAAACCATTGCAACACAGAGGCATATGGCAAAAAATAAAAAAGCCCAGAGAAGGGTATGAAGGCTCCCAAATTGCTGAGATTCTATAATTGACTGAAAGCATCATTGCCCAGGCCCATATCCCAGATAAATTTTAATACAGGTAATGAATTTTCCATTCATTTTCTAGCTTATTTCATTTACATCTTCCCAAGGCCAATAAATCTAGGCATTAAGGCTGATTTGATATGTGATGCAGACACTCTAATTAAGGACAGCGTATTTTATCTGCCTCTCTCAATTTTCCTTTCTCTGGTCAACGATTTTTTTATGCTGCAATTGAGCTTTTTTTATTCATAAGGGCTTTATTCTGATTTATCACTGCCACATTAACTGAACAGCCAATGAAGGCTTACATGCTGAACTTGACTGGAAAATATCTCATTTCTCCAGGGTAGCAAAATAAGTAAACCATCTGGGAAACAGATTTCTGGGTTCCAGTGTCCATGGCCTGCCCTGAGTTATCTGAGGTATATAGTCTGCTTCTGTTTTCTAGCTTGCAGGGCTTACCCCTAAGGAAGGCTAGAGAAGTGACCCTAGACTCCTGAAGTTGCCATACAAGTGGCAGTCTCGGCGTGGAGTGTTTGGTTTCAGGAGGTAAGCCTCTTTTGCTATTAATTCAAGTCAGTTGAAGGAAAAGTCTCCAGTGTATAAACTGATAGAATTGAAAGGTACCTGGAGTTTATTCATTCAAGTCACTTTAACAAAAAAGTATTGATCAACCACTATATCCAAGACACTATCATAAAAAGTGAGGACAAGGTGAATAAAATTTGGTCCCTGCCTCAGTGAACTTATGATTCAATAGGAGGAGAAATATGGCATTGACATAATTCAATATAATATTAAATAGTTCAAGAAACTTCAGTACAGAATGCTATGAAGTTCGTATGAAAGTTCAGTACAGAATGGCATGAAGAAGCAAGACTCACTTCTGGATGGTAGTAGAGGATAACAATCAAATAGCAAGCCATTATTAAGCACCTGATGCTATGTGACAGGCACTGTGCTAGGCAATAGGAATACAAAGATAAAAATGAAACAGTCCCTGCCCTCAAGGAGCTTGTGTTCTACTAGAGATATGAAATATGCATATATAGGAATATGTAAAATAGATACAAGGTAAATGGGGGAAGCACCAGTATCTGAAGGAAAAGCTCTTGGTCCTCAATCTGAGTCTTGAAAGAAACAAGGGATTTTAAGAGGAAAGGAGGAGTATATTCCAGGTCTGAGGAATGGCCAGTGCAAAAGCATGATGAAAAGCTCTTAGGATGAATTTAAAACTAGAAGGAACTTATGGGTTATCTAGGTCAACCTTTTCATTTTACAGATGCGGAGACAGTTGCAGAGATGTTCCATGATCCCCGACATCATAAAAGCATCATGTAACAGAGTCAGAATGTGAACTGAGGTCTTTGGATACCAAACTTTACCCCACAAGGCCTTCAAAGTGTGTGGATTTCATTTGGTAGGTAGTGGAGGAAAGCACTAAGCTGAATTTTTTAATTTGCCATCAGAAGAGACTGACACAAGAGCTGTGCATTAAGTAAATTACTTGGCATTGGCACACAGTACAGATTAGGAGGGGAGAAAAATCTCAGACAGGGAGACCAATTAAAAAGTTACTGTACAGTCAAGAAAAATGGTAATAAAGGTCTGAACAAAAGCGAAAATGGTAGATGAGAGGAAGATGCATTACGGTGTAGAAAAGGCACAAAGTTGAGTCGTGTGCTTAGTTTAGAATCTCACTTCTCACCCTTGTTAGCTGTATGACCTTAGGAAAACTGAGTGCCCTTCTAGGTTTCCACTGCTATAAAAGGAAGAAGTTGAAGAAGGTGACCTCTAAATTCTTTTCCTGCCTTAATTCCTATAAGCCTCCAATCTACAATACTCTAGCTTTCCCCCCAAAGTATAGAATTGACAAGATGTGGCTAATGATTAGACATGGAGGTCAGTCAGTCAATAAGCATTTATTAAGCACCAGCTATATGCCAGGCATTGTGCTAAGCACCAGGGAGACAAAAAGGAAAAAAAAAAACCAGTCCCTGCTCTTACATATAGTGTAGACAACTATGCCCAAACAAGATGCATGTAGGATAAATTGGGGGGAATCACTAGCATTGGGAAAGGCTTCTTACAGAAGGTGAGATTAGAGCCAGGATTTGAAGGAAGCATCAGAAGAGGAAAGAGAGAATTCCAGATTTGGGGAAATACCAAGAGTTGGGAGAGAAGAGTTTTGTGTGCCTAGAACAGCAAGACCAGTGACACTGGATCTCAGAGTACATTGGGGGAAGCAAAGTGTAAGAAAACTCAAAAGGTAGGAAGGGCTGGTCATGAAGGAATTGGGGGTATAGGAGAGGGACGAATCAAATACTACAGAATCTTAAAAACTGGAAGGAAGCACTCACTTAGTCCAGCTGATACCTAAATAGCAATTCTCCCCTCTCATACAACACCTCGGGCATGTGGTAATTGAACCTGAAGATTTCTGGTGATGTGGGAATGCACTTTATCACAACAGCCCGTTTCACTTTTAAACAGCCCTGATTGTAAGGAAGACTTTCCATTTACTGAGAAGAAAGCAATACATTTGCCATTTAGTATCACAGGATCATAGACCTGTAACTGTAAGAGGCCTTAGAGGATATCCAGTCTAAGGGCCCCCTTTTGCAGATGGGGAACGGGAGGCCTAGACAGGTGAGTTGACATGCTTAAAGGTAACAGATAGGAAGTGGCTGAGCCAGGAGCTCGGATTCTCCGGGTGTATGTTCAGCGATCTTTTCATCCTTCTGCCTGTTTCCTAGTTCTCTTTGCTATCTTCCATATCTACCCTGGACTCCTTCCTTCCCCACTAAGTCTCTTCTTCTCCAGGCTTCACACCTCCAGTTCCTTCAGCCAGTCCTCACGTCTGACAGGCATCTCATCTCAGTGCCTTCCCCCATCCTGCTCACTCTCCTCTGTACGTGCTCCAGCTTGTTGGTCACAGAACCCTAAGGGGTTCAGCCTAGATGACTAAGAAAATGGTGGATCACTATTAGACATTGGGAAATTGTAAGGCTTAGTCAGTTTGGGAGGAAAGATGTTGATTTTGGCTTAGGTCATGTTGAGTTTAAAGCACTATTAAAATATCTAAGCAGAGACATCTTGTAGAAAAAAGTCATGTGAAACTAACCTTATCTCCTGGGTTTTTTTTTAACAGTTCCTAACTGGCTGATCACAGAAATGCTGTAGATGTAGTTTATTAGATTCAGACTGCTAAGTGGCATAGTGGCTAGGTCCCCAGACTTGAATTCAGGAAGACTTGAGTTAGAATCCTTCCTCAGACACTTACTAGCTGTGACCCTGGGCAGCCAATTAATTACTCTGGCCTCATTTTCCTCATTTGTAAACTGGGTGTTAGTAACAGCTTCTACCTCTTAGAATGGTTGTGGGGATCAAATGAGATAGACAACATAAAAAGCTCTTAGAATATAATGTCATTTGCATTATTGGTGGAGCTGGAATTAGTTATGACTACTTTAGAAAGCAATTTGAAATTATGTAAATAAAGTGATCAAAATGTCTATATACTTTGGTTTTTTGGCAGGGCAATTGGGGATAAGTGACTTGCCCAAGGTCACACAGCTAGTACGTGTGTGTCCAGTTCTGAGGTCAAATTTGAACTCAGGTCCTTCTGACTCCAGGGCTGGTGCTCTACTCACTACACTACCTAGCTGCCTCACAATGTCTATATACTTTAACTAGACTTACACCCCAAGGAGGCCAGAAATTCACTGAAGAAAAGAACTTAAAAAAGCAATCGGCTAAATGGAAAAAGAGGAACAAAAGCTCATGGAAGAAAATAATTCTTTAAAAATTAGAATTAGGCAAGGGAAATTAATGACTCCGTGAGCATCAAGAAACAATTAAAAAAAAAAGTCAGAAGTCAGAAGAATGAAAAAAATAGAAGAAAATGTTAAATATTTCATCAGTAAAACAACTGACTTTGAAGATAGATCGAAGAGAGAACATTTAAGATCTGACTACCTGAAAGTCGTGATCAAAAAGAGAACTTAAATAACATTTAGAGTGAAGGCAAAGGAGGGGTGCAGGGACAGGCAATGTTTGAACTGGAACTGGTTCAAAGAGGGAAGAATATATGCACACTTAGCTGGGTATAGAAACCCATGGACTCAATAGAGAAATAGGAGTGGAAGGAGATAAGAGACAGGAGGGGAGTGAGGGTGAGGAAGGAAGGAAGGATGGATTAAGGGAAGCAGTGATCAGAAGAAAAATAGCCTTGAGGAGAGACAGGATAAAAAGAAAGTGAAGGATAAACAGAAGAAAGTGGGATGGGGGTGGGGGGAAATACACAGTAATCATAACTGGGAATGGGATGAACTCCATCCATGGAACACAAGCAGACAGCAGAATGGATTAGAAACCAGAATCTAACTATATTGTTTATGAGATGCACTTGAAAGAGAAAGACACACAGAGTTGAAGGGCTGGAGAAGAATCTTTAAATACTTCAGCATTAAATAAAATGGTAGCAACGGTAGCAATCATGATCTCAGAACAAAAGCAGAAATAGACCTAATTAGAAGAGAGAATCAAGGAAACTATATTTTCCTAAAGGCAGCCATAGACAAGGAAAAAATATTAAGATTTCTCTGACGAAGTCTGTATTTCTCAAATATTTAGAAAACTGAGTCAAATTTATAAAAATAAGAGCCATTTCACAATCGATAAATAGTTAAAGGATATGAACAGGGAGCTTTCAGAAGAAGAAATCAAAGCTATTTATATTATATTAAAAATATTTTAAATGACTGTTGATTAGAGAAATGTAAATTAAAAATAACTCTGAGGTACCACCTTATACCTATCAGAAATGATAAATGCTAGGAAGGTTGAGGGAAAAAAGTTACACTAAAAAAAGTGTTGGTGGAATTATGTACTAGTTCAATCATTCTGGAGAACAGTTTGGAACTATGCCCACTATAAAACTATGTATACGCTTTGACCTGGCAGTACTACTATGAGGTCTATACCCACAAAGAGGTTAAAGAAAAAGAAGAAGGACCTAGATAGATAGATAGATAGATAGATAGATAGATAGATAGATAGATAGACAGACAGATAGATAGATAGATAAGCATATAAACCAATATCGTCATTCCCCCTCAAATTAATGGGGCTGAAAATCTTGGGGTAAAGGTCTCGTCCTCCATAGCTTCTTCATACATACATATGTATATATGTGTGTGTTGTGACATATGATTTTGATGGAATACTACTAGGCTATAAGAAATGATGGGGGTGGGGGGAGATGTCTCAGAAAAAAAACACGCAAAGACCTAAATGAACTGATACAAAGTAAAATAAGAAGAACTGGGGGATCACTGTGCACAGTAACTGTGGTGTTGTGATAATGATCAACCATAAAAGACTTGGCTACTCTGATCTATGCAATGATCTAACACAATTCCAAAGGATTCATGATGAAAAAATGACATCTACCTCCAAAGAGAAAACTGATGAACTGAGTGCAAATCGAAGAATAAGTTTCTTGTTTTTTTTAAAAAATATGGCTAATATGGAAATATATTTCACATGTATAATTGATATCATTTTGTTTACCTTCTCAGTAGGTGGGGGGGATGAAAAAGAGGGAGAGAATTCAGAATTCAAAATTTAAAAAGAATAGAATTAAAAATAATTTCTTCAAAAATATTATTTGCTATAGGATGACCTGGGGGGAGGGAGAAGAGAAACTGGGAAAAATTCTGGTAACATAAAAAGAACAAAAAAAAAATCTCAAAAACTTATTTTAACACAAACATGGATTGTTTCATCCTTTTTTACTTGGAGCTGTCTTTTTTAATGCATTCCCTGGATACTAGCAGGAGCTTAGTAAATATTGATTTGTAAAATGTTAAATGATAGGTAAATACTAGCTATTATTATTAAGCATCTTAAGATTAGCATTTTAGTATCTTAGGATATTCTTGTGGGGGAAAATGGAGAGAAGGGAGTTAGGCAATGACACAGATGGGTTCAGGACTAGATAAGTGGCCAAATTCAAAGGCCAGCCCAAAGGTTAACATCACCTTGGAAGGAGGCCTCCAGTCAGTTGATTGCCTCAGGGATCTCTGTTTGGCCCTATGCTGTGTAACATTTTTTCTCCCAATAATTTAGACGAAGGCATAAATGACATGCCTATCAAATTCACATTTGACACAAAAGAAGGAGGGATAGCTAACACACTGCATGATGGAAATAGGATACAAAAAGATCTTGACAAGCTAGAGAATTGGATTGTGTCTAATAGGGATAAATATAAATTTTTTTTGTTCTTGTAGCTCAGTCTTGTCTGACTCTTCAGGACCCCCATTTGGGGTTTTCTTGGCAAAGATACTGGCATATTGCCATTACCTTCTCCAGCTCGTTTTATATATGAGGAAACTGAGGCAAACAGGGTTAAGTGTCTTGCCCAGGGTCACACAGCTAGTAAGTATCTGGACCCCCATTTGAACTTAGGCCTTCCCAACTCTAGTCCTGCTGCTCTATTTACTATGCCATCGAACTCCTGTAAAGTCTTACTATGTTCAAAATATCATCCTCCAAGTTTGAGATAAGGGAGAAATCACTAGACAACAGTTTATCTGAAAATGATCTGGGGGTTTTGGTGGACTGTAGGCTCGATGTGAGTTAGGAGACCAAAACTCTTAGGCAACTTTAAGGGAGGTGTGCCTTCCAGGAATAACCCTCTGTCTTCCTTCCTGCTTAGACAATTACGGAATATTGTGTTCCGTTCTGAGCACTGCAGAGTAGAACATAAGCTGGAGAGGATGGCAAACCAGATGATGAATGGCCTGAGTCCATGTCATATGAAGTCCGTTTGAAAGAAATGGCAAAGTTTAGCCCAGAGAAGGAAAAACTCGGAGAGTAAATTATCTGTCTTCAAATATTTGAAGGACTATCATGTAGAAGATAGATCAGATTTGTCCTGCCAGGCCCCAGAGGATAAGACAAGTAGCAAGGGGTGAAAGCTGCAAAGAGCCAGGTCTAACAGGGAGAAAATCTTTATAACAACTAGAACCATCCAAAAAATGGAATGGGCTGCCTAAGAAGACAGCAGGTCCCCCCTTACTGGAGAGCTTCGTGCTGAGATGAGTTATAACAGTCAGTTATTCCATTAACTAGCATTGATTAAGGACCTTCTGGAGGCCAAGCATTGTGCTAAGCCCTCTGGATACAAAGAAAAAAAGGGAAGAGAAAAAGAAGAAGAAGACATTTCTGCTCTGGAGAAGCTCTGGGAAAATAACATACCAAGAACTATGTACAAACAAGGTGTACAAAGGATAAATTGGATCCACCCTCAGAAGGCACTAAAATGAAGGAAAACTGGGAAAGACTTCTTGTAGAAGGTGGAGTGTTAGCTTAGACTTGAAAGAAGCCAAGGAACTAAGAAGCAGAGATGAAGAGGGCTAGTGTTCTAGGCATGGCAGACAGCTAGTGAAAACACTCAGAGTTTGTCAATAGTGGTGATTGCTTAAGAGAGCTAGATTGGAATAGATAGCTGATGAAGTCCCTTTCAACACTAAAATTCTGTGATATGTGTGTCTGGATCCTAAAAGAGAGGTAGATGTGCTAAATATTTGTGATAAGAGTGATAGTTAAAGGCATGGGAGTAGATGGCTTAATAACTAGAGAAGGATAGAGAACGGATTATAAAAGTCTAAAGACAAAACTTTGGGGAGAGCCCTCGTTAAGGAAGGAAGAATATAAGCTCATTGAGAAGAGGTCTTTTTTCATCTTTGTATTCCTGGCTTCTCGTATGCTATGCTGTACATAGTAGGCATCTGATAAATGTTTGTTGAAGAGAAACCAACAAAGGAGGCAGGAGTAGTCAGAGCACCAGTAGAGTACAGTAATGCAAAGGGCAAGGAAGAAGGAAGCATTCAGAAGGAGGGGGATAGACCACGGGGTTAAATACTGCAAAGAGGCCAAGGAGAATAACGATTAATGAAAGGCCACCAGATTTATCAAGCAGGATGCCACTGGTGCCCTTTCAGAGATGTCTGAGTAGTCATTAATTAGCAGAGCCATAACTTCAGTGACTGAGGCTTTGCCCTCAGGTGCACAAATATAATAGATGCTGACAATCTTATAGATTAGCAGCAGCATAGAAAGAGGATCTCCTTGGCTCTCTACTATAGCCTTTCTAGCAGCATCCCCAGGTCTCCTTCACCCCCTCCTCCCTGGTGGTATCACAGAGTTTCTGTTGATACCTACCATTTTCCCCATAACCTCCCCAGTGGTATCTCAAGGTTTCTGCCACGACCACCTCCAGCAATTTTTCCAAGGTTTCTTCTCCTACCACCCTCCCTGTGACTTTTCCAACAGTGCCTCTACCTCTTTCACCCCAATGCAACTAACCAAATCGAGACCACCATTTTAGTCAGCTCTATTCCCATTCTTTTCCTCTGTCTCTCTTTTCTCAGCCATTCCTTGAGAAAACCATCAGCATTTGGGGCCTCCACTTCACCTCTTACACTCTTCTTAACCCGCTGTAATCTGATTTCCAAAATGGAAACCAAATTGGCAGAGAACCAATAGATAACAGTTTAGCTGACAAAGAAGCCCCGCAGGGGATCTCGGCAGATTATGGCCCGTGACAGTCTCAGTTGTGCAGGGAAGCATTAAGTAGCAGCTTCCAAGACAGGTATTTCAGCTGGGTATATCCTAAAGGTATATCCTATAAGTCGTTCAGACTATGTGTATTACCTTTCTCATGGGTGTTGCTCCTCCCACAAGAATCTGTGGAAGATCTGCTCCTATGTGTATTGGAGGAAGATATTTTCCTTATTTATCTTGATAGTCTGTTTAATTATATTTTTTGTTTTGAGTGAATGTATCTTCTGGTTTTGGTCTGATAAAGAAAAAAACAAATGGGGGGTTCATGAACTGTGATTTTTTTTAAAAAAAAATGATTGGTTTTCTGTTTCTTATATCACCTTAGTATCCCTCTTCCTATCCCCTTCCCCAAGTGCCATCCCATATGACAATCATTTTTTTATAGAGGAAAAAAAGTCTATGCAACTGATCTATATATTGAGGAAGTCCAAAAACATGTGCAATGTGTAATACCTCTAGACCTCCCATCTCCATAAAGGGGTAGGCAATGGGTGTCTTTTCATGTCTCTTAATCTGATTCCCACTTGATCTTTATAATTTTGTCACATTTACTTTTGATTTTTTATATCATTGCTTCCATTTACATTGTTATGGTTATTGCACATATTGTTTGGTTAATTCTGCTTACTTTACATCAGTTCATATAGATCTTTTCATGCTTCTCTGTAGACATCACAAATCATTTCTTGTAGCATAGTAATATTCCATTACATTCATGCACATTTTGTTTAGCGCTACATAGATAATAGGTGTATACTTTGTTTCCAGGTCCTAGCTATAACAAAAAGTGCTGCTATAAATATTTTGGAGAATATGGTGACTTTTCTGTTTAACTCATGGTTTCCTTAGGGTGTATATACTGTAATGGAGTTCCTGGTTCAAAACATATGGACATTTTAGTTACTTTATTTGCATAACTCCAAATTGCTTTTCATAATGGTTGTATTATTTCACAGCTCCACTAAAAATGTATCAGTGTGGTTATCTTCCCACAACCCCTCCAACATTGATGATTGCCATTTTTTGTCTTTTTTTTTTTGTCAATTTGCAGAGTATAAGGTGAAACCTCCAGGTTCTTTTGATTTACATTTCTCTTATTATTTGTGATTTGGAGCATTTTTTCATGTGGTTGTTAATACTTTGTAGTTCTTTTGGGAACAATTTATTTATATCGTTTGACTATTTTTCTGTTGGAGAACGGCTGTTAGTCTTATATATGCTGATTATTTACATATGTTGGACGCCAAACACTTGTCAGAGAAATTTGATACAAAGATTTTCTCCTATTCAACTCCTTCCCTTATCCTATATGCTTTATAATTGTCTGTGCAGAAGCTGATTTTCAGTTTCAAGTAATCATTTATCTCTTTTGTCTTTTTTAATTGCTTCTACCTCTTGCTTGATTAAGAGTACTTTTCTTACTCATAGCTGTGAGCGGTACCGTTTCTCTTCCAATTTTTTATAGTATGATCTTTGTTGATCCACGAAGATATAGCAACAACAAAGAGGAGGGAGGGGGAGAAAATTTAAAACTTATGGAAGTGAATGTTGAAAACTAAAAATAAATAAATTAATAAAAAAGAGAAACAACAAAAAAATAAAGTCATACATCCATCTAAAATGAATTGTAGAATGTGGTGTAAGGTGTTAGTCTAAGCCTAATTTCTGCCAGACTGCTTTGCAGTTTTTCTAGCAGTTTCAATCAAATAGGGAGTTTTTTCCAAGGTAACTTGTGTTTTTTCATTTTTGAGTTATGTTGTTTCTGAATCTTGTCTAGTCTGTTCCATTGATCTGTCTCCATTTTTTAATCAATACCAGATGGTTTTGAAGACTGATATATATATATATGTATATATACACATACATATATAGATATATGCATGTCTATATACACATATATATGTATGTACATATATATGTGTGTATATACATATATATGTACATATAGTTTGAGGTGTAGAAATACTATTCCTTCTTTGTCCTTACTTAATCAGTTTCCCTTGATAGTCTAGATTTTTTGCTTTTCCAAATAAATTTTGTTATTATTTTATCCAACTCTGTGAAGTAGCCTCTTGCTCATTTAAATGGGATAGCATTAAAAGTATATATTAATTTTGGTAGTATTATTGTTTACATTGTATTGGCACAGCTTAGCCATGAGGAACTATGACATTTTTTAATTGATGCTTGCTAAGTGTATGCAACTTTAAGAGGCTTGCACCGCATGATGGAGGGCTTCAACATTCATTTGGCAGTTACCATGTTGTAATCCTTTTTTCATGTGTTCCCAATTGCATTGTAAGCACCTTGAGAAGAGAGACGAGAGTCTTAAAATTATCTCTTCACCACTAAAAGCCCTGCAAAATCCTGAAAGTATTATTTTGAAAGAAAAAAGACAAACATGGCTAGAATTCTGGTTGTGCCCTCTGCCCTGGTGTGTGACCTTGGACAAATAGCTTCACCTCTTTGAGGTAAAATTAGAGGGCTGACCTAATTACATGATATCAAAAGTTCCATATGGCCCAAACATGGTCTGATTCTGTGAAAAACTGATGGTTATTTATTCTCTCAAGCCAGCAGCCTCCTTTTGTGACAGTGGACCGGTTTTGGCTATGGTCTTAGTGCCCTCTGGTGGCACAGTGAGTCGAATGCCCCTCCTTCCCTCTGAAGCACTCCACTGTGAGGCCTTCTCAGCTTCTAAAACATTAATAGCCCTCCACTAACCAGAAGATGCCCTCTAGTATCCAAATATAACAAAGAGAAAATGGTGCATTCACTCATAACCCTATAAGAGATGGAGTCCCCAAAGGTATTCTCTTTTCATAAACTGGTCAGGGGTATAAGCTGACAAGGCCCTGGAAAAATTGATACCTACAGTATAGTACAGGGTATTCCTAAAGTCTGGACACATAGGCAAAAATGCATATTTTCGAGAAATGAAATGAATGAAATTTTCAACATTTTATTTAATTGGAATATTAAAAAATAACATCTTCAATATGATTTTCATCATTTGTGATGCAAAGGTTGATGTACTTTGCAAGATTCACGTGAACTCGATGCAATAACTCCACATTGCCGTCAATTTTAGCACATTCACTCTTTATGTGTTCGATCAAGTGTGTTGCATATGTGATTTCTATTGAGTATACCTTCTTCTTTAGTATACCCCAGAAAAAGAAGTCAAGGGGGCTAAGGTCTGTTAATATTCCAAATACTTCAAAATATGCACTTTTGCCTATGTGTCCAGACTTTAGGGACACTCTGTACAGTGGCATTGGGTTTGGAGTCTGAGGACCTAGATTCAAACACCAGATTTGTATGTCTACTGGCAAATCATTTAATATCTCTGGTCCCGGTTTCCTCATCAGTGAAAAGGGGCTTGGATGAAATGTTCCTCCAAGGTCTAAATTTGTGGTTATTTCTTGTCAGTTCTGTGGACTTGGCCTATTGGTCCAAACATTTTGGAAAGTTACTTGGAATTATGTGAGAATAGTCACTAAAATGTGGACATTTTTGACTCTTGAGATTTCACTACTGGTCATATGCACAGAAAAACATGATAAGACTTGCATGAATTGATACAGAGTGAAGATGTAAATGAAAACAACACAAAGGAGAGAATTCCAATTAAGTGTAATGGCCAGTCTTCATTCTGGAAAAGAGTTGGGGATGGGGGGGAATCTATGGGTATAGGTCACTGACAGGCTAGGTTTACTTCTCTATTTTTCTTTGTTATAAGGGAAAGACATGAAAAAATTATTTATAATGTAAAAAATAAAACATGTCAAGAAAGGAAGAGAAAGAAAATAAAGGAAGGTAAAAGGAAGGAAGTCTTAGCTTTTCCCCCATTTCTTAACTTCATAACAAGGACAAGCAAGACTTGACTTCTGGGAAGTTCTCTTGTCCTTGGCCCTGCATTTATATGTATTTAGTACAGGATCCCTCCAGCCTTCAGAGGAATGGGGAAGGGAAGAAGTGTGAGATGGTAAGGATGGTTAAAGATCTAGAAGGGTTCTAAGGGTTCCTTAGCTTCTGACCCAACCATTCAACTGAGACTGTCCACTCCCAGGCTACCAGCAATCTATTGTTACTAAAGCTAATGGACGAATGGAATGAGTAGGGCCGCTTAAGATAATACTACACTACAGAGAATGAGGGAAGCTAGCTTAAAATGCTGGGCCTAGAGTCAGAAAGAGCAGTTAAAAATCTGAACTCAAGCTTAGTAGTTACGTGACCCTGGACAAGTCACTTAACCTCTGTTTGTCTTAATCCACTAGAAATGGAAATGGCAAACTCCAGTGTCTTTGCCAAGAAAAACCCATGGACAGTATGGGGTTATGAAGTGTTGACCATGATTGAATACACATGTGATGGGGTGCTCGGGGACCCCAGCCCTAAGATCATATCTTTGGAAGCCTACCAATTCCTCAATAGGCTCTGATCCTGTGAAAAAATTTTCTCTTGTTGCAGAACACATTCTCTCATCAGAACAGAGGGGTGCCTGTCCAAGGATTTTTGTCCCTGGCTAGTCCATGGACTCTCCCTCCCCCCAGATCCCCAAGGTCCATGCCTCTGACAACTCTCTCAATGGCTGGTATCAACAAAGTTATCTCTACAAAACTCCCTCCATTTTCCCATCCATAGTTCCCAAAGACACCAGGACACTTTGCATGACCTAATTAGAATCCTCTCATCCTTTCCCCTGTCCCTTTTCCACATAAGCCCCAGTAGTGCCATCCTGACTCTCGCACAGGTTCCCTTAAGGACTCTTGCCTGCTTTTGCCAAAGCGTTAGAGTAAACTTTTTGCCACTTGACTAAGAGATGGCTTGAGTCTGTGAATTCATTCCAGGCAACTCTGCCTTGGCATTCTCGGGGTCCTAGCACTCCCAAACCTCATCACATGAACAAGACAATATGTTCAGTGCTGGGGAATATTAAAACTTTGAGGCAGCTAGGTAGCATAGTGGATAGAGTGCCAGGCCTGAAGTCAGGAAAACTCATCTTCCTGAGTTCAAATCCGGCCTCAGACATTTGCTAAGTGGGTGACCCTAGGCAAGTGCTTCAATTCCTCATCTGTAAAGTAAGCTAGAGAAAGGAATGGCAAACCACCCCAGCATCTTTGCCAAGAAAACCCCAAATGGGGTCAGGAAGAGTCAGATAGGACTGAAATGACAAAACAAACACCACCACCGTCCTTGTAGTTTTTCAGATTTGCAATGTCGGACTCATCCTCAATTCCTCGCTTGCCCTCACCCCCTCCCCTCCCATAGTGACTCAGTTGCCAAGTATGCTTTTACAATCTCTCACAAGCAGCCCCATCCTCTCTGCTCATTGTCTCTTGAGGGTATATTGCAATAGACTCCTAACCACTCCTCCATCCAGTTCATCCTTGGCATAGTTGCCAAACGGATATTCGCTCCTACAGCACAGGCCTCTACAAATGAAGTTCTAGTGGGCTCCCATTTGCTTCTAGGATGAAATACCTGTTGGTGTTTTGAATTTGATACATTTAAAGCCCATCACAGTCCAGCCCCAGCTGACCTTTCCAGGCTCATTGAATACTACCCTTCCGCATACCCTATATTCTGTCTAGCTCAGTGGTTCTCTCAAAGTATGGTCCAGGAACCCCAAATCCCTGAGACTCGTTCAGGAGACCTCTTTTCAGGAAGTCAACAAAGTAGAAACTGTTTCATAACGCTAAGATGTTTTTCTTTTTTTTAATAGATGAGGAAATTGAGGCAAATGGATTAAGTGACTTGCCTAAGATCACAAAGCTAATAAGTCTGAAGCTACATTTGAACTCAGGTCTCCTGACTCCTGGCCCAATGCTCTATCTGTTGTGCTACCTAGGCGCCGGATGTTTTTATTTCTAAAATGATAAATATTGATAGGTGCTTGAAGGGAAGAGTGAGGGGAGGGATCTAAGGGGAAATCTAGGTGATGTGAAAAAAATTAGTAAAAATATATTTTTTAAATAGCTGGTAACATTGGAGAGGACAATTTCATTTGGTTGGTAGCTTTATTTGAAGCTAGTTTACAAGCGATTTAAAAACTGAGCAAGGAAGTGCACTAATCAGTATAGACAACTTTTTACAGGACTTTTTAATGGAAAAATCAAATTAAAGGTTTGTTTTTATTTGTCTTTTAAGGACAGGGAAGACCGGGGCATATTTATAAATGTTTAGTAGAAGCCAATGGAGGAAAGATTCAAGACAAGAGAATGATGGAAGAGATGATTACAAATTGAATAGAGAGCATGGGTGGAAAGTAGGCCTTAGCAATGATGCATTTGTGAAATGGAGTAACACTTGTCTTGTCCAATCAGTCCATCAATTAACATTTATTCAGGGCCTACTATGTGCCAGGCACCATGCTAAGTGCTGGCAATACAAAGAAAGGCAAAACAAAAAACAAAAACCTGTCCCTGCTCTCAAGGAGCTCACAATCTGACGGGGGAGACAGCATGCAAATAACCATGAACACTATGATAGATATGGAATAAATTGGGGGTCATCTCAGGGGGAAGGCACTAAGATTAAGGGAAGGTTCCCCTCCCCCCCCTCCACAAGGTGGAGCTGATTCTGGAAGGAAGCCAGGAGGTGTGCAGATGAGGAGGGGGAGACTCGGAGGCATGGGAGACAGCCAGTGAAGATAGCCCCTCCCAGTGGAGAGATGAAGTGTGTTCGAGGAACAGCAAAGCAGGCCCAGATAAAAGAGAAGGGTGGGGCTGAGTCCGGGTGTGGGATGCCTGGGCTGGGTTATGAAGGGCTTTGAAAGCCCAACACAGGATGTTTCTGTTTGATCCTGGAGATAACAGGGAGCCACTGGAGTTTACTGGAGAAAAGGCTGTTTTGAGAAAAATGTTTTGTAAATCTTAAAGCGTCACAGAAATGTGTATTTTCACACTCATGTCAAGTAAATGGGGAGAGTTCAATTAGTTCTGAGGTTCTTGGCCTGAGGTCCATGAACTGGGTTTTTAAAAAAAAATGTGTGTATATATATATATATATATATATACATATATATATATTATATATATAAAAAACCTGTATATATGTTTATATAATTATGTGTATATAATATATAAATGTATATAAATGTACAATAATAAATGATATAACTGTATATACCATTTATTTGTATTTGTTATGTGTATTTTGTTTGTTACATTTATATATTTCATAGATTTATATCTCTACAAATTACATATTTATATTTTAAAAATATATATGTACACAGATCACTTTCTGTGTTATTTCCTTTGTATTCTTGTGCATTTTATTTTATACACTTAAAAACATGATCCTAAGAAGGGTCCACAGGTTTCCCCAGAGGGTTGCAAGGCTCCAAAAAGCTGAAAAACTCTTAGACATTATAGGGAGAAGGAAACTGAGGCCCTGGTAACGAATCGGCTCTCCCGGGGTCACCTGGTCAGTGGCAAAGCCCAGTCTGGACACGCCCCACTCGGCTCCCGCCCCCTCCCCATCCAGGCCAAGGTTTATTCCCCTTGAGGTTCCCAAGGGTGTAGGGCGGAGCCCGCCACTGTGGGGGTGGGGGGAGGGTGGGAAGTCCGGGGCCAATGGGCGGGCCCTCTAGGTCGCGCGCAGTCGCGAACGCGCCTCCTCGCCCTATCCTCCCTCCCCTTACCACTCACGGCGCTGCCTCGTGGGTAACCATGACAACCAGAGGCCTTGACTTCCAATGGGCGCTGCTCCGCCACCCAACTCTGGGAGGTGACGTCCCCTTCCTTGCCCAGTGAGGGCCCTGTGGACACAGTGCTGCGCTCGGCGGCGTCTGCGCAGGCTCCAGACTCCTGACACAGCAAAGAGGTGGAAGGGAAGTATTTTTAATTTCGGACGCGAGTTGATGATTTTTGTCCCGTCGGAAGACCCGTCCCGCGGCTGTTGCGCCAGGACCGCTGAAGCCACGTGATTGCATCACGGGCCAGAGACGGGGAGGTCACATGATACGACGCCCCGGTAGCATCCTGGATTGAATCTGCTGTCACGACCCGCGATGGAGGCGACTCTGGAGCAGCACCTCGAGGACACGTGGGTAGTGTGGGCACGGGCTGGCCAAGCACTTCGGCGACCTCCTCGAGGCCCGGCCCAGGAGGGAGGGAAGGGAGGCGGCGCGTTAGCTGCTCCAGCCCGCGGGCATCCGTGTCCACGGCCCTGACGCCCGTGATGGGGCTGCGGGACCGTTTCTGTAGCGCTTGGGGGTGCCTCGTCTGCTTGGCTCCGGTAACCTCGGCGTCTGGTCTGTGTTAGGATGAAGAACCCGTCCATCGTCGGCGTCCTGTGCACGGACTCGCAGGGACTGAACCTGGGCTGTAAGTAGCGCGTTCGACGTGGAGCGTGTGCCCGGGGCGGGGGGCGTCACCGGTACTCCCGCACTCACGCCGCCCCTATTTCTGGGGCCCATTATTAGCAACCTTGTCGTCTGGGACCTCGGACGTGTATAACGCGCCTGCTGTGTGCCGAGCGCGCTCGGGATGCGGAAGGAAGTCGCTGTGATTCCAGCACCGAAGGATGCTAACGGGGGAGGACCACACGCAAACCGCTAGATAAAAAAAAACAGTTTCAATGGGAGGTGACCCGCAGAGCGAAAGCCCCGCCCCTGGTGGGCACGGGCGGGTAAAACCTCTCGTTGAAGATGGGCTTTCTTGGGGGGGGGGGGCGGGGGCCGCGCGAAGAGAAGAGCGCTTCTGCTGGGGCGGCCACTGACAAAGGGTCCACTTAGGAATGAATGTGAACTGGGGGTGACCGGGGTGAGAAGAGCACGAAGGCTGGATTTTAGAGGACCTCCCTGGCCACAGGTGCCCTTGAAGAAGGGAGGCGAGACGATAGGTGTACGTACTGATGTGCAGAATGCCCCTCTTGGTGTATACATTGTTACTACTGTTGGCATTAGTTTGGTGACATTGACATTGTTGCATTTTATAAGGGGGTAGAGGGCTACATCTCTCCACACCTTTCTCTCTGTGCTGTTCTCATTACTAGAATTTCTGGTATTTAAAAAATCTGTGGTTTCACTGTGTAGTTTCTCTTTCCACTCTAGAAAACTTTGATCTTTTCTTCAACCTAGGGTAGAGGATTTTTTGAAGTGTCACTGGAAGAAATCAAACAATGTAACTGGCTTCACTACTGCTTTGTTACATAATCTCAAGTGGGTCCTCCATGCAGTCTTTTAACTCTTCCTGGATTCTGTGCAGTTTTGTCAGCAGCAACCTTCCCTGTTCACCCCTGCCCCGTGTACCACCGCTGCTGCCTCCATTAAAGAGGCAGCTCTGCTTAAGTGAGAAAAGCAACACGAGCGTTTTATACCCCCATCCCCTTTTCCCTACCCCACACCCCAAAACTCTTCCACATCTCCACCCATCCTGGCTATCCTTTGCTTCAGTCTCTGAGGACGACACAGCCCTCCCTAAAAAGGCAAACCCTTCTACTTATGCCCTCAACCTCATCTTCAAAGATCCTGTTTCATCAGTCATTCCCTAATTCTGGTCTTAGGTAGTTATGTAACTAGGGATTATTTGGGAGATTACTTAGGACAGGGAGATAGCTGTTCCCCATCTACTGACTTCATTGCCTCCCCTCCACCCCACCCCCAACTACAGTTAAGCTTTATCTGACCCAGCATTTTAAAAAGTTTATTTGCCTCTGCCCTCCCCACATGATGCCATCCTTTTTTGGTGCCAGACTCCTTGAGAAAATTGTCTATAGGCTAAGCCTGTTTCTTTACCAGAAATTCATTTCTCAACTACATATAATTGGGCTTCCTCCAGGGTTACCAAGGATCCCTTTACCTGCTGAATGCAATGGCCTTTCCTCAGTCCTCATGCACCTTGATTTCTCTGAGACTTTCACACTGTTGACATCCTTTCTTGAATATATTCACCTTATTTGGATTTCTTGATGTTGCTCTCTCTCCTGGTTCTTCTTGTCTGTCCTGATCCTGTGAAATGTCTCCCTTGATGAAATGCTATCCTTCCCCTGCTTCCTTAACGTGGCAACTCCAGGGCTATCCTGGTTCCTCTTCCATATATCTGCTCTCCCTGGTTTCATCTGTTCCCACAGGTTCAGTGTATCTCTACGCTGAGAACTTTCAAACCTGTGTTTCCAACTCTTATCTTTACCTAAACTCCATTTTGACATCATCAGTTGCCTGCTTGGATTCCCGTGGATGTATGATAGTTCTGTTTTGCAAGTTAGGTTTGCAATAAACTGTCATCTTCATCTTGAAACCTCTTCCCCTAAAACTCCACCCTTGGCCTTTCCTTCTCCCTCTGTCCCCATGTCCCACCACTTGCCAACTCTTGTTGATTGTACCATCCCTTCTCTTCACTCAGAATGGCTGCCAACCTAGACTTCTGTGTTGTAATAGCCCCCTAATTATCCCTGCTCCCAGTCTCTCCATTTGTCTCAGCTACCAGAATTACTTTTCCTAATTCAGGTCTGACCATGATACTCCTCAAAAATCTTGTGTCTCCCCATTGTCTGGAGCATAAAGTACAAACTCCTTAGCCTTGAGCCTCCCATAATAACTGACACTCTTTATAGACATTTAGTCTTCAAGCCCTGCAGCAAGTCCATAGCTGAGTAATCTGACATGGAGAGAAGTTTAGCAGCTTACTTGCACTCAGTGAAGTGTGTGGGGGTATCAGTCCCCTGAATCAGTCTGTCTCAGCCGGGCTTATCTTTGCCTTGTTTCATCTTATTCTGCCTCATACGCTGTATATTCCAGCCATACTGGCAAATTATCTACTTCGAGAACGTGGCACACCATTCCCCATCTATGCTTTTGCACATGCTGCCCCCCCACCCCCCATGCCAAGAAACTCCTTCCTCATTGTTGCCTCTTTTTTTGTGTCTGCTTCTTAGGTTCAGTTCTGGTACCAACTCTAGTAGGAGACCTCTCCTCCCATCTCCCTACTGTGTCAGTGTAACCTCTGCCTTTCATTTATCGTGTATTAGAGTTGTGTACCTGTCACAAAGTAAGCTCCTTGAGGGCGATGACTGTGTTTTTGTTTTTTCTAGTATCCCTAGCATAGGGCCTTGTACTCAATAAGTGCTCAATAAATGTTTATTTAAGTGATTTTCTGCTGCTAAAAAAAGAGAGAGCCAGACATTCTTTTCATCTCTTAAATGAGCTAGACTGGCTCAGACTACAGCAGATCTTCACCAGGCCCTTATCTGAAACCTTTTGGGCAGGTGTTCGAGGGGAATATCAGAAAAGGTTGAGGTTTTTGTTGGTTTTTGATGGAAGGGGAGAGTAAGAAGGAAGATTATACCAGGTTGCTAAAGAGGATCAGTGAAGTATTTTTTTAAATGCACAGAAGGAAAAAAGCAGGACAGTTTAAGGAAAACTAAGCTGTACTTAAGATGTGATTTATGGTTTGTGGTTAATTTCCTTTGTTCTACTTTGTATATGGAAATGCTTCTTTTATTTGATATTTAAAAATTCAAAAAAAATGTAATGCTTTTGTCAGGGCACCTATAAAGAGAAGGTGAACCATTGCTAGGGTTTCGTAGCCTCAAAGAAACTGAGATTGTGAGGGCCTTGGCAGCATATTCCATGTTTCCATTAAAATAACAGTAGTGCCATAAATGATAGTACTATATTACACAAGTGAAGAATCTGGGACCATGAAGAGAAACTGTTACTTGTTCATGGCCACAAGGCCAGATAATGCCACAGTCAGTACTAGACCTGGCTATTGTGACTTTTAACCCATGCTGGAGTACTGTGTAAAAAATGTGTTTGGAAGAGACACTGGTGCAGTTTGTTATATGGGCAGGAGCGGGAGAGTTAAAGGGTTAAAGTTACTTTCTAGATTCATTTGCAAAACTTGTTTAGAATTCAAATGCCTAAATCCTGAAACTTGACTTTGTGTCCTCGAGAGGCTTCCTCCAGCCCTGTAAAACAACAGTCCCTTTGGTTTATGTCTCAGGCAGCATATCTGCAATAAATCCACATAATCTGTTGTTGTGACATGTCTATTACCTGGCTTAGTTTCAGACACAATTAGGATGCTTGCTTCTCGTAGCTCTGAACATATTTCAAAGTAAGCTTTATTATTGTTGGTTTGTAGGACCCGAGGCTTACCCGTTATCCCAAGACTGAAGTAAGGCATCAATAAAAACCCAATCTTACTAGCATTAGTTAATTTAGGAGGATTTGGCCTCAGGAAATAAAAAGCCAGTTTATTCTAACCAAGAAATAAAGTGCTTCCAGAGCACACACATTATATCAAGGTGAGTTGGCCTTATTGACCATCCTAGACAATGGGCAAGTCAAATCTCCCCCAAGAAATTAACTTGTTTTATCAGTCTCTTATTTCAGTTGACTTTGCATGACTGAATCTATGTGACTTTCAGATTGATTTGGAATACAGCTTTCACCTTCTTGATGGTTGGATCATGAAATTTTAGGGCAGAGCTTTCCAGTGGCTCCTTGTTTAAAGACTGACAGTTAACATAACTTGATTGTGCAGATATAGCCAGCAGTTAGTACAGAGGGCAGCAAGTCACAATGTTCTTCATTGAATTAGAACTGTACAGATTTAGTACCATCCTCATCACAAATAGTAGATGCTTAGTTTGGAGCATTTCTGTGTCTTTCAGGCCGTGGCACCCTGTCAGATGAACATGCAGGGGTGATCTCTGTCCTAGCCCAACAAGCTGCTAAACTAACTTCTGACCCAACAGATATTCCTGTGGTCTGTCTAGAGTCAGACAATGGGTGAGTATGTACACTTAAGTTTTAAAATGCCTCCCTTTCCCTTTATTGATGAGAAATTTTATATCAAAGCAGACTTGCCCCCTCTGTTTTTCTTCTCTTTTTTTTTTTTTGGAGGGGGGAAGGCAGGACAATTGGGGTTAAGTGACTTGCCCAAGGTCACAGAGCTAGTACATGTGAAGTGTCTGAAGCCGCATTTGAACTCATATCTTCCTGACTCCAGGGCTGGTGTTCTACTCACTGTGCCACCTAGCTGCCTTTTTCTTTCATGTGTCATTGGGCTGACTGAAAAGGTTTTCCATGTGTCCTTTAGGGGAATTTATGTGTTCCTTTGCATAGGCTTCCAAAGTGGGCAATACCACCCCTGAGGAGTGCTCAAACAATTGGGATGGGGGTGTGTGATGGTAGCCTTGGGTGCAGTTGGGGGCCGCTGAATAAAAATAAGGGTTAACCTAACCTAATTCAGGGAGGGAGGCCTGAGTAACTTTTTGTTTTTAAAGGCGGCAGTAGGCCAAATAAGTTTGGGAACCTCTGCTTTAAAGCAAAGGTTCTTAATCTTTTTGTGTTTTATGAACACCTTTGGCAGCTTGGTAGAGCCTATAGATATGCTCTCCTTCTCAGAATAAGGTTGTTGGGTTTTTTCCCCTACATTCATAATTGAAGGAAATGCTCAATTTGGAGGCTAGTGAAACTTAAAGATGAATTTTTTTTTCCCCATCCAAACTAACAAATCCCCTAAAATCTATTCAGATGCCTTGGGACATTAACAGCCTCAGCTTTAGAACCACAAATATAGCAAATGAGTTGGTAGATTTTACTTATGTTAATTGTTAATCCATTATGACCTTAAACAAATTTTACTTGATCTCAGAGCCTCAGCTCCCATATTCGATTAACACCATAAGAGAAGTTATAGAGATATATAAAGTTATATATCTTATATAGTTATATAAGATGGATTTGATAGTACATTGTGTAAATGATATTCCCTTGAACCAAGAAATGAGTAGCACAGAGGGAAAAAAAGTTGTTCTAAAAGATGCCATTTTGCTCTGTGATAGTAGTGACATGTACCCAATTATTTTAAAGTGTGAAGTCCCAAGTGTCTTAGCTGTGACGGTAAACTTCTGCTGTTTCCCATAATAAAATAGATAGAGTGGTTATATGGTCAGTAAGTTGGAGACCAGCCTATGATGACACCACCTGTTTGAATAAACATTATCAAATTTCCTCTGCTTTGCCTTTCAGGAATATAATGATCCAGAAACATGATGGCATCACCGTGGCAGTGCACAAAATGGCATCTTGACCTCTCAGACCTAGTCTCCAAACAATTGTAGAGCTCAAACCAATCTTTCTATCTCATTTCTCTTATCCTGCTCCAGATTTAAGTGCCAGTACTTAGGCTAGCCATTAAATGTAATACTTGCTTCTTTCCTGTTTATTATTTTAAAGTTGCCTTTGGTAAGCACTTAGTGAGAAAGAATAATAAGGTTTTAAGGCACCTATCAAAATCAAGTTATTCTGTATTGCTGGACTTTGGGTATGGTCAATAAACAGAAAGGCTCTGAGCTTTTCCTAGATTGTATAAGATGTCTGTTTCACACAGCCTGTACAGCATAGAATCAAAGTTTTCTGTCTTTTAAAAGGCATATGATACCAACTACATACCTTTCCAAAATTTCCTAAAACCTCTGCCTTCTCCATAAGAGTGTTGGGCAATGGTGGGGATATGATGATGGCTAATTAGCCTTAATTTTACTAACAAAGGACACTTAGAGGTGGAGGGAAAATACTTTTATGTTTAATTTTCTGTTAAAATAGTAACTTTCTTAAAGTAAGGAATGTGTCCTAAGTTATATGGTACTTAATGCATAACCGTGTATACAAGCAGGCGAAAAGATACTTGATCTCATGCCAAGTGAAATTTAATCCTTGTTGCTCTACATTGAAAGCAGGCAGCTATGACCAGTATTAGGAAGAAATTGTAATTTTACAGTAAGAGAAAGTATTTCTCTAATATGCTTTGATGCAGTAAATATTTATTAAATGCTTGTTTGCAATTTGTTAGGAAATTCTTCCATGTATCAAGCCAAAATTTGCCCTTCTCCGTTTTCCAGTCCACCCATGCTAGGGCTGTCCTCCGGAGATGATTTGTGAAGACACCTCTTCAGACATTTGAAAATGGCTCCAAGTCTTCCATGCATGCCTCAAAACATTCTGAGTCTTAACCTCATTTATCTTCTGGAAGCACTCCATTTCTGTCAGTGTCTCCCCTAAATTGTGACCCCCCAGAAGCAAATGTCACCTCCCTGTTCTTGGTGTGGTCCAGCCAGTACAGACACTGCTACTACTAGCAATGGCCTTGGACGACACAGGACAGGGATGCCACTGTTCTCTTGAGCCTTAGTGTTCCTATGCTGTCCTTTGGTGGTTATATTTTTCTACACTAGGTGAAGGATTTAGCATTTGTTCTTAGTAAAAGCCAGCACATTCTACGCAGTCCATCATTCCAGCTTATTGAGATATTTCTGGATCCTGTTGTCTTACCATGGTGTGTGGTGGAAAAAAAAATATTTGGAGTCAGGAAACATGAGCTAGTGTCTCCATCTTAGACACTTAACTTACATGGATTACCTGCTTCACAGGGTTGTTATAAGGGACATGTTTAAGGTGTTAAAGAAATGTGCTTTACGTGGTTCTTCAGACCAGTTAAACGTTTATGTGCCTGCTATGTTAGAAGCAATTGGAAATACTTCAGAGGATCTGGGCTTTTGTCAGGGTGGGCAGTGGTGACACTGACATCTTACTGTAGTGCTACCACCACAAAGGTTTCATCACCCTATGGCCAACTTGATTATGAGCCTGTCTACACTTAAACTAATACCCAATTGGTAAATACCACTGGGCACACAATCTTAAGCCTTTTTAGCTCTTGCCAGAACTTTTATTCTAGCCAGCTGCATCTTCAAGAGCTCATGGTCACCTTCCACACCACGCTGAGGTACTGAAGTATCATTTTACTGGGGCTGCCAAAAAAAAAAAAAGTGCCCATTTATGCTCCTCAAGGATCACAAATCCTACTAAAGAAAGAATAGCAAGTAATTAGGATACAATGTAGAGTATGAAGGAGGCAAGGAAGGGATCCAGAAAAAGGGAGGGATAACACTGATCAGTTAAGGGTTTTTGGAGGTGACACCTGAGCTGAATCTTGGAAGTTACGTTCTGGATGGGAAAGGACTGCATTTTGGGCATGGGTTGCGTGAACTATATAAGGGATTGATTCAGTTCAGGTGTGGGAGAGGAAATCTGGAACTACCTTGACGAGCACAGAATGCATCATGGGGGGTGGTAAAAGAAGGCTGCCAAGACAGGAAGAGACCGTCTCCATCCTGTCTCAAAGGTAAGAGAAAACAATTGATGGTTTTTAAATAACTGGCAGCTTTGTTAAAGGATGGCTGGGAAGGAGGGGAGCCTAGAGTAAGAAATGCTAGTTAGGTTATTTCATTCCATGTAAGATATGTACTAAGGTAGAAGCAGAGTGAGGGGAGGAATGGCGGGGCGGGGGGGGGGGAGATGCAAGAACCAGCTGGACATAGACAACCAACTGGATATGGTGAGGGGAAGAGGCAAAGCTGCCATGAATCTTTCAAGGGTAGGTGAAAGGGGGATGGTGGTGCCATCAACAGAAATAGGGCAGGCAGGTTCATTAATAACGATGACTTCAGTTGTGGACATAGGGTTGAGGCAGGCCATCCATGGAAATGTTCAACAGGTAAACTACAAATACAATGCTAATTCAAGGACAAAATTGGACCGGCTAGAGGGGGGGTGGCGGGGGGCTGTGCAAAGCTAATAATCCAGAATAGCACTTATTCTGCCCCAGCGGGTATGGCACTATAGTAAGCGTTTGCTACCCTTAAGGCACAGGATGGTGAGCTTACCAAGAAATGGGATCTGTTACTGGAAGAAAACCAGGAAAGCAATGTCACAAAAGCCAAGGAGAAAAGAGAATAAAAACCAGAGGGGACAATGTAAAATTCAGAGTTGGAGGTGATCCTAAACCTCATTGTCTAGTTGACTAGAGGGAGATCCTAAGAGTCGGAGTCGAAGGGGAGAACTGATAAAAACTGATAAAACTTGAGGGCCAGGGTGTTTGGTCATCAGCATGAACACTGAAGGTCCCAATGATCAAGACAGGGATAAAAATGGAGAGAAAAACTCAACCAAATGCTAATGTAAATTAAGAAAGGGAATAACCTTGAGGTCGGAATGAAGGAGACACTGAATTTCAAAGGAGACACATCTGGTACAGCTGTTGGGGAAGATAAGTATGCTGACTCTTCTGGTCCAAGAAGGGGAGGAGGGAGTGAAGGGGGGAGAGTTTCCGGAATCACTGGAAACGATAGCAATGGACTTTCAGGAGAAATCCAGAAGATGGATGTTTACGAGATTAAGAAGGAAAAGGTGGTTGTTTACAATAGAACAGGGTTTGTGGACCTCAAAGGAGGTCTGGGGCCAGGGCAGGATAGGTCTGAGCCGAACACAGGAATGAGTGCTAAGAGGCCACTGGGGAAAGAATATTTGCTCGGATCAAATGACAGACCTTGCCCCTCCCTTCAGGAAGTGAAGTCCATTGGGAACCAAGCCTGGTTTTGCTCAGTCTGCTCTTTTTTCAGCCTCTTATAAATGCTCACTTGTGCTACATTTCACAGCATGCTGAAGCAAGAAGCTGCTGAAAAGGAGTAAAAATCCAAGACATGGTATAATTTGCCTTTCTTCTTAAACTGCCTTACTTGATGAGGCTTTCTTTCCCGAAATTCACATCGAAAGGTAAGATGGAAATGAAATTTTGTACTTCATTTGACTAATAGTGAGGATATTCCCCCCCATCACAGTCCACTAATTTAGGCATTTAGGGTTGCCATGCTACCCCAGAACTGGGTCTGTCATACCTGATTACCACCACCTATCCTGATCTGCAGGGAAAATCTATACCAATGCAGTGCGTTAACTGGGTCCTATTCTAACATTATCTTTAACAGATAAGGGGCTTTCTGGGGATGCTTAAGGTGCCTCTGTCCTTTTGAAGATTGGAAGAGGGCCAACCATTAGACTTTATTAAGGATATTAGAAGAAGGAACCTATAATTCTTCATCTTTGTAAGCACTTCCACATGATAGGTGCTAATTGTTTACTGAATTAAAGTATCTCCCAAACTATTAACATCATGAGAAAGTAAAAGGGAATTGGTTTGGCAAAACATATCATGGGAGATTGGGGTGAAAAAAGCCCCTGTGTCAGAGGGCTATGCTCTTCATTCAGTCAAGACAGGGTTGATCAGGGATCCCTCCCTCAAGTAAGTGAGAACTTCAAAAATGCCCCAAATTGATGGGTCAAGGATTTTCCAGATGGTCAGGCTTTTAATACCCCTTTGATCATGTAACCTGAATGATCCCTATCTCTATCTGACTCACGAACAGACCTTAAGTCATGAAATTCAGGTAATCAAGGATAGCATAATTCTCAGGCACCATCACATGGAAGTCAACTTTGTTTTTAAAAAACATAAACAACTGTAGAAAATTCTCAAAACTGTAAAGTTTGTGTAAACAAAACAGAATTTTTTAGGTCGAGGTCACAGAATCTACTCCATAAGCTCAGAAATAAAAGGGAGCAAACACATTAGAAAGGTAGAGGGGTTTTCAAATTAGTAGACTGCACAGTGCCACTAGAACGAATTGGATTTAAAAGCTTACTTGAGTCCAGGAGAGCTTTAAACTACTAACTAGGAAACGGGCACTTTCTTACAGGATCCTCTTTCAAGTGAGAAGCAGAACCAGTCGTCATGCTGAAGGGGACAAAGTCACATCCTTATACTGAACCCCTTGATGGAGGATGGGGATGGATGATAGTGTTTCATTTCTTCCTGGTAAAAGTTTGTGAGATTATACTTTCTCCTTCCTACCAGAATATCCAAACCACTATCAACTGCTTTACACTACTTCCCTGGCAGTTGGGACATGGAGATGGCACAGTGAGTAGGGCTGGTCCTTTTCTGGTAACATAAAGGATAGTGTAAGGATATTGATAGAAAAATTACTTTTGTGGCAAATGCCCACTCCTGACTCCCTTCCCCAAGTGTGGGAGGCACTGGCACATCACATGCCCACATCAAAGAAGACACTGTGCTTGACGACCAAAGCAGAACTGCGATAACTCAAAAGAAATGTGAAATGCCCAAATTTAGAGACATCTCCATTCCAAACGTTCATATAAACTATTTGTGCCCAACCTGTAGTAGAGCTTTACAAGCTCCTATTAGTCTGGTCAGCCACAGTTGGACACCCTGTACCTTGACTCCAACATAGTGATGTTATCTTGGTCCTCTTCAAGAAGGAGAATGGACCAACCATGCAAGATAGCAGCACCCATCAGTATGGAAAGGGGCAAAGAGAATATAAGATTCATTGTCAATATACAAGCATTTGTAACTCTCTTAACTAAAAAAAAAAAAAACCAAAAACCTACTAGGACACCGACCTTTCCCCCACACTGAGCTATTCCATTGTTAAAAAGTAACTGGACTTCACAACTCATTTCTACAATTAGTCTACTCCCTTTCTCTCAAAGAGCTTGGTGAGGGGAAAAAAGGGTGGGGAGGGCAAGTTGACCCATGGACCAGTGGAGAGAGGCAGCCGTGAACCTTGTCTGTAAGATTCCACCTCCCCACCACTCATTCCTAGAATGGTGGCAAAGCCCAGGACTGTGTCTATACAACTACAGACAAGTCTAGCTTTACTGCCATTCTTAATAGCAGCAACTCTTCATTGTGTGCACTATTGGCGTGATGGTGTTGGTTGTGGGAAAATGAAGGGAGGCTCCAAGTAATTTCCATCTGGCTTTAGGAAACAGAAAATAAAATAATGCTCAAGTCCTGATGGTGACCCTTTCTCAGCTCGGCCCAACAGTGAGCAGACCACGCATCTTCTTGTTGTTGTCCAGCTGTGTCTGACTCTTCATAACTCCATCTGGGGTTTTCTTGGCCAAGATACCAGAGTGGTTTGCTATTTCCTTCTCTAGCTCATTTTACACGTGGGAAAACTGAGAAAAACAAGGTTAAATGACTTGCCCGGGTCACACAGCTGGTGCCTGAGGCCAGATTGGAACTCAGAAGGAGTCCTGATTCCAAGCCCAGTGCTCTATCCATTGTACCACCTGGTTGCCCACAGTGTGTCTAGGAAATGAAAAGGCATCCATGGTGGATACCAGAATTTTACTACACAAGATAATAACCAGCTAGGTATCATATCTCTCTCTTAAGGTTAGAAGGAAATGGCCTCAGAAGTTAGCAAGTAGGAGAGGTATTCCTTAGGTGGGGTTCTCATTCAGTGTGCACTTACTAGGCACCTACTGTATGTGCTAGCATTGTGCTATCACCTGGGAATACTAAAGTGAGCTCTCTAGGACCTCAAGTGTGACTCTGAATGAATCTAAACTTCACAAGTCCCCTTAATAAAAGGATTTGTTCTATAAAACTTGAACTCAGTCGAAAGGCCACACCCAAGGGCCTAGAAGGCCACATGTGGCCTCAAGGCCACAAGTTTCCCACCCCTGCTAGAACATAGTCAGTGTATGAGGCAAAGTAACATGTAATCAGCCTGGAGCCGGACTGCCAAGGACTGTTTGTCCTAGGGACAAACAAAGGAGCTTGTATGTCATCCTAAAAGCTATGGAGAGCTTCCTGAGCAGGGGAGTGCCATGGTCAAACCTGTACTTCATTTGGCAGCTGGAGGGGGGAACAGCTTATTAGAGAGGGGAAAGACAGGACCGGGGGAACAATTGAGAGGCTACGAGTGCTCAGACTACTTTCGGAGACTCACAAGATGCTTGGGAGCCAAAAGATTAAATGTAAATTGCCTGTAGAAGAAACCATGTGCCAAATGCTGATTTCATTCATTTTCCTCCCTGGTGGAGAGATCTTTTTTTTCAACGTAAGATGGTACGATTCAACTTCATAAGTTGCATGATTCTAACTAAAAAACTCAAGAATTTTTCCCCCTTTTCCTTGCCACCCTGAAGGAAGGCTTAACATCAGCCTACTTGAAGAAAAAAAATACTTCCCATGAAAACTTCTCCAAAGACATATATTGTCTGTGACAGTAAAATCACTTTCATACTGCTCAGAGTCTTTAAGGAGGTCACTGACCTCATCTTCAGATGATTAACACTATCAGTTCCCCAAGAAGACCTTCGTGCTACCTCTCAGATTATAATAAGGACACCCATCTGGGGCCTCTCCAGCTTGAGAACCAGACAGGAAAGCAATGTGTCAAAAAACATAGATCATGCCATTGGAGATGAGGAAATGTGTCACAGCTGCCAACATTAAGAGAGAACTGGCTTACTGATAAGTCACCCGACGACTTTTTCCAAAAATGGAAGAACTGTCCTTGGCAGCTGTTCCATTTGGTGCTCACCTAACTGAACCACCAGAGAATGGGGAGTGAAGTTAAACTGATAATCATGGCTATGAGACTGCTGGGCTGAAATTAAATTCTCACCACAGAAAGAGCTGCTAGGTCCAAGCTTTTGGAAGCATGTGGGGGATGTTCACCTAGCTATCCGATAACTCACCAGCAGGAGAAAAGACAACAAAGAACAAGCAGGTGCCAAAATGACTGGACCAAAGCTTTGAGCAAGAGGGCACAGAGACACTGGTTTCCTCAAAGCCAGGCTAAATGCAAGCTGACAGCCACAGGGAAGCATTTTAGGAATAAGTGGACCCAAATGAGCCACATGTGGCACTATCTTAATATTGGTGTGAAAAAAAGATTTTTGGTTCATGGCACATCTTTAGATCACCGACAATGATTGATTTCTCAAAAGCAAGCTGGCCCATTCCCTTCCTCTTATCTAGTTCTGGACCTAGCTCGTCCATCTGTAATGTTTATCCAAAACTGCCATACAGACATCTCAGCTTTATAGGTGAAATCTATCCAAGAGTGCATATTATGATCTGGCCAAGAGGCGTTCTTCATGGATTTAAGACTTTTCAAAAAGAAGCCTGTGTTAGAGATGTATGTCTGAGAGTCGCCTTCATAGAAGTGAGATTGCCCTAAGAAAGAGCTGAGGCCAAAACTATGGTGAAGGACCACTTTAAAAGACTAAGCATAATTGTACATCAGAGGTTGGAAAGATCATACTTGAAGTTGGTCCTTTCCCATGGAATAGTTATCCAAATTTTAAGTATAAACTTTACACGACATTGCAAGACCTCCATAATGTAGTCTCAACTGACCCCTTTCCCCACCTCGCTTCACCCTGTTCAAGTTGTATTGCTGATTTTGATGTCATTCAATCTATTGTTTACTTTCAAGCATCAACTTACTTGCCATGTTGTCCATGGAATCTTTGATAATTCTACTCCAGCTAAAATAACCTAACTCGTGTGGTTTGTCAGTTTAGCCATGCACAGTTCATATTGTGACTATTACGATGCGAGCTCTTTGCAGACAGACTGTTGTTTTCATCTTCTCTAGGGACAAAAGTAGATATTAAAAAAGGTTTGCTGAACTGAGTGTAAGTCATTTTAGAAACCAAGGGAGGTGAAAAATATAAAAAAAGTGTGGGGGGGTGTTTGAGTATCAGATACTGCAGAGATGTCAAAGAGGACTAAAAAAAAGTCTATCAGATATGATAATTAGGAAGTCATTAGTGACCCTTAAGAGTTGTTTCAGTAAAGTGATAGTGATGGAAGGCATATTTCAAGGGAGATGGTGAGGAAGTAGAGGCAATCAAATGTGGTCTTTAAAAAGACAGTGAAGGGGGAAGAAAGATTAGTTGCTAGCTGTAAAGAGTAGAAGAGTGAAAAGAAAGTATTCAGTTTGAGGAGATCTAAATATGTTTATTGGCAGATAAAAAGATCCATTGGAGGGGGAGATAATTATTGGAGCCATGACTTGGAGAAAGGGAGAGAAAATGAGTTCAAGGACGTAGATAAGGTAATTTGGCCCTTTCTTTTGGGGCAGTTTTGAGATTCCTCACACTCCTTTACACCTAGTTTGTCTATGTCCTTCCCTAAAATGTGGCACCCCAAATTTGAATCCCTGGCCACAGGGAGGGGAATACTTCTTCCTCTAAGTTGGGAGGGAAGGAGAACAGAATTGATAAAGATGATCAGGAAGCTCTTGTCAGGGTCTTCTATTTCACAGAAATATAAAATCTCAGAGTTCAAAGCTACTTCAGAGGCCACCTAGTCCAACTTGTACCTGAACAAGATGCTGCTCCTCTATAATGTACCCAGAAGACAGAGACCAAGTCATCTGCAGTAAGTGTGAGGAACAGGTATGCATTTTGAAGCTTTGAGGAAAGAGGAAATGGTTTGAATGCAGGAAGTCACTTCAGGGAAGGAGATCTTTAAATATTAGAAGAGAACGCTCACGTCCCCAAGTCTTCTCTTCTGAAAGAGAAACATCCCTGGCTACTTCAACCCATCCTCTTACGACATACTTGAGTCTCTTCACCATCCTGGTCACCCACTGCCCTGTCCCAATGGTGCTTCAAAGCTGACCAAAAGCAATTAAGTAATGCAGCAAGCTCTTTCAGTACCTGTGGATGTGAGTCATTCAGGCCAAATGACCTGACTTCACTGAGCACAGTGAGGATTTCCATTTCCCGCTAAACGCTTTTGTCTGATCCTTAGTTCACTGAAAATCATTTTCTTTGGTGAAGGAAACAGAAACACAGTGAATGGGTCCCTGCCTAACAGGATTTTACTAACCAAGGCTTATAAACATCTGGGCTGAACTGCACATTCTCCAAAAGAGATCTCAAACAGGCTGAGGGTAGATGCTGGTGGAGAGAAAGAGCCCCTCGGTATTATTTTTGCCTGCCCCGCAACCTGCATTTTTAGGAAATGTTTTCAGCTTCCCTCTGATTCAGTAATCAGTTCCGCAAGGTGCTGGTAGGCATCAAAGAAGTCTGTTCTGAATGGCCCTGATGTGGAGAGAATGGTAATGAATAACCCATTCTTTGTTGATATAAAACCACATAGTTATTTGATGGGATGAGAATCCTTGTTTGTTAGAATATCCCTAAGATCTCCTCAGGAGTACACAATTGCCTTTAGTTTGAATAGGTTAATGCCAAGAGTCCTTAGTCCAAGTGGCCAGCGAGAGATAAGACATCAGAGTGATCTGGTAAGACAGACTGAGCTCAACCTGAGGTGTTCCTGGAGGACAGAGGAGATGGTGAAAGAGGTGGGGAGAACACAACAGACTGTTCTCAAAACTTGAGGGATGTGGTGATAAGGATAAGTGTAAACTGGCAGGTCTGCTCTGGTTTTCTAATGTGGACCTCGGTGAGGGCAATGGCATTGGGCACGTGATAGGAAAATGCACACTATCAAAATTTGTGCCAGGGACCTAGCTTGTGTAGGTGAGGAAAGGCATAAACTTTAGCACTAGGAAAATAAATCTTTCATTACTTTTGAGGTAAAGACAATACGCTACTATAAGATCAGCAGCCTATGGGTGGGGAAAACCTGACCCAGACCTGTCTGATGAGCCAGCAGTCTACATTAAGGGTATACAAGCAGTCCCCTTCAGTCATCTCCAACCATGGATACTTTAGGAAGATCTCTAATACCCAGAACAAAACAACAAAAAGCATCTGGAAATAGGCATGGTGATCTATTTCTCAAAAACCTTGAACTCTGGAAATAACCCCTTTCCTGACCCTCCCTAGCTCAGGGCTGTAACTTCCTCCCCTTCCTTTAATCCTACCAAATCTGTCTTTTGTTCTTGCCATTCCCAATACTCTCACAGTCCATCAACCCTGTCCTGCCCACAGTGGCCCTGTCTGCCACTTCTATGATGTTTGATCCTCCACTACTGCTTCCCTTCTTTCCATCATTCTCACCATGGCAACCTCCTAACAACCCTGGAAAACTCGCCCATCTCCTTCCTCTGGCGTGGCCAAACGTTACTAGGCACAATCACAAAAACCGAGATGACTGGGTGCATTAACAGTGTGCCGCCCCACTTCAGCTGGGTGCTCACTGCAGCTGAGCAATTCCTAACCACCACGGTCCCCCAGGCTGCTGTTCTGTGGTATCCTAAGCTTTAGCATGCCATCCTTTCCCTATAACTTCATGCATGAAATCTCTACATAACTACTTCTTACCAAGACTCAACTTAGGCATGCCTCCTCAATGAATACTGCTCTGATCCCCAGCACTGAGGGAACTCTGTTCTGCAAAATTCTTACTGCACCTGGAAGCTCTTTCCTATATTCATTTGTTTTATATAGTTAACAGTGGATATCCTTTATGCCCCATGTAAGCCATCTGAGGACAGGAGCAATGTTATTTTTCATCTTCTGTGTTCCTAGAGCCTGGTGCAGGACCTTTACCAAGCCTCTGCTTAATAAACACTCATTGAAGAGATAGAAGAACGAGGGAAGAAGGCATCTATCTTCTGTAGTAAATAATTTCCATATACTGTCTTATGGTTTACAAAGCACTTTCCTGCTAAAACTCTGAGGTAGCTAGTGTAAGGATCATTCTGGAGGGGCAGGATACCACAGCAGACAGACTGCTAGACTTGAAGTCAGGAAGACTTAGACTGAGTTTGGCCTCAGAGACTCTACTGCTGATAGTTCTGTGACTAAAGGCAAATGACATAACTGCTTTCTACCTCAAGGTTCCTGTCTGTAAAAGGTATTAGACCTAAAGTGCCTACTTCACAGGGCTATTGTAAAGACCAAACAAGATAAAAGTAAAGTGCTCTACATTGGTTTTTCACTAATTTTATATATTGATAAACAGTTCAGAGGAGTTAAATATACCTTCCTGGCCATTTACAATGTTGCCTCTGACCACTACAAGTGTCCACAATGTGACTTGGGCAGGGAGAGGGGGAGAGGGAGAAAATCATTTCTTTTGAAGAGCAAGGTGTCAGAAGAGAGCAAGGTAATCAATATTCTACTCCATGTCAAAAATTTTCCATGTGGTACCCTTGTCAAAGACTCTCTGGGGGAACAGATGAGGGATACAAAGCTAGCAGGGCCACCTATCCAGTAGCTGGGGAACTCCTGGATCAGAAGGAAGAGAGCTTTTCATTTGTACTGCAAGAAGTGAATATATCATTCACCAGAGGGTGAAAGGTTTTCTAAAGGCACCCTCAGTCTTTACAGTCACTGTCAGCAACCAGACTGTCACAGATGTAGAGCGATGGCGATTTACTTCCTGTTCCAGTTATTTTTCTAGTCTGTTCTTTATGGGGACATGTCTAACGCATAGTGTTAAAGTCAAAGTGCAAAAAAAAAAAAAGGGGGGGGGCAAGGAATGCTAACCCAACCTTATGCATAGTGAGACTGAAACTCTCAGTGTACACCATCACAGCCAATCTCCAATTGGTGCATAAAGAAGGTGAATGTAGCCATATGACATGATGGGTTAATAAGATACATTCGCTTCCCTACTCACTCTGAGCTCAGTGATTATCCAAGAATTCAAAGATAAAGCCAGAATGAGGTCAGTCTGAGCACAGTGTTCAGCAGCTGATACAATGCTAGAGGGTTTATCCATCCCTAATTAGCTCAGCAGACACAAACCTCCCAGGAAGAAATGTGGAACCCTTTACCAGGTAACGATTTGAGCTATGGATCAGCATTACCTTTGGGTTAAATACTATTCTTCCTTAAAAGACAATTGCAAAGTGATTCCTCTATCTTAGGACTGAGCAAGCTGAAAAATGAATGCCTAGATTAATTTACAAAATTAAAATACCTCAGAGACCCAGGACAGAACCCACCATATAATTTACAAGCAGGAGTCAGTCCTCAAAATGCCCCAGGCTCAGAGCTGGAAGGGATCTCCAAGAACACAGTGCAGCCCTCTCATTTCACAGATGAGGAAGCTGAGACACAGAGAGGCCTTTGCCCCAGGACACACAGCTGGTCACCAGCAGCTCCTCTGACTCTACCCTTGCACAGAACTGCTTCTCTCCAAGGCAGAAAATCAATTTAATTATAGAGAACAAGCTGGCAGCTAGAACCTCTAGAGGTAACAGCCTAAACTGTCAGGGTCCCAGACCATTGTGGAGCTGGGAGACAAATATGAGATCTGAACCTAATCCCTGACTCCATACATATGGAAACTAGAGCCCAGTTTGAAGACTGAATGCTTTTTCTGCTCTGCATCCTTATGTTCTGAATTTTCTTCAGGACAAAATACACCAGCTCCTTCAACTGTCTCTCATGTGACAGTTTTGAATAACCACATGACCTCTTGCCCTCCTCTAGGGATTGTGCAATAGCCCAGCCACTGACCTGAACTATCTTGCCTGCTTTGACTTAGGTAAATGTGCTCCTAATGGGACTGACCAAAACCTTTGCAATTTTCTTCGTGGTTTTTCAAGAAGAGTTTGGTGGCACTTCAGAGCAGATTGGCTGGATTGGATCTTTGCTGTCCTCCTTCCGCTTCATTGCAGGTATTAGACAAGCAGAAAACTCCAGGCTTCTTTCAAAGGGTAGATGCCCTATGTCAGCCATGCAAGGCTGAAGGAAGACATGGGGAAAGGTGCCTTTAACCTTGGAAACCTTTACCAAAATTCACTCACCAATCAATATCTAATCCTTTCAAGTTGAGCCTTCACCTACATGCCATTGGGGGCCCAACTTTAGTGCAGACCCAACCTCCAGAACTACTGATTATGCCCCTGGTATCTTTCCCAAACCCTGCATGGTTTGGTGGGCTGAACCACTATCAGGTCCAGTGTCCAAGGTCTAGCTCCCTAATATACACACGGGCCTATGCAGCCATCCTCCCCTATCCACCACCACCTTGATCCCAAGAGATGGATTGAATGCTATGACACAGCAAACAACAGCCTCAAACTAGTTTGCGGAAATACAGCACTGATACTTTAAAAATGAATTTTTACTACACTAGTCACCCCAAGTTCACTAACATGATATGAGTACCCCCTTAGAAAGAGATAGGACAGAAACTGCCATTGACTTTCTATTAATAAAAAGACAGCTTAAATGGCTGACCCGGCTACGCTTTTGCTCCTGACCACTGGCAATTTATCTTTTATCCCCAATATTCTGAGACCCTCAACTTCTCCTTTACCAAAAACACCCTCATGAATCCTCATTTCCTTCAAGCTATGGTCCCGTCTCCCTTTTGCCTCCCCTTAAATATTGGAGCTTTCTAATAAATACTGTACAATAAATTGTTAGAATACTTCAGCCAAATCCCCTCTCCTACACATTCCTCTATTCAATTACTTCTCCCATCTCTCATTGTTCTTGGTGTCCCCTAACACCTTCACAAAGCCCACCTCTTCCCAGCCATACTTCAAATGGAGCTCCAAAATACATTTGCTCCTAATTAGCCTTCCTTTTGTTCTCCACATTTCTAGAATACAACAGGGCAGACAAGATTTGGGCACCATCAGACAAGCCAGCATAGATATGGTTTTATAGGATACATATGCACTTTGAAAACGACAGGCCTTAAATTTTCCTTCAAATTCCCCTTCGTGTTAGAAATCACAAAATAATAATGGTGCTGGGCGCTCTCCTTCGTAATTTATGCCACAAAGTTTAATATCCATTCATTGTCTTAGTTTTGAGGACCACCTCTCTTTTTCAAGTCTCATTCCCTTTTCCCCAGCTCCACTGGCTGCCACACTCTGTGAAAAGTTAGGAGAGAAGCCTGCATCCATTCTTGGTGCCCTTCTTATCAGCACCGGATACTTGATCAGCAGCTTGGCCACAGGCATCTCCTTCCTCTGTGTAACTATGGGGCTTCTACCAGGTGAGTCTGAACTTCTCTGATCTGCTGCCATTAGCTACTCACTTTTGTCATACACTGGTTCAGTTAGATTACTTCTTCTTACATGTCATCCTTTCCATGTTTACTGAATCCCCACACCTACCAATGGAAGCGAATGTGACTCCAAGTCTTTGCTTTTGCTTTTTTTAGGTCTGGGCTCAGCTTGCCTATACCAAGCGGCTGCTGTGATGACTGCTAAATATTTCAAAAAACGACTGGCTCTTTCAACTGCCCTCGCCCGTTCAGGGATGGGGCTGACGTTTCTGCTGGCACCTCTCACAAAAATCTTGATAGATGAATATGACTGGCCGGGTGAGTCATGCTGACAATGGCTCTACTGACACTTTAAACTTTGCTAGACTTAGGAATTCATTTTTAAAAATACATTCCTGTCTCCCTTGGTGACTTGATGGCTGGATGCTGTGGTAACCAATTTAATGGGAAATGAGTAGAAGCAGGAAGACCTTTAATTTCCTACTCCCTAGAGATGGATTAGCGGGATAGATCTCCAAATATCTGCAGCGCTTACCAGCAGGCTTCATACAGGCTTTCAAAGCTCAATACCAATCTTTTATTAACTAGCAGGGTTCAGTCACCAGGGAGAAACACTCTGTGTAATTTGGAAACATACAACAGTGAAAATGACCAAGCAAAAAAGGACATCTCAGTAGTTTCCAATATTTTTTTCCTTTAAGACTAGCAAATAAGAAAAAAGAAAAATGGATTCTACGCTTAATCACAGTAAACAAACATTTTAGCTATTACTACTCACAAATTTTGTAAATGAAAGAAAAAAGATAAAAATCAACTCCTGATACACACACACACACACACATCCTCATAATCCTAGAGAAGAAAGGAGGGAATGGTCCCCCTTTCTTGGGGGGGTGGGGAGCTGTGTAGAATACAGTACAGGATGTCACCAGTGCTGTCAATGCAAGGTCTGTAAACTCTGGTTTTGCTTAACCGTTTTCCTTTGTTACAAGGGAAGACTAAAGGGGGACTTTGCTGGTATGAAAAACAAGGTGTCTATCAAACTGAAACACACAGAGGACCTAAGTCCATAGGCCCAGCTCTGCAAAAGATCTTTATTCGTGATGTGACAACATTCAGTAATCATTTTCCAAAGGAGGGTCTAACGTCCAAGACAAACCAGTAACAGAAAGTACACAGCCTACGATGACTGGTTCTCGGTACCTCTGGAACCACTGTACAAAATTAAGATAAGACTAAGACTATTTCAGCTCAAAACTTTTAACAATGAAATCTCTAGGTAAACCTATAATCAATATGAGAAGGAAAGGCTGAGTTACAACATTAACTCTATTTTCTGTTTAGGTACCCTTCTAATATTTGGAGGGATCTCATTAAATTTGGTGCCCTCTAGTATGCTCTTACGACCCATCATCATCAAAAGGGAAGAGCGTGTGGCTACCAGAAGTCCAGATGCAGTAAATCCACTGGAAGTTCCAGGCAGTGAAGATGGACGGTGGCCTCCCCCTGGAAACCACTTAGTCAGCAAAGATCAACAAACTGGTCAAGGGGCAGCAATCTCAGGATGCCAAGATGATGATGAAAAGGTCTTTAGCAACAAGCCTCGATTTCACAAGCAGCTCATTGACTTCTCTCTATTTAAGAACCCTTTATTTTACATATTCACCGGCTGTTTTCTATTCAGCCAACTAGCGTATTTCATCCCTACTTTCCATCTGGTAGCCAGAGCTAAAACTCTGGGGATTGACACCATGGATGCCTCCTATTTAATTTCAATGTCTGGTAAGAAAATTGGGTCTTTAATTTATGCTGGTTGTTTTCCAGGCTGTTAGCTTTATACCAAAAAGGAAAGATGGCCCTAATTCTGCAAAAGACCAACCTGTCATTTTCTTAAGAAAAAGTCTAACAAGAAAAGAAAGGGGCGGGGGGGCAGCTAGGTGGTGCAGTGAGTAGAGCACTGGCCCTGGAGTTAGGAGGACCTGAGTTCAAATTCGGCCTCAGACGCTTGACACGTTTACTAGCTGTGTGACTTTGGGCAAGTCACTTAACCCCAATTGCCCTGCCGAAAAGCCAAAAAAAAAAAAAAAAAGGAGGGGAAAAGGGAGACCACAGAAGAATAAAGAAGGACCTGGAAGAAAGACCTCAATGTCCTACTTAAGGTTTTACCTAAATACAGATCTCCAGAAACTATGCTATTAAATGGTGAGTTCCAGTTAGTCAAGTCAACCACTGTTCATTTAGGGCTTATTATGTGCCAGGCAACGTGCACAGTTGGCTACTACGACCCATTTATAGGGAAATATTTTCCTCCCTGAATCATTATACAATTTCTCATTGAATTAGGATAAAACTATATAGAATTATAGAATTTTGGAGATGTTGAGTCTCATTTTAGAGAGGAGAAAACAGAAATCTCATTGTTTTGGTGTCTTGCCTAAGGCAAGTCAGTTAGTGAAAGAGTGGGCCAAGCAAGACTCCAGTGCTCTTTTCCTTAAACCAAGATAATTAAGCCAGCCATAACAGACTTACTTTATTATTGGCCCAAGACAAATCCTTCCTCTACCACTTACTAACTTTATGACCAGAGGCAAGTAGCAGCCCCTCTGAGCCCATTTCCTTGGCTGTAAAAGGGGGAGAATAGTTGCAGTACCTACCTCAGGTTTGCATGTAAAACACTCTGCAATATTCATCCTTGCAAAATTCATCTTATGAGTAATTGTATTTTAGTAATTATCATTTATAACTCATTTGTAATTTTTCCACCTCTCCCTCTCTGGGAATTGTAATCAAATCAATACTGCCATTGCTTTTGGAAGGGCATACCAATCAACTCCTCTATGGGGCCACTCAAGTAGGCCTGTGAATTCTCAACCTAGGACACTCTTCCCTAGCGACCACTTCCCTAAGTGTTTTCTCCCCCGTTAGAATGTAAGCTTCTTGAAGGCATCTTCTTCTAGCTTTTGTACTTATAACCCCAACAGTAAGCAGCAGATAGTATGAGCTTAATGCCTTTTTTCCATTTGTATTTTGTACTAGCATTTATGGAAACCTGTGTTGGAACTCACTTTGCTCCAGCAAAATGACTACACTCCTTCAATTAATGGTATGGAGAAATGTAGACTGACAGAAGCAATTAGTTAAGATGCAGGACCAATTGCTCTAATAATCATCTGCAAGGCTGATTCAGTAATAATTGCTGAAGTCACAGGGTATTCAAACATCCATTTTTTTATATTGTGGATCCATACCCTTCCCTCTGCTGGCTCCTCCTGTATCATAAGGGTTCCATTTCAAAGTCAAAATGAGATTAATACACTTACACACAGGGAAAAAAATCCACAAAAAAATGCTAACTAGCTGGTTTACTAAGCTAGCTGATGTTGCCTGCACACAGCTTTTTCTCTCTTGGCTCCAAGATGTTGCTGGTATCTGTCCTCCCCTGCCTCTTGGTGTCTTGAGCTTTCTTCAAGATTCAGCTCATCTTCTGTTTCCCATGAGAAGGAACCTTTTCTTGATGCCCTTAGCTATTACTGCTCTCACCCTCCTCAGATCATTTTTCACTTAATTATCTATGCAAATGTTGAGTTTCCTCGGTAGAGTGAAAACTATCTGAATCCAAGGACTGTTTTTCATGTTGTCTTTGTATTCCTAGTGCCCAGCACAGTACTTTGCACAGAGCAGACAGCTAAATGCTTACCGAATTAACTTTTCATATATATATTATAAATTTACAACTGGGCCAAACAAAAATGAGTTAACTGTAGGAATCCTCTGGCTTTAGCTATGTGAAACTGATATAAAAAGTATGGTTTGGGGCTTTTAAATAACTATCTTTCCTGAAGCAAGTCTTAATCACAATTTATATTACATCCAAACTAGAAATATTGTCTATTGTAAAAAACTACATGCCACTCACTTTTCTCCATGAACCTCTTGATTTTACATAAGCTCATAATAGGACAAAGGATTTCAAGAAGGAAGCTTATGAGGTTCTACTACTCTGTAAAAAAAAAAAATTACAAATGTGATTTATGTTCCAGCCCCTCAATCAATTCACAGGAGATAGAAGTGTTCTGAAAGATAACATATTTCTGGTTTCCTTCCAAGGTCATGCTCAAGTCATCCATTTCTGCTACGCATGTGCAAATTGCATGCAGCCCACAGGGAACAGTGATGGGTTATCAAAATTTTACATTAGGTCATAAGAAAGAGTCCCAATTTTCCTTTTAAAAAAACTTTATTAATTATAGTCTAACCACCTTCCCATCTCACAACGACCCGAGCCCAAGAGCACACTGACTTGAAGGTTCTAAGAGATTCCCCAGAGAGTCCTGCTTCCTTGGCAGAAAGAAAACCGGAGAGAATGTTCTTTGAGGTGGGAGGACCAGGCTGAAGGGAGCTCATGGGTGTCCAGAGTCTGTGTCAGGTCTTCCCTAGTGGAGCACCCCTGGCCTCTGCAGCACGGAGTCCTTTAGAGACGAGCAGAACAAAGAGGACTGAAAAGAGTTCCTCTTAAGGCATTTCACTGGGTGTGCTCAGGACAGAGAAGTGAAAAGCCAGATACATAAAATGAATTTGTTCTCCCTGGCTCACTTCCCAGGGAGCTGCTACTCACATTTCTCACCTGGCCTAAAGACTGAGTCATATGATATATGCAAAGATGGTGCCTGCAGCCGTTCATTTCAAAGAGACGAGGCTTTCACATGCATCTTTTCCACTGTCTCTCCAGGCATCACAGAGACAGTGGCACAGCTACTGTCCGGATGGGTGGCTGACCAAAAGTGGGTCCAGAACTATCACTACTACAAGTCTTACCTCCTCCTCTGTGGTGTCACTAACCTGCTCGGTCCTTTGGCCACCACGTTTCCTCTGCTCATGACCTACTCCATCTTCTTTGCTGTTTTCTGTGGCTGTTATTTGGCACTGGTGCTCCCTATAATGGTGAGTAGACACACTCATTAAAGCTATTAGAGGAAACATCAAGGAAAGGCAATGTTTTATTGCAATCTCTTTAAACAGGCTGAAGTTAAAAGTTAATTTGGTGGCCAGAGAAAACTGCCCTGGGGCCAATGATGGCTAAGCAGACCCCAGTCAATGATCTGTCCAGTCAATAGTCTTGGGAAAGACTAGATAATGGGAGAGAATTGTTCCATCCATATAAGGCAAGGAAGAAACTGAAGAGAGCACAGAAAACTCTGGAGCCTCAAATCTGTTTTTTTTTTTTTTTTATCACCAGAGACACCCTCAGTCCTTCTCTGCCCCTATGGCTGCACAGCTATGTTTAGCTCCTGACAAGGTACAAAAAAGGAGATATATTCATGGGTTAGAAGGGGGTATTACCTGACTTTGTGTGCTAGTCTTCCAGTTTGAGGCAGGAAGCCCTGAAAATCACTGCCTATATGCCATGGATTCAATATGGAACCAGGTCAGAGCTTCCCAAGAGGGTTACTTTCTCCAGTATCATTAGCAAGGCATGTCTCTACAGGAACAGGCTCTCTAGCTAAGTTTTGGACTTGCTAATTGGGACAAACTCAGAGTCCTGTAAACACAAGAAAAGCCTTACCACCACCACCAGGAGGCTCTAAGAACTTCATGGCCACAGCTTCCTACTTACGGTGGTTTAGGAAGCCTACACCTCAAATAAAAAGCACAAGAAAACACGTTATTTACAGCAACCTCAAATTAGCTCTGGCTAAAATCTCAACTTCTACATGTTGGCTACTTACCAGTCGTTGGGGAGACCACCAGCTTAGTTAGCTCTATGAAACGGGACACGGCACCTTGGAGGCGAGCCCTTCCTTCGAGTACGTCCAGATTGCAGCTTTTTGATGAAACACACCAGAAATTTAGTTGTGATCCTTCAGCTCTCAGAGCTGTGAATCTCTGAAATTTTCATATAAGTCCTAGTGTAAATTTTTTTTTTTTTTTTACAAAACTTGGGATGACACAGACTTTTGTTTCTTAAGGAATGATTCATACTCCAACAACGATTCTCTGGTTCTAACAGGTTGATTTTGCTGGGAATTCTGCACTAAACCAGTTTTTGGGATTTGCTGCCTTTTTTGCTGGGCTGGCTGTTCTTTCTGGACCACCCATAGCAGGTAATTATCTACCTTCCAAGTGAATCACTAGCCAGAAAAGTGTTGATCCACGCCTAAGTATGAATCAAGAATCTATCAAAAAGGAACTGTTTCATTTCTGATTTAATTCCTTTTCTTTTCCTTCCCCCGCTCACCAAATCATCTATGTGCTGTTCTCCAAACTTGAGCTCCCTCTTCTGACACTACGCTCCTACAGATTCAGCCATGCCTGCAATGCTTCCTTCTCTGCATTTCCACCTCTTAAATCCTTGGCTTCTTTCAAGGGGGTCAGCTCAAGGGCCACTTCCTATGGGAAGCCTTTACCAAAGGTTAGCGGTCATTCTCTCCTCCAATTCTTTTGTTCACTCCTCGGTGTATATATGAGTCCCCGTACAAAACAGGGGAGGCCAGGGGCCATTTTTCAACTTCGTCCTCATGTCCCCAGTGCCTCCACACCCATATGTCTTATGCCTACATGCTTAATAAATGGTTGTTGAATTGAGTCTTCTCCTCAAGGGAATAGGTTTCAGGGAAAGAATTTGGCCCAACTGTTGTAGGCAGATATCTGGGTCCTGTTACCCTCAGTGCAGGGCTTTTCAAAACTCCATGGTCATAGCTTGCTGCAATCTCATGGGAACTGCCAGACAATCACTGAGACACAGATTCCCAACAGCTTCCTCCTTGCCACTCTCTTCCTTCCCTTGGCAGCAGGGCCATGTTGAAGGTATCTCCCTAGATTCTTGTCATTCTACAACAGCCTGGAGATCAGTCATTCGACTTTTCATGAGAAACTGTGTGTAAAACATCATCTGGACTAACACGATTAGAACAAAACGTGACAGGAAAACCTTATGGGGAAAAGTATTAGCCAGCGTGGGCCCTGACAAATGTATGAAGCTCAGCAGAATGACGGCAGGTCTATGCTTCTTTCAGTTAGCTTCTCTAGACTAAAACTCCAACTTAAATTCACCTTTTTTTTAAGCCCTCACCTGCATATCTATTCTTGAACAAGGTGAGCACACTGAGAGCTAGAGTTGGAGGGGGTGAGGAACAATTTCTAGGGGAAGATGTTTGAGCCCAGACAAACAAATGTGACACTTTCCAATCATCTGCTAAAAATATAGCCAGTGGAAACTCACTTTTATGCTTCCGCCAGCCATGACCACTATTGGAGACAAGGAGAGATTTGCTCTTGCACCTCTCATTTTTCACCTAGGTAGTTTAATACTGGAGCCAGATTTCAGGTACTGTAAATTTAAGACTCAATAAAGGGAAAAGATCAAAAAGGAATTTATATAGAAAATTTACTTTAGCATCTGAAGTTAAATTAGGTGACTGCTTTAAAGAAGAAAAAAAAAAGCACAGGACTATATTTAAAGTCAAGTTTGCATAAAGTGTAATGGAGAAAAGGGAAATTTATACAACCAGATTCCTTGATCTGAACACTCCTCCTTCTACATGAAAAGATAAATGCTATTTGGCAAAACATTATCTATATTTCATATGTGGAAAGCAGACTGGCATTTTAAGATCTAATATCAGAATTAAGTTTTACAGGAAACTATAGGGAGGAGGCCAAGTACCAGAAGGTGCCCAGCAGAATGCTTCCACAGTTAGTGCTAATACCAACAAGTACTGATGACAGTCTGAATTCAGTTTGCATCTCTGTAATATGAATATCGCCTAGTACGCTGATCCTTCCAGGCCAAGGGCACAAGGTAGGAAATGTCCCTCAACAATATGTCAACTAGAGATTATATAATTTCATTAATAATTCTAAAGGCAGAACACAGAGATCTGAAATTCCAATGTGTTTAAACTTTTAAAAATACATTTGAAGATTTCAGCAAACCAGACAGCTGAAAGAAGGCCTTGAGGGGTAAGAGGAAGAACAGAAAGGAATTATAAAACAGAGAGAATGGCACAACAAAATACTTAGAAAGAGGGTAAGCAGAGCAATCATAACAAATGTTCTAACTTCCAAACTCTGTGCCACAACCTATGGATGTATTTTTTTCTATAAACAAAAAACCCATAATCTTAAATTCTAATTTGTCTTATAGTCAAGGGAAGGGATAAAGTTATTGCTAGCAAGCAAATGTTTATGTAAGGATCTTTGAGTCAAGGGGGTTGTTAGATTTAATTTTACTCTAACTACTGCAGCTAAAACAAAATTATGCTAAACGCCTCTCCCTATACTGTGACCCCTCATAGGAGAAGGGAGAATCCTCAGGCATCTCCCTGGTCTTTGAACCCAGCCTTCTGTCAAATTATACCATTGACTGAGAGGGAGGGAGGGAGGAGGTTTTGTGTGTGTGTGTGTGTGTGTGTGTGGGAGGGAGGTTGTGTGTGTGTGTGTGTGTGTGTGTGTGTGTGTGTGTGTGATCCCTACTCCAATGTTAAGTAGTAAAGCAGCAGCAAAAATATTAAACCACTGACTGACAAGTCTTTTCTATAGGGACTGAATGTTGTAAGATTTGTTAAGTTTTCATTGTCTTGAAAATTATCTGTGACAAAATGCCAGAAACAAAGCCAAAGATGGGTCTTCCCACTTCAGTGCACATTATGCAGAATGTTCTCTTTCTTTTAGGCCCCCTTCTCACATACTACCTTTTCCACAGAAGACAACTTTCCCTAAGGGACCCCAGGCAGAACGGTAGTTAATAGATTACCAAAGAATTCATTTTCCCCTCCCTGTATAGAAGTGAAACAGGAAAAAAAAAATGTTAGTTCTTTATTATGTGTTTCAATTCAATGAGGGCCAACAAAGAGCATGGGAAATTTTAGACATAACTGCCTTTATACCATTTTAAAGCCTAAGCATATCCACATATGCTTTCAAGGACTTATAAAAATCATTTCACCTATTTCTTAACTATGGATGTAAGAATAGACAGTAGTTCAATTCATATTGAGAACTTAACTGAAATTTGCTGATGCAGAAGTATTGCGTGAGTACTGAAGAGAACACCAAAGGTAGATCATAAAAAGGAATTGATAGTGCTCACCACCAATCTTTGCAGCCCCCAAAAGTCAATTTGATCTCTGTCAAGTCTCAGGAATACACCAGGGAGATCTTCAAGTAATCTGGCTGTGCTAGAGGGTCAACTCAGTAAGATCCCAGCCTGAAGCAGACCTCTCAGACCCACCCTGGGTTAATCCCAAGACTACCCTGGAGACTTGAGTCAAATATCCTTCACAAAAGAACTATCTTTCATCTTGACCCAAACTATGTCACTAGGCTCTGCTACCTATTGGCCAGGTGACCCTGGGATCATTTTTTTAACCTCTCATTGCTCAAACCTCAGAACATTCTGTATTGCCTCCCTGATGAGTCTCCATTGATTTAGGTAAATCAGAAAGAAAATGTAATACCTTTAACAAACCTTGGCAGGCTATGAAGCAAACAGTCATCAAATTCTAAATACAAATACAAAGCAAAAAGGAAATGACTTACCTGCAATTCTTCATGCTCCATCCATGGCATGTGACTAATCTCAAACTGCTAAAAGCTCAAATTTGTTAAATTGCCCCATCAAGGATTGGAATTAAAACTTACCTGTCAACAAAGTACAAAAATAAGTCGTTTCCCCGCTAATGCAGTTATGATGTTACACGAAAATTAGATTAATATGCATCCTCATCTTATAAAGATTTATTCCCTTCCAAAATGTTATTGTTTTAAAAAAAAAAAACCTTCACTCATATATTTATTAAGCCTGAGCAAACCGTTAGAGAAGGAACAATGTAGAAAACACAGTCAAGTAACAACAGGCTGCATTTGCCACAGTTCTAATTACCCAGAGCAGTTCATTCAAACATCAAGAACTATAAATTACAATACACCTGGAATTTGCTGTTACGAGGTCTTGAGTTTCCCCCTCATTAGAGGTGTTGAAACAAAAGGCTGGCCGTCCACATGTTAGGCGTTTTGTAGAGGGGATTTTTTTGGGGGGAGAAAGGGGGCACGGTATGTCTAGACTAGAGCCACTAATGGCCCTTCCAACCCTGAAATTCTGAAATTTGATGTGTTAGCTCCTCTACCTTACAGTGCAAGCTTCAGAGGCACTTCAACCTCCTCCCTCCATTTTCTTATCTTTAAGATGGGTGGAATTTTGGTTTGAAATTGCTATAAGAAACTGATTTTTTTTTAAAGTAGAAATCCACAAAGGTTAAATGATATGTCCAGTCCACAGTGGAATTCAGGACGACCTCTCTATCAGAATCCAGTTTCTAAAGTGAATAATTAGAAATCAACCATAATCTCAAGTAAATAGTGAACTCTCTCATTCAGGAGCAAGTCACCCAATCCCAGTGCTTCTCAGCAGTCAGAAGACCTTCCTTTTCCTCCTAGTTCTGCCACTAGCTAGCCAGATAACCAGGGGGCCAATCATATCTTCCTGTGGGCCTCAATATCTTCAGATGAAGATAGCCCCTTCCAGATATGATTCTGTGACTTGGGAAGAACCACAGATGAATCATGTCAACTCCCTATGAAATGCCTTGGAATATTAGAACACTTCTACTCATGCCCAAGAATTTCTATTAACCCTAACCCCTCTCCCTCCTCAAAATACACACACAGACATAGACACAGGCGTGTGCACGCACACATGTACACACGAGCACACACACACAGAGTAAATCAGGAAGAGATTATCTATGCAAGGTCCTCTGGGGCCCAGGGGTCCCATAAGGGTGGGGCTTGATAAACAACCACAGTAACTGGAGAGTTCCAACCTATCCACAGGCATGTCAAGGAGGTGGGTAGAAGGAATGTTAATGTACCTAATACCTTTCAGGAAAGAGGCAGGTATATCTTCTGTAGTGTGAAGCTTTTCAGTTTAGGCTGAAGATGTGGGAGAACAGGAATAGAAAACAGTACTCCCTAAATAAATTTAGGAAAGCTCAGTCCAACACTCAACACAACTCAACAAGCATTTATTATATTCAAGGTACTGCCAAGGCCCGAGCCTCCAGGGAATCCTGCAGCTAAGAATTTAATGAAAAGGATTACTCAATTAAGACTTGGTAAAAGCATGTGGTTTAATCTGTCCTTCTTCAGGACTTCTCTTGGGGACCCTGGGCACACTGATGTTTCCAAGAGCATTCAAAACACCTCGTTTTCAATTGTGGGGCTGTGTTTCACTATCAAGACTTTAAATTTCCTGGATGCTTAAATAAGAGTTCTTTACCCAAGCATTAAAATGACAGAGTCCAAGTCCCACAGCCATAAATAGAAATAAGCTGGGCACGATTACTACCCTGTGTTTTGCCTCTGTGAGAACCCTGATGCTGCTCTTGAGGCAGAAGAAATTAGCTTACTTTCAGGGCGGAGGCACTTTAGCTGGTGTAGTCCACTATTCTATATAAAGTAGACACTCAGACGCATCCTGATTTTCATGAGTCCAGTCTGACACATGACCTTGTAACCATCTGACCTGTAACTCAAACCCTGCAAATCAATCCATGTCTCTTGCCTGTCTGTACTCTGGAGTTCCCAACAATCTAGAAGCTTCTAGAGTCAGGTTTACTGCCACCATTTAATATTCTGAATATTCTGTAAAAGGCATCAATGGCATTCCTGGTCCTTCTAATAAATCTGCCAAATTCATCTTACTGTTTTCATACCGGTCCAGATGAGGCAGTCCACCAAGTACTCCTTGACCTGCCAATCTGGGCAGCAAAGTCTAGAAGAGTTGATAGACCTCACTCATTAAATGAGGCTGGGGAAATGCACCAATATTTTTGTCTAAGCCCTTTTTGATGTAGAACTTTCTGAAACATATCTATCTTAGAATTACCTGCCCCAATAAAACATTTCATCTTTACTTATCCATGATCACCCAGCTGCCTTCCTTGTAAAAATCAATACTAATTCAATGGCTGATGCCATATTCCTTCTCTATCTTCTTTCCTGTTCCTCCCAATCATCATCATCATCTCTATTTTTAAACAACATTCCAGATAGTTCCTTAAAATGTCAGTAACTGCCCAGAGATCACCAACCTTTTCCTAAGAATCTATTTTTGATTCTCTCAAAATTCCAAGGTCACTATATTTGGAGGGAAAAGACTGTAAGGAATGTGGGTATTTTTGCCAGCTATCCTCCTTTTTAAAAAGCACAAAGAGGGTATGATGGTGGCAACCGGACGGGATGCTAATCGCATCAGTAAATTGAGTTCCACGGTTTGATCATAATCGATCCAACTTGTCAAAGAAACTTTCCTTTTGCAGAGTGGGTTTAAAATGGTTTGCTCGACAGCAAGGTTATCTTTTTTTTTTCTACTGATGACTGAAGAGCCAAAGAAGGGGGAAAAGATAATAAATACAACAGCTTTGTTTCATTTAAGTTTTGGGGTTTTTTAAGAAATATCAGTTGTTGTACTGGCAAATCAAAAACAGAAGCAAAAAATACATTTTTATTCTTCAGAACAGTCAAGTGAACAGAAGGAGAAACAACCCAACAGACTCATCACATGAAAATAAGAGATACTTTCATGGAATGACAGAGTTGCGCTGTGTTCTTACAACCACAAACACAAAATGAGTGCCTTTAGTCTATCTGTACCACTATTGCCAGCAAAGCTCACTAAATCCAAGTTTATTCTTTTGACAACCAAAGGCATAAACAGGACCATCTTCAGCTGTCCATTTATTTACAGGTTCACCACAGTGTTAGCTTATAATTAAGGTTTTACTGGACTTCAAAAATAGTGAATTTACTCACATAATCTTTTGAAGGTAGTAATAAACAACATGTATTCTTTCATATGCCAAACAGATACCTAACACCAAAAAATGGGACATGTGGCCCATGGGGTTTCTCTTTAATACCCTCAAGAATCTGGGAGACAGGAAATGACCAGTCTTTCCTTTGCCAGCACAGCTAACCTAGATGACTTAGGTAGCTATAGATAGAACAATGAGGGCACGGAGTCACACTGCTACTTTAGTGCAGACCAAGGAAATCATTCTAGCAAGAGCCTGGTCTATACATCACATACCCTGAACCAAAAGCAGAGATAAAGAGTCTAAGAGCCTGATCAGGCTATGTAGTAACATGAAACAGATCATCTCTGGCTTTCGTCATCTCCACTTCCTCTCTTAGTCATCTGCTACACCAGTGGAGAGGAGAACCCCATCGTCATAGACTTTAGAATGTGAATTCTGGACACTTTATCATATATACCGAGGTAAATCTGAAATATCTTAAAATTAAGTTGTAATGTATATGGAATTTATCTTTAATATATTTCCATTCAAGAGAACTCGGAATTTATCTGAGGCTATACAGAATAGTTCTTCATGGTTTCAAGTCCCATACTCTGAATTCTCTGATGTTTATGTTACCTGCATGTCATTTTCAAAACTGAATCCCATTTTTTTAAATCACCAAATTTTGACTTAAGACTTGTTGAGTTGGTGAAGTCTATGTGAGATCCCAAATAGACCAAACCAAGTTCCTAATGGTATATAACTGAAGGAGAATACAGCTATTTCAAGCAGGTTCTGGTCAACAAGTCTTTTACTTCATCACTGGACAGGACAGTCTCCTTCACAGACATTTCTCTTTCTCTCCAGGTTGGCTATATGACAACACCCAGACATATACCTATTCCTTTTACTTTTCTGGGACATGCTATTTGCTTTCATCGGCTTCTATGTTCTTTGTGCCCCTGGCCACAAAATGGGCAAAGAGAGGAGCCGAGCAGGAGAGGACAACTCCAACCAAGTAGCAGCAAAACGAAAGATTCAAACTAAAGCCTACAATCACTGCCTGGAAAAAAACAGAGATCCCTGACTGGCATTAAGAAAAAGTTATCTTTATTTAGCCAACAGAGCTAAAACTAGACTTTCAATTAAAATTACAATTTAACTGCAGTAGTCTAATTGAACCTGTGACATTATGGGCTACTATTTTGCCACCACCAGACAGCTCTAAAATCAATAGTCTTGTAGGTCAAATAAATGGTAAATTAGATCTAGACAGAAGTAGTCCAACATATGATCCTGGATTTTTCCATTTTTATTTATATACTGACTTGCAAAAAGATTTTAATATATTTGTAATTTGTTTCCAAATCATTTGAAGCATCTTTTTTCTTCCTGCAAAGGACTACTATTTTCCCATAAAATTAATCAAGAGAACCATGATCCTAACTTGAAATCAGTGTTTCTTTGGAACTATGGTGGTTTAATTTCTTTGGGGTGGACATTCTAGTGTGATATGCTTTCCCTCTAGTGTGATATGTTTTGTGTAGCTTATTAACATTCACCACACTGGGTCAATTAAGTTTGCTGACCAAATCTTTTTGCTGATGGTTTTGCTTGCCTTCAAGGGAGAAATAAAGCGGTGGGGGTGGGGGGTGGGGTGGGGTGGGGCGTAGAGAAAGGAGCCACTAACATCCTCAACGATATGGCCACAAAACAGCAGTGGATGGATTAATGGCTGAACAGAACTGCTTCTCCTCTTCCTTAGACCTTTTTTCTTTGCCTTATAGCAGTAACTGTACTTCCCTACAGGGACAAACACTCCTAGAGATGTCTCGCTGGGACTACCTTGCTCAGAGGCACCTTTCTGGGTGTGTGGAAGCAGGGTTGGCTAAAAAACGATTGACTTCTTAATACAGATTCACACAGACTCTACAACTCCAAGCAATACATAAAGGTCTTGATCTTTCTCTAGAAAAAATAGTACCTTTATCATCCGTGTCACTTAAAGGTTGGAAGAGCTTAGGCGCTAGGACTTTTTTTATAAAAAACCAAGGATTTCTATAATTGTGCTGTCTATAGTTTCCAATAGTGGTGGACATTTTCTCATTCATTTGCTACTCTATATGTATATTTTATAAGATCTCGATTTAGCTAATCAACCTTAATAAATATGATAACCACTACAGTCAATTTATATAGTGCGTTTTCTTCTTAAGGCCCCAAAATACCTCTTTATTCTTCTTTTTTCTTAAAATATATCAATAAGTCAGAAAGGAACAAGTATGCCTGTTTCATAAATGGTAAAAATGAGACACTCCAGTTACTGGGATGACCACAAGTCAAAGCTAGAGCAGAGAGCAATCATCTCCTCTCACTAAGCTACTCTAACTCCTGTTAGCAGACATAAGGCTCCTCAAACGTTAGAAGTATCATGAAGCGCTCTGAACTGGACACGAGAGATTGCAATGCGCCTGCACGAGAAAAATGCCATGTTCTATTATAAGGGAACAACAGGCAAATTAAAATAATTAATTTCTGAAGACTTTCCAACAGCTGGGTCTGCAGGATTTGTCAGATAATTTAAATTGATCAAAGAAAGCACTGTTTAGACAGAAATTTAGAATTAATACTGAAACATCTAGGCTAGAACTTATTGCAAATAGAGCCCTATATATTATAATGTATAGATCACATGAAGCATACTTCCCTTGAACAATATTCAATTTATTTTCTCTTAATTTGACTTTAAAACATGCTATATTTTTCAAGTACATCAGTCACCTGTACTTTCTTCAGAAAAAATAATAAAGTTTTTCCCTAGAAAGGTTAAGATCATTTTTTTCTTGCTTTCCTCGCTTTAAATAGCAAATTCAAAGCTAATTAAACACCGCACCCCTTCAGAATGGCAAACTCTACCTTAATGCAAAGAAGACGTGCCAAAACTTGGCTGCAGCAGCATCACGGTGGCAAGACAGGAGAGAGCTTTCTTTTTTGTTTCTGGTTTACAAGCAATAGTGCCATAGCTGTTCGTTAACAGGTACAAAACCTGGTGGAGAGAGTCAGCCTCCAAGTCAGAAAGACCTGGGTTCAAAACCAGCCTCTGATTCTGGATTTTTCCTTGCTTATGTTTTGATGATAATAGCTGACATTTTTATAGCACATACTATGTACCAGGCGCTATGCTAAGCACTGTACAAGATGACATTTGATCCTCCCAACAACCCTGGTAGGGTAGGTACTATTATCCCCGTGAAGAAACTGAGGCAAACAGAGGTAAGTGACATGTCCAGGGTCACTCAGCTAGTGTCTGTGTGAATATGGCCAAATTCGAACTCAGGTCATCCTGACTCCAGGCCCAGTGCTCTATCCTAGCCACCTCGCTGCTTTGGAGCAATGACTCATTTGAAGAAAAAGTCAGTAAAACAAAATCCATACCTACCACCCCCTCCAAATCCTGACAGCCGTTGTCTGCATGCCTCCAGGTCACTCCCCTTCCTTCCTCAACAAGTTCAACGTGTGGCTCACAATTTTTCTCTCCTCCTTGACTCTTACCTTCATACAAAGGCATTTCAACATACCTACTGATTCTTAGATAGAGCTCTGGGCCTGGAGCCACCAAGACCTCAGTTCAAGTCTGGCCTCAGATATTTAGCCGGCTGTGTGACCTTGCCTCGGTTTCCCCAACTGTAAAATGTGGTTGAGAGCAGTGTCTACCTCATAGGATTGTTGGGAGGATAGTATGATAGATTTTTAAGTGCTTGGCATGGTGCCTGGCACACAGGAGGAACTACGAAAATGCTTACTCCTTTCCCCACCCTCTTTTCTCCAACACCCTGGACCACTCAGTTCTTCAGCTTGCTCACTTCCCATATTCCTCCGCCCCACCTCAGTCACACACAAAGAAGGTCATACCCTAGATCTTGCCATCACCCACAAACATATCACCTCCCTGTTCAAGAACTCTGAAATCTCCTTATCTGACTACAATCTCCCGGCTTTTCACCTCTCCCTCTGCCTTCCCTTAAGTAACTCTACTCTTCATTCACACCATGACCTCCAATCCCTTGGCCACCCTCCACTGTGGCTCTTCCAAACTTTTTCATCCCTCCTCAAACCTCCTAGGGCACCCTTTTCCCCTCTCTTCTCAGTTGAAAACCTTGCCTCATATTTTACTACAAATTAAAAAATAAAAATAAAATTGAGGCCATTCCTCATGAGCTCCCTCCACATCTCCTATCACTCAGATGCCTTCTGACCTTCTCTTCTCCATCACCCCACTTTCATACAAAAAGGTGGTTTTACTCTTCACCAAAGCAAACTAGCCTACCTGCAAATGATCCCATTCTATCCTGTCTCCCCCAACAGAATGCCCTTGTCATCTCCACTCTCTCTCTTCCATCTCTGTCTACTGGCTCATTTCCTACTGTGCAAACTGTGTCTGCCCCCTCCTCCTAAAACCCTCACTTGTTCCTTCCAAATTCACTCTCATCCAATCATCTCTTCTACCCTTTGTGGCTAACCTTCTGGAGAAGGCAGTCTGCAATAGGTGTCTCCATTTTCTCTCCTCTCACTCACTAACCCCTTAAAATCTGACTTGTGACCTCATCATTCCACCAAAACTACCCTCTTCCAAATTACCAAAGGCCTTAGTAGCCACACCTAATGGGTTTTTTCCCCCTCGATTCTCATTCTCCGCCCTCTTCTGCAGTCTAACACCACTGATCACCCTCTTCTCCTTGATGCTCCCTGCTCTCTAGGTTTTCAGGACACCTCTCTCACGGTTCTCTTCCTGTCTATCTGACCACTCTTTGTCTCCTTTGCTGGATCCTCATCCAGACCACACCCTCTAATCACAGGTGTCCCTCAGGGTTCTGTCCTGGGCCCTCTTCTCTTCTCCTTCTATACTGCTTCACTTGGGTGATTTAAGCAGCTCCCATGGATCTGATTACCATTTCTATCTATCTTGACTATTCTCAAATCTACCTGTCCTGCCCTAATCTCTCTGCTTACCTCCAATCTCGCATCTCCAACTGCCATTTAGAGATTCAAACTATATGTAGTAGACATCTTAAACCCAGCAAGTCCAAAACAGAATTCATGATCTTTCCCCGTCCTCAGCCCCTTGCCCTGTTACTATGGAGGGCACTCCCATTCTCCCATCCCTCAGGCTTGCAACCTAGGAGTCATCCTGGACTCTACTCACTCTCCATTGCTAAGGGCCTTTCAATTTTACCTTTGCAACATCTCTCAAATCCTTCTCCTCCTCTGACATAGCCCCCACTCTGGTGCAGAGCCTCATCACCTCATGCCTGGATTACTTCAACAGCTGCTGGGAGTTGGGGAAGTGTCTGCCTGCTTCAAGTCTCTCTCCACTCCAATCTAACCTCCATTGAGCCACCAGTGATTTGCCTAAAATACAGGTCTGACCATGTCACACACAACCCCACTCAGAAGTCCAGTGGCTTTGTATTGCCCCTGGGAGCAAATACAAATGTTCTGCTTGGCATTCAAAGACCTTCATAACTTTGCCCCCTCTGACCTTTTCAAGTCTTCTTATATCTTACTCCCCAAAACATATTCTTTGATCCAGTGACACTGGCCTCCTGGCTCCTCTAGGATACATCTCTAGCATGTGGGCACTTTTTCTGGCTGTCCTCCATGCCTGGAATGCTCTCCCTCTTCTTCTCCACTTCCCTGGTGACCCAACTAAAATCCTAATTCCTACAAGAAGCCTTTCCTAACCCCTCTTTGTTCTAGTGCCTTCCCTCTTTCAATGATTTCCTACTTAATCCTGTATATAGCACGTTTATATACATTTGTTTGCTTGTTGTCTCCCTTGGTAGACTGAGTTCATTGAGGGAAGGGATTTGTCTCTTTTTTTTATTCCCAGCATTTAGTGCCTGGCACATAATAGGTGCTTAATAAATGTCTTAATGAATTTTCGTTCAGTGAAAATGGTTTTAAATAGCTCCAAATATTTTTCTACCTTCAGTAAGGGTTCATTAATTCATTTCTATGTTGACATTCATATCTGCTGATGGGTCAGGTGCCACATTGACCTGTAATATTTGCTATATCCTATCAAGTTTAAAGTACTAGGAATGATTCGCCAAGTGGCCCCTCCCCAATAATGCCTTACCTCTGAGATTGCCTTCCATTTACACCATACACATCTTACATGTACAATACATTCATCAGATGTGAGCTCCCTGTAGGCAGTGATCATGTTATGTCTTCTTTGTATCCCCAGCATTTGGCACAATGCCTGACACACAGTAGGAGCCTAATAAATAGTCACTGATTGATGTTAATTTTACCAAAATTCCCTGAGCTTAGCTTGTATTGCCTAAATGACCTGCTACTAATATATGCATTGATTAGTGCCAAGATTCAAAAAGATGTCAACAGGTGGAAACTTTGTAGAAAAACTAATGAAATAAAATTTAGTGCAGTTAGAACTTACAGAAACAGAAAAAAAGCAGGTCTAATATTTTTCATTGCTACTGCTAGGGCGGAAGGTGATTTTTTTTTTTGACCAAAGGATAGAGGCTCTTACAAAAAAGCAAAGTTGATACTCTGTCTAAAAATTAAATTAAATTTTAAAAGCTTTTGCAAAAACAAAATTAGTACAAGATGGGTTAAGAAGGTGACATGTGTACACGTACACACATACGTACACACACACACACATGCACCCACACATACACAAATACCAAACCCTTTTCAGATTTCTCTGATAAAAGTTTTTTTTTACTCTAGTCAACTTTTTCCCTTCTAATCCTAGATACATTAATTTTGTTTGCACAAAAGCTCTTTAACGTCATGTAATAAATATTATTTATGTTAGCTTTTGTAATTGCCTGTCTCTTGTTTACCTGTGAATTCATCTCCTATCACCCTACCCATAAGACAGCCTAAAGAAATGGAAAAGCCAAAAGCCGTTCCCCCAAAGAGAAACAGTCAAAGAAATTAAATAAAAGCTCAATAAAAGAATTGCAGACAACCAAATTAAAAAAATGTCCCAGAGCACTAGTAAGAGGAATGTTCGTTAGCACAACCCTTAGGTCTCAAACTGGCAAAGAGGTCATGTCATAGATGGAAACAGAGGAAACCACTGGAGTGGTTATGGAAAGATATAAACACACTAGCCCTGTTCTGAAGCTGTGAATTAGTACAGCCTTTCTGAAGAGCGAGTTGGAATTATGCAAAGAAAGAGGCTTCTCCCCTTGATTCGGAGGTTCCCCCTGCTAGGCACCTACCCTAAGAAGTTACTGACAAAAAGAAAGGCTCCATATAACACCAGCAACACCTTTTGTGGTGAGAACTGGAGAAAGAGTGGATGCTTATTGACTGTAAAATAGCTAAGCGTGGTATGTGAATGTAATGAGCTGTAAGATGACAAATGTAAGGAATACAGAGAAGCATAGAAAGAGTTAAAAAACCTGAGGCAGATGCAAGCAGAGCCAAGAAAATAACATACACAGCGACAATAATGTAAATGGGAATAACAGCCACGAGCAATCGTGGCCTCAAGGAGCACATGAGAAGCCATCCCGCTTCCTCCACTCGCCAGCTACGTGGATGTGAATATTACATACTTTTTTCTGATCCATCTATTAGCTTTGCTCTTCTTGTTTTCATTTAAAAAAATATTTTGTTACTTGGGATGGTTATCTGGAGGTGAAGAGAGAGAGATACTGGAGAAATCCAGCCAATTTAAAAATAAAAATGTATTTATAAAGAAAGGAAAACAAACATTGTAAAAAGACAAAGAAAGTATGGCCCCAAAGAAGATACATGAGAAGATACCTCTGCCACTCCTTTGGAGAGATGGGGAAGAAGGGTCCTTGAGTATGGAACACTGCATGCCAGATTTTCCAATCAGTTTGGTAGAATTTCTTTTCTTTTTCTATTTCTTCTTTTAAGGGATTCTTTTATTATAAAGGACAACTCTCTAAGAGTATGGAAGGAAGGAACACAGAGGGAAATCTAGGGGACATTAAAACAGAAGATAAAAATAAAAACCTTATAACATAAAATTGTTTTTAAAAAAGTAGTCAGAAGTAGGAAAAAAAATCATTAAAAATATCTCTGATAAGGGGCTGATATCCAAGTGTAGGTAACCAACAGAAACATAAAACCAAAGGCAATTCATTCCAAAAAGTAGTCTAAGGTTATGAACAAAGAGTTCCTAAAGAAAAATTGTAGTGGCGGAGCCAAGAAAACAGCGTCTTACTGGAGCTCTCTCACAAGTTTTGCCAGATTCCTATAAAAAAGTGAATTTGAGCAGATTTGAGAGAGTTAGAAACCGCAAGAAGTCTGAGTGGGACAAATTTCCCAGCCAGGAGAGTCTGAAAGGTCGAAGGAACCAATCTGTGGGCTAGGAGAGCACTCAGCATGCAGAGCTGCTCCAGATGGGACCAAAGCGGAAGCGGCTGGCCCGGAAACCCACGTGGGAGACAGGCTGGGAGAAAGCCCAGCACCCGAAACCAGTGGAGATCCCCAGGCCTCCCAACACAGGACGGCACTCTGTGGAAGCAACGAGAGGCAGCACAACGCCACCGACCATAAGATACCAACTCCTGAGGCTTGCAGCCCAAGATATGAAACGCGGCTTCTTGAACTTCCAGGAGACATAATGGCCAGGTAAATGGCTCTAATCCCTCCCCTAGCCGCCCAGAGAATTCTGTGGGGAAAAAAGGAAAAAAAAAACAAACACTGGAATAGAGGAGACAGAAGTGGGGCTTCAGCGGCCGAGTAGTGGGAGTACCTGAGTCCCAGAGGGGCAAAGCCAGCAGGGGTCAACACCAGGAGCCCAGACAGACTCTTGCTCCCCCAGGGGAAGTACCAGACACCCAGCCCAAACAACAAAGAGCTGAGACCACTGCTGAAAAGCAACAGTGCTGGAGAACAACCCCAGGGGAAGAGGAGATTTCGGGCAGCCAGACCCCCTCCCCCACACCTCAGGAAACTGAAGGCTATAATTCACAAAGCCAACAAAGAGACTCACAATCCCCAGAATAAGAAAGCTGGGACAGTGAGCCCTGAGCCCCAAAAGCATAAATTTATTGAAAAGACAGGAAAAGGCTAACCAACATGAAGAACACGAAAAAAACAAGGACCATTGATTCTTTTTATGGAGACAGGCAGGATCAAAATACCAATTTGGAAGAGGATAACAATGACACTATATCCACATCTGATACCTCAAAAGGTAATGTGAACTGGTCTCCAGCCCAAAAAGCTTTACTGGAAGAGCTAAAGGAGGATTTTAAAAACCAAATTAGGGAGGTAAAAGAAAAAATGGAAAAAAAATCCACTGACAAAATCAAGTCGCTAAAGAATAAGACTGGCGAAATGGCTACAGACATTCAGAATCTAAATAGAGAAAATGACACCCTGAGAGGTAATATCAACCAATTGGAAAAGGAGACTCAAAAGCAAAATGAAGACAGTAACTCATTAAAAATTAGAGTTGAGCAAGTGGAAGCTAATGACTCTACCAGGCATTAAGAAGTAGTAAAACAAAATGTAAATAATGAAAATGTAGGAAAAAATGTGAAATATCTGATTGGGAAAACAACTGACCTGTAAAATAGATCCAGGAGAGACAATTTAAGAATTATTGGTCTCCCGGGAATCCACGATGAAAAAAAAGAGCCTTGACAGTATCTTCGAAGAAATTATCAAAGACAACTGCCCAGAGGTCCTAGAACCAGAAGGCAAAATAGTCATTGAAAGAATTCACCGATCACCCCCTGAAAGAGATCCCAAACTGAAAATTCCAAGAAATATTATAGCCAAATTTCAGAATTACAAAATCAAAGAGAAAACACTGCAAGCAGCCAAAAAGAAACAATTCAAATATCGTGGAACTACAGTCAGGATCATGCAGGATCTTTCAGCTTCCACTTTAAAAGACAGGAGAAACTGGAATATGATATTCCA
>CM053627.1:54553180-54654600 GCA_028646595.1 Phalanger gymnotis
GATGTGGGAAAATTGGAACATTGTTACATTGCTGGTGGGGTTGTGAACTGATCCAGCCATTTTGGAGAGCAATGTGGAACTATGCCCAAAGGGCTATAAAAATGTTCCTACCCTTTGACCCAGCAATACCACTCCTAGGCTTGTATCCCAAAGAGATCACACAAGTAGGAAAAGGACCCATATGTACAAAAATATTTATAGTGGCTCTTTTTGTGGTAGCTAAGAATTGGAAATCAAAGGGATGCCCATCAATTGAGGAATGGCTGAACAAGCTGTGGTATATGAAGGTAATGGAATACTATTGTGCTAGAAGAAATGGGGATGATACGGACTTCAAAACAACCTGGAAGAACCTACATGACATAATGCTGAGTAAGCGGAGTGGAGCCAGGAGAACATTATACACAACCACAGATATATGGATTCTGTGATGACTAACCCCGACAGACTTTGCTCTTCTCAGCAACACAATATGCAGAGACAGTTCCAAAGGACTCATGATGGAGAGTGCTATCTACATCCAGAGAAAGAACTATTAAGTATGAATGCAGATTGAGGCATACTTCATGCTCGCCTTTTTCTCCTCCCCTTTTTTTTCTCTCTTTTGTATTTGTTGTTGGGTTATGTTTTTGTTTTTTTTTTTTTGGTTCTGTTTCTTCTTTCTTATGATTCATTCCACTGGTCATAATTCTTCTCCACAACTTGACTAGTGCGTAAATTAATTCAATGCCAAGTTATACACGGAAGTTATATGGGATTCCATGCTATCTTGCAAAGGGAGGGGAGGAGGGAGGGAAGAAAATCTGGAACTCAAAATTATGTAGAACCATGTGTTGCAAACTAAAAATAAAAATTAAAAAAAAGAATACTCAAAAAAAAAGAAAAAAAAAGAAAAATTGTAAACAGTTATCAACCATACAAAAGGATGCTAAAAATCAGTGATAAAAGATGCAAATCAAAACAACCGTGAGTTTCTACATCTTACCCAGTAAATGAGTAAATGTGACAAAAGATGGGAATCATTAATGTTAGAAGTGCTATGGAAAGATGAACACATCAATGTATTGTTGGTGGAAGCTTTGAGTTGGTAATTTTTAATCACACACACACACACACACACACACACACGACTAAAATGTCCATCCCATAGATTCCACTGCTGGGTCTATCCCCTAAGTGCGGTTATAAAGCCCTGCACTACAGTGCGGACACTGTAAGAGAAGAAAAGGAGCCAAATTCGAGATACGCCACACAGGAAAATAACAGTCTTTGACAACAGACTGGACATCCAGTTCATGTCTGAAAAGCAAATGGAGATGCAAGACTGGAGGTCAACAGGGAGGTCAGGAAAGATTGATAGATCTGAGAATCATCAGTACAGAGATGGCAATTAAATGCATGGGAGCTGATGAGATTCACCAAGTGAAGTAGCACAGAAGAAGAGGGTCCAGGACAGAACACTGAGGGATACCTGTGGTTAGAGCGTGTGATCTGGAGGAAGACCCAAAAAAGGGGACAGGGAAGGTGTGATCAGATAGGTAGGAAAGTGGAACCCTGAAAACCTAGAAGAGAGAAAATCCAAGAGGAGAGAGTGATCAACAGTGTCAAAGGCAGCAGAGAGGATTAGGAGAATGAGGACTGAGAAAAGGCCAGTGGATTCAGCAAGCCAGGTCATTGTTAACTTTGCAGAGAGTAGTTTGTGTGGGATGGTGAGGTCAGAAGCTAGTTCGCAAGGAGGAAAGAGAGTATTCCAGGCCTGCCTGCAGCCCGAACAAACACACAGAGGTCAGAGATGGAATGCTATGTATGCAGGGGAGCAAGTAAGCCACTTTGGACAGCAGACTGTGTAAAGATGGAATTATGGGTAATAAGCCTGGACAGGGAGACTAAAGCCAGATTCTGCCAGGCTCTGAGTGCCAAAGAGAACAATCTGTGAAGGTATTAAAAAAACAAGACTGTGACATTTTCATACCCGACCAATCTATTGTGATAGTTTGAGATCAGCCCAACTTACAAACAAGCCGCCTTTTGTGATAAAAAGGGTATCAAAGAACTCTAAAAAGTCTTAAAGTCTCACTTGTTAAGAGTTTTAAAATGTATCATGTCCCAAAGGGACAAAATTAGAAACTCACTATGTTTTCTGCCTGAGTGGGATAGCTTCCTGTTTCACTCATGTTGCTCCTAAGAATGGTTTTATTTGGAACTGCTAAAAAAAAAAAAGAAAAGTTTTTTTTTCCCCCAAGTTGCCTCGCAACTATAGACAGTAACATTCTCTGAGAAGGCAACAGTCTATATGTTAATCTTGACATACCATGACCAGTGACATCACAAAAATCAAGAATTCTGAAATAAGAGTAAGGCAAAATGTAATTATTAGTTAGCAAGAAAACATCAGCTGTTCCAAGGTGACTGGGAACAATTTATAAAACAATTTGTAGAAGTGTGGTAAAAGGGGCGGGGGGGGGGGGGGGGGGGGGGGGGGAATTCTTCAAACTCTGGGACAACGTGCCCCAGCTGTGGAACGGAGCCCTTGAATGCTATAGCAATGAAATGACTCACTCTCTGGCAGGGGACCTAGGTTGTATGAAAAGGGGGCAACTGCCTAAAGGAGATCAAATGTTACGGCCCCAAAGAGAAATGTATAACCCATGCGGCTAAGACATGGGAGATGCTGTTAGCCAGTTGTATCGTTGTTGTTATTTTGTAAAAAGAAGCATCGATTTCACTATACCCAGCAGAGCATAATCCGCACAACTTTATGTCGTATATGTTCCTGTTTTCACTTTTTTATCACAAAAGTGCAACAGGCTAAGACACAAAAAGCCAAACTCCAGACATCCCAGAGGGTAGGTAGGACTGAAGCAGTTCTCTTATCAAGCTCTTCTAACCCTGTTCCTCAAGAAATGGGGAGACAGGGTCCCTAGAAAAGCGCATCCATATTTAAACCCTTCCATCTCATTGGGGGACCTGATGTCAGTTTCCACTGCAATGAAAATCAGCAGTGCACCTCGATAATAGCTCAAGTTTCGAGCTGTTGTACACTCCTGGATTCAAACTGACATTATGCCACCATCAAAAAGGTTGGGGGTTTTTAAATATGGAATTTAAAGGAAACTTACCCTTCCCTTTGTGCAGCTCTGACTTCCAACCCAGTTTCTATTTTCTACAGAAACAGGACAAGTGTCCATGCCAGAAGTCTGCCCATGAGAACTCATCTTTTTAGCTGCTGGTTAATACAACCAGATTCCAAAGCCCGTTATACATTTTTGATTGTCAGTAGCGCCTAAAAAGAGACCCAGGAGGAAAAAGAAAAAGGTTTAACCAAGCATTTTGATACCACTTGCTTAAAAAAAAATTTTTTTAATAGAACAGTAAATTAATTTACCGGGATTACAGAAACAGAGCTATATACTCCTTGAAGGGCAGACAGAATAAGGAAAAGGTGATAGAGTTCAAAATAACCGTAACTACCATCACTACGTGAATATCGTATTTTTTAAATGTATACTCTAAGTGAAATAAAGTATCTCCCCCCCACACACACACAAGCAACCAAATAAATATCCACAGAGACCTTGTAGAATGAATTTTCCATCTGATTTCAAAAGTATATGTGTCCAGGAAGAGTGATCCCTATAAACGAGGCTTTTCACCAGCAAAAAGTGATTCTCTTACTCCTAGTGGAAACCTGTAGGCCAGACCTGAGCACCAGCAAAAGGGGATGCATGGGATGAAAAGCCAGTATTTCCCACAACCACCCCCTACTACCACTCCCAAAGTACAAAAGTATACAACTTTTAAAATGGAAAAAGTAAATGTTTTTCAAGCTAATCTAAAAAGCCTTAGGTACAAAGTACATCCTTCTGGCACTCAGAATCACTTAAAATAATGTAAGTTAAGTCAGAGCAAAGTCTTTAAAAATCTCACACTTCTACTGGCTCCCTAAGTTTAACATAAGAATTTAAATACTTTGACAGTCTACCAGGGACCGGCAAACTAAAGCCCTAGGGCTAAATCAAGCTCACTGCCTGTTTTTGTACAATACTAAGAATAGTTTCTAATACCAGTAAATAAAGTGTCATGTATTTTAAAATGTAAAAATCATTCTTAGCTGATGGGCTGTATACAAAAACAGGCTGGGGGGGGGTCCTCACTATAGTCAACTGACCCTTGCAATTAACTATATTAGTGTTTTATATATATAGTATTAACTATAAAATGTGTGCTGATTTCTAGAACACCTCAGTTATTACCCCTAATTTTATAGATTAGGAAATGGAGGAACAACAGTTAATGAGATGCCAAAATGAAATCAAGAAAAGGCTTATACTGAATTAGGTTACGGGTTTTTGATCTCAGCACTATAGAATTTTACAGAAACACAGCAATTAAGGGCAAAACAACGATTTCTTTACCTGCAAAAATACACAAGAGTTACCCCAAAAAAGTTGTTAACTGGGAAGTAAACAAAGGCTCAGGCACTCTGGTTAATTTCCCTGTTTAACTGAGGTTTTGAGTGAGAAAACTTTTTGCTTGAACCTTCCTTATTAAAAAACACATATTAGTAAACTTCCCTGCCTTGAGAATACAGTAAATATAATAAAATATTTCTTTGATTGAATACCTTTGTCTTTCTGAAGAAAAGAGATTTTGAACATCAATTCTCACTAGCCATTATTGTAGCTACAGTTCTGCAAGACTGGACAAATGTCTCAAAATAAAATATAGTTTATTTTCTTATAGTTTCTCACTATTAAAAATGGATTATAACAAAACTTATCGAGTAAGGATTCATATCAGCTTCTGATTAACTAAAGTTTTATTTTGGTGTTCATAAATTGTCATTTATCACGTATTTGCTTGTGTAAAGTATAAAGGTCTGTGATAGTCACTTCCTATAACATGGGAAAGATAAAATTTAAACATAAGAGGCACTGATTTGTAAGTAACTCCTTTAAATATATCTACTGAAGCTCAACGTGTACAAAATGTGTTACTTTTGCATTTAATTTCATTCTGGTCACGTTACATGGTTCTTCCAGCCACAAAAGTCTATGACTCTATATGTGATTATTTCATGAAGACTCTTTTTCAGGATAAAAAGAAAATGTTGTCTTCAGTTTGTTGGTGAGCAAAAAGAATGGGGTTACAAAATTTTCAGTACTTAAAAATCATTCATTCATACACACACACACACACACACACACAGACACACTCCCTTTACTTGGTTCATGTACAATAACAAGAGGAATCTATGTCAGCTCAACAAGGAAAAAGACGATTTTCTTAGATAAGTTATAAAATATGAAAAAGTACTACAGCTTATTAGGCTATAACATACTGATGACTGTAGCTCCACAAAGTGGTTAAGGATGAAATTAGAGTAAGCCTGAGGAGAAGAAAGTAGAAGAGGGAAAGATGCCTTTCAAGCCTCAATGTGGGTAACAATTGTTGAAAGGAACTCTACTCAGAGGAAGGAGCGCTCTGTTGATCGCCAAGTCATCAAGGTCCAGGACAACCAGCCCTCTCTGCGGTCCTTCCACACAGCAAACCTTTCCCATCTCCACCCTGCGCCCTGGCCATCCCCCCTAGCTAGGAGCAGCTCTCCTCTTTGAATCCTTCCCTCTTTTCAAGCTTCTGCTCAAGTACCACCTTCTTTCTACATGGAATCTCTTCTGATTTTCCCAACTTCTGCCTTCCCCAACTCCCCAGAAGTGATTCTCTCTACTCATCCACGTTTATACTGGAGGCCCCACTGCTGACAAAGTGGCCACATGACCCTGATCAAGTCACTAACTCCTCACTGCTCCAGGCTACTGAGACTAAGGTGGGGAGCAGGTAACAACCTGTATAGTGGAGGAAGATTGTTACTCTGGGGCTCTAAACACCAGTGAAATCAAAAGTCCAGTCCCTATCCCTAGACATATGCTATTTTCCCCAACAGAATATGAACTCTTGGGGCAGCTAGGTGGCGCAGTGAGTAGAGCACTGGCCCTGGAGTCAGGAGGACCTGAGCTCAAATCTGGCCTCAGACACTTGACACACTTACTAGCTGTGTGGCCTCAGGCAAGTCATTTAATCCCAAATGCCCTGCCTTCCCCCCCTCCAAAAAAAAAGAATATAAACTCTTTCCGATAGGCAATTTTCATTTTTTTTAATCTGTATACACCAAGCAATGTGCCTGGCATATGAGAGGGCACGTAACTGTTGACTAATTATGCGAATATAGGATTAAATTTGTATCCATCCTAGCAACTGACTCTTGGTTATCTGCACTGACGGGAAGCAGCAGCACAAATCACTCAAAACAGAAAATAATTTTATTTTTGGTTTTTGAACACTAGTCGATACATATACACTCACCTTCCGCTCCAACTCTCCTGTATTAACCCTACTCTTAGCAGCCTAGCTAGGATAACAGCTACTTGGAAAAATATATGCATAATCAACTCTCAGTTCAAGGCACACTGGCCAATGGATATCACTGTGGAGATTAATATAGAGAGACTCCAGACTATCTCCCAAGCTCAGCCACTGACAGCATCCTTGGTTAACTCATTTAACGTCTTCAGAGATCAGTTCACTTCTCTCTAAAATAAGAGCCTTTCTTCATCAAGGCTAAATTAGACTGACATAAAATGAGTTCCAGGAGAAAAGTGCTACATAAACATAATCTGTCCAATAATAAGAGAGACAGCATGTAAGAGCAGACAGAAAGCTGGCCTCAGCCTGTAAGACCTGAGTTCCAATCCCACCTGACACATACTAGTTATGTGACCCTGCACAAGTCATTCAGCCTCAGAGTTCTAGGCAACTAAGTTGCAGGGAAGCTACTGTCCCAGTATGGGTAAGAATTTTCTAAACCAGCAACTATTTGCTCCAGTCCCTGTCCTATTTAACATTAACTTCCTCAGTCCCCAAATCTACTAGTCTTTCCTTTGCCTTCATTCTTGCTGACTTTCTCCAACATTAAAACCGACTACCCCTTTCCTTCAGTAATATTTCCTAGTCCTCCTTCCTGCTGTTCCTTCTATCTCTTCTGCCAGCATCTCAAATGGAGAAGCTCCCCAAGGTGTAATGCTAGGCTCTTGGCTTTACCCTCTCCCCTACACTCAGAGCTCTGATAATCACCTCCATAGTGGCACCATCTGTCCGGACACCTCCTCTCTGGAGCCCCTAATCCCACCTTTCCCAATTGGACTTCCACCTCAAACTGAGCAAGTCTTCAATTTTAAAATACCTTCCTTCTCAAAACTACCTCTCTCCCATCCCCATCTTTTATTTTTCTGTTGAAGACAACTGACCACCTGTCTCCCAATCTTTTTTTTTTTTGGAGGAGGGGAAGTCAGGGCAACTGCAGTTAAGTGACTTGACCAAGGTAACACAGATAGTGTGTCAAGTGCCTGAGACCAGATTTGAACTCATGTCCTCCTGACTCCAGGGCCAGTGTTGTACTCACTGCGCCACCTAGCAGCCCCCGTCTCCCAATCTTGACTCCCTCTCCCTCATGTCTATAGCCCTCCCTGATCTCCCCAGTCAGAAATGACCCCTCTCTCCTAATTTTCTGTGAGCGTCCATATAATAATCATATACTTCCCAGTGATAGCTCTACGTTTGTTTGCAGTTATTATTTCTTTTATGGTTGTCAGCTTTTCTCATTTAATGTGTCATCTACCTCCCCAACTAATCTGTAAGCTTCTTGAGGGTAAAGCACTTATCTCCTACAGCACCAAACACAGGACCTTCCACAAAACTGATTTTCAATAACTATTTGAGTTGGTTTTGAAACTCTTGACACCTAAGGAAAAAAACATGGTCACTTGAGCTGTATCACCTAGGACGTTGTTTTATCTCAAGGTCAGATTATTCGCACCTTGGTTATTGGGAGCTAGGCCCTATTAAATCTATTCATATATTCAAAAGAATAATGTGTTATTTCAAGGAGAAACTATCAATAACTTATGACTAAATTGGTTATTAGACTAACATAATTATGAGCCAAGAGGTGAACATGACGGGTGAAATCAAGGATTTCAGCCTGAACACCCATAAAGAAGTTGAGGGAGGGATGAATCGGGGAATGTTCCTCTAGGCAGACTGATGATACTGGTCGTCTTTCTCTTACTCTCCAGGAAGATTCTGTGCCATTTTGAGCTATGGACCTTAAACAAACTGTCTCTGTCAAGGATGTCATTTTACTACACGGATGTCAAACAAACTTGTGACCTACCACTAAGCAAGGGAAAGAAAGTCTAGATGTTTCACTGAGTTGCTCCTCTTTTCACTTGTGTTTTTTTAAGCAGCCTAGTCCAGTTCAGAGGTGTAGTTAAGGTGTAAGTCCTTAGAAATGCTCTTTATTTACAGTGGCACTTAAACCTAAATCATAAGATAACTATCTAGAAAGCTGGCTATTTACTTCAAACTAAGGGTTTTCATTTTATAATCAGAAGTCTGGTTCATACTACATCCCTTAAATCAGTTAATGGCAAATCTCTCCAAAAAACAGCACGGGGAGAAGAGCTTCACTATTATCATTTTTTAAAAAATTATCTTCTGTATTCTTCCCATAACAGTTCTTCATATTTCCAATAACCTATGATTTCACTGGTGTAAGATTTCTCCCTCTACTAATCCAGATCAAAACTCCTCTATAACTTAAGTCTTCAAGGTAAGGCCAATTTGATTGCCCCTATCTAGGTAAAATATATAAACCCCCTCATGTGTATAATTTTTTTCCTTTTGTCCTTTGTAAGACACCTTGGAAATGCATTTAAAATTTATAAAAGTCTAAAGCATGAATTTCCCCAAGAGTAATATGTTTATTTACAGATTTGAATACATGAGATACCTGTAATTTAATTTGCTATTACTAAACAGCAAAGTGGCAAATAAAAATGTTTTTTAAACTGGGATGAGAAATCACTTTGCAAACCCTTCAATGAAAATAATCTTTTGTGCAGAATTTGTTTTGTGTGTATTTTTTTTAAGTATTCCTGTTCAAAAATTAAGACTCTGACTACCCTGAAATCCAAACCAAATTCCTAGCTGGCACAGAAGAGCACTGGGCCTGGAATTAGGAAAGACCAGAGTTCAAGTCTGGCCTTAGCCACTTACTAGCTGTGACTGTGGACAAGTCACATAACCTGTTTACCTCCATTACTTTGTCTGTGAAATGGGGATAATAATAGCACCTACCTCCCAGGGTCGCTGCCAGGATCAAATGAGACTGTAATTGTAAAGTGCCTGGCACACAGTAAGTGCTATGTAATGGTTAGTTATATATTATTAGGATACCCAAATCCTGTGAAGAAATAAAATAGGTAAGCTCCAATGAAACTGCCCTGTACCCTACACCAAGTTCTAGGAGGTGTGGAGGGGATGGGGCGGGGGGGGGGAAGGCAAAACTCCAAAATAATCTCACTTCAGTTAAACAGAAAGAAGTACTAAGATTTGAGCAATGAACGCCACATAATAGTTTGTGGACAAGTGATATGAGTCTCCTACTTGGGTCTGGGAGGAAAAAAATAAAAATTGAAAGTAACTAGTCTTAAGTTCCCCAAGTATTCTTCTCCCCAAGCAAAAGGTTGCAGATTTAACTAAACTTTATAATTAACTTATCTCTCTTCTTGGGAGAAGGCAAACCTGTTTAATTCAGTCCATGAATTTTGCTTGTAATCTCAACCCTTCCACGCCAGGGTCCTAAAGTCTATTATTATTGTATATGAGAAAGACGGTGATACCATCAATAACTACGCTTAAGATTCAGTGCTTATGGATGAGCAAAACATTTTGTAGTAGGTGTCTCCTGCCAGAACAGACAAGTGAACAATGTTCCCATTTCCTACCTGAGTTCAATGGACAGTAAATTTCTCTACAAAAGAAGAAATCCTACTCTCTGCAGTTCATCCCAAAATCAAATTCCTCACCTGTCCCCCAAATACTCTGCTCTCAAGACCAAGGGACAGGTACTTAATGGTCAATGTATCACAGATCTGGGAGGAGACTAGGGCTCAGGTAGTATTTAAAATGTAGACAGGACCAAATCAGAGGATTTTTAATGCAGAAGTCCAGGTTGGATATCTAAGATGCCAATGCCTCGTAAGGAAACATTTTTAAAGAAGCTCCTCTAAAGAAGCGTTAGTATTGAAGTTCTCATTCTACCTCCCATACGGAAATTGGTAGTATGGTACTTTAGTGAAGGAGGAAGGTGTTAGTGACAGAGCATTACAAGCACCTGAGAATTTCCAGCTGCAGAAATCCAGCAGAGAATACAAGCAAAAACCCTCACCCTATATATTACAATGCATTTTGACTTCTGAAACCCCCCCCTTACCTGTTTACAAGTTTACACAGCTGTTTGCCATGGGAACACCACCTTGTGCAGAATACCATCGTGGCATCCTTTGTTGATAATCACCTGTTGCCTAGCAATCAACATCCTGCATGGAGACGGACAGCACTAGGGCTCTTCCATCCGAGGTTTAAAATTCAACACAAGCCAGATAAGCCTGCATTTCAAGGTTGTCTTCGTCTGCAACTAGTTAACTTTAAAATTGGCAAACCACAACAAAAGGTGTCTGAAGCCAGAATGGTGCAGCAAGGTTAGCTTCCTCTTGGGCTCTGGCGTCGTCCCCGTGCCATGATGTCTCCTGCGGCAAACATGGGAGTTGTGCTCCTATAGTGGGAGCAGCCTTCCAAAGCTCAGGAGCCCCCACACAGGACAACGCAGGAACTAAGGCAAACCCTTTCTTTCCTTAGGAATGCCTTTTTTTTTCCTCACAATCTGTACTACAAACCGGAGTGACAGGGACTGAGTGTGCGTTCGTACCTACGAAACCATCACGATGCATGCACATCCAAGGCTTGTGGAACCAGAGGTCAAATAAGGCACTGAGACCAAGGAATGGTTTTAATTACAAACGCTAGCTCTCAGGAACTCTTCATCCAATCAGAACTAAACCCATGACTGCATAACTGGTGAGAAGCCCCTGGAGACCGAGGAGCTCCTCAAATGTGTCAGCAAAGGCTTTATTAACATCATTAACATTTAAAAGCAAACGGAGCATTTCTCTTTCTTTTGGCAATTTGGTGCGGGCGTTTTAAGTGCAAGACAAAGCAATTTCAAACTTTTTCTTCAAATTAAAAATGAAACTAAGGCCAAACGTGTTGGGTGAACAAAATAAATCAAAACTTAAAATTCAGCAACTCCAGCTCTTCCAACCAGCAAAGCCCCAGACTTCTGCAATGTTCTGAGGCTTAAGGTGCTCTCCCTGCTTCTTGCATCCCAGCAAACAGCACCATTCCCTCCAAAGGATGAGGATTGAGCAGCAAATGACCCCCAGTAACACATTCACTAGAGATCCTTCAGATTTGACACACCAGGCTTGTCAACATGAAATGATGATTTAACTGCTTCTTGCTCAGGATACACAAGATCTGAGCAGCAGCAAGTACCCCCTCCGCTGCAAACAAAGGGGTCAAAGGTTTGTCGTCAATTCACTTCCAAGCAGAAAAACATTTTCCTCAAAAGAAACAATTTATTTAGAATGAAACAAAATCAGCTCAACTGTGAGCGCACGTTTGAGTGACAGCTACTTTTAAGCTGTGTGAGCCATAAAAAGGGTTTTCCTTTACTTTTCCAGAAATCTTGTGTACACAGCACAAAGCAAAGAGGTCATTTTTTCCACTTAAAACACGGGCATTGGCATCACAATAGCAGATACACAACTTTTTAAGCTGCCATTTTAGTAAAATGCACAAATACTAAACAGATAAGCTTTCTTCCAATCAAGAGGCTCATGTAAATTCCACATAAGCCACAACTTCTCTTCAAAAAGGTCCATTAGAGCTTAGAATTCCAAATCTTCATCCGCTGTCCACCGGCTTTGCTTGCAGAGGGGGGAAAAAAAGGTTATAAGTACAAATGTTTACAACATATTTTTTTCCCTACAATACATGGATGAACATAAGGTACAAGGCCTTTCTGGATAGTCCACTTTGATTTCAAAAAGCACCAATAATACCCACTGGCACAAACCTTGAAATGAATTCATTCCATGAAGACACATAACAAGTAGAACAGGTTGGGTTTTTGTTTTTGTTTTTTTTTTTTATAAGCTAAGCTTAGGGTTATAGAACTGAAAATATTCTTTACACTCAATTGAGTGTATGAGGGAAAGGGAGAAACATAAAAAATTTCCACAGAGGAAAATCTAGTGAAAGCTTATAATTATTTGCTTTTTTTTTTTAATGGGATTCTTCCTGAAGGCAACTTAAAAGTGAAAAAAATGAAAACATGAATTGCAGTCAAACTTTCACCTCTGTGGTGTTTCTGTTTATAATAATCTTTCCAGCAACAGGTCACTCCAATATCATTAAAAAAAGGGGGGGGTCAATGTACACAGCCATTTAAAATCTAATGGGCTATGTTACCACTTAAAGGACAACAAGATGAACCGTTTCCATATAAAGAATTGCTAAATAACCAGCAAACCCTTTAAGATCCTTGGTTTCAACACTATTCAAATCTTATATACAAACTCCATCAAACTTAACAGTTCACTACAGTTACCTGTGATAATATTCCTTTTAAGGATGTCACTATAATCAAGAGGCTAGGAGTCAAGTCTATAAATCTAACAGCTGCTTCTCGTTTTCAGTGGACTCTTTTGTAAATATTATCTCCAAACCCAGTCATGGAAATGAGAAAGATTAGACCCAGAAGATTTGCTCATTACATACACCAAAAATGTCCTTTCCACAAAAGGTCATGTAGACCCTATCCTAAGGTGGTCTTCTCATTCTGTTACTGCTGGAAGTTTCTGATGAATGGTTCTTATACTTAGAAAGCAAAGGTAGTTCTTTCAGCTATACCAGGTAAGAAACAAAAGGCTTCAAAGAAAATTAACTTAAAAGAGGTACTGAATTTTTATAATAACCCTGGGAGGAACTTCCAGTTTCAGTCAACAAAAGAGATCAAGTAAAGTTATTGACCAGCAGCTGAGACAATTAGGGAACCAATTATACCTTTAAAAATTTAGAATTTTGATACAAAAGGCTTAATCATCTAGATGTTCTCCTTTTCTTGTGTACCAAGCCATTTAATGTTTTATAGAAATAATGTTCTTTCAATTCACTTGAACTAATAAATTCTAGAAACATCAACTGCATGCACACAGCCAGCATCAAGAAAATTTGGTTATAGAAAATCCAATGATGGGATTATGAAATTCTGGCTAATGGTGTTTAGCACCACAGAGATGGTTCTAGACTTTCAGAATTTCCCATTTCTTTATGAAGTGAACAGTTACTGATGTTACACACCTGTACAACAGGATAGACAACACATAAGACGGCAGCACTCATATAACTGCCGTACTAAACATCAATTACTTTACCTTACACACTCAAAAATGATATTAAACCTATTTCACAAATAGAGCAGGAAGCACAAATTACCAGATCTAACAAAAACCATCACTTCAAATAAACACTGAAACAGGAAGTAAAAGCACAGTGCAGCCTATCCCTGTTACCTTTCAAATAGACCTGATTGAAAAAATACCTTGGATGATAATGAGAACTAGATGCCATGAGCTTACTCTTCAAAAGAGCAAAATCTGCTTTCCCAGTTCATTTCATCAAAAGGGGCTTCAAAAATTGAGATAATTTCTAATTGTTTGTAGGCACAAACTGTACTTTGACCCCATACATGCATCAGTTTTTAAAACAGATGTCTATTGCATATTTGAGTCCCAATCACTGCTTTCCAAAGGCATTAAACACAAAAGGCTTAATGATAATACAATCTTTCTCCCCAAAAGTGTACCAAAGACCTCAAATTCAAAGTCCAGCACTTACTTTCTCTCCACAATAGTCATCAAAAGTGTGAAGTTTTTTCCACAGTTTCAAAAACAAAACAAACCTTACAAATGTATAAAGAAAATCAAAAGGATGATATACCACAGCAGTGATGAGGGTCATGCTCACATGCATTAGACACCTGCCATAATGGAAAACAATGAATACAATCTTTTAAAAAGTAAATAATGATGAATTTAACATATGAAGTTTCCCTTGGGTTATTATTGGTGCTATTTCAAAGTATCAGCATCCTCACTGATAATAGAAAGAACAGCCAAGTTCTACTAGGCTTCGAATAAGTAAAATACTTTTACAGATAATAGTAACCATAATCCAGATCTTAATAGGGCTCTTTTCATAACTTAACATGTACTATAGGCATTAGTGGAGGTCATCACCATTATCAATCAGGGGAAAAAATGCAAAATACAGTCAGGGATAAAGTGACGTATCAAAAATAAATAAATACACTGATGAGTTGCTAGATACCCAAGCAGCAAAATGCCTGCTTACAAACAGAAATAAAAATAACGTTCAGTTAAAAGAACTCACAAGAGTGGACTGGGAGAGAAAATTCAAAATCCAATTGAGCAAAATTTTTTTAAGAGTCATGTTAAATTTACATTTAGTAACCAGCCATATACAACAAGCTGTTTGGGGGGAAAAACAAAAACAAAATGGGGCCTAGCCCTGGAATCTATTCGATTTTTTAAACTTTGTCAGATACCAGGTAAGCCGACTGTACATGAATATCACCAACACTTAACATTTACAATGATGTAATAGGCCCCTTACTATCATTTGAGGACCGCCCCCCCCCCCCCGCAAAAAAAACCCACAAAGGGTCCTTTCTAAGGCATTTTTTAAGATCACCAACCAAAAATTCTGCAACTCAGATATGGCTGATTGATACCCAATGACCTAAGATACACCTCAAAAGCCTATAGACAACTGTTTCTTTCTATTACTGAAGCCAGAACCTTAAATGGTCACAAAAATTAAAACCCACCTTTGATGATAAACATTTAATTTTGGAGTATGCACTACTAAGTATGAATTGTACCTCTTACACTTCTTTGAAAAGTCAGTAAAAACGAACATCTATACTGACTAGATTTTTTTCTTCTTAAAGCACCTACTTGTTCCTTGCATACTAGAGTAAGCACAAGACATATATGGTTTGTAACATAGTCCTCAATATTTACTGAACAGTCACAGCTACAAACCAAAAGTGCATATATGGGATACAGTAGAACTCATGAATAGATGCTAGAATGCACACTTTAAAGCATACTTTCTGGGAATTAATTTTGTATATTAAGTGGAATACTCAAACACCTGATTAAAAGAATTAAACTGCTGTACAGTGTACCACCTGACATTTGCACTCCCTGATCAAATTTTAGTCAAAACAAAGTAATTCTGACATAGGAATTATTTATATATACACCAAAACCTAACAATTAGACTTTTAATCAGATTAATAAGTAAGTACAACAGAGGCCAAGTCTTTCTCAGGTGTATATGGTTTCTTCCGCCAGTCTTGGGGTTTTTTACTTGTTTTCCCAATTCTGACTTTTCAAATGTATGGGTATGTAACTTAGAGGATTTTTTTAAACTAAAGTTTACAAAAATGAGCATAAAGGACAAAAGTTACAAATAAAAGGATGGGAAGTTTTAGTTAAAGCAGGTTTATGTGCCTGCTACCTTCAGAGTGATCCCCTTCACTTAATGTATGCCAACAGCTAAACTTTCCTGACTTCTACTTTAAAGTGGTTTATAGAAATGTAAGGAGGAAATAGCTACAAATAAACATCTAATTAAAAAAAATAATAAAGTTGTGTGTCTGATGCTGTATCCCATAACACATCACACATAGGAACCATGTCAAGTAGGAAATGCAAGCTACACATGGACTTTTAGGACGCACCACGGACAATGACCATGACCAGGTAATCTTCTTCAGATTTGGCCAGTGCCTTGGCAGGAGAATCCAGAAACTGCTGGGAGAACTCACAGGGTGGGAAGGCATGGAGGACCCCGGTGTTCTCCTTGTCTTTGTTGCCCCCCACAGGGAGGCTGATGACTCCAGCCGCCTGCTTTTGCTTAAGGTAGGACACCAGGTTCCTAAGTGGCCTCTGAGTCGAGGTTGTGGCCTCAGACACAGCTGAGGAGCGGCTGTCCAAGGTGCCAGGCACAGCAAGCAGAATGGCATAGCCGTTGGGCCCGGCCACCTTGATACGCCGGGTCACTTCGTCCAGTTTGGGCCGGTCCAGACGCAAGCGCTGAGTGATCTTGAGCTGGGCCACCTTGCCCCCGGTCGAGCCTTCCACCAGGAGGCTGCTCGCCACGTGGAGATCACCCTGCAGCAGATGCATGTTGGAGGGGAAGTTGCTGTTTTTAAGCAGAAGCATGCCCTGCCAAGCAAGGGACAGCTTGGGGACAGCCGCTGGGGTAGAGGCCACAGCAGCCTCGGGCTTCTGCGGTGGAGATTTCAGCTTGGACCCGCTACTGGTGCTCGGCCCCGAGGCCTCTGCTCGCTCCTCCTTCTTCAGGGGGCTCTTGCCCTCCAAGGGCGCGGGGGCACGGTGCTTCCTTTCCCGCTCCACCGACACTGAGTTTTTGCGGTCTCTCTTGTCACCCTGACCCCTCTCCAAGCTGCCTCTCCGGTCTGCCCGCACAGGGGAGGGCCGTTCAAGCAGGAGCACACGGGAGGAGCGGTCGGGGTCACTGTTGTAGCGGTCTCTGCCGCTGCCCAGGTCTGGGCTGCGGTCTGGCGTGGGGGGGCAGTGTCTCTTCCGGGAGCGCTCGCTCTCCGGGGATCTGTCCACGTGCCGGCCCCCGCTGTCCTCGGGCAGCCTCCTCTTGCGGGGCGGGTCACGGCTGCTAGGCAGGTCTCTCTCCCCACGGTCTCTCTCCAAGGACCAGCCATCCCGCCGGCGCTCCAGACTGTCGAGGGGCTCGTATGCCGGCACGGCGGCCGCAGCGGCCCTGGTGCTGCGCTCCCGGACCGGAGGGGGAGGCGGCACCCAGTCCGTGTCTGGATAGAGGTCCCTGTCCCTGTCCCGATACAGCAGGGGGGGTGTGCGGTCACGGGCCCCCCGCAGGGGGTCGGGGGCTCGATGCCCAAAGGCATCCGCCACCAGCTCGTAGTGGGTGAGCGGCAGCGGCTGCAGGTACTGCTGCTGGTAGCGGTGCTCCGTGTCCGCAAAGTCCACCCGCAGCCTGCGGTCGGGCCCCCCCAGGGGGAAGCCTCGCATGTGGGTCCAGGCAGCGTGGGCCGCGTCCAGGCTCTCGTACTGAATGTAGGCCCAGCTGTCGCCCTTGCGGTAGTCGATGGTGCGGATGGTGCCGAAGCGGTCGAACTCGCGGGCCAGGGCAGCCAGCGGCACCCAGGGGCCCAGGCCGCCCACCCAGAGGCGTGTGGTGGGCGTGGCCTTGCCGTAACCTATCTTGATAGGGTTGCGGATGATGACTTTCCCAGACATGGCCAGCTTAGCCCGGTGGGACATGTCCAGGTTCTCGAACTTCAGAAAGCCGTAGGTGCTCGACTGGCCCCGCGTGGGCCGCTTGATATCCACCTCGGTGATGACCCCGAAGCGGTCGAAGGCCCTGCGCAGGTCGCTCTCGGTCACCGTGATGTCCAGGTTGCCCAGGAAGAGCGTGCGATTGGCACGCTGGCCGTCTTCGGGGGACAGCTCGTCCACTTCGCGGAAGGGGGCTGCGCCGGCACCCACACGGGGCTCCAGGCTGTACGCCGGCCGCACACGCTCGTAGAAGGGGTAGTCGCGCTCACGCTCCAGCTCCCGGGGCAGCGGAGGTGGGGGCGGCGGGGGCAGGCGGCCCAGGGCCAACTGCTGCAGGCGGTAGTCTCGGTAGCCCAGCGCCGCGCCCCCTGGGGACAGTGCCCGCTGCCCACCGCCCGGGGGGTGCCGGTGCCCGCCCACGGCAGCGCCCACCACGGCCGCGGGCGCGTAGGCTTCTTTATCCAGCGGGGAGCGGCTGCGGCGCCGGTTCACGTACACGGCCTCGATCTTGAGCGGCCGGTCGTACAGCACCAGGCGGCCCCGGGCGTGCTTGGCAGCCCGGGCGTCCTCAGGCCGGCGGAAGTTCACGAAGGCCACGCGCTCGTCGCCCGAGCCCCCCGGCAGACGGCTGATCTTGACGCTCACGTCGCCGAAGCGCTTGAACTCGTGAAACAGCCCGTCCTCCACCGCCTCGTCGCTCAGCTGGGAGCCCAGCTCGCTGATCTTGAGCGTCTTGTACTCGCCGCCGCCCCCGCCGCCGTCGCCACCCGTGGAGCTGGGGGCGGCCGCCGCAGAGCGGGCCTCCCCGCCCCCGCGGGAGCTGCTGCGCGACTCGCCCCCGCCCGAGGAGTTCTTGGTGCTCGGGGAGCTGTAGCTGTGCAGGCGGCTGCTGGAGCCGCCGCCCGGCGCGTCGTACTCGCGACTGCCGCCCCGGCTGCTGCCCTTGTCCAGGTGCAAGCTCCGGCGGGTGCCGCCGCTCTCCGCCTTACCGCTACTGCTGCCGTTGCTGCCGCCGGAGCCGCCGAGCTTCTTGCTCCGCTCACCGCGGGTGCTCGACTCCTCCCCGCCGCCGCGGGAGCGCTTGGCCTTCGCGGGAGAGCGCTCTTTCCCCTTCATCGCGGAGGACTGTGCGGGGCCGCTTCGGAACTGAGTAGCTCGCCTGCCCGCGCTGGTTTCACACAGCGGAATCCCACGCCGCCATCTTGGGCCCCGCCGCGGCAATGGACCCCGCCCCACCGCCCTCATTGGTCAGTGAACGCCTCTCTTCCTCAAAGTCATTGGGGGCTCCCTGTGTCCGTCTCCCCAGCTCCCAGCGCGAAGTGAAGGATCCCGCCCGACCTTTCTTATTGGAGTCTTGGCGTCCTAGCGAGAGGATCCCATTGGTTGTTGCCGTTGTCTGTATTAACGGTTCCTCGCGCCAGTCGGTGGTTCCGCCCCTGCTGCACCGTCGAATCACCTGACCCTAATCCCAGCGAGGTTGATTGGCTAATAGGCCCGTCCTGTAACGGTTCATCTCGCGCGGGGAGAATAGCGAGCCCACCTCTTCATCCTTTTCATTGGCCTGTAACCCCTCCCTTTGGCTTCTAATTGGAAAGCGGAACCATCAGTTCGGGCACTTTTTCAGAGGCTAGGGTTAGGGGAACATCTCGCGAGAAACTATTCCCCACCCTCCGCCCCCTTCACTCTTCCTTCATTTCGTCCAATGTCTGAATAGAGAATTTAAATCTGTTTGGGTGCCTGAAAAGAGTCTGATAGGGTTAAACGCATGCCAATCAAGTTCTTAAGCCTTCAACTTCTCTCCCCCTTAAAGGGCTAGTCCCAGCGACCGAAGGAGGTGACTGAAGGTGAAGACTGGAGCGCGTGGTTGCGTGGTGACGTTACAAGCGCCAGTGCTTTGAGCCCTCTGGCCCCGCCCCCGCCGCGCGAACTACGCGGAGGCTGTTCGGGCCTCTCGATTTCTCTGCGGCGCGGGTTCCTGCTGCGCCTCTGCACCCCCTCCCCCAGCCCCAGGCTGGGCGGGAAGGGTCGCCTTACGTCGCTTCCTGAACTCCGCAAGCCCAACGGAAACTGGCCAGCTCAACCCCCCATGTCAGGCGCCGCAGGGCGGGGCATGATCCACCCCAGGCTCGGGGAGGCTAGTCCGAGCTCCGGAGTTTGTCCCCACACCCAGCCCTTCTCCCTGCGGGAATGCCTGACCCCAATCGAGCACTAATTGAGCGCCGACTGTATGCCAGGCCGTAGCTAGTAATGAGGCACAGAGAGTTGAAGGGACAGTCACCCACAGTCGTACTAAAATTCGTACCATTAATAAAATTGCTGGTTTTTATAGAGTTTTACACATTTTCATCTCGTTTGAGCCTCACAACAACCGCGTGGGGAGCGGGTGCTTGAGCTGATTTTCCTATTTTGCACAGAAGGAAATTGAGGCAAAGGGCTGACGAAGCTCATTAGCGTCGGACTTTTTGGCAGACTCCCCAAGTCCAGCCCCTATTAGGCACCTGCTGTGTACCACGCTGGGGAGGGGGGCCCGAGATGAACCTGGACTCGCCCTCTGGGCGTGGGGTTGTTGCTTGCCAGGATGCGGGACCCGAGTTCGAATTCCGACTCCGATCATTCAGGCCCACGGACGGTACCCGAGATCGAGTCTGGGATCCGAAAGCGTAAAACCCGAGGATGACGCAATGTGGACGGCGCCGGGCGCGGCTAACGGAGGCTTTGGGGTCGGGCGGCGTTAGACGCGCCCCCAGGGACTTTTGCGGGTTTAAATAAAACGTTTTGTTCCGCGAGGAGCGGGTGGGAAACACTGGTGACCTCGGAAAGCGAAAACAGCGTTTAAAACCTACAGCACCCCTGTCACACGCGCTACGGACGTGACCCGGGCTCGGCCCGGGACCTCCTCCCTAGAGGCCGGCTCTGATCCGCAGAAGCCCTTGGCCCGAGGGACCCCGGGACCTTCCGGAGGCCGGCCCGAGGGAGGGGGAAGGCGGGGTCCCAGCGGGGTGTCCGGACAGCGGGGCCGAGCCGGACAGATCGAGCGGCCCCTTCCAGGGGGCGGGGTTTGACGTCCCCGGGGGCCCAGGAAGAGAGTGTGGACGGAGCGCGGGGGGTACGCAGTTTATTTTTAGCCGTTACAGTATTGAAGGTGGTGAGGATACAGAAATGCGGCTTTGAGTTAGAAAAGTGCTTAGTCCGTGTAGACATGTGAATGCCGAGCGGCCGCTGCGGGGCCGGAGGCCTCCTAAGTATACCACGCACTCAGATGATCCTCGGACAAGCTCGCATCCACCCCGCGTGACCCCGAGCGTGAAATGGGTTAACATTTAAGTAACCTGGTTATGAACTATAGTAACCTATCACAGGACCGGACACAGGCGCGCTGATTTGGAATCCGCTATTGATTGTCGCCGTTTAGATGGCATTTAAATTGGGCTTTGCAGATCACCGGCGCGGCCTCTCATTGGAGCCCCACAAGCATCCTGGGACGTAGCGGCTGTTATTTACACAAGAAGAAACGGACCGAGAGAGGCCAGCGTCACGAGATAGGATTTGAACTCAGGGTTCACCGGGTCCAAGCCCTCTCTCTCCGCTACACCAACGAGCTTCCCCACCAAGGCTGGGTTTACACAACATCCTGAAATGGAAATGCCAAGTGCTTGGTAAAAGCATTTTCAATAGTAGTGGAAGGAGAGAGGCTTCCTCAATAGCCATGGTGAGTAGTCCTGCGTTTCAAAGAGGACCAAAGGCAACGCAGGGTGATGTCTTGACGCGTGTGTGAACTGGATTTGAGGCACAGCGCAGTCACCAGCCTTACTCTCTCCAGAGCCATCAAAGTCCAGGGGCAGGACACAAAATGACTAGTGTTGGCCCGGGATGCAGTGGACAACTTTGGCGTCCTCCGCGTCTGACCAAGCTCCAGGCACTCCACAGCACCTGCTTCAGCCGCCTCCCAGGCCTTAGGAACAAATCCTTCTAAATCCCCGGTTTATGCTGGAGGGAGTCTTCACATGCTTGGGGTAGACAACACCCCAACTCACTGATGGTTACTCTCTGCCTGCATTAGTTTGTCTGCCCAGGCAATTTACCAGAGCGTGGCCTCTGTGCACGCTGCTTCTTGGAGCCACAGGTGAGAGCTGAGTGTCAGGTAGACACCAAAAGCACTCGAGCAGCAGACCCTCATACAGGAGATGCTAGTCCTCCTTGAGCATCTCATACACCTCATATAGATGGTAAAACGCTGATAGAGTAGAGAAAGAAGCCAAACTATTCAATTGCCAGATTTTTTTCCATCTGTGCAAGGAGATAGACTAAAAAAGATAGAACAAGGAGAATGAATAAGTGAAAAGACATGTACTAAGCACTTAATATTTGCCGAGCCCTGTGCTAAGCCCTTGGGGTTAGAAATACAAAGACAAAAAGAGTACATTCTAATAGGGGTGACCACAAAAATAGAGAAGTCAGAGAGGGACGCTTTGGTCCTGAAAGTTACAGGGTAGAGAAGGAGAGGGGGTGGGAAAGGCAAGCCAGTTTGGCCAGGCCCAGGCTGTTGGGAGTCAGGAAGGAAATGGAAAGGATTTCAAGATTCGTGGCCCTGAAAAATGATGACCTAAGTCGGTTACAGAAACACCCAAAGATGTAATTGATCAATGAAGTGCTGTTATGATTTAGTGAATCTTTTATGAAAATCTTTCATCTTTAATTAAATTTAGTTTAATCTGTAATGAAAACAGAAGCAATGCAAAAAAAAGCAGATGGGTAAAAGTATTAGTTTGCAAGAGGAAAAAAGGAGTTAGTTCCTTCAATCAGATATTGACCCCTGAATAGTTTGTTAGATCTTAGAAAAATAGCAGCGGCTTGTTCATTTCTGTCAATGGTACCGTCCTTCAACACTTAGTAACTCTTACACAAAACCTGACTGTCCTATCTTTTTTATTTTTCCCTGCCTTTCCTTTAACAGCCTACATCCCAGAACAAGCATGTATGTAGCACCTACTATGTGTCAGGCACTGTGCCAAGCACTTTACAAATACCTCAATTGATCCCCATAACAACTTAGGGAAGTAGATTATCCCCATTTTAAAGTTGAAGAAACTGAGGCAAACAGAGGTAATGGGACTTACCCGAGGTTACAGACCTAGTAAGTGTCTGAGGCTGGATTTGAACTCAGGTCTTCCTGACTCCAGGACCAACACAGCTGCCTCTGTGAATTGTCCAAGACCTGCTAATTCCACCTCCACAATATCTCTTGAATTATGAAGTTGCAGAGGAACCTTGGAAGCCATCAAATGCAACTTGCAGATGAGGAAAATGAGGCCCAGAGAGGATTCAAGAGGTTAACTTCAAAGGCTAAACCGACAAGTCTCGGTAACTCTGATGTGGTGGGGGGAAAGGAAGGGTCAAAGGTGGCACCCAGATTTTGAACATGGATTCCTGAGTGAATGACTATACTCTTACTTCTCTAGACCTCAGTTTCCTCATCTGTAAAATGTTTTCAACAAAATGGTCTCCGTGGTCCCTTCCAGTTGTAAATCTGTGACCCTATTAATCCATCGCTTACTTCGTATTCCCACTGCCTCACCCTTAGAGCAGGGTACAATCAATTCACCTGAAGTGCGAGCTAGTTTCCTGTCTCAAGTCCTCTTCCTAGGCTTCCTTTCAAACCATGGCTATCAGATGAGCCTTTTAAAATATACATTTACAAAATATATAACAAATTTATATTTGTGAAATATAAATATATACATTTTAAAATATATATTCTATTTATAAACTGTCTTAACAAATATATTTACAAAATATATAAGTGCTAAAAATATATTTACAAAATATATTTTTTCTCTTAAGTTCCAAATTCTCCCCCTTCCTCCATGCCTTCCCTTATCCATTGAGAAAGCAACAAATACCCACTATACATATGAAGTCATGCAAAATACATTTCCACATTAGCCAAGTTGCAAGAAAAAAAATAAAGTGAAAAAAACATACTTCGGTCTACACTTAGAATCAGTCCTCCCTTTAGAAGTGAAGAGCTTTTTTTTCCAGTTGAACCTACCTTGTGCACAAATCTGATCATGTCACTCCTCTACTGAAACCATATAAATGGCACCTCTTTACCCTTCTAGCTTTCTAAGTTCTTCCTTCTGTGCTATCATGAAGCCAGATTTCAACTCACCTCCATCCTTCCTACACACTTAGTGCTTTCCTGTCTCCATGCCCTTGTTCACAAAGTCCCCTTTACCCAAGGTGCCTTTCCCACAGGTTCAAATGCTGCTTTCTTGATGATGTCTAACCCAATCTTAACAGGTGGTAGTATGTGTTTGCTAAGCTTCAAATGAGAAAGCTTTGGGGTCAGATTCCATCTCCAACACTGATCAGGCATGTGATGGTAAACAAATTACTTTCCTTCTGAGTCTTAAGTGGGAGTGACCACAGTACATAAGATTGTTGGGAAGCTTAAATCAAAGGCATTTTTGAAACCTTTAATGCATTATACATGTAGCAAGGACTTAAGATCTAACTGCCACTCTGGGATTTCTCCCAAACAAGCCCTGACAGTGTTATTTATAAATGTCAGTTAATATCTCACCAGTCAAAACTTAAATCTTCCTCGGGTCTCACATAGCACTTGGTACTTATGCTTTTATTATATTCCTATCATTTATTGCATTTGGTCCCATAGTAGTTATTGCATATTTGTAGATGTGTACCATCTCTGTCCTAGGTTCTGAGCTCTTTAAGGGGAGAGATCATGACTGAATTATCTTCAGACCTCTCCTAATGCTTTTCATACCATGTTGAGTAAATGGATAAGACAAACTAAGAAATTATGCTAGACTAACCTAATTCCTTTTTTCCCCTACAGTTATCAAGCTGGACCAAGGTAATGCTATAAATCAGGAAAAAAAAACCATGATGTTATAAACCAGTAAGCTCTTTTAAAATGAAATTGTTTTGGTTTTCTCTTTGTATCTCTAGTATCTTGCACATAATGGATACGGAATCAACGTGTGTTGACTTGAATTAAATGAATTTACTGGATTTTAGCAAGTCAAAAAGGCCTTGTGATATTACAAAAAAAAAAACCTAATATTCTCCCAGACAAGTTAGAGCTATGGGCCAGATGATAGTAAAGTTAGGTGGGCTCCTACATTGAACAAGAGAAGAATCCAAAGTATTGTTTAACAGGTACCAATCTTGAGGGTTATTTTATGTATTATGCTGAAGGGCTCTTCCCTTGACCCTATTTTGTTCACCATTTTATCAGTGACTTGGATGAAGATATTGATTCAATTTTAATCAGTTCAGCAGACAATTTAGGGGCCTACTTATCTACTATATGCGAAACATAGTTCCAGGAAGAAATATAGCATTTAGATAAGATAGACCCTACCTCTATGAAATTTACTAGCATACTGATGTCTACTAGCAAATGTCTACTAGCATACTGATAAACCACAGGATGTAAAAAGATCTCTGAAGTCCAGAACAGCTAGCACTTTGAGGTTCGCCAGAACATTTTACAAATATCTTCTCAGCTCATCCTCACTATAACCCTGTAAGGCAGGTGCTATTACATTTTACAGATGAAGCAAAAATAAACTGAAGCAGACAGAGGTTAAGTGACTTGCCCAGGCTCATCCAGTTAGAAAGTATCTGAGGCAGTAGGAGTTCAGGTCCTTCTGATTCCAGGCCCAGCAGTCTATCCAGTGTACCACCTAAGTGCCTTTGGAATGGAGAAATGAATCTACAAAGATTACATTTTACATATAACATATATCCATTGTGTTAAGTACAGCTGTGAACAACAGGATGGAGAAGAAATGGATAGACATCAGTGTGTCAGAAAAAGGACGTGGAGATCATAATTTCAGAAGACGCATCCCCTTTTATCCCTCATCCTGGCAGAGCGCTTCTGGATTAGAAATACAGAAAGGGACCGAGGCTTTCAGACAGGGACAATGTCATGCGTTGGTTTGTTTTGTCTGACTCTACTTGTTACAAGGGAACAAAGACCATCCTCAGACACATTTAATTCAAATCAGCTCAAAAAACACTGAACAGCTGTAGGCTACTAGACACTGTACTACATCCTAAGGGTATAAAACCAAACCACTCCCAGCCTTTAAAGTGCTTACATCCAAGTGAGGAGGAGAGGAAGCCAAGAAGATTGGAATGGGTAACAGAACACTTCCATTTTACAGTTGAGGAAACTGAGGACCAGAGAAATAAAAACGTCACCTGGCCAAGGTCACACAGCAGAACAATTGACAGGCATTTATTAGGCCTTATTCTGGGACAGACACTATGTTTAAGCATTGGGAATACCAAAAGGAAAAATAAAAGTGAAACTACGACGCCAAGAAGCTTTTATTTTACTGAAGGACACATGCACACAAGTATTTGTCTAAAAGATACATACTGAATAGATATAAGGTACCCTTAGAGGGGAAGCCACTAGTAGTTGGGGGTACCAGAAAGGCCTAATGTAGAAAGGGAGCTTGAGCTGGACTTTGTAGGAAACTGGGTAGAGATGAGGAAAGAGAGAGCATTCCAGGCTTGGGGGACAGCCAGTGCAGAAGAAATGGCGCATCATGCAAGAGGTATAGCAATTAGACCAGTATGGACCATAGAGGGGAGGGGAAGAATGTATAAAAAGATTAGAAAGACGGAAAGAGTCTGGTTGTGAAGAACTTTACATTTGGTCCCAAGGGAGCCATTGGATCATACTGACCGGAGAGAGGTGGTCAGATCTCTCTCTATGTTAGGAAAATTGCTTTGGCCTCTGTGTAAAGGAAGAGAAATAGAAGGTAATTTAATGAGTACTGGGGTACTAAGGGGAGGGTGGGGAGGTATCAGAGTCTCACTTCAGGAAGAGCACCTAATCCTGAGGGTTGAGTTCAGGGAACAGCTAATAGGTTGGTTTGTCTGGAATGTTGACTATATGAAGCCAGATAATATGAAATCAGACTATAAAGTTAGGTTAGAGACAGATTATGGCATTTTCTTAATGCCGGGCTGAGTACTTTGTGTTTTATCTTACAGTTTAAGAAACCACAGAAAATTTTTGCTTGGGGAGGTGACTCATGCCTTGGGAAGATTATTTCAGCCGTTTGAAAGAGACTGGATTGGAGAGGGGAGAGGCTTGAGGCAGGGAGACCAATCAGGAAGCTATTACAACAGTCAAGGCAAGAGGTAATGACATCCCTAGCTAGAGTAGTGACAGTTGAGGAGAGATGCGGATGAATACAAGAGACTTTAAGAAAATAGAATTAACAAGACTCGAACAAGGATTGGTTGGAGGAAGGGAAAAGAAGAAGGAGGTGCCTGGAAAGATGTATATCCCTCAGTGGATAGTGGGGAGCAGGTCGAGTGGGGATGCCTTCAAGACATCCGGTACAGGAGTCCAGCATGAGGTCCTAAATTCAATTAGGGCTACAGATGCAGAAGCCTTTCCAGCTTGGTAAAGCCCACCAGCACTTATGTTCAGCTGGTGTGGACAGCAGCACAGCACAGTGAGGGGAGGCATCATCGTGGGCTCTCAGTGAAGACCATTGAAAATATTGTTCAGGAGATATATGAATGGAAAAGAGAGGACACTAAGCGTATAATTAGAGCAAGGGATAATAGATAAAAGCCTGAATGCTTTTTTTCACTTAAATGTGTTCAGTATATAATAAAATATAGGATGTGCCTATAGGCAGAATGGGGCAGCTCCTTGGCACAGTAGATGGAGCGCTGGGCCTAGAGTCAAGAATACCATAGTTCAGATCCAACATCAGACACTTAGCAGCTGTGCATCCAGACAAGTCCCTCAACCCTATTTTCCTCAGTTTCCTCATCTGTCAAGTGAACTGAAGAAAGAAATGGCAAACCACTCCACAATCTTTGCCAAGAAAATCCCGAACAGGGGCATGAAGAGTCAGACTCGGACTGGACTCAGTAACAACAATAGGCAGAATATGCCTGCCAGCAGTTCAGATGCACATCTTACTTAATAGGGAAGCAGGTCAACATCATAAACAGAGGTCTGGAATTGCAGAATTGCAAAGGTAAACCTGGGTTTGAACACAGCCAAGGACATTTACTAGCTGTGGGCGCCTGGGAAAGGTGCTGAATCTCTTTTAGATTGTTTCCTCTTCCGTGTACCTATCTCCCAGGGTTGTCACGAGGATCAAAATAAACAATATTTGTAAAACACTTTGCAAACCTTAAAGTGCTATGTAATTGTTAGCTATTATAATAGGTGTGCTCCTGAAAAGTTGTTGCTCATAATTTACCATATAAATATTGAATTCTTTTGCAAGAACACTAGTCACCTAATTAACCATATTTATTAATTTGGCTATGCATGTATCAGAGTTTCTCAGTTTATGAGACAATCTGTAAATAGACAAATCAAGAAAAATTCCATTATGTAACTCAATAGGAATTTGTCTAAAATTTCATTAAGTTTCTAAAATAGTCTACAGCATATTCTTTAAAAGCTTCATTTATTACCCAATTATTTGTCATTTTAAATTCATTTTAGTAAATAGAAAAGATTAAAAATAGCTTTCATGTTAATAATTCACCTTGTTCATAAAGCACTCTGAAAAGAAGAAAAAAGTATTTGGCTTATTAAATGATAATATTCATTTGTGGGTTGCCATGGCCAAAAAAAAAATTATCACCACATGGCTAGCCTGCTAGTAATGTACCTCTCCATAATTAACTAGTTTAGTCCTCATAAAACAGGCTTGGCTTGTTTCCAGGGCCATAGTTGAAGTCTTTCCAGCGTGATAAAATCTGCCAGACATTGTACTCCACTGGTATAGACTTCCAGAACCCAAGGTCATATAAACTCGTCTGTAAAATCTTAAGAAAAAGATCGATGGATGATTACGAGCACAATTCTCTTATAATGCAGAGAGAAGGAGTGGAAGGTAAAGTCAGGTTTTAAAAACCATGGCAAGATATCCTACAAAGCAAAGTCATCTCAAGGGCATTCAGAGATGAAAATGGAATAACTAAAATGCTAAGAAAAAATAGAAAAGATTTTTAAAAACCTTTTTATCAAATTATTCTCTCCATGGAAAACAGTGGAGCATCACAGTGGGGGAAGGGAAGGCAATAAACATTAAGAACCTACTATGTGCCAAGCACTTTACTAAGCATTTTGCAAATATGTTGATCCTCATGACAGCCCTGGGCAATAAGTGCTGTTATTATCCTCATTCTACAGATGGTGAACCTGAGGCAGGCAGAGGTGAAATGAGTGCCCAGAGTCTCACAGCTAGTCAGGGTCTAAGGTCAGATTTGAATTCAGGTCTTCTTGACTTCAGGCCTTGATCTCCATCTTCTATGACACCAGCTACATCATAGTCCCCCAGGTGATAACAGAGGAGCTAAAAAGGGCACTGAGAATAAAAATGGGGGAGGGGGCAGGGAACAGCCTGATGGGACCAAGTACTTCTAGAGAAGATCCATAGTGGAGGGCTTCCAGTTCTGAAGGGACATACATCTGAAGCAGGCATAGAAAAAGAATGTCAGAACTTGTTAATATTGAAAACTACCAACATAGGTGTCTGCTCTCCCACAATACAAAGTCTTTGTGAAAGTCACATATAACAAATAAAGGGAATCAGCCATGAGGATACTAGTCAGACTTTTGCCAGTCATAGTAAAGGAATTTTGACCATCTCATACTAACTGAAAATTATAAAGAATATAAGATGCTACTGCGCTTATTGTTGATTGTGAAAAAACAGTATTTCATTTGGTAAAACAGACCACCTTGCATACTCTTCCAATGATGTGTTGCCAATTCATATATTAAAATATTCAAGATTCCTTAAAAGATATAATAGAAATAACTCTACTCAATGATCCTATCGTCATAAATATTCATCAAAGCATAAAACACAGAGCTATAAGCTCCCCAAGTTAAAGAGACCCAGCACAGGTTTAGGCAGAAGGAAAAGAGATTCCCCCATGGCTGGTAAGGCCCTCCAAGTCTTCCTGTTTGTGGATGACATCATGCTATCGCATCCGGCCACAGGACATTACAGAGCCTCCTGGAAGAAATCTCTGGGAGGTTGGCTTGTCCACCCACCCAGGAAATATCAAGTGGATGAAGAATGTCTTTTGGCTAGACCCCAACGTGCATTTGGATGGATACCCTATGGACCACATCCAACAACGTATTTATCTGGGACAGACAGTACAGATAGACAGTAAGCTTAGTCCCAGGGTGAAAAGGCAAGAGAGTGGACTGGATTAAGTTTAGGAAGTTGCAAAGCCGCTTTTCTGGCCCCCAAGTTTCTCTTTAAAGCAAAGATCCATCTTTTCAATATTAACATTTAATCGGTGTTGTTGTATAGTAGTGATTCCTGGAATACCGTTATCTCTGACGAATTAAAGATGAGGGTCACACAAGGCAGAGGAGAGGCATGTGGTGGGTGTGTGCAGATGGTAAGAAACTCCATCTGAAGCAGAACAGGAATAAAATCAAGAAATTATATGTCCAAAGCAGATGGGCTGGTCATATGGCAAGAAGACATGAAAGGTGGACAAATAGAATGTCCCACTGGTACCACTGTGATGCTGGGCCTCTGTGTAGCAAATTTTGGGGAGAGCATAGATAGGAGTCTCGCAGGACGGGGAGATGTGGATGGGGCGCAACCTGAATCACTGGACTTCCAAATTGATAAGATCACAGATACTCAAGTAATATTCATTCATTCAACAAGCATTTATTAAGTACCTACTTTGTCTCAGGCACTTCTTATGCAACTTCTTATAGGAGTTCATATACATAGTAGGGAAACAACTCAGGGCATTACCTCACTCTAAGTGACTACCTGAAAAGGCCTTAGCCTAAAAGGGCCAGGGTCTCCGATTGCATCTGGGGTCATCTCCAGTCATCCTTATGAATATCAGGTCACTGGACCCAGATGGCTCAGGAGGAGAAAGTGAGGCTGGTGACCTTGCACAGCCCTCACTCCAATCAAAGTCAACTGCAAGTCATGTCATCATTTCCCTGATGCCGCGGTCCTCTTCCAAAACAAAGGACAAACACAAGGGAACAAAGGAAGGGCTTCCTCCAAGTCTCAGCTAAAATCCCCTTCTTCAAAAAGCCTTCCTGATCCCCCTTAACACTAAAGCCTTCCCTCTGTGGATTATCTTCACTTTATCCTGGCTACATCAAGTCTGTACATGGTGTTTACATGTTGTCCCCTCTGTTCGACTGAGAATTCCTTGAGACAGTCTTTGTATATTGAGTTTCCTTGCATCCATAGTACCTAGCGCATAGTAGGTGCTTAATAAATGCCGAATGACTGAGGCTTCCTGTTTAGATGACCTCAGGTGAGTCTCTTCACTTCCCTGCCCCTTAGTTTTTACTCAACTAGAAAATGAGCAGTTTAGATCTTTTGTGGTTCCTTCTAGATCTATGATTCCTGCCAGTTCCTCAGTTCTGGCTTCAACAGAAAGCAATATAAAAATTTCTTAATAGTATGCATGTGGAACACAACAAATATGTGATAATAAAAAAGCATGCTTCCAATCCCCATGAGTTCCCTTCTCACCAAACTCCTACATTTAAAAATTATTATAATATCTTCCATATACATAAAGACAGTTATGATTGAAGTGTGAAATTTATCTTGGAAGCTGTGTACCATTTGATTTCCCAATAGATGTAGAAGGAGTTCATACAGGGATTTGAAAAAAATACTTTTCCTACCTATAGCAGTAGATTAAATTTTATACCTCATCTCACTCCATAAACTGAATAGTCTCTTGACACTGGATATATTTTGTTGGCTAAAAAAGAAAGTACGCTTTTATTCCTAGGCATATATTCAGCCTCTAAAGTAACAAATAAGTTATTTAAGAACCAGTATGTTTTTTTTTAAACAGGCAGGCATGGGTGGATTCCAGTCTGCAGTATTGGAGGAAATATATCAGTGAGAATACAAATCTACCAGAGGATATTTTATAAGGGCACCTATTTATCTGTGGTCTGTGTTATAATGTTGCACCGCAGGAAAAGAGTCCATTGGGTATGTGTATCTTCCTTCCTTCCTTCCTTCCTTCCTTCCTTCCTTCCTTCCTTCCTTCCTTCCTTCCTTCCTTTCTTTCTTTCTTTCTTTCTTTCTTTCTTTCTTTCTTTCTTTCTTTCACTTTCTTTCTTTCTTTCACTTTCTTTCTTTCTTTCTTTCTTTCTTTCTTTCACTTTCTTTCTTTCTTTCACTTTCTTTCTTTCTTTCTTTCTTTCTTTCTTTCTTTTCTTTCTCTTCTTTCTCTTCTTTCTTTCTTTCTTTCTTTCTGTCTGTCTGTCTTTCACAAAACCTTAAACCCAATTCACTCTGAAGCTCATAGACTGGACCACAATAGGTTCCTTCCCAAGCTCCACTTAATGGTTGTATTTTGGGCCCTCCTCCCTTAGAATGAATGTCAATGGTAACTCTCTCTTTGGAACAGCAACCCTGACGGTCTTCCCCTCCCAGCTTGATTTTTTAAAATCTTTTTTTTTTCTAACTAAAAGGGCCATCCCTTGACTCACTTCTTAAAGAGGCCTATTCATTAAATGGGCCGTTACCTCACTCTTAAGTGAGTACATGAAAAGGCCTGAACTTAAAAGGGCCAGGGTCTCCCATTGCATCCTGGATCATCTCCAGTCATCCTGATGACTATCTGGCCACTGGACCCAAATGGCTCTGGAGGAAAAAGTGAGGCTGGTGACCTTGCACAGCCCTCCGTCACTGCAATCAAAGTCAACTGCAAGTCATGTCATCATTTCCCTGATGCCATGGTCCTCTTCGAAAACGAAAGACAAATACAACAACAATGTATGTAAGTAGATATGTGTGTATGTATGTATATATATATACAAACATATATGTCATAACAACAAAGAGTAGAAGTGAGGAGACAGTGACAAAAGGGAGGCCTTCTCTCAGCAGCTGCTGGGACTGAAGGATCCAGTCAAAAGCACATGGCATGTGGTAGCAGAGCAGCCATTCAGACAAAACCCTCATGTTTATTTAAGGCAATACCAAAAAACAAAAACCTGAAGTGGAATGAGCAGTGAATAAACTTTTATTGCAAGCATTTTTTGATTCTTCTCAAAATTTGAGTGCAGTTGCATAATGTTAAAATTACCAGAGACAGCCAGTGCAGATGAGGACACAACAGCTTATTTGGAAGAAAATAATTGAAGAACATGGACACACCAATCAAAAGGTTTTTAATGTAGCCTAAACAGGCTTGTTCTGGAAAAAGAGGCCTTCTACAACTTACATTTCTAAGAAAAAGAAAACTTAACCTGGATTTAAACTACCTAAGCATTGCTTAACACTATTACTGGGAGGCAATCTACCTCCCAATTAAACCAGTGCCTGTTTGTCAGTCTCAAAATCCCTGGAACTCAGAGGCCAGGACCATCAATTGCCTCCAGTTCTTTGATGGTCAAAAAGGAAACCATGGGTGACTAGAGCTGTTTTTGAAAACAGATATACAAGTTATTTTAGACTGGCTATTGAAAAAATATTTCAAAGAAACTATCACCTTTAAAGCATTGTGTGAGAATGTGAACATGCAAATTTTCTGAGTGGTTGATAAAGCTCTCTGCACCTCCCAGTGGATGTTACAAAGATTTAAAGAAAGAAAAGAGTTCAGTCTTTGCTGCTCATATAGTTTAAACATTAATAGCAAGGTTATGTCAGCAGTGTAGGCTTATCTCTAGGTAAGATATTCAGGTTTTTTAAAAAAAAATTTGCTCTCCATAAATTATTATTTTGTAATAAATGAATCGGTATAGCATTTTCTTATCCTTTGTTGCCATATTATGTTAATTAACAGATCAAAACATATTTTTAAGTTTTTTCATTGCATTTTCCAGTGACCTGGAACCAATGACCATATTTTATATATAATTATAATTTCAGATAGTACAAATTCAAATAATGCAACCACTTCAGAGAATTGCTTTTTTGCACTAATTGGAACCTGACTGTAAAAATATAGCACGTTGACGTTTAGAACACACCTGACAAATATTATCTCATAACAGCCCTATGAGGTAGGCTCTATTAGTATGTGGATTTTACACAGGAGGAAACTGAAGTTGAGAAAGATTAAGGAACTTTCCCAGAATTCCACTGCTGCAGAGTATCTGAGGTAGGATTAGAACTCGGGTCCTTCTCACTCCAAGTTCAGTGCTTTCTCCACTCCATTACCACCGGCCTTCACTCCATCTCATCATTACTGAGGTACTGAGTTCATTCAGTTCTGGTCACTGTGTTTTGGGGAAGATACTGAAAACTTGAAATGTGTCTAGAGAAAGCTAACCAAAATGGTCTGAGGATCGGAAGAGATTGTACAAGGATCACTTAAAGGAAGAGATGATGCTTAGCCTGGAGAAAGGAAGACTTATAGAGATGGGAAGAATGGAAAACATGATGGTTCTCTTTGTGTGGCTGTCATGTGGAAGAGGGGTTAGACTAGTGAAAGCTACAAGAGATGCACATTGTGGTTCCAAACTTCCTGAAAAAGGAAAAACTTCCTAAAAAAAATTTAGCTATTCAAAAGTGGCATGGCTTATCCTGGAAATAGTATCCCCCTTCTCATTATAAGTTTTTAAATAAAGGCAATATGACCACTTGTGGAAAGGATTCTAGTTCATGTAGGGGTTGGACTAGAGATGGCCTTTGAGGTCCCTAACACCCCTGGATTCTGTCTATCATTGAAGCTAATAAGAGAATGGCCAGCATCAGATGCCAGCACAAAGTCAGGATGATTCATACTTCAGTGTGTTTATTTAAGAGTACCCTATTCAATTGATAGATTAGATAAAACAAAATAAGGATGTTGAAGAAAGAACTATATTAAACATGATTTTTTCTTATTAGAAACATGTAATCATAAATTCCTTGTGTAATTTGTGCGTGAACATTTATGAGCATTTAATATTTGCTTGTCTAAATGATGCCTTCTGGAGATGATGGTTGTTTCTGGGAACTGACCCTTTAGAGATTAAGAATCCAAAATTAAAAGAAACAAACAAACAAAATGACCTGAGACTGCTTCTAAGGTCCCTTTCAGCTGTTAGATTCTGCAGAAGGAATAGAAACCTTGACATAGCAAATGAAAAGTGAGAGAATGAAATTTAGTTAGATAAATGGAGGGGTACAATATTCATGCAGGGAAGAAATGGAAATAGTTTAGACTGTTCCATAGACTATTAACATAGTAAAGGGTTCCCTGTTAAGAGAAATCATGAAGGAATGCTTCATATTATAAGCATGTAGATTGAAGGAGAAAAGTCTCCTCCCTAGAAAATGAGGACTCAAGAACTCCTAGTTATTAGGCCGTTATTCACACTCGAGAAGATTTAGGTGATACCAAAGTCCAGGACAAGAAAACATGGAGCTCACAACAAGAGAGTAAAGCAAGCCAAGTACAATGAGAGTAGATACTCATAAAACAAGGGACAGGCTCAAAGAGAATGATAGAAACAGGTTCAATGTACCCCAAGGTGGAATTGGACATCTAATTCTAAGCACTCTGCCCACAGCCCAGTGAAATCTGATGGATTTTTAATAGGGTCTTATCTGGGTCTAACAGGACCTGTTATTGGGAGAAGGGAGCAAGGACTCTGGACCTGAGGACCAGTGCTGACAAGTCAGTAGGGAGAAGGAAAGACTCTTGTAGAACTGGAGGCCAACTGATAGTTAAACTCCTCCTGGGAAAAGGGGTTTTGGCCAATTAATGTTGTTCTTATTCTCACAAGGTAACTGGGTGACCTTTATTTGAGTTCAATGTCCCAGGGCAGAGGGCAACAACTGTGCCATTACCCTCATGTCCACTCCTGGCTTTCCTGGCTTCCTTCAAGTCCCAGCTCGAATACTACCTTCTACAAGAAGCCTTTCTAATTCTCCTTACTGCCTTCCCTCTGTTTATTATCTCCAACTTCTTCTGTATCTAGCTTGTGTATATATAGTTACTTGCATGTCATCTCATCCATCAGATCGTAAGCTCTTTGAGAGCGGAAAGTATCTCTTGCCTTTCTGTGTGTCCCCAGTGCTTAGTGTAGTACCTGGTGAATAGGAAGCACTGGATAATTGCTTGTTAACTAAGGGACTATGGCTATGGCTCTGGGCAGTGAATTCCATATGGAATTCATACCTCTGCATATTAAGTTCCCTTGACTCACTAGGTGTGTTAATAAAGGTTGATAAAAACAAATGCCTTGGCAGCCAATCCAGGTGAGCAAAAGTAGTTGGTACAGGTGTTTTCTCCTAGAGATGGCAAGGAAATCTTTGTAAGTGACCATAATCTGTATTCATTAATTGTAGCCAGTCACCCGATGGCCTCAGGGACACCAAATACATAATCTTTTTTTTTAATTGCCAAGGGAGAGATTATAGAGAGAGAAGAGAAAACTGGTCATAGACAGAACCTTGAGGCACAGTCTCTAAGGGGTCTGCAAACGATGAAGAACTAAGGAAGGAGTAATTACAGATAGAAGTAGAGGAATGTGATATTTCTAAAGTTAAGGGAGAATATATCCATTAAGAAACTGGTCAAAATAGTGTCAAAAGCTGCAGAGAATCAAGAAAGAAGAGAATTTGCCCACCTTCCAAAGTATTTTGGTGATTATGAGGTCATTGGTGGCCTTTGACAAGGTAGTTTTTGTGGAGTTTGAGGGATACAGGAACCCCAAAGATTGGAATTCCTTGACAGGGTCATCTGGAACGAATTCGCAGACTCAAGCATTCTTTAAGTCAAGATGGCAAAGATTTATTGTGCTTTTCAGCCTGTGAGAATTCTTAGGGAACCTGTAACCTTAGAGGGGTACAGTTAAAGTTTATGTAAGATGAACTATAGTAAAACATATGCCAGAGATGCTAACTAGGTAATTCAGGGCAGGATTAGGGAGAGGTTAAGGAGGGGTCAGTTCCTAAAGGACCAAGTACTTTTTGTATTTAGTGAGCATGTATTTTACCCAGAGTTCACTGGGAAATAGCCCAAAGGAGAGCTCCAGGGAGGTGTGGTTTTAGGCCTGAAATGTCATTAAGTCAACTCACAGTCAGGGTTGACTAAGAAATACTCAGACTGCCCCCCATCAATGTCTTGTTAGACAAGATAAATGTAGGGGATATTCATATATCTAAGTCTAGGATGCATATGATGAGCAGTCCAAGATGCATATGATAGTCCAGTGAGTAGTAAATATCTATGAGCCAGTACACAGCCAGTTCAAACTAACAAATTCTATAGGTGCAGCTGGCTACTGTATGAGGAAGAGAGAGAAGTGTTTTTCTAGGGCGCACTGCCCTGTTTTGCCGAAGCATACCATCCTTGGGCTGAGGAGAAACTGCCAGGGACAGTGTTTTGAGGCTAGAGAGAAATGTGATTTTGTAATTGGGGTCCAAGCACAGGCACCCAAGCACCCCATCAGCTTCAGTAGAGTGGGAGGGGAAAGCAATAAGCTCTTTCACCAGGAATAAGCAACTGAACTAAAAGACCAAAGCAACTTTTAGCGATTTTTAGCAATGTAGGGGAGGAGAGGGAAGGACTGCTAGGGTCAAAGCAAGGTCAAAGGGGCCTTGTTGAGGAATGTGAAGACCTGAGCATGTCTGTGAGTAATCTGGAAGAAGCAAGAAGAAAAGAAGAGTTTGAAGGTGTGTGAGAGGAATTTTTGAGAAAGCGAAATCCTGGAGGAAAGAGGAAAGAATAAAATCAAAAGTGCAGGTAGGATTAACCTCGGAGAGGGCAGGAATGTAATGATAACTGTCCAGCAGTTTTTATCACTAAAATACTAAAGTGAAGTAAAAATATTACATGTGAGTGACAAACCTTACAGTCTAAAGAGAAAAGAATTTACAGTTTGTCTTACATTAAGGTCAGTCTTGGAAAAGGCATCAGGTATAATGGCCTAGTTCTCAAAAAATGCAACTCCTCTATTAGGTGGGACCCATCCAGGGTAAGGCTAAGCAGTGAAGTCCCAGCTCTGCCTGGATGAACAGTGGAGCCAGGCAGGCCCAAGGCCCTGGGAGGGAGCAGCAGAAGGCTGCAGAAGCAAGTGAGAGAGAGAGAGAGAGAGAGAGAGAGAGAGAGAGAGAGAGAGAGAGAGAGAGAGAGAGGCAGAGGCCTGTCAGAATGGGCTGTATGGAAGGCAAAAGAAGAAACTTGTGAGGACCCTTCTAGGGCCCAGAGAATATTCACAAAGCCTCATGGCCCTTGGGGAACTCTGGCAACTGAGCTTCTCTGGCATGGTGAGAGGAGGATTCCTCTGCTCCACCTGAAATTCTTTATTTACAGTTCTTTCTATCTTAAAGTTTTCATGACTTGAAATGCCTGTACCTCTAGTAGGGTTCCTGGGGTCAAATAGTAATATGAATCAGTTTATCCCTTGTTCAATTTAGTTTGAACAGGTTACTTCCCCATGCCTGAGATCAAAGAACTGGAGGAGTAGGATTTTCCTGATGAGACACTTTGGGAAGGATGAGCCTGGGTTAGGTCAAGCCCTGAGCAGCAGTAGGGTGGGATAAGGGAGCCAGGGGATGGGAGGCCTCCGAAAAGGAAGAGTACCCAAGACAAACACTGAAATTCTCAATGCTCACTAGAAAACAGGGCTCATCAGGGCAAGAGAGCCCCAGGCCCTGCCTCCCTACATAAAAGTCCTAGAGAGCAGGGAGGCAAGCCTAATTAGTTGGCTCCCAGGGCTTCCTTAATCCCAAAAGCCTTCTTTGTGGGTTTTTTCATGAACCCACTCTGCAAGACTGAGAAGGGAATCCTCTCCTGTGATGACCAAACTGGGGCTTAGCCTGTCTTTTGAGATATTTCCCTTCTGTCTTTGTCTCTCACCTGCCCAATGAAACTTGTTCTAGTGAAGCAAAGCTGAGTCTCTGAGGGGTCAGTGAAAGGAAATCCTGGCATTATGCAAATTCAGAGACACCAGTCACAAGCTTTAGAACATCTCCTAATTTTGTCAAGGATTAAAAGAAATACAGACTCCCAAATACAAATTACATACCCTTGTCATCTTCACTCTTAAGCAAGGTTGCTGAAATAACACCCTCCCCCAAGACCTTACCATGATACTGCCCAGCTCCCAAACCTCTAGGAGCTTCCCAGGATTTTTCCCCTAGGATCCAAACATCTCAGCTGGGCATGTAAAGCTCTTCACAGTCTAGCCCTGGCCTGTTTCCTGACATCCTTCACATTCCTCCCTGATACGCACTAATCCAACCAAGCTGGCCTAACTGCTATTCCCTGAACCTGGCAAGCAAACCATGTCTTTTCAGAGCCTGTCTCCCAATGCCTGGAACTCCTTCCCTCCTCAATTAGACTTCTTAGGATCTTCAGCTCCCTTTAAGTCTCAGCTCAGGTAAAACTTCCTACGTTCAACCTTTCCTGATCCCCATTATTGTTAGTGTTTGGTCATTCTTCCTGTTCGTTTTTATTTACTTATCTCTTAGTGGTACAGTGGATAGAGCTCTGGGCCTGGAGTCAGGAAGACTCATCTCCATGAATTCAAATCCAGCCTTGGACACTGACTAGCTGGGTGACCCTGGGCAAGTCACTTAACCCTGTTTTCCTTAGTGTCCTCACTTGTAAAATGACCGGGAGAAGGACATGGCAAACCACTCTGGTATCTCTGCCAAGAAAACCCCAAATAGGGCCATGAAGAGTCAGACAGGACTAAAACAACTACCATTTATATTCTGCTCCCCACTCCCAGAATGTAATCTGATTGATCCAAGGATTGATTTTCTTGGCCCTTTGCGCTAAAAGAAAATTCTCGATTTGAATTGAATTAGCAATTCACTTGTATGTCTGGAAGCTAGGTCCTATGAAGAAATATGTATATATTATACATGTGCACGTATGTGTATATACCTGTGAGTGTGTATATATATGCACACATGTGTATGTAATTTGTGTGTATACACACACACATAACACCTAACCCTATAAAGCAGCATGTGATATAGCTAAATGAAGTCTATAGGACAATAAGTATTATAGCATTTTTTTTTGTATTATAGGAATTTTTAAAAAGGAAGGGTCCTTCTGGGTTGGGCTAGTCATAGAAGGCTTCATGAAAGGGTGGAAACTGATTTCTTTGAAGGAAAGGTAAAATTCGATAGGATCTGGGGCCTCTTCTCTGTGAACCCTTTTGCTCACCACAGGCTGTTGCCAATGTTGGCAGCAGCAGCATGAAGGGGAAATTTAGCTTGCCAAAAAAAAATAGTGTTCTGATTAATTGATGCTCCCTTGGCCCAGTATTGGAGATCAAACAATGGAGTCACAAGCACCAAGTTCCACAAGGAGAAGCCACCCCCATTAACAAAGGTATAGTTAAACCATGTGGGAAAGACGCAGGGGCCTCACTCCTCTATTCACAAATAGAAACACTGTAAGTGGTTCTATCTTTTAATATAAGGAGCGATCATAGCATCCCATGTGAACTGACAACATTGTGAATGGCTCTATCTTTTAATAGAGTAGTCATAGAATCCCAGAGTGATACGTTCTGTATAATTGAGCCAAAAGTGCAAACTCTGGGGAATGATAAGATAAGCTTGCTACATTAACTAAGCTGGAGAGGTGTTCTGCAATAGTAAATTTTTGAAGAATGAGGATACTTATTAAATGAGCTTAAAGAGATGTCATATAATTTAAGTGCTAATAAATGCTGGTTTTTAAGTTTGCTCATTTCTGGGGGATGTAAAGATTAGCTGGCTAGCATTGAACAGGCTAGAGAGGTTGTCTGAAACAGTAAATCTTGGAAGATGGGGTGTCACTTATTAAACGGTGTCATATAATTTAAGTACTAATAAGTATTGGTTTTAAAGTTTGCAAATTTGGAGATAACACACCTTGTAATTTATTTTGTTCTAATGAGATTCAGTATTAACTTCTTGCTAAGTACAGCAACTTTGGTCCTTGTTATATTTGACCTCCCCCCCCATCATTCAGGCCACTTGTTCTTGACTTGGTTTCTCTGACACCACTGTACTTTCTGGTTTTTCTTCTAGGTGGATGATTCCCATGACCTCTGACATTCTCTAGAGTCCAGGTTATTCCTGAGTGTTTGCATGCCTCACTAGGGTATAGTGTGGACTTGCCTAATTAGTAACAATAAAATCTTACATAAATGCCAAGTATAATTATGAAGAGGAATTATTTTTGCCTGGGGAGGAACATATCTAGCTGCCTCCAGTACATCTCCACTTGGATAGCCCACTGTCACTTCCAATTCAACACCCATCCATTGTTGTAGCAGAAAAAGCACTTTGGACTTTCACTCAGAAAGTCTGGGACAGGTTTCTAGAGCCCCCTAAGCCTTAGTCTCCTCATCTGTGATTTTACCTGCACTACCTTGGAGGTCTTGTGAGTAGCACCGCATAAGATAATGTACAGCAGGTAAAGCATTTTGTAACTATAAAGTGACCTATTATTATGCCTGAAACTGATTTCACAATTTTCCCCAAAACCAGTTTATTTTCCCAGCTTTCTTTTTTCTGTTAGTGGTACCAGTCAGCCACCATAGGATCTGTGAGGCCAATCAGTAAGCAAAAGATCTTTCCTGCCCATTCAGTAGGTCTCAGGTGGGACCAACAAAGGGAGGCTTGATAAGAGGCAAGTCTATATCTTTATGATGCCAATCAGTGATTAAAGACCTTCCCCATCCACTCGATAGACCTCAGGTGGGGTCAGTTAAGGGAAGCTTGATTAAAGTTTGTTTGTAGACAGGCCTTTACTTACTAGGCACCAAGCCTCAGGCACAAACTCTTTTGATGATTGGAGGTGAAGCCCTCAGGCCCTAAAAAGAGTATCTATCTATATCTATCTATCTATCTATCTATCTATCTATCTATCTATCTATCTATCTATCTATCTATCTATCTATCTATAGCTATAGCTATCTATCTATATCTATATATCTGTCTATCAATATCTATCTACCTATTCATATCTATCTATCTATACCTATATATCTGTTTATCTATATCTATCTACCTATCTCTATCTATTTATGTATATCTATCTATCTATCTACCCACCTAGAAGGTAGCCATAGACCTCAGAATCTGCAGAGAATTCAGAAGTCAGAAGAGAAGCCAGAATTTAGAATTCAGCCCAAGGAGAAGGAGTGGGAACTCTGAGTCAACAGAGCTGCAGAAGGGAGTACTGAGGGGAGAGTGGAAACCAGGGAGCTTCAGAGACCAGAGAACTGAGTTGGGAGAGAACTCAGGCAAGCAGACAGTTAGGATTCATGAGAGATTGTTTATGGGAAGGCCCTAGAAAGGGGGAAGTTTGCAGGATGACTTGGTTCCTTGCTATAATCCTGTGTTATAATTTCCTTGTTGCTACATTGAGGTGGGCTTATTGGTTTTGGAATATAATTACTGCTATATCATATTGGAGTTATTGGTCTTGGGATTTTATCCTCTGGAGTCTAAATAAATATTATACTTCCTCTGCCTTCTACCTAGAGAGTTTTTCATACTTTGCAATTCTGAATGTACAATCATGTCCATGTTCACCCTTGAGGTCATGAATCTTGCCTTACTGATACAGGATCCTAGAATCAGAATTAGAATTATAAAAAACCTCAGAAAACACCTTGTTAAATTCCCTCATTTTATAGGTGAGGAAACGAACTCCAAAAGGCCGCAATGTCAGAGACCAAGAAGGGACTTCAGAGGCCATCTAGTTAAAACCTCCTCACTTTACAGGTGGAGGTTAAATGACTTGGCAAGCACACAAGCAGTAAAGATCATTGCTGGAATTTGAACACAGGCCCTCTGACCGCTGAACCAGTGACCTTTCCCACTGTACCATGAAATGACTTATTCTAGGGCAGGGGTGAGGAACCTATGACCTCAAGGCCACATGCGGCCTCTAGGTCCTCAAGTGCAGCCCTTTGACTGAATCCAAACTTTACAGAACAAATCTTTTTCTTGGCAAAGATACTGGAAGGGATTGCCGTTTACTTTTCCAGGTCATTTTACAAATGAGAAAACTGAGAATTAAGTGACTTGTCCAGGATCACACAGTTAGTAAATGTTTGAGGCTGAATTTGAACTGCAGAAGATGAGTCTTCCTGACTCCAGACCCATTGACAAATGGGGAATTCTCTAAGTCCAGAGAAATTCAGTGACCTCTCCAAGGTCACACAAACAGTAGGTACCAGATCCATTGATGCGTGACCTACAGCTCTGTCCTACATCCCTTTGTACAGCTGCTACTTTATAGAACAGAGCTGATAATTCTTGGATGCTTGTGTGCCTCACTGGGGTGTAATGTGGATTTAACTAATTAGTGACAGTAAAATGTTACATAAATGCCAAGTATAATTATGATGAGAAATTATTTTTGCCTGGAGAGGAAGCATCTAGGCCACTGTCAAGGGAGGAAGATAAATTATAGTTTGTTCTTCCTGGAGCCATGTGGAAGCCAGAACTATTTTTCTGGTCCTTGGAGGGTTTAAAACCTAAGGATAGCTCTATTATACCTGGGGCATAAATAGAAAGGGAGCTCATAGCATCTGGAACTTGTCTTTTTATAGATTCCTTTTTGGTGGCCAGTACGTACTCAGGAAAGACTCAATCATAGAAGTAGTTACTGCCTAGTAATAGTGAGCGAGTCACTTCACCCCTCTGGGCCTTAGCTTACGCAACTAGCAAATGAGAAAATTAGATTAGATGGGTCTCTAAGGTTGCTTCCAGCTCTAAAGCCTATGTATTTGGTTCAGATTTCAATAGAATGTTGTCTTATGAGTAACTCAAATGTCACATGGTCAAAATGGAGCTGACTACCATCCTTTCTACACCCACCCCTCTTCCAAGTTTCCCTGTTTCCACTAAGGGCACCCCTTCTCTCCACCCAGATTCCTAACCCAAGAATCAGCTCCAGCTCTTCTTCCTCTCTATCTCATCAATTGGCAAGTCTTTCCAGGTCTGTTTCCATTACATCTTTTCCATCTGACCCCTTTTCTCCATCAACTAAGCTAAGCGCTTGGATTCAGGACCTCTTTCTTGGACTCTTGTGACCACCTACTAGTTGGGCACCTGCTCACAAGTCTTTCCTTCTTAAATCCATTCCCAACCCAGATGCCAGTACAATCTTCCTAAAGTACTTGTCTGACCTTGGCAGTCACGTGCTTAAAAGGCTCCAGTGGCTTCCCTTTGCCTCTGGGCCAGTTATTCTTAACTTTTTTTTTGTGACATGGACCACTTGGGCAGTCTATGGATCCCTTCTCAGAATAATGGTTGTTTTTTTTTAAAATATTCATCAATTTCGCTTGGGTTGTCAGATTTATTGGCATGTAATTGGGCAGAACAGAATAATGTTTTTAAATGTATAAAATAAAATACCTAAGATTACAAAGGAAAAATTCTACTGAAATACAGTTATCAAAATGTCTTTAAAAACAAGTGCCCAGGTTAAGAATGCCTGCTCTAAGATAAAATTAAAACAACTCAGCTCGGGATTTAAAGATCATCATAATCTGTCTCATAATCATAAGCTTCCCTTTCCAGACTTATCATGCCTTACTCTCCTACATCTCAGAAAAATGGCCTATTTTCTTGTCCCCTGAATCAGGAATGTATTGAGTGCCTACTATGTGTGAGGAGTCCCGGTGCAATCGGGATGAGAGATTCAAAGAATAGGACAAAGCCTTGTTTCTTGCCCTTGCAAGTATTTGGTCCTCAGAGCTGCTCCTGAGTCCAGAGGTTGACTAAGGAATCTGAAGAAAAATCAAAAACAGGAGGGATAATGTAGACAGAGCCCCAGAAATTACAGAGAAGAGACAGCATGAGAAGGAAACAGTCAGGAATCTGGGAACTACACAAGTCTTCCTGCGGTCTTCTCCCCTCTTTCCTTTATTTTGTCATGATGTCTCAGGATTTCACCTCCTGGCTATGGATACTTGCCAGGGAAGATGAAAAAGAGATTGTAGAACTTTAAGTTTCCTACTAAAACCCTGGAGTAATAGAGCCTCCTGAAGGATTAGAGTGAGTTATTAGAAAAGCTTTCTTTCCTTATCATTGAGATGTGAAGCAGGTTTTGTGACTAGAGAAGTGCCTTCGATTGGCTCATCAGTCAATCAAAAATCCATTTCTCCACCAGACTTGAATGGGAAAGTTGTAAAATCCCTGCATATGCTTTCAAGTGGAGAGCAGGAACCCTTCTGCTCCAGGTAATCAGATACTTCCAGAAGTAAGCTGGGTGCTCCCATGAGCCCTTGTTGGCTGGTGTACTATTACAATACTATATACAAAATGAATAGCATTGTTGGGGGGGAGGAGTACTAGCAACTAGGAGGAGAGGGGCAGGAAAAACCTTGTGAAGAGGGTTGTAATTTAGAGTTCAACACCTCCATTTTACAGTTGAGGAAACTGAGGACCAGAGAAATAAAAAAAAGTCACCTGGCCAAGGTCACACAGCAGAACAATTGACAGGCATTTATTAGGCCTCATTCTGGGCTAGACACTATGTTTAAGCATTGGGGATACCAAAAGGAAAAATTAAAAAGAAACTATGACACCAAGAAGTATTTATTTTACTGAAGGACATATGCACACAAGTATTTGTCTGCAAGATACGTACTGAATAGATATAAGATAACCTTAGAAGGGAAGCCATTAGTAGTTGGGGGTACCAGAAAGGCCTAATGTAGAAAGGGAGCTTGAGCTGGACTTTGTAGGAAACTGGGTAGAGATGAGGAAAGAGAGAGCATTCCAGGCTTGGGGGACAGCCAGTGCAGAAGAAATGGCACATCATGCATGAGGAATAGCAATTAGACCAGTATGGACCATAGAGGGGAGGGGAAGAATGTATAAGAAGATTAGAAAGACGGAAAGGAGTCAGGTTGTGAGGAGCTTTATATTTGGTCCCAAAGGGAGCCATTGGATCATATTGACTGGAGAGGGGTGGGGTGTGTGTGGCATGGTTAGATCTCCATGTTAGGAAAATTGCTTTGGCATCTGTGTAAAAGATGGGCTGGAATGGGGAGAGACTTGACTAAAGGAGATTAATTTAGAGGCTATTGCCTTAGTTCAGGCAAGAGGTGATGAGGGACTAAACTGGAGGGGGGTGATTGGCTGAGTGGAGAGAGGGGGACATATACAAGGAGTGCCGTGGAGATAGAAATGACAGGGTTTGGCAGCTGATTGGTTATGTGAGGTGAGTGCAAGTGAAGGTCAAGGACAGCGTCAAGTTTGTCTATCTAGGTGACTGGAATGATAATGGTGTCCTCTACAGTACTGGGGAAGTTCAGAAGAAGACCAGGTTTGGTCTCTCTCACTCCAGTCCATCCCTCACTCAGCTATCAAAATGATCTTCCCAAAGCTTAGGTCTGACCAGTCACCCTCTATTTCAGGGGTGAAGAACCTGCGGCCTTGAGACCTCACTTGGCCCTCTAGGTCCTCAAGCGTGGTCTTTTGACTGAATCCAAACTTCACAGCACAAATCCTAACAAAAAACTTAAACTTTTTATTAAGGAGATTTGTGCTGTGAAGTTTGGATTCAGTCAAAGGGCTGCGCTTGAGGATCTAGAGGGCCACGTGAGGCCTCAAGGCCACAGGTTCCCCAACCCTGCACTAGGCAATCCTGTCTCTTCATTCAGTACAATATGGTTGAAAATGTATGTGCAAAGAATCTTGTTAAAGAACTAGAAGACCTAAGAAAATACTATGATACCTTATGCACTAAAAACTAGGGTAAGAGTGTCATAAATACAGAGATGGAAGCAACCTTCAAGGGACCTGCCTGGTGCAACTCCCTCATTTTACTATTAATAATAATAGCCAGCATTTAAATCTTGCAAGCTACTTTAATACATTATTTCATTTCCACTTCACAACAATCCTGATGGCAGGTGCTATTAATGTGAGTCAGTAATCTTTCCACTGTAGTGATGAATTTAAGTGTAAGTAGCTACTAAGCAAGTATTGTTATTTATTTTGATGTCTGATTTTTTTTAATAAAAGAAGGCCACTTGACTTTAAATTCCTGGACTGCCACTGGTCACTCAAGAGACCTCTTGTCCTGCTCGAGCTTCAATATTTTTAAAAAATTGACTAGCTGGACCGTTGTTGCTCAGTTGTGTCCGACTCTTCATGACCCCACTTAGGATTTTCTTGGCAAAGATACAGGAGGGGGTTGCCATTTCCTTATCCAGCTCATTTTACAGATGAGGCAGAGGCATGCAAAGCAGCCACACCCTGGTAAAACCATCCTGGGAGATGGGGTAAACCAGGTTGAGGGTAGCTGACAGGCCTCAAATCTGTTGGTAAATTTTGGGAGGTCTGCCCCGAGTATGTGAAGACTTCCCCCAGCAGAATGGGCAGTTTAAAACAATTTGTTCCAAAGGCCATGAAGCCTGCTGAAGAAGGCCCTGGGGAGACCTCAGAGCTTGGTCGGACATGGCAGATGCCAAGGTCATCCACTGCATCCCAGGCTGTCACCTGTCATCTTGACTTTTGTCTTGCCACTGGACTTTGATGACTGTAGAAGAGAAAATGAGGCTGATGACTGTGCAACTCTGCCTCACTTAAATCCACTTTGTGCTCTAGTCCAAGCATCAGCCATGGTGTCATTGGGCCTCTTTGAAAATGGAGAACAACAATTTTGTAAGACAGGGATCTGTAAAAATGAGGATAATACTTTTCCTTCCTACTTCAGAGGATTGGCAGGAAAACCAAAAGAGATAATCTAAATGAAGACTGGTAAGACCTATGTTAGTATACTTTTAACCATCTCATTCTTCTCACCATTTTCCAGCAACAGCAGCAGCAAAAGCTAACACCTTAGCTTAGATTAGAAGACCACGACCCTCGAGAGAATGGAACTCAGGATGGTGAGAGATGGAAGCAGGGAAAGGTCCTTGGAAGGGAAGATGGGATGCTGCCAAAGCCTGTTACCGCTATTCATTTTCCTACAGCCATCCCTGTCTTCATATCCCTTTTAGATTATGAAGACCCACCTCAGGTTCATTCAACAAATATTTACCAAGCTGAGTGTCAATTTCCTTTCACAAAATCTACAGTGGGATTGCTCAGATACTTGCTTTTTCTTCTTCCATGGAGACCAGCAGAGGGCAGGAATGGCACACAGATACTCAAGCCCTTCTTTGCCAGTCCAGAAAAAGCACCACAAGGACCTGGGGAAATCTGGGTCGCTCACTCCCTCCAAGCAGCAAGCAAGGAGGGTGCCTGTGGATCGCCTAGGGCCAAGACTGTGAGGCTCCACATGGCAATGGCTATTTAAGCTACCAATAGCCAGAGAATTTTAAAATTATTTTTAACCCATCTAGTGATCAATATTCTGGTTTTTTTTTTAAATATTCTGTCTTGATAAGAAAGAAGTGAATGTATGAAACTGCTTCTGTTTCCTCAAAAAGAAATCTGGTGTGAGGAGCAAAGGAGGCAGCTAGGTTGATCTGTTGATCTCTTATAAGACCAAATAATTCAGAAACTGTATTGATTTGAATGAAAACATACTGGAAACCAGCGCAAACTGAGACTTTTCCTGGATAAGGGAAGATTTAATGAGAAGGCCCCAAACCTGACATTTGATTAGGTCTTTGGTGATTGAATCGAAATCCTACTGTGCACAAGGAGAGCAAGGCTGGAAACTGAAGCTAGTTTCTTCTCCCCACCTCCACCCAAACTCCATCTTTCCTACTTTTCCCCCCATTCCTCTTTGTTCCTGGAAGCTTCATCTTAGTCCATCAATAAGCATTTATTGAGTAACTGCTATGTGCTAGGCATTGTGCTAAACCCTAGGGATTACAAAGAAAGGCAAAAGTCCCTGCTCTCAAAGAGTTTGTAGTATAATGAGGGAGACAGCAAACATACAGAATGCATACAGGATAAATTGGAGATATGATCCACTGAGGGAAGGCTCTAGCATTAAGAGGGATTGCCAAAGGCCTTTAGTAGAAGGTGGGGTTTTAGCTAGGATTTTAACTTGTGGAGATGAGGAGGAAGAGAATTAAATAGTCAATAAGCAGTGTTCTGAGCCCTGCGGTTACTAATAGAAATAAAAATAAAGACAATCCTTGCCCTCAAGGAGTTTACAATCTAATAGGGGAAGACATCACACAAAAGGAAGAAGTAGGAGAGGAGGGGAGAAGGTACCCAGAGAGTGGGCGTGCTGCAGAAATCCGATCGAAGTATGGTTGGTGGGAAATGAGAAGACTGTGCTGGGCTCCCTCTGCTCCTCCTGCTCTCCAGTCAGAGGATATGATCAGAAGGGCAGAGGGTACTGAGGCATGGAGATGGCCATCAAAAATGCATAGAGGCAGGAGGTGGAATATTGTGTGAGAAGAACGGAGAGGATTTTTTTTTAATTGCATTTTAGAGTATGCAGAGGGGTGTAAGGTGTGAGAAGATTATAAAGGCAGGAGAGTGCCAGGTTATGAAAGGCTTTGAAAGCCAGACAGAGAATTGTATGTTTATTCCTTGAGATAAGAGGGAGTCCTTGGAATTTATTGAATAAGGGGTCAGACCTGTGCATTAGGAAGAGTACTTTGACAGCTGAATGGAAAGATCTGAGGTGAGGAGACTCACGTATTCTTTTGCGAAAATTTGCATGGAAGTAACCAGATCCCTAGGCTCAAGGGAGAGGTCCCTACTTGTTTCAGCTTTCGAGTTGGTCAGAACATGCACTTCTCCAGCCACCGGTTGAAGCCTTAGATGACTAAGGCTCAGAAATGATAGTATCTAAACCTGATCTACGGACAAATTTGAGGAAGCTCATTTCTCAAGATAGATAATGATAATTCTTGACTAAATTCCTCCCCCATGCCTTAACATAGCTGAAAGTGAGGTTGGGTGATAGAGAATAAACCCTATGGGGTCTTACCAAGGAGAGAAAGTCTTCAAATATGGGTGTAGCAATGAACCCAGTCTGAGGTATGGCCTTACTGACTTGGAGAGGCTCGTCTCCAGACAGGCTGGCTTCATCATTTAATTTTTATTACAATTTTATTTTTATTCACGGAAATTCATGAAAATCATCCGAAATTTTGCTCTACACATGTAGGAACGTGCCTAGCACTAATGAAATAGATTTTTAAGTCTTGAAGAGGTAATGCCAATGTATTACGTTTCTTTAGTATTTTATTTTTTCAAATCCATCAAACATCCACTCATTGTGTCATTTGACATTCACAACAACTCTGAGACTGATAAGGCAAGTGGATTACTATTCCTGTTTCATAGATTGGGACCTCAAATGGGGTCATGGAGAGTCAGACATGACTGGAAAACAGCTCAACAATAGCAACACAGAAGAGGAAGGCAAGGAGGTCCTTGTGAAAGAGTGCATAACAGAGACCTCCAGGTTCATCTATAGTCTTCTCTTTCTATGGGCAGTGAGGTGGCACAGGGGCGCACTGGGCTTGGGATCAGAAAACTCATCTTCATGAGTTCAAATCTGGCCTCAGACACTAGCTAGGTAACCCTGGGCAAGTCATTTAACCCTGTTTGCCTCAGTTTCCTCGTCTGTAAAATGAGCTGGAGAAGAAAATGGCAAATCAATCTAATATCTTTGCCAAGAAAACCCCAAATGGACTCTCAGGAAGAGTGGCACACAACTGAAACACTCACAACCATAACAAAGATAATAGCTTATAGTAACAAAGCGCTTTCACCTATAAGATTTCATCCTATCAATCACCTTGTGAGCAGAGCCTTAACTAGATCAAGAGCTTTGCTCTGGGGCATTTAGAGGATGGGCACTCCTTTAAAGTAAAACCACCTGAGTTTAGCACCTCAGTTGAGATGGGCAGCTACAGATGGTAGGCTATTTCTGGCCAGGCCAGGTTTCTCCCCAGTCTGTCTTACCTCAGCATTGTCTCAATTTCCTTGTAGAGGCCAATGACCCAAGGGTTTCTGTCCTCAAGCCTGGCGTAGTGTCTCAAAGTCTCAAGGCTTCCACACTCGTCTTTATTTAATTCTTCCTAATGTTATTATTTTATCCTCATAAGTGAAGAAACTTGAGTCTCAGACGTTCCAATTCTAGTCTTCTGATTCCAAACCCAGTGTTCTTTTCTAACAAATGGTCTTTGAGAATGGAGACCCCAAACAATAGGAGTTTTTTAAGAGTATCTACTATATGCCAGGTGCCTTACTAGGCCCTTGTGTACAAAGACAAAAGGAAGACAGGTGCTTATGGTCTACCGAAGGAAATATGCACACAGACAAGGGACAGGGGATGGAATGTGTGATTTCATTGATATGGGTATCCCTTAGAAAAGAAAACTCTTTCTAGTAATGCAGGTTTGCCTTTTCTTGGCAATTTATAATCTTAGAGAGATTACTTGGAGACATGAGAGGTCTTGTGGCTTGCCCAGGGTTATACAACCAGTATGTATTAGAGACTGGCCTTGAACCCTGGTCTTCCTGGTTCTCATGCTTGCTCTCTATCCACTGTACCACACTGCCTCTCTGAGAGATAGTTGTACACAGATAAATACCATTTTTTAAATGTATATAATATATATTCAAATCAAATAGGGAGGGAGAGTGGGACAGGACCTGTGATTTCATTAGTATAGGGAATTGACTGTACAAATGCAGGTTGGTGCTGTCCCTGCAGTTTATAGTCTTAGAGAATTGTCTAGAACATTTAGAGGCTTGTGTTTGCCTAGGGTCACACAATGTTCAACAGACAGGACCTGAATCTGGGTCTTTTTGACTTCCAGGCTGGCTATCCAGACTCTACATCTGATTGCTTCTGAAAGTTAAAGCTTACAGTGCAGCACTCTGGGGAATGTCCCTGTCCATGTATCAACCAGGTCTGATCCTGCTTAGCTACCAAGATAAGATGAGATAGGAAGCATTTAGGGGCCAAATTACACATATCTATATCTATCTATGTGTATATATACACACAAACATATATACACATATATATGTTCAAGTATTAAATTGTACACACTATCTTTTATATACAAAATGGTTTCTTGGGTGAATACTAAAAACTGGGAGAAATCAAGAAAGACCTCCTGAAGGAGGTGGCATGTGAACTGAGCCTTCCACCAGAAGGAGATTGAGTAATTTGCTCAGGGTACCTGAACCAATCAGGGACAGAGCTGGCATCATCTCTTGCCATTTCTACTAAACCAGGGAAAGCTTCCCATTGGCCCTTCTGTTCCATCCTCCTCCTCCCACCCCACCCCCATCTCCAAAGCTTTGTTCATACCTGGAAACACAAGCTTTCCTTCTTTGTATTCCTCCCCATCCTCTCCTCATCCCAAAAGGGACAACAAAGTGGGAGGAAGGGAGAGAATACACTAAAGATTTCCTGTCCTGGAAAAAAACTAGCAGGCTGGAGGGAAGCAGGAACCACGTATAACAAGGTCATTCTTTCCAGATCAGACTTTTAACGTCCTAAGAAGCTGTATCTCTTGAAGTTGGCATCCATTCCAAGACCACCCTCCCCATCCCACCCCACACGACAGCAGGGGCTGGATGCCGCAGAATCCCCAAAAGCTATCTCTGAGCTGACATTGTCCAATCCCAGCCCAGAGCTTTCCAGGGAAAGATGTGGGCTGCTGCCTAAGCCAGCAGCAACCAGAGATGATGTTAGCAGAAACAGAAAAAAATGGCCTGGGGCTCAGGACTCAGAGACTTCTTCTTGAAAGCTGCCTCCTCTTCTGTGACCTGGGGAGCTGATGAAGATCTGAACATGGGAACGTGGCTGGAGCCCAAGCAAAGGTTTGGGTTTCCCGTCTGAAGAAAGGGTAGATTCCATAACAGAAAAAGAAAAGAAGAGAGGAGAGGAGAGGAGAGGAGAAAAGAAAAGAAAAGAAAAAAAAGAAGAGAAGAGAAAAGAAGAAGCCCACCGTGGAGACAGAAGGCAGTGCTGAGGAAACAGGCTGGGGTTGAAGCAGGTGCCATCCTCTTGGTTTTATCAGTAAGTGTTGGCTGAGCACCTACTATGCGTACTGCAGGCAGACAGCATTTCCACGTCAGTCAAACACTAGGTGTCTAAGCCTAGGACAATCCACATGACCTCTCACTGCTCCAGGTGACTCTGAGATTGTAAATTATAAATTACAAATAAAGCGCAATTTCTGGGGTAGCCTCAGGGGCTTGGGGATTCCTTTACCTAGGAGGCTCTAACCACACCTGCTGCCAGGCCCCTAACCCCCACCTCGTTTGGGGCTGGTAACTAGCTCTCAGGTTCCATTTAACCCCTTCATATCAATAGCTTTTACAAAGGGATATTTGCTTAGAAGACTTACCTAGAACAACTGAAAGCATTTTCCCAAATACCTCCAGGGCGTATTCTCTCCTATCTCTAGGAGGAGTACACTCCAAATTTTGCTCAATTTCAATTCAGTAAATATTCATTAAGCTCCTATTCTGTACCTAGTGGAGTGCTAAGCCCTGGGGAGACGAAAAGAGCCAAAAGACAATCCCTGCCCACAAGGAGCTTAAAATCTAATAAAGACAGCATGGGAACAATGCAATTAGGGGAGCATTCCATAGATTCATAGCTAATGCTTTAAGTGTCGATTAATACCTTAGCAAAGATGAGTCAAGAACAAAAATGGCAGATACCAGGGATACTGGGAGAAAAAAAAGCAAACATTTATATAATCCTTACAATGTGCCGGGCGCTATGCTAAAGGCTTTATGGTTATTATCTAATTCGATCCTCACAACAAACCTGGGAGTTAGGTGCTACTATTATGCCCTTATTATAGTTAAGGAAACTGAGGCAAACAGAGGGTGCCCTGGCTAATAAGGAGAAAGGATAGTAAGTGGGGAAAGGGGAAGGTGCCTAGTCACCACCATCCTCAGTGACACAGAGCCTGGTTGTTAGCAATTACTCACATTTATGGATGTCAATGTTTAAAAGCATTTATTAAGTAAGTACTTCTGAGGTTCCTGGACAGCAGGAAGCAGTTGTTTAACAGATTGTGTCCAGACATAGAGAGAGGATTTGGAGAAGAGAAACTTGACAGGATTTAGAGTAACAGATTAGAGAAAAAGAGGCTGGGTGGGACCCAGCAATTTACAACTCTGGTGTTTCTGCACCCAGGGAGAACATTCTACCTACTTTCCCACAGCACCTGGCAGGGTACTCTTAGTTGGAGTGGGAGGCTGGACAGTGTCCTTTGCATCCTGGGGAAGACACAGACACTGAGGAGAGATAAGCGGGAGGCCAGTTCTGGGGAGGCTGTCTTGGAAGGGTAAGACTGGAGGGATAAAGAGTGGTAAGATAGAGTGAAGAGGTCGGCCCTGCATAATCAGTGCCCTAGGGAGAAGCTGCCCTGTCCTGCCACAGTTACAGTTCTACGTCCAGGGCAGAATTAAAGACCGCTGTATCAGGATCAACAACAAGGGTGGATTAATGGCAACCTGGAATCTAAAGGTGAAGCTGGTCAGGGTTAAAGGACCTTGTAAACCTGGCTGTTCTGGAAGTAATGGAGATTTTACAGTATGCCAGCAGCCCGCAGAGTGATTTTTATCTGAATCAAGCTTGTTTAAGTAATGAGGCTGAGTGTAACTGACCTTCCTGCCCCTGACCCAGCTTCTACCCATTCTTACTGGAATAATTCCCAGTGTGAGCAGGGTTTAGGATAGCCAGAAAGAGAACAAATTGGGAATCCAGCCGGATTTGAGCATGGGGTGTGGGTGTGATAACGGGCGTGAAGTAATGCGGCAGCCAGAGGGCTGGTCTCCCATTCTGGCCACCAGGGGATTCGTTTCACCGAGTATTTCTTGATCACCTACTATATACCTCAGGCACTGTGCCAGGTGCCAGGGGATAGTCTCTGCCTTCAAGTAAAGTACATTCTGCTGGGGAGAATTTGGGATTTGAAGGACGGTGTGCAGTATAGAGGGTTGGTGGGCAAACGGTCTCTAGGGAAATGCTGTGGGATAGACGGGAGTGCCCCAGCCTGGACGCTAGCTAAGATTCTCAGTATAATCTACAAGGGGATTGGCTGTTTTGGTTTTGTCTGGCATGAGTGTCCAGCACTTGGCTTTTAATAAATGCATCTTGGATTGGAAGTATCAGATTGAGAAGCAGAGGCCCATCCTTCTCTGCTGCTGTGACCAGCCCATGCCTAGGGCATTATTGTTCTGTGGAGGAATCCCTGAAATCAGAAGCAAGGACTGGTGCTATCTCTATAGTAGAAAGAAGTTCTAGGTATAGAGCGTGGCCTGTTAGAGTTCTAATAAACTAGCATGGAGGTGACACAGTGGGTAGAGCCCTGGGCCTGAAGTCAGGAAGACTCATCTTCCTGAGTTCAAATCTGCTCTCAGACACTTACTAGCTGTATGACCCTGGGCAAGTCACTTAACCCTGTTTGCAAATGGCAAATCACTTCAGTATCTTGGCCAAGAAAACCTCAAATGGGGCCACAGAGAGTTGGGTATGACAATTATTTCTAGATAAGGAAAGCCACACAGAGAGGTTAAGTGATATGCCCCTGGCCACACAATGAGGCAGGAACCACCTTGAGATAAATAAGGTAGAAATACCTTTTCCCTCTGGTCTGGAGAGCTAAAGGGTCCTTCGGGGTGTTTCTCAGAGTGCCCTCCCTTCTCTGCTCTGACTCCTGGCTCCCCAGCTCCCCTTAGGAATCAGCTCCAATCCTACCTTCAGGCCTTTCCTGTTATTTCTTCCCTTCCTGCCCCCTCAGTCCCTTTCCTCCAAAATTGTCTTCTCTAACATACACAGTTATTTGCACATTCTCTCCCCCAAAAGAGTGTGGGCTGCTTGAGCTCAGTGACTCTATTTGCCTCTCTTTGTACCTCTAGGGCCTGGCACATAGCAAATGCTTAACAAGTTCTTATTGACTGAGAAAGGGAAGGTACATGGGCAGATAATCTGGCTGCTTAGGGCTCAGAGGAGAGAGGCTTGTACTCAGTTCTAGCCCTAAATCTCTTATCTTATGGCTTCATTTTATCAGGGTAAAGACAAGTTTAGCACAGTGCCTGGCACACACTAGGTATACTTCTTGACTTTGCAAGCCCCTGCTGGAATAGCCTAGTGCTGGATTTTGGGAGAGCCACTGGTATCCAGCAGCAGGCCAGAGGATGAAGACTGTGGTCACCAAAACCATGTCACATGAAGGGTATTCAGAGGATCTGGAAGGTGTTTAACCTGGATGGTGCATGTGGTGGTGGGACTCACTTGTGAATCTTCCTTTCATTTCTCTCCGTCCCAGATCAGCTGAATCAGATCATCTCTGTGGCCCACTGTGCTGCCTGTCACCCCTTTGCCCCCCAAAACCGGAATGAGAACATTAGCGCTGAACCAGTCTATGTGGCTCCATTTTCCTGATGCTCAGGCATTGAGATAGAGATGCACAGAATCTCTAGCAAATCTTCCAGGCATCAGAAAAAGGAACTCATGGTCCTACATCCCAGGAGCCGATTCTACCCGTCAGGCAACACATGTGAACCTCTCCCTGATCCATCCCAGAGCCAGAGGAGGCAGAGCAGACACTCACCCCTTTCCTTCCGTTTTCAATGCTGGCTCATTTCTTTCTTGTTCTTCCCTATTATCCTCCCCTCTGGGGAAGGCTCATTTCCCCCTCCTGTACATGATCCAAGACTGACTGGCCCAATTCGGGGCAAACTTATCCAGAAAAACAATAGGAGGGAGATGGGGAGCTGCCAGTCCTCGGCTAAGTAGCTCCCCTGACTGTAGACAAGAGGTGGGGATGCTCCCCCTATGTGTCTGATGTCTGTCCCACTGCTAGATCTAAAAGGACCTTCCAACTTCCAATTTCTATGATCCTATAATCCTCCGGCTTTTACTCCCCACTGTCCTTCTGAGGCCAACTCAAGCCCTGTCTTCTCCAGAACTCCTTCCTGATCTCTGTTTCAAAACTTACTGCTCTGATCGGCTGCACTCTTTTGTCGCTTAGGAAACTGAATTGTATTCAATTCCTGTTCATGCTGGTTTATCTTGTCTCTGAAACTGGATCCTGAGCTCCCTCTGTAGAAAGGCAACTTGGCTTATTTGTTGATATTTGTTAAGTAAATTGAAAAAAATTAATATTATTTAAAGATGCAGCTTGGGGTAATGGGTGGCTGTGCTGGATTTAGGATTGCTCGGAGGCCAGGAAGGTCTGGGCTCAAATCCCACCTGTGACACCATGAGCAAAAATCACTTAATTCCTCTGAGCCTCAGTTTTTTTCATCTGAGCAACAGAGCTAAAAATGCCTGTGGTGCCTGTGTCTCTTGTAGGGCAGTTGTGAGGCTTAAATCAGATGTTCTTTGCACAAAGTTCTTTGCAAGCTTTACAGCTGTAGTAGAGAGTGTTCCAGAAGTCTTTGTGTAGTTTTAAACTTTAATAATTTTAGTCTTACTAGCTTAAAACTACAGGAAGACTTTTGGAACACCCCGTGTGAAGGTCAGTTGTGATTATCCTCCTGGGCTGACCCGAAGTATGGTGCCTTGCCCTAAAAGCTGCTCTACAAATGTTTACTGATGATCAGTCCTCCTGTTTAAGGGAGCAAATACAACCACTAAGGTCAAAAAAGAATTCCTTCAACCTACAACACTTAACAATAATAATTAATTACAATAGTAGCGATAATTAGACAATTTATAGAAACACACTTATATCATTTTACATGGGGCACCTTCAAAACAATACATAGAGGGGGTGCAAGTGTTATTAGTCCTGTTTCACATATTTGGGAAACTGAGCCTCAGAAAAGTTGAATATGACTTGGGGATCCATGACTAGCAATAATGATAGTTGATTTTATGTAGCATTTTCAGGTTTTCAAAATATTTTGCATGCATTCTCTCATTTGACCCTCTGTAAGGAGCCAACAGAGTGGGGAGTTAGACCCCACCTTTGTTCTGACTCTACGGTGAGAATAAGTTCAGACTTACACAGTGCTTTGAGGTTTACAAAACCACTTGCAATAACCCTGTCAAAAAGTCCAAGGCCATAAACAACTTATTAAATACTCGCTTTGTACTAGGCTCTTCCTCCTTCCCTCTCTGTGCTAAGAGCTGGGTATATTAAAAAAAAGCTAAAAAATTTTTGATGGGGGAAGTCAATACGCAAACAGCTCTGTACAAATGGCAAATATACAGGAAAAAATTTGAGATAATCAATGAAGGGAAGGAACTAGAATTAAGGGGGAAATGGGAAAGGCTTCTTGCAGAAGATGGGAATTTAGCTGAGATTTAAAGGAGGCAGAGAGATATCTTGAGATGGTCACTGAAAAGACATAGAGTGGGGAGATGAAGCACCTTGCATGAGGAGCAGCAAGGAGGCCATTGTCCCTAGATCAGAGTCAGAGGAAGGGCATGAAATATAAGACTAGCAAGGTAAGAAGGTGCCAGATTAGGAAGGGGCCAGACACAGTTTTATATTTGATCCTGGAGGTAATTTAGAGCCACTAAAGTTTATTGAATTGGGGGTGATATGGTCACACCTGCCCTTTAGGAAGATTATTTTGATAGCTGAGTGAAAGATGGACTGGAGCAGGAAGAGGCTTGAGTCAGGGAGACCAATCAGAAGGAGTCTGTGTATGAGGTGATGAGGGCCTGAAAGAGAGTGGTGGCAGTATCAAAGGAGAAAAAGAGACATATACATGAAACGTTGAAAAGACAGGATGCAGGGGCAGCTAGGTGGCGCAGTGAATAGAGCACCAGCACTGGAGTCAGGAGGACCTAAGTTCAAATCCGGCCTCAGACACTTGACACACTTACTAGCAGTGTGACTTTGGGCAAGTCACTTAAAAGACAGGATCCTCAGGACTTGTTAACAGACTGGATATGTGCAGTAGGTGGTGTAATTACCATTATCCCCATTATACAGACAAGGGAAACTGAGGCTCAGAAAGAGAGGATTTGCCCAGATTTACACAATTAGGAAAGGTGAGTCAGGATTAAAACCCAAGTCTCCAGGATCTAGGTTCAGTGATCTTCCCACTGTGACATCATTTTGAAGTCTCTCTTCACTGATTCCTTCTCTGCATTTCAATACTCTCTTCCCCCACTCCCTTCTCTTTTTAAATTTGGCATCAAACATCTCAAAATCCTTTCCTGGGATGCATTCCCGTCTCAGACTATTGCCTTAATCTGAAGGTATGTTTGTGGGAGGGCTACCTATCCTGGCCCCACTACCTTCCTCATCCACCAAGAAGCAGCCAAGACTTCTCATTCTCGAGTTCTTGGCTGTTCCCTTTAGTTTCTTCTTGTCTTAACTTTACCAAAGCTCTGCCAACCTCCCCCTCCACACCTGATGGCAAACCTTGCTTGGTTCTCAGCCACACTCTTGATACGACTCTTCTGGCTTCCAAATCAGCTGTCTTTTTTCCCCTCCTCATTAGTGGGAAACATCCACAGAGCCTGGATCTGCAATTTACCACCTGGTACTTTCTTTTCTCCACCTGGGTCGCCTCTTTCTAGCATCTCCTGCAGCATCATTGTCTGGATTGTGCATTTATCACTGGTCTTGAGCCTTCTGTCGTTTTTCTTTTCATGCATCTCTCTTATTCTTCCTACCAGATTATAAATTGCATGGGTGGGGGATGTGTGGCAGAGATGGACTTTTGTCATAGGACCATAGATTTGGATAGTGGAAGGGCCTCTAAGGCTGTGAGGTCCAAAATTCTCACTTAAGGAAATGAACAACAGAGAGAGATTAAGTGATACACCTAAGTCACACAGCTAGTAAGTGTCTGAAGTGAGATTTGAACTTTCCTGATTCCAAGGCCAGCTTTCTAACTATTGTAGCTAGGTGGCATAGCAGATAGAGTGCTCGATTTGGAGTCAGAAAGACCTGAGTTCAAATCCTGCCTTAGACACTTACTAGCTGTGTAATGACAGACAAGTTGCTTAATTTCTCTTAGGTTTAATCTCCTCATTTGTAAAATGGGACCGACAATAGTGCTTATCTCCTAGTGTTGTTGTGAGGAGCAAATGAGACAACATAGCTAAAGTCCTTCGTAAATCTTCAAGAGCTATATACGTATTATTATTAATTTATCATTATTACACCAGTAACCAGTTCTCAGAGATTAAGGTTAAGACCAAACTCTTGTCCTCAGGGCCCCTTTACACATTTAAAAATTATTGAGTACTCTAAAAGGTTTTCATTTACATGGGTTATATATATTAATATTTACTTAATTAGCAATTAGAACAATATTTTTATCAATTTCTTCAAAAATAACAAACATATTACACATTAATATAAATAACACGTTTTAATAAAAACAGCTTTTTTCCAATACAAAAAAATTAGTGAGAAGAATGGCATTGTTTTATATATTTTTGCAAATCTCTTTAATGTCTGGCTTAATAGAAAACAGCTACATTCTCTTACCTTCTTCTGCCTTCATTCAATGTGTTACAATACATTCGAACAGACTGTTTGTGCCTGACCTGTGGTAAAACCTTCCCAGCTCCTATTGGTCTGACCAGCCACAGTTGGACACACTGTACATCGACCCCAACATAGTGATGCCATTTTGGTCCTCTTTGAATTGGGTTGTTCTCTTTTGGCCAGGAAGCCTGAGGGTCTTCTCCTCCTAGTTTGATTTTTTTTTGAATTTTGATTAAAGGGGCCATCCCTTGATTAACTTCTTAAAGAGGCCTATTCACTCAATTTACCTCACTCAAAGTGAGAACCTGAAAAGACCTTAGCCTGAAAGGGCCAGGGTCTCCCAATGCATCCTGGGCCATCTCTAGTCATCCTGGTGAATATCAGGCCGTTGGACCCAGATGGCTCTGGAGGAGAAAGTGAGGCTGGTGACCTTGCACGGCAATCCCTCACTCAAATCAAAGTCAACTGCAAGTCATGTCATCATTTCCCTGATGTCATGGTCCTCCTCGAGAACAAAGGACAAACACAACAACAACAAGCTATTGTTGTTAGTCCTTCCTTCTAGAAGAGGACCAGTGACATCACCAGGGTGATGTCGCGACTTGCAAGTGAATTGGACTTAAGTGAGGCAGAGCTATGCAGAGTCATCAGCTTCACTCTCTCCTCCTGAGTCATTGGAGTCCCGTAGCAAGACACAGGTGAAGATGACTGGCAATGGTCTCGGATGTAATGAGAGAGACTTTGACCTTTTGAAGCTAAGATCTTTCCCAGCTCTCAGCTTGAGGCAATGCCCATTCATTAATTGCTGGCTAGTTAAGAATGGAGGCAAAAGATGACCTAGTTTGCCTTCACAAAAGAATCAGTCTGGGAGCTACTTCACTAAGTCTTTAAACCCAAATCTCTCTGGCTTTCACTGATTGACCAATAATTGGTCCCAGCCCAAGCCTCATTTGTTCACTGTTTGGATTTTGGTGGCTCAGAGTGAATGTAAATAGCAATTGTTTCCTGTTCCTCTTTGAACACAACTAACTACAATATATTATTTTAATTAAAATATAGGAAGAAAAGCCTTACCCAGACATGTTGTTGGAAGAAGGAAGCATATTTTAATAAACAAATAACTTCTTATCATTATTATGAAAATACTTTTAATTTCATGGACTCTGTGTAAGAGTCCCAGGATGCCCCAGGGTCCTCAAATAATACTTTGAGATCCATTACATTATATGATGCTATCTTTCTGTCTCTGTATCCTTCAGGCACATAACACATGCCTTTTAGATCCTAGGTGCTTGGAAATTACTCACTGATTGACTAGTTTGATTCCACCCAAATCCAGCTATGAGTTCATCTTAGTCAATGCATCATGGTGAAGGTAAAGATCTATTAAAAGTTTCAGGAAACCTGGGCCTCCCTCTCTTAGAAAGGCATGAACTAAGGTTCCCCTTCCTCTTGAAAACAGGGTATGGAATAGTAGATAGACTTAGTATATAGATATAGTGGTCTCATCGTGTGACCTTAGGCAAATGACTTAATCTGAAAAAGAGGTAGTTGAACTTAATGACCTCTGAGGTTTCTTCCAGCTGCAAACCTCTGATCTTATGAAGACTGCGTCTGGTGGGATATACACTGTGGATACACTGGGATGTACACAGTCCTTGCCCTAAGGGAGCTTATGGTCCAACTGGGTGAGTCCTTTGACTTTTCAAATGTGGACAAAAGCATGAACATCCAGCAGTAACTCTTCATCACTGGAGAATATGGATAGTAAGAGAAAATTTGGAACTCAAAAATTTTTTTAAATGAATGCTAAAAATTGTCTTTATACATAATAGGAAAAATACTGTTTAAAAAGAAAAAATGAAAAAAATATAAGCTGTATTAAATTGCTTACATCTTAGGGAGGAGGGAGGTGAGGGAAGGAGGGAGAAAATTTGGAACTCAAAATTAAAAAAAAAATGAATGTAAAAAACAAAGCATATAAGTGGGGCTGTAGGGGGAAGAGCCGGAGGGCTTAACTGTACTTTTCTTAACATGAGTGATACTTTCCCAACCCTTTAGTTTCTAGTCTGAGGCAATTTAACTTAATGAATGCTTGTTGGATTGAATTGTATTAAACATCTATTAAGTGCCTACCATATGCAAGGCAGTTTGATAGATGATAGAGATGCAAAGACTAAAACTGAGCCTGTCCTCAAGAAGCTTATATTCTACCTATTTTGAAAACTGTTATGATTCTTATTCACCAAACTGATTCTAATCCAGTTCCAAAGTCCTTTCTCTTCCTCTTGCTGATCTTTCAAAAGTCCCATTACATGAACAGACTTCACATAATGATAATTACAGAGGAAAAAACCAACTCTGAGAGCATTGAATTGATTTTAATTAGTATTTTATTTTTTGTCCTGACTTCTCTACCCACTGCACTCACAACCATACCACTTCCTGTCACAAGGTAGAGGAGCTAGGATCCATACCCAGGTTTCCCAACTCCTAATCATTCCATTCAATGAAATTTAGGAAACATTTATTACAGGTCTAGCCTGGCACTTTGATAGACACTGGGGGAGGGGGAGAGGGGGGGTAACAAAGATGAATAAGATATAAGCCTTGAGCTTAAGGAGTTTACAGCCCAATAGGGTTGATCATTCATATATGTTTAGCATTTTATAGATAACTGATAATATATAATGATATATCATTTCTATTTAATTATATATAATTTTACAGATAAAGAAACTGAGATTCAGATGAAATAACTAGGTGTTTCATTGCCACAGACTGACATGTACACAAATAATATGATACAAAATGGAATCTAAGAGAGATGGGGGAAAAGTGTAATGGGGGAGGTCTATGCTCCAGACCCCTTAGACAGATAGCATCTCTCTGCTTTGAGGATCCTAGGGAGCTGTTTCCAAGAAAATCATGATGATATATAAAGTAATTGCCTTAGAGGAACAGACTATGGAGAATGAGTAGATATTCCATAACTGGTTCTGGTTGGCTAACTGTGTTTTGAAAAATAGGCTATTTGATTGGCTACAGAGGCATTCGAAGAGTCATGGGGGCAGGGAGATCAACCAAGATGGCAGAGTAGAGGAGCAAAAAATAGGCCAGTGTGTCTGGACTGCAGAGTGAGTGGGGGGAGTGGGGCAAGTAATATATAAGAAGACTGGAAAAATGTGAAAAGCTTTAAATTCCAAATACAGGAGTTTAGATAGATTAGACAGACAGACAGACAGACACACAGATAGACAGCTAGACAGAGAGATAGGTTAGACAGACACATAGATGGATAGACAGATAGATTAGACATATAGATGGATAGACAGCTAGATAGATGGATAGAAAGATAGATGAGATAGGCAGACAGATAGATGAATAGAGAGAAGTGATAGATAGACAGAAGGATAGAGAGATAGATACATAAATAGACAGACAGACAGATAGATAGATAAATCAAACAGGCAGATGGATAGACAGTTGTATAGATGATAGATTAGAAAGATAGATGGATGGATAGACAGATAGATGGATAGATAGATCAGACAGCCAGACAGATAGGTGGGTAGACAGACAGATGGATAGAGACAGAGAGATGATAGCTAGATAGCTAGCTAGCTAGCTAGCTAGCTAGATAGATAGATAGATAGATAGATAGATAGATAGATAGATAGATAGATAGATAGATAGAGACTGCTTGAGGTAATGGGAGAACCAGTAGAGTTTGTTAAGCAGTGAGGTAACATGGTCAAACCTGTGCTTTAGGAAAGTTCCTTTGGCAAGAGAGTGTAAGGTAAATTGGAAAGGGGGACAGCCTTTAAGCAGGGAGACATTTAGAAGCTATTGCAATAGTCTAGGGAAAGGTAACAAGGGCCTGAACCAGGGTGGTGGCTATGTTAGTCCAGAGCAGGGGGACACATGTACGAGAGATGGCGTGGAGGTAGAAATGACAAGATTTGCTGACTCATTGGTTATTTGGGGGTGAGTGGCAGTGAGGAGTTGAGGATGACACCAGGGTTTTGAACCTGGGTGACTGGGAGGATAATAGTACTTTCAACAGTAACAAGAAGTCTCTTTCAGGTGGTAAAAAGTAGATTTTTTCTATTTCTGCTTTACTCTCTTTTTCTAGAACTTCAGGGCAGTTTTCCTTAATAATTTCTTGTAATATCGTATCCAGATTCTTTTTTTGCTCAAAACTTTCGGGTAGTCCCACAGTTCTGGTAAGTGGAATGGTAGGTTTGGAGGGTGGGGGGAGAAGCTAAGGTAATAGGGCTAGGGTAAAAAGAGAGGCTGAGGAAGGAAGTAGTGAGTAAAAATAAGATGGAGGGAAAGTCACAAATAGTAATTATAACTTCAGATGTGAATGGGAGGTTTATAGCAGCTCTCTTTGTGGTGGTAAGAAACAGGAAACTGCAGGGATCCCCATTAGCCGGGGAATGGCTGGACAAGCTGTGGTATGTGGTTGTGATGGATACTACTGTGCTATAAGAAATTATGAGCTCCCTGATCTTAGAAGAACATGGAAAGATTTGCATGAAATGATGAAGAACAAAGTGAGCAGAACCAGAAAAACATTGTACATAGTAACAGCGATCTTGTTTTAAGAATGACTTTGAGCAACTGAGTCATTTTGACTATTATAAACACACAAATTGAAAGTAAAGGACGTATGAAGAAAGATGCTACCTACATCCACAAAAGAGATGATCAATAGAAGTATGTATAGAGTAATTTTACACACACACACACACACACACACACACATGCACACATATACACACATACACATTTGTGTCTAATGGTAGCCATCCCTAGGGTGGGGGTTGTGAAGGAGGGAAGAAAGAAGAAAAAAAAAAGAAATTTACATGATAACTTTGTTGTATATTTGGAGGGAATAGAAAGTTGTACACGGTAGATTTGCAGTTTCATGTGCAATCATCTTTTTTATTGTGCTGCATTATGAAAATGCTTGCTTTGTTCTGTGAATTGAAAATAAAATAAATTAAAAAAACATTAACAAGGGAATTAGGAAGAGGGGAGGACTTAGGGGGAAAGAAATGAGGTCTGTTTTAGACATGTTCAGTTTTAGCTGACTGCAAGACATTCAGCAGTTGATTTAAGACTAGAGCTTAAGAGAGAATTTGGGCTGGATATAGAGATCTTAGTAAGTTCCCTTTAAGATTACTCCTAATTTATCTTATATATAGTTTGTTTGTACATAGTTATTTGGGTCAGCTACGTGGCACAATGGATAGAGCTCCAGGCCTAGAGTCAGTAAGACTTGAGTTCAAATGTGGCCTCAGATGCTTACTAGCAGTGTGACCTTGGGCAAGTCACGTAATCCTGTTTGCCTCAGTTTCCTCATCTGTAAAATGAGCCGGAGAAGGAAATGGCAAACCACTCCCGTATCTTTGCCAAGAAAACCCCCACATGGGGTCAAGAGTAGGACACAACTGAAAAATGACTAAACGGCAGCAAACCTCCTTGCAAATACATTATTCTCCCCACTGTATCATGCTGCTTCCCCCTTTATCGTAATGATTTCCAGTACATCTTTTTTCCCTTTAGGTTTTAAACGTCTTGAGAGCTGGGCTTTTGTGGCATCAATCCACATACCCAGTACCTAGCACAGTATCTTGCCCATGTTTATTGAATAAATGACTAAATGAATGGAAAGGAAGTAGAAGGAAGCATGTGGCTGCCCACAGAGAGGGGATTTTGGAGCAGTTACTTCCCATCCCCTATCACTGGAGAGAAGATGAATGAACCAAACGCAGCATTCATCTGCCTGCAGCTCCCCTTAAGTGAGAAACACTTTCATTGATAAAAAGAAAATTGAGTTGGAATGTGCAGTCAGTCACAAACCCCTCAAACAGTCCTCTGCATGAGAGGGTGAAGGAAAAACACAGCCCTCAGCTAAAAATCCGCACCTCCTCCCTCCCCCCGGTCCCCAGGTTTCATTGGCCCACAGCTCACAATGTTTGGAGAAGCTGTCACTGGGGAGAGAGGAAGGCAGCAGAGAGTGCAGGAAGCCAATAGGGAAAGAAGGAAAGGCATAGAAATGGAAGCAATGATGGAGTGGGGTGGGAGGGAGAAATGTTTCTAAAGGGGAGGGGGCAGGTAAGGGAAGAGATGAGGGGACTGCAAACTTTGGCATCAGCTATCCCAAACATGTAGGAAGCCTGGGCAGGAAGTCAGAAAGGTCTCTAAGAGAAGAAAGCTCCCTTGATTTCTGGCATGTTCCCTGGGGGAGCTGGAACACACAGAAACAAGACGGTCCAATTCCCAGCCCCTCTCAGTGGAAGCCCCTTCCAAGCTGGGAGAGCTTGGAAGGGGCTTGGAAGAAACGAGATGACTTGTTCCTCCCCTAATGGCTAAATCTCGATAAAAATTAGGCAAAAACCTGTAGAGAGGAGGGAGAAAGAAAGAGTTCCGTGGAGGAGGTGGGGAGAAAACCACACAGAGGGGTGGGGGGAGAGAATTTGAGGAGAAGAGGATGCGACAGGGAGGAAGCCTCAGGAGGAGAGGGAGATGGAAAGTCAGAGATGAGATTAATCCATGTCACGGAAGAGTGAGCAGGATACAAACAGGGCTCCCAGAAAGGCAGGAGGGGGCCGGGAAGGAGGGAGGGCAAAGTGGTGGTGATGGACAGGAGAGGGGAGCTGGAGAAAATGAAGAGCAGGAAAGGGGCAAGGACAAGAGGCTGCTGGGGCACCTGGTGGGCCAGGCAGAGAAGTTGGAAGTTATGATTTAATTGGGTAGCTCCTGGCCTCAGGCCACCAGTGACCACTTCATGCCTGCACTTGAGATGGCTCTTAATTGGACTGAAAGCCAGCTTTGGGGGTTTTCCTCTGAACATCCACAAATGCTCAGCTTGGTCGAGCCTGCACTCTAGTCCCTGGATACAGAGCAGGCCTTTTATTTATTCTGTCCAGCTGTCCTCCTCTTGATGTCTCAGTGAAACCCTGTGATAGCTGTTCTTATTGTCCCACGGGGTTAGAACTAACCCCAGAATCCTCTGTACGGTCACAGTGAGAGCTGGAGAGGCTCTGCCTTAAGAACAGGCAGACTGAGTACCTGCATGCTCTAATAGCAGAGGCTCCAATATGACACCTGCCAAAACAATACCTCCCTACCCAGGTGCCAGTGGTGCCTGAAATCCTACTATTAAATAGTTATTACTTTTGGCTAAGTATTTCTCTCTTTTAAAATGCACATGTCCCTGGGAACTGATTCACTAACAATATAGTAAGTGTTAATTTCTTATAAGATATTTGGAATGGAAGGGACCTTGGTGATCTAGTCTACCGTGTGTGAGATGGGAAAACTTAGACACATGCCCAGGACTGCAAAACTAGTCTGTGGCAGAGCCAGGATTAGAATCCTGGTCTCCTGACTCAAACAAGGACCTTCCCCACTATACTGTGCTGTCTCTGATCGCCTATGGCTTCTGTAGGTAACAAGAGAACCATTGGGTGCTCGGGAGAGGTGTGCCAGCATGACAGAAGAAAAAGGCTGGAGGAAGGGGAAGCAGGAAGCAGCAGGGGCAAATTGGGCCACCATCATAATGTGGACAGGACCAGTCTGCTCCAATGACCTTCCACTGATTTGTTGAGGCAGCTAGGGGCCGCCACAGCACACAGAGAGCTGGGCCTGGGAGTGAGGAAGAGCTGAGTTCAAATGTAACCTGAAATCCTTATGAGCTGTGTGACCCTGGCCAAGTCACTTAACTTCTGGCTTCAGTTTCCTCATCTGCAAAATGGCAATAATGATAGCCCCTACCTCCCAGGACCATTGCGAGCGTCAATAATTGTCAAAGCACTTAGCCCAGCGGCTGGCACATAGTAAGCACTGTTATTGTTTGTCTTTTGTGCTAGGAGAGGATCGTCAAAGTGCTTAGCCCAGCGGCGGCATGTAGTAGGTGCTGTTTGTTATCGTTCGTCCTCTGTGCTAGGAGAGGACCAAAATGACATCACAACGTCAGGGCCAATGTACAGTGTGCCCGGCCGTGACCAGTCAGACCGATCCGAGTTTGGAAGGCTCTACCACAGGTTGGGCACGAGTAGTTTGTATGACCGTTTGGGAGAGAGATGTCTCTATATCTGTGCATCCCAGGTTTCTTTTGAGCTAATAAGTGCTATCTAAATGTTAGCTGTTGCTGCTACTCTGTGTGACTTTGGGCAGATCATTTAAACTCAGGTTTATCTTCTATAAAGATAAATTTTAGAATAATCACACCCAAACTGATGATCCCACAGCGTTATCTTAAGGGTCAAATTAGAGGGTTACTATGAAAGCAATTGGGAAAATGTCAAGAATCATGTAGCTGGTTTGCCCATAAAACTGGCCTTGACTCGGCCTGATCTGTGTTTCGTGTACCATAGTGTCATGGTGCCTAAAAATCTGCCATTAGAGATTTATTCCTTTGGGTCAAACACTGTGGAAGAGGGAGGTAACGTACAGTTACACGTATCTCAGCACAAACGAGTGTTTCAGACCCCCATCTGAGAAGGGGCAGCATAAGGACCCAGACACCTGGGGCTTAGAATGATTCAGGTGGATTAAAAGCTCCAGAAATAGCCCCCCTGAGTCCAGCCCATCTGGCATATCTGCTGGAAAGGATGCAGGAAATTCTTTGTGCAGGAGCAACTCAGGACCTGTATCATCAGAGGTTGCGAAGTGATGCCTAGCCTGAGTGAGAGGGTTGCTAGAGAGAAGGTCAGCACAACCATCTTTCCCTGGCCATTGTTTCCTGGTGAGGGAGTGAGACTACCCCCTCTTACACAAGCAGTGGAATCCACACAGCATTCGAGCATGTCATAAAATCCAGCACCCAAATGACAAAACCAGCTAAGAGTGGAGAAACCGGCTCAGTTTAGTTCAGTTGGTCAAGGTCAGATATTATGAGTCAGCTTGGTATCAGTCGAGGGCAGCTAGGTGTCACAGTGGATAGAGTGCCAGGCCCAGAGTCAGGAAGGCTGTCTTCCTGAGTTCAAATCCAGCTTCAGATGCTTACTAGCTGGGTGACCCTGGGCAAGTCACTTTACCCTGTTTGCCTCAGTTTCCTCATCTGTAAAATGAGCTGGAGAAGGAAATGGCAAACCACTCTAGTATCTTTGCCAAAAAAATCCCAAATGAGGTCACAAAGAATTGGACAGGACTGAAAATGACTGAACAACATCACTATCGGTAGAAGCCCAGGGGTATTACTATTTTTCCTAAGTCATTTGCACACGGAAGCTATTCCTTCTTGAAGCTAGGGCCCAATTGTATTTACCTTTGTAACTTTGTGTATCTAACATTGTGTTAACATTGTACAAAGCTACTTAAAAATATTTGTTGCTTCACCTCTGGGGGTCTACCACACTTCTAGGCTGGGAGAGCTAAGGAGACCCAGTCTTCAAATATATGCACACACCCAAATGTGTATATAATATATAATATAATAATTATCATAATATATACACGCATATATTTGGCATATATTTGACATACTATAATATATACACATAAATGTATATACACATGTATCTATCTATATAATAGTATGTATATGTGTGTGTGTTTGTACACACAGGCACACACATTTAAAAGTCTGTTGAGAGAATGGGGGGAGGGGGATTAAAAGATAGGAGAGAAATGTATGTATTGGCCAGGGGTGAAGGTAACCTGGAAAAGAAAGGTAGCATAAACAGAGGGTAGGTAGATGTCAGAGGCAGTCATAACAGTACTTTACACCTTCTTACCCTTTGCCCTGTTGCTGGGCAGCCTTCTTATATGTGCTGGCTCCCCTATTAGAATGTAAGCTCCTCGAGGGCAAGATCGGTCTCACTTTTGTATCTGTATCCCCAGGACTTAGCACAGTCCTTGGCACATGGTAAGCACTGGATAAATTTGTTTTCATTTATAATAGTAAAAAAAAATCCTACACATCAGAGAAGGGAGAATAGCTGGCCTGATTCTTCCTTCCTTCCTTCCTTCCTTCCTTCCTTCCTTCTTTCCTTCCTTCCTTCCTTCCTTCCTTCCTTCCTTCCTTCCTTCCTTCCTTCCTTCCTTCCTTCCTTCCTTCCTTCCTTCCTTCCTTCCTTTAAATTTTCTCCTAATTTCCATCGAGAAGTACAGATTGCAAATGTATAATCCAGAGCATGAAAAAAATGCAGACCCTGAAGATGAGACAAAACCTGCCATAGGCTTATTGACCCTAAGATAGTAGAATCCATATTGTGGTCCTTTTAGATCTTCTTTGGTATGTATATAACATAGACGTGTTGTTGTATTGTTCACCTGTGTCTGATTCTTTGTGCCCCTGTGGATCATAGTATGCCAGCTGTGCTTGGGGTTTTCCTGACAAAGACACGGGAGTAGTTTGCTATTTCCTTCTCCAGCTAATTAAGGCAAACAGAGGTTAAGTGACTTGCCCAGGGTCACACAGCTAGTAAGTTTCTAAGGCCAGATTTGAACTCAGGTCTTCCTGACTCCAGGCCCAATGCTCTATCCACTAAGCCACCTAGCTGCCTAACATAGATTTAGAATTGTCTAATTACTGTTAGAATTGCCCTTTGCCACATGGTTGTAGCCATTATGTGTTCTGTCCTTTTGGTGGCAGCCTGGTTCTTTTACCACCTGAATAGACTTTCCTAACTGTTTTCAGACTGTGAGGGGCACAATGGGAAATCTCCTGCCACTAGCCACATCTTCACCAGTCAAGCCACCTTGTCAATCCCAACCTCTGTGAACCGACCTCCATCATATGGAGATGTGTCACCGGTCAGGTAAGGGAAACAGGTTGGTGTGTGGCAGCTGTGTTGGTTGAGTAAACAGAGGATGTTGCTTCGCTTCCCCCTCCGGAGGCTGCAGGGCTTGCTTTGTTTGCAAAAGGATCAGAAAACTGCCCTGCACATTGGATGAGGGAAGCCAGGTGTCAAGGAACAGAGAAAATGGCAAACAAAGCCTGGAGGGAGATTTTCAAATGAAAGAGCATTTTGTTTCACAAAATAAACATATTTGTAAGGGGAGTCAGGCTTCAAGTCTTATGTTACAGCTAGGGAAACTGAGGCTGGAAAGATTAAGTAACTTGCTTGAGGTCATACAACTGGTGAATAGGAGCAGCAGGACAAGAACTCAGGTCTCCTGACTACTACAATTCACTTTCTGCTTTGTTATAAGGTATCTCTCTTTGGCGAAGACTTGCATTAGGAAAATAGACTGGGAGGGCGGCCTGGGAACCAAGAAAAGAATCCTTTGTGCAGAGAATGTAGGGCAGAACAGTATGAGCTGTTCTCAAAGCTAGATTCTGTGCCCCAAACAGAACTCAGGATTTTCCTCCTCCTAACCATACCCCATCTTTGAACATCCCTGTGTCTTCGGAGGTTGCCACCATCCTCCCGAGTCACTCAGGCTCGAAACCTCAAGGTTAGCCTTGGCTCTTCACTATCTGTCCTTCAACCCTCGTGTCTAATCATTTGTCGAGTCCTATTGATTCTGTTTCCACGCATCTCCTGAATCTTTCTTCTTTCGACTCACAGAACTGGCTGCCTCTCTAGGTCAGGACCTCATTACTTCTCTCCTGGACTATAGGAACAGAATTCTAATTGGTCCCTCTGCTCCTTGTATCTCCCCTCACCAGTCCATCTTACTCACAGATATCAAAATAATCTTCCTACAGCCCAGGTTTGATCATATCACTCCCCTAACACCCTGAGGAGAGGCTACAAGCTTCTCGACCTTGACTTCAAGACCCTTTACAGTCTGATCCCAGAGTGTCCCCCAAAGTCCTCCTGCACTTATAAGCTTTGCTGGCTTAGAATTCAGAGAACTTTACTAAGTGATAAAGCACTTCACCAGCACTTTGGGAACACCTTGCATTTCATATTGCCCTCTCTCTTTCACAATTCCAGCCAAACTGGCCTTTTGCTATTCCCTGACTCAGGGCCTCTTCATGAATTGTCTGGCTCCCCACGTTTGTGAGATACCCCCTCTTCAGCTTACCTCTTACATTCTCTCTCTTCAAGATCCTCTCAGATCCTGTGTCTTTTGAGGAGTTTTTCTTACATATCTCCTTCCCCGTCCCCCAACTCTTGTATTTTTTCCTCCTCAGATTACCTTAAATTTCTTTTTGTCTATGTACATGACATATTCTCCGGTAGAACATATACTTCTTGAAGGCAGGAGCTGTCAAACAGATTTTCCACAGTAGCTGTCGCACTTAATAAGAGTTCCCATTCACATAGTACTTTAAGGCTGGCAAAGCACTTTGTGTATATTATCTTGTTCTGAGCCTCATAGGCACCCTAGTGGATAGGTTATTCCCATTTTATAGATGAAGACATTGAGGTTCAGGGGGCTGTGACTAGCTCAGGTTTCACAAAGGAAAACCCAGGTCTTCCTGACTCTAAGTCCAGGACTCTATTTTTTATGCTAGGCTGCCTCCTTCTTTGTTGAATTGGGTTTCATGTTCTTGTGACTGCCTGACTTCCTGCATTGGCTTCAGTGTCCGTGGCAAAGTAGTTAGTCCAGTGCTCAGATAAATGGGATGTTCAGTTACTCAGAGGAGGCAGGCGGAAGATGCAGGGCTATTTTCCCATTAGCTGTATGTCAAACAAGAGCCTCTGCAAACACACTGGTGGTAAGAGAGCTCGGGCCTTCCCTCTGTCAATTGTCTCCAATTTATGCTGTTAAATCTTGTTTGTACATAGCTGTTTGCATGTTGTCTCCCCACTAGCCCATGAGCTCCTGGAGAGCAGGGACTGTCTTTTTGCCTTTCTTTGTGTTCTCAAAGCTTAGCATAGTGCCTGGTACACAGTAGGTGCTTAATAAATGCTTACTGACTTGACAGGGAAGTCAGAGCACATACATGCTTAGAAATGCAACACCCAAAGCTCTCAGCCACATTTTTATAAGGCATTCCCTCCTTTCTCCCTCCGTGGACATCCCCTCCTGTGTTCACTAAGGTCAGCTATGTCGATTTCCACTCTCTACCCTTCTAGTCATATGCTGATGGATGGCAGTGAATAAATCCTTACCTTTGCAAGATCATATTGAGCTGCATACATTTGGTCTGGTAGAGTGCACACATCTGAAATCAAAGAACCTGGGTGTGAATTCCACTTCTGCTGCTTATTACAGGTGTAGCCTTGGCCAAGTCACTTGTCTTTTCAACGCTTTGGTCTGTAAAACGAAGGAATGGGACCGGATGGATGACCTAAAAGCCATTTTTCCCCCAAATCCTACATAGTCCTTTAAGCTCTTCAGCAAGCTTTCCTTATATCCACATTGGAAACTCAACACTACATATATAATTATCATTGTTTTGCAGAAAAAGAAACTGAGGCCCAGAAAAAATTAAATGACTGGCCCAAGGTAACACAGCTAATATGTGTAAGAGAGCCAAGACTCGAACCCAGGTCCTCTGATTCCTCTGGTCTTCTGGTTCTATGATTCCAGTGCTTTTTCCACCACAAAGGGGAACAATCTCAGATGTCAGGGATATTTCTCAGATGGACCAAAGTTACCCAACCTACCATTTGGGACACAAGTGTTAATTGTGGATTCAGAAACAAGAAGTCAATTTAAGAAGGCAAATGTCAGCAGCATTCTGGACTAAAACCGCATAGCACAGTTCTTGTAAAATGACTTTGTTTTCCCCATTCGCGGTTCTGACATCATCAGATACTAACAGTCACCTCTGCCATGATTTCATAGAGCTATTAACCTCCAAATAAAGAAGAACCATTGAACGGAGTCAACAGACTGGGTCTGTTGAACAAAGAAGGATTTGTAAATGGCAGGGGCAGATTGTTCCACCAAGGGAACATGGCCTTGCCCAGATGGGGGCACAATTATCTTCAGCTCCACCATGGGCACCTCCCCTTCTGCTTTTATTTTATTTTATTTTATTTTTTTTGCTTTTCCACTGGGATTCAGTGAGTGATTGAGATAATTTACCATTTAATGTGGGCAGATGGCTTAATTAAGCTAAATGAGAAGGAATGCACAGCGGCAGGGCTGTCTTGGTGATGAGACCACTGCATTAAACGGGGGCTGTTTCCACCAGAATGCAGGGGAGAAGAGCCGAAGGTGCCTTCCAGCCCAGTCTTGTTAGCCTCAGTAGAGTCATCCCAGAATCCTCACCTTGCCTTATCCCTTCCAGGGAGATATTCTACAATGTTTTGGGCTGGGAGAGAAAAGACAAGATAGTGAAGCTTTACAGAATTATATCATCCAGACCAGTAAAGATTACCCTCTCATTTTACAGATGAGAAAACTGAGGCCCCCAGAGGTGAGGTTAATTGCCAGGCACAAAGGCATTTAGTGACAGAAGGAGGACTGGAACCTGGCTGCTTTGATTTCAATGTAATATTTTCTTTTTCACCTCACTGCACTGCCTCTCAAGGTCATTTGGTAGATTTGGTCAGGGCATTCAAAAATTCTGGCCCAATCTCTCTGGAGCATGCACTTGTGTTTGTGTGTGTATGTGGGGGGGTGGGACAGAGAGACAGAGACAGAAAGACAGAGAAAGAATGACAGAGACAGAGAGAAAGAGAGAGAGAATGAGGGACACAGAGAGAATGTTTGTGTATGATAGAGAGAGAGGGAGGGAGAGAGGGGGGGGAGAATGTGTGTGTATCTGTGTGTGTGTGTGTGTGTGTGTGTGAGAGAGAGAGAGAGAGAGAGAGAGAGAGAGAGAGAGAGAGAGAGAGAGAGAGAGAGAGAGAGAGAGAGAGAGACTGGCTCATAGCTAAGATCACAAAGTATTGGTCCAGGGTTGACCACTTAAAGACGTCTCATCAAAAGGAAAAAGGCAGGAAAAAAGCTGGTTGTAGGAGACTCCAGCAGATGGATTCTTCTGGCTGAACTTCTTGAGATGATAAATGAGAAAGGAGATTCCTGCCATCTGCCTGGAGGTGATGAGGGGAAAGAGAGGGCAGAGGATCTCCAGTAAATTCTCATTACAAGTCAGGCCAGCCCTAGCCTCAGGAAGCACTGACAGAGGGCACAGCCCTATAGAGAGAGGTGGGAATCTAGAATCCAAGGGAAGCCTGAGGTCTGCAAGGTGTGGTCAAGCTCCCCTCCTCTCAGCTTTCTCAGCTGGGCAGTTTTTCATCTCAGCCTTGGTAGGTTCAATGGCATCTAGAATAATAAGCAGTCTGTCTGTCTTGTCATTGGATATTTCATAATTGCTCTCACATATATAATTTTATTTCATTCTTTCCACAGCAGAGCTATTATCTCCATTTGCTAGATGAAGAAATTGAAGTGGGGAGGCTAAATGAGCAAGGGAGTGGAAAAAGTTGGGTCTAGATCTCAAGCCTGGGTTCTAGACCAAAAAGATTAGACAATCTTACAGTGTAAAGTGGACCTCAGAGGACATGCTCATCCTTAAAGCATGAATTCCTTCTATAACACCCTCAAAGAAATGGTCATCTTACTTTCATGTGAAGACTCTAAGTGATTAGGAAACCCTTCACCAAATGTGGGAGCACATCCTACTTCTTGACAGATCTGATTTTTCAGAAGATTTTCCTTATATTGAGTCAAAATTTACCTCCCAGTAACTTCTACTTTCTGGAGAAGGAAATAGCAAACTACTCCAGTATCTTTGCCAAGAAAACCCCAAATGGGCTCATGAAGAGTCAGACAGGACCAAAGAGCAACAGAACAGCAACAGAACTGCTCATTGCTTTGAGTCTGGGTCCTCCTCTCTAGGACTCAGAAGAATAAGCCTCTCTTCTCTAACGTGAGCCTTCAAAATTTAAAGACACGTTCCCTCTAAGTCTCATCTTCTCCAGGCTCGACAGCACAAGATCCTTCAACTACTTCTCTGGTGGCATAATGTCCTCCTTAAAATGTAGTGTTTGGAACTGAATAGTTCAAGCCCTCATCACCTCTCATCATCTCACCCGATACATGAGGAGGTCTTAGCTTCTCTCTCTCTCGCACGCATGTGCGCATATACTATATATATATAATATGTATATATACACATACACAATACATATACATGCATATGTACATATAGACTCTCCTCTTGCCCTTCAGTCCATCCCCTCTAAGTCTGTCAAAATTATATTCCTTAGGCCCGAGATCTGACCATAACACTTCCTTGCTCCAATATCTTCAACATTTCTCTACTGCCTGTAGAATAAAAGACAAGTTCTTCAGGCTGGCATTTGAGATTCTCCCCAGTCTGGCTCCACTTTAGCCTTTCAGCCTTATTTCACATTACTCCATTTCATGAATTCTATGTTCCAGCCAAGCTAGATGACTGGGCAGCAATCTTGTCCGTTTAGGCAGGAGTATCTGCTTTTCTCAAATCAGAACTATCAATTGTTTACCTAATAGGAATCTTTGTAAACAGGCCTACCATAATGTGGAATTTTCCTAATATTCCTATTTTTCCACCTTGCTTTTCTGGAGGAAAATGGAAAAGTATATGAAATTTCCCCAACATTTCTATTTTTTCAGCCTCACTTTGCTGGGGGATATAACATCTAACCATCCTTTAGACGTATTTGTTTGCTATTCTTATTGTTCTTTGTGCATTGTGCTTTTGGTCTTAATATCTTCTCCCACAACAGGAGACACAGCTGCTCCAGTGCTGAAATCCATAATCATGCTTCATGATGGTGTTTGGTTGCCTGTCCCATTAAGATTACAGTTCTATTTAGGGTTTCCTTCTTAAATCTCACACTTTCCCATTCCTGTGCACTTATACAGGCATATCCCACGTCTACAATGTGTTCTCTTCTCACCTAAAATGTTTCAAGGCTCATCCATTAAGTCTGTCCTTATTCCATGAGATGAAAATGATCTCTCCCTATTCAAAATTTTCTGATTGGCCATTGCCTCTCCTGACCACTTCTTCAGGAAAGCCATAGCCACCATGCCTGGGCATCAACACTTCATTCCCTGCTCTCCAGACATTACTTCCTTATCATCACCAACCACTTTGATACCCTGGAGAAGCTTCTCTGTTCATTGGGACCAATACTCCTAGATCATCATTCCAGGAAAGATTCAACCTCCATGCATCACTTCACCCCCTAATCTCCAACCATCAGCCATTGGCTATTGGTTATCTCTTCCTAGACTGCAGCCATCTTCTTCTCTACACTGCCAACCTCCTTACCTTCCCTGCCCCCTCCCCCCAGTGCTGGAACCATGGAGGATGATCAAATCAATGAAAGCCCTCCTCTGTGGTTGTTTTTTGTAGCCCTCCCCTCCCCACTGTATGCATTGTCTCTACCATTAGAATATAAGCTCCTTGAGAGCAAGGACTCTCTTCACTTCTAATGCTTACTAATTTATTCATCCATTCCACAAGAAGGAATTTAATAAATTTTTGTTGAATTGGATGTATGGGTTGCTGAGTCACATGGAAATATGTAGATATCTTTACACTACACATCTTTGTTGATTATAGATGAGAGGGGAGGGGATATGAATCAGCTACTTCCTCATTTTTCTTCCCTTCCCTGCCTTGGGGAACCTCTTCTTCTTTGCCTGTTCCCTACTCTTCCTGCCAGAATACTGGCCCCACTTCCCTATCAGACCCTTTCCCAATGCAGACACTTCCCCACTATCCTCAAAGGCATAGACCCAGAGCACATTGGGAAAGCACCATGGGGGATTCCCAACTTCAGGACCCAAGTGAATTCTTCATTCTTAGCTCATTAGTCTGTTCTATTTGCTATTGGAGGGTAGCAAAGAAAAAAAGACCCCACCTCAATTTCCGATTCCCAGCACCACCTCCTGGCCACCATATACCTACATCTCAAAAATGATTGATTTGGCCCAAATCCAGGACATTGATGAAGTTTTCCAAACCACCAATCAACACTTCTTAGCTCATTAGCCTAATTACTCTCCCAGCCCTGCAAACTCATCTCCATCCACCCCCACGCCTATGGTTGGGGCCCATGTCCTCCCAGTCTGATTGCCCAGCCAGGATTTGGCTCAAGCTAAGGAAGAAAAGAGGTTTAGTGTCATATCAACACACAACAGCTGCTTATATTTGTGGGTCCTGGCCCCAATTAGGGAGGCTGAATCGCAGCCAGGATGCTATGGTCAGGGACTGACTCAGCAGCTCCTGGGTATCCAGTTGGCTCAGAATTTCAAGGATAGTAGGGTTGTCCACCTATGTTCCATCTCCTGTTCCTCTAGATCCCTAATAAACCTTTAGTCCTGTGTGTTTCCTGGGTGGGGAGAGGATGGAGTGTGTCTATCCCCAGTCCAGAAGGAAGAGGTGTTTCAGAGCAGAGAAGCCATGCTGGAATGAAAATCCACATTTGCACCCAAAGTCTGCTGCTATCTTGGGTGCTAAGAGCCAACATCAATGTCACTTTTTAAGGTTTCCACTTTATAAAACTGTCAAAAGTCATTTTGCTCTCTAAGCCTCAGTTTCTTTATCAGTAAAATGAGGGGGCTGGGCTAGATGACTTCCAAGGGACCTTTCAGTTCTAAATTCCATGATATTGTTATATGTGTGTAAGATTGTCACTATGGTCCTGACAGAGATGAGGGACAGGAAGCAAAAGCGACTGGACGTCTGGATAGACATACAGTGGGTGAAGGCCAGGGTTGGGGGAAAGGACAGGGACATCCTGAGTGAAAATTCGTTTCAGCATTTATTAAGTGCTTACTATATGCCAGGAGCTGTCAGAAGACAAAGATAGAAATCACACAGAAATCCTCTCAAGGAACTTATAATCTAACGGTTTTGGAGAAGTCATAATAGCTTGCACTTATATAGTGCTTTGGGGTTTGTGAAACTGTTTACACATATAATCTCATTTGAGTCTCACAACAGCCCTGGGAGATAGGTGCTATTATTACCCCCATTTTACAGATGGGGAAACTGAAGCAGACAGAGGTTAAGTGACGCGCCCAGGGTCACCCAGATAGGAAGCGTCTGAGGCTCAAGTCTTCCTGACTGCCGCTATCTGTCCAATGCAACACCTCACTGCTGGAGGCAGGGAAGGATTTGTGGAGAGTCCATTGCCAAAGTTTGGCCTTGAAAGAAGGGAGATGCTTCAACAGATTGAGGTGGAGGAAGTGGCATGTCTATTCTAATGTGCAAATAGAGACTAAGACAGGAGAGGGCAGCCTAAGAACAGAGGGTGGTGCAATTTTGCTGGTGTGTAGAATGTACAGAGTCCTACAAAGAAAGGTTAGACACATTGTTTAGAACCAGATTATGGAGGGCTTCGAATGCCAGAGAAAGGATTTACCCCTTTACCCAAGGTCCTCCTGACCGGGAATGCCACCCTTGCTGTTAGGCTGCTGCCCAATGGTAATAGTCAGTCAACGAGCATTTATTAAGTGCCTACTATATGCTCAGCACCCTGCTAAGCACTGGGGATACAAAAAAGGGCAAAAACGAGTAATAACAGGTGAAAGTGGTAGACTAGCAAGTGGTCAATGACGCCAGGCCTATTGGCAATATTTATTGTTTATTTAGTGAGCATTTAGGAGGCAGCTTCTCTGTGCCAAGTACTGTTCTAAGCCCTGGGTAATACAGAGATAAACAGTAATAGCCTCGCACTCAAGGAGCTTATATCCTACTGAGGAAACTATCTATCTATCTATCTACCTGTCTGTCTGTCCATCTGTCCATCCGTCTGTCTATCTTTCCTATCTGTCTACCTATCTATATCTGTCCATCTATCTCTTTATCTGTCTATCTGTCCATTTGTCTATCTATCTATCATCTATTTACCTACCTATCTCTCTGTTGTTACACATTATAGTTTTTATATATAGTTTTATATATGTATGTGTATATATCAGCTGTATATATATATACATACATGTATATATAGAGGATATACATGTGTATGTATATATAATACATATATATATACATGCATACATACCCGTGTATGTGTATATATATATATATATATATATATATATATAGAGAGAGAGAGAGAGAGAGAGAGAGAGAGAGAGAGAGAGAGCAGCTAGGTGGTGCAGGGGATAGAGTGCTGGACCTGGAGTCAGGAAGACTCATCATCCTGAGCTCAAATCCAGTCTCAGACACATACTTGCTGTGTGACCCTGGGCAAGTCACTTCACCTTGTTTGCCTCAGTTTCCTCATCTGTAAAATGGGCTGGAGAAGAAAATGGCAAACCACTCCAGTGTCTTTGCCAAGAACATCCCAAATAGGGTCACAGAGAGTTGGACACAACTGAAATGACTGAACAACAAATCACCCAGCACCTAGCACAGTGCCTGGTTAGTAGTAACTGCCCAATAAATGCTTGTTACCTCAATAATAAATTTGGTTCTTTGGGAAAGACATTTTGGTTTTCATTCTATCTGATTTGCTAATTAAAGGCAGCTAGGTGGCTCAGTGGATAGTGCTGGGCCTGGAGTCAAGAAGACCTGAATTCAAATCTGTCCCCAGACTAGCTTACTAGCTAGCTGTGGGCCCCTACACAATCACTTAACCCATTTGCCTTAGTTTCCTCATCTGTGAAATGGGGATAATAATAGCACCTACCTCCCAAGGTTGTTGTGAGGATCAAATGAGATGATGTCTGTAAAGCACTTAGCAATTGCCTGGCACATAGTAGGTACTCGTTCCCTTTTCCCTTCTTTCCCTCCTTTTCTTATGTTTGGCTTTGGAAAATGTTAACGTTAATTTCTCCTCCTCCCCTCTGCTCTCTCCCTGCCCTGAGAGCTCTGTATCTGGGTTCTTTTGTGCCCCTAACTCCCATTCAAGCTTTTTTATCTTTACCTGTTCACTTCTGTACCCTGCTGCAGCCAGAGTTCCAATTTGCTTAGGCCAGAATGACTTGTGAGCCATAGGATTTAGGGCCAGAACTAGTCTTGGAGATCTTCTGGTCCCTCCCCCTCCCTTTGCAGATGAGGAAACTTCTTGACAGCCAAGAAAGCTAATTCAATCTTAGGATGCATTAAGAAATGCATCATATCCAAGGCCAGGGAAGTGATCGGTCTCAATGTACTTTGCAGTGGTCAAAATCCCATGTAGGGCACTGTGTTTGGTTCTGGGTGTCCCCTTTTAGGAAAGACAGTGATGAGCCCCAGGGCAACTAGACAGGGCTGAACTGGAAAGGGAAGGACCATATCTCAGCACAGCCGATACTTAGCCTGAAGGAAAGAAGACTGAAGGGGGAGGGGGATGGGAGGGAGCATGCTGTCTGTCCTCAAGTATCTGACAGACTGTAGGATGGAAGAGGGATCTGGATTGTTCTGCTTGGCCCTAAAAGGATTGGTGGAGTTGTAGGCTTGAAATAAGGGGAAACTGTCAAATCATTACAACTATTCAAAAATGAAACGAGTTGTCTTGGGAAGGAGTGGGGTCCCTTCACCCTCACTCCAGGTCTTCAGGAAAAGCTAGAAGACCACTTGTTATATATGGTGTAGAGCAGCAGCGCCACATTCAGTTAGAAATTAAAGTTTTGTGTCTATAGCTACCTGTCTATCTATTCATCCATCCATCTATCATCTATCTATCTATCCATCCATCTATCTATCTATCTATCTATCCTTTTATCTATCAATCATCTATCTGGGCATCTGTGTGTATTAACATTGGTAATGCCTTGGGAAATTTGGGGATAAATTTTCTGCTTCGAGCCTCACTTATAGACTGATATAAGGCCATCAGATCACTATTTGATTCCTCCGGGGTAGAGGAAATTTCTGCTTAGGTCTCAGTTGAACTAAGTGGACACTGAGCTCCCTTCCAAACTGAGATTCTGTGATTCTGTAAAACTGGCAATAATGGCTAGCTTTTACATAACGCTTTAAGCTTTATTAATATCATCTTATTGAATCTTCCCAACAACCCTGGGAGGCATTCGCTATTACAATCTCCATTTTGCAAATGAGGAACCTGAGGCAGACAAAAGTTAAGTGATTTACCTATTGTTGGACATCTAGTAGGCTGGATTTGAACTCAGATCTTCCTGAATCCAGGTCTAATACTCTTTGCTGCATCACCTAGCCTGCCTCTGTGAAGCCACAGAAGAGGGCACAATTTACTCAAGTTCCTATAGACAAGAAATAGCAGAGGTGGAATTTGACTTCTGGTCTTGTGCCTTTTCCATCGGGGTGGTCTTCTGTATATCAGGCCTTAGCTACCCTCAATAGTTCATCTCTTCCTCCCCAACTTAACAGAGTCCTAGAAAGGGAAGGTACTTCAGAGGCCATCTAGTTCAATCTGTCCCTAAAAAGGAACTCCTCCCTGCTTCCTTGCTTTAACTCTGACAGTGAAACATCTGAGAGAAATCTCCATGAGCAAGAACCAGATTTGGGGGGATACATACCAGTGATGTTCCACCGCCTTGAAGACGGCCCATGCCATGAGCCCTGCCAGCCTTCATATGAGATGCATAGAATACAATACGCCTTCAATCTCTGTCTTCCTAATTAAGCTCTAGGTCTTTCCCCAGCACAGAGCTTAGAGAATGGACCAAGGGATCGATGAAAGGGTGACGATGATCTGATGGTTGATAATACGACATGGCATGATGAACCAAATGCTGGATTTGGAAGTCAGGAAGACGTACCAGCTTCTATGTTTGTGAGCTCTGTCACCCTGGACAAGTCAGGGGATCTTCTCTGAGTCTCAGTTTGTCATCCGTTAAATGGGAACTCATGGTGTGATGGATAGAGAAGTTGTCTCAGAGCCAGGAGGACCTGGTTTCAAGTCTTACCCCTGGCACTGCTTTCTGTGTGACCCTGGATAAGTCATTCTACTTCTTAGTATTTTAGACAGCTCTCTAAGTCTCCAGGTTGCAGAGAAGATGCCTACCTGCATTGGCAGAGGATTTTTCCTCATCTTAGAGTTCTCTATACCAATGAAATCATCTGTCCAGTTCTTTTCCCTTCTTCCTAAAATGGGGATACTAATAGCCCCATACGCACGGAGGAACAAATGAGATGTCATTTGTAATGTACTTTGCAAAGCCTCAAAGCCCCGTGTTATGTAATATAAAGCAAGGCACATAAGCCTATAATTTGTGGGAGTCTGGGCTGTTCCCCTAGCATGTGGCTGGACCTGTGCAGAGAGCATGGGAGGGCAGAGCACACTGTAGGCAGCAGCTTCCCAGCAATAAAATTAGGCAGGCTTTGCTATCTCCACCATCTCCAGACCTTTCCTGGCCTGGCTGCTACCCGACAACTCACTGAGTTACGGGACTCCAAGGTCCAGGAGCGCTGCTCGGCCTTGTGTGACAGACACTGCAGCCCATGAAACAGAAAGGGGAGGAAAGGTTGAGGGTCTGTCCCCATCCCCTCCTTGGGCAAAAACAACTCAGAACTCCCTTCACAGATGAGCTATTTTAGGGACTGGGAAAGCAATGTAATAAGGAGAACCATGGCGGGCTAGTTCACAAATAGTTTCTAATTTTCTTTTTTTCTTTCTTAAAAAGAACAGCCCACAGCTAATTTGCTTGTACTCGATTGCCCACGACATAGGAAGGGGCACTGGGAGGGTGTAACATTACAGGTTCTATTATCTCCCCGATGCCAGTCAGAACCTGCCCCGGCCAAACTGTTTCACATTTCAAGCTAAAAGTAAGCAATTTCAAAGACATTCTGCTGGCCCTTGGGAACGTTTTTTAATGATGTGTGTTCTTTGTTGCCTTCACTTATAATATCACCCCTATCAAGTGAGCCTGAGTTGCTTTGATACTCAGAACACAGGCAGGAAAAAGGCTAAATTTAGAATTGGGGGGGACGGGGGGAGGAAGAAATGCCCCCAAACAGAAGGGAAAGCAGAGAGGGTGTTGTATATTGTGCAGGCCTTGGCAATTTAGAAAAACTTGGGGTTTCAACTAAAAATTGTGCAAAATGTGCATGCATATATATTTTTATGTTTGTATATGTGTTTATGTGGGTTGTTGTCCTTGATGTTCAAAGAGGACCAAAACGACATCACTATGTTGGACTCAATGTACAGTGTGTCCAACTGTGGCTGATCAGACCAATAGGAGCTCAGATGGCTTTGCCATAGCTTGGGCAGAAATAGTCAGTATGAACATTTAGACTGGAGATGTCTCTAAATTTGTGCATCTCTTGTTTCTTTTGAGCTACTGCAATTCTGTTTTGCTCATAGAGCACAGCACCTTCTTTGATGTGGGCATGCCATGCCAGGTGATCCTTTGACATATCTCACAATTCCAAAGTTATTCAGTATGACATATGTATGTGTATGTATTTATGCATATTTATGTGCATATCTATGTATGTGTATATATGTATGTATGTTAAGGTATATGTATGTGTGTTTGTGCATATGCACATGTGTGTATGTATATATGTACACGTATACATATATGTAAAACCCCTGGCCCCTGGATTTGGAGTAAGAACACCGAGGTTTGAATCCCTGTTTTGCTACTAACTGGCTGGGCCACTGTGGGTAAATAGCTTGATCTCTTGGACAAAGTCACCATTTCCTCATCAGTAAAATGGGCATAGAAGGATCATAGATTTAGAGCTGGAAGGACCCTTAGAAAACATCTAGTCCAATCCCTTTTTTTGTTTTTTAACAGATGAAGAAACTGAGGCCCAGAGAGTTTAAGTGATATGCCCTGATGTCCCAATGGTCAGAATTTGAACCCAGATCATCTAACTCCAAATCCAACTCTCTGTACCTTGTACCACTACTTTACAATACTATATTATACCGTTCAACTGCTATTCTTATGTCAACCATTCAATACATATTTGTTAAATGCTTGGCATGGGCCGAACATTGTTATTAGGCACTGAAGATACAAAGTCCAAAAATGACATTTATGTGAAAACTGTTCATTATCAATTCATTTCCATTATTGCCTCCTCAATCCCCCAAAGGCTTAAAATCTGTCCACTTTCCATATATAAAAAAAAAGCAATCTTAGAGTACTTTTTTTTTGCTATTTCTTTTTTTCATAGTATTTTATTTTTTCCCAATTACAAGTAAAGACAATTTTTATCATTCTTTTTTTTTTACCAGATTTTGACTTATAGATTTTTCTCCCTCTTGTCTTCTGAAAATGGTAGGCAATTTGATATAGGTTATACATGTGCTATCATGCAAAATATATTTTCATATTAGTCACAGTTGTAAAAGAAGAGATAGATCAAAAGGAAAAAAAAACCATGAAAAAGAATAAAGTAAGCAAAAAAAAATGCTTCGATCTGCATTCAGAGTTCACTAGTTCTTTATCTGGATGCGGATAGCATTTTCCTTCTTGAGTTCTTTATACTTGTCTTGGATCATTGTGTTGGTAAGAAGAGCTGAGCCATTCATAGTTGATCATTACACAATGTTGCTGATACTGTGTACAGTGTTTTCCTGGTTCTTCTCATTTCACTTTACATCAGTTCATACAAATCTTTCCAGGTTTATCTGAAATCTGCCTGCTCATCATTTCTTATAGCACAATAGTATTCTACTACATTCATATACCACAGCTTGTTCAGTCATTCCCCAAATGATGGGTATCCCTTCAATTTCCAGTATTTTTTCCACCACATAAAGAGCTACTATAAATATTTTTGTACATGTAAGTTCTTTTCCCTTTTTATGATTTCTTTGGGATACAGCCTTAGTAGTGATATTGCTGGATCAAAGGGTCTGCACAGTTTGGTCCTAGAGTACTTTAAGGTTTATAAAATACTTGCCTCATAGCAGCTCTGTGAGATACTCAATGCAAGTGTTATCATCATCCTTTTATCATAGAGGACACAGATGAGAAATGAAGTGGCCCCATAGTCCCATAGCTACTGTGGTAAAGGAGGGACTCAGCCTTAGGGCTTCTGAGTCCCAGACTCACAGGCATTTCCTGCTACAGTATCCTGCTGGGCTAGGACAGCTGTTGGGATCTTCAGATGTTTGTTATATGCACATTTCTTCTTCTGTACCTTACTGACCCATTGTCAGCATTTTTTAGAATTGGGGATGGGTTTTTTGAAGCAGAACCAAGCTAGGATCAAATCCATAGCTCTGGTTTTAAGAGCAAAGACCTTTACCCAACCAGCTGAGTCGACTCGTCTTTCATGCCCTGTGACCAACGAAGGACACGCTTCATGAAAGGTATTCAGGGCCAATGTAGTATTTTTGAAATTGTTGCATTTCTAAGGAATGGGCTATGATAGAAAGATCCTAAGAGACTCTGGGAGTCCTAGAATCTAAGAGCTGTCAGGTACTCATAGACCATCCAGATCAAACTGTGAATAGATACAGTACGTACTCTCACTCGATGTCTAAATATTGTATAGATATAGGGGCTCTAAGTATCTGTGTAGATGTAGTATATGTATAGAATATAAGCTTCTTGAGGGCAAGGACTTTTTGTTTTGTCTTTTATCTCCAACATATAACACAGCGCCTTGCATACTGTATAGATTCTTAATAGACGTCTGTTGAATTGGACTGGATTGGATTGGACTAGACATGGAGGGCTAGGGGCTGACTGAAGAGAGCAGAACACCTCTGGGTGATTGTGTCTTTAGCTACCAGTGTTGTTGCCTACCTGTCTGGGGCTATTTTATTTTTAAGCCAACCTGAATTGCAACCGCAGAACTGAAAATTCCTGGCCCAAACTTCAATCTTAATGGGTTCATTCATTCTCCCAAGAGGTATCCTGCATGGGTCAGAGCCAAATGATATCATTCATTTGTTCATTCAGTAAGCCTTGGTTACTCTGTGGGCTGAAATCACACAGGATGAGCAGGTGCTTGTGAGTTCCAATCAGCACTGTTGAGGGGAGGAGAGGACACGATTGGACTCAGAAGCACTGGTCACCGGCAATCCTTCCTCATTCCCCTCTCTGTTTAAGGAAGAGCTCCAGCTAGCTTTATGCTCCCTTTGAACCCAGATCAGCTCATGATTCACCAGATTGCCTTGCCCTCCTCATCTTGTTTTTGAGCGTCACTTTTATGTGGAGTCTTCCCTCACTGGAACGGAAGCTACTTGAGGGTGGGGATCACCTCCTTTTTGACTTGTATTTATATTCTCAGAGCTGAGAACTTAACGGAGTGCTTGGCACATTGTATGTGCTTTATCTCTCTATCCCAACTCCCTTTGCCCTTGGTTTCTCTTATATAACACATTCATTGGACATTCAAATTTCTTTTTTTTTCTCTTTACTGGCTTTCCTCTTCCTAATGCCTAAATATTGGTATCCTCAAGAGTCTCTCCTTGACCCTCTTCTTTCCCCCCTCTCTCCCCTGATAATCTCTCTCTCTCTCTCTCTCTCTCTCTCTCTCTCTCTCTCTCTCTCTCTCTCTCTCTCTCTCTCTCAGAGGCAGTGAGGTTAAGTGACTTGCTTACACACAGCTAGTAAGTATCAAGTGTCTGAGGCCAGATTTGAAGTCAGGTCCTCCTGACTCCAGGGCTGGTACTCTATCCATTGTGCCACCTAGCTGCCTCAGTAATCTCATTCTCTCAGGTGGCTTCAGTTTTCCCCTTTATGCACAGGATTTCCATATCTCTACCTCCAGCCCTGCCTCTCCTCACTCCCCAATGAGAGCATAGAATCTGGGGCTGGAACCTTAGAATTAGATCCTCTCATAAATAATCTGTGGCCAGTTACAGGGTTGCTGTGAAGATTAAATTAGATCATAAAAGGCATCTTCACATAGGTAGTCTAGGAGTCAGGAAGATCTGGATTCATGATACTGTCCCTACTAGCTGTGTGACCTTGGGTAAGTCATTTACCTTTTCGGTACGTATGATGAGAAACTGCAAAGTCAGTGAGACCTTAGTACCAGGTCTGCCTCTGACATATACTGGCTAGGTGACCCTGGGCAAGTCACATAATCTCTCACTGCTCTAGGTAGCTCTCTAAGAATATCAGCTACAGACAAAGTGAGTGCCTGTATTGGCAAGGGGATTTTCCTCATCCAAGAGGTCCCTGTATCATTGCTGTCCAAGGTCTAGTTCCTATCCCTAAATGTCGATCACCCCTAATAGTGATGAAGAGAGACTGTTTTTTTTTGAAGCAGAGGCTCAGAATCCAGTAATAAGGAGACTCCAGGAGCCTGGGGTAAGCTCAACCCATATTTCTGCCTGTTGGCAGGTTTGTGCTTGAATTCTTTCAGAAAGAGGACTCTTCAGGGAAAGCTTTAGAGTTAGAGTTATAGAGACCACTTCTTCCCTCTATAACCCATTTTATTGCCTAATACTTATGAGCAAGAGTCTACACAGTCTGACTCCCAAATGCTTTGACAAGATACAAACCAGCAACAGCAATAATAATAATCTCTAACATTTCGATGGACTCTCAGATTCACAAAGAGCTTTACAAACATTATCTAATTTGATTTTTGTAACAGCACTAACCCAGTGGTGAGGCCGATACCCCAAACCATTCTCTCTTCCCTCACCTTCACCTTCTTTCCGCTTAGAATCATAGATCCAGAGCTGCAGGGGGCCTTAGAGATCATCTCATCCAACTCTCATTTTACAGATAAGGAAGCCGAAGCCCGGAAAGGTGAAGTGACTTATTCAACGTCACACAAGTGGGACCTTGAGAGATGGGATTTGAACCCAAACTCCAGATCGACCCTTAAGACCCAGATCACCCGACCCTCAATCCAAGGATCTTTCCTTCTTGTTTATTTAGCCACCAGGTTACCCAGCCTTTACTAAGACTGTGATTAAGCTGTATGTTCTTTGGATGCCTTGTACTCACACTTACCTCTATGATTTGTCACATTTACCTCTTCCCATAGGAAGCCCTCCTGATTCCCATAGCTGTCAGTTTATTCTCCCTTCTCGAGTTTTCTTCCAATGACTTCTCTGTTTAGATGTTGTAACTAAGGAGGTGTTTTCCATATTTTTTCTTCGCATCCCCAGCAGGCTGGGGTAGAAGCTGGAAGATCTGAGTTGAGGTCTTGCCTCTGATGGATGCTGGATGTGGGATCATGGGCAAATCACTTAACCTTTCGGAGCCCCAGGTAACTCTCTCAGACCTTAAATTACAGAAGAATTTCCGCTCTATGTGAGTGGAGTTTAAATATGCCTTCCCCCTGCCCCCCGCTTTCAGTTACCTCACACCAGTGAAATCACAGGACAAAAAAATTCCCCAGTGCCAAAAACAGCATCTCGACTATAGTAGGTTTCATATAAAAACGTATCAAATCACTAGACTGTAAGGTTCATGAAGGCTCTTATTTATTTCTTGCAGTCTTAGGACAGTGGTATGCACAGGGTATACAGTCAATCAAAAAGCATTCAATAATCAGTGGGGATACAAAATAAAGGCCTTACCACCCTCCCCTCTCAAAAAACCCAGACCCTTCCCTCAAGAGGCATATATTCTAACGGAACTAGGTGGCGCACAGTGGGTAGAGTACCCAGCCTAAAGTCAGGAAGACTCATCTTCATGACTTCAAATCTGTGGCCTCAGACGCTCACTAGCCGGGTGACCCTGAGCAAGTCACTTAACTCTATTTGCCTCAGTTTCCCCATCTGTAAAATGAGGTGGAGAAGAAAATGGCAAACCACTCCAGTATCTCTGCCAAGAAAACCTTAAATGGGGACAAGAAGAGTTGGACACGACCGGAAATGATTAAACAACAGCAGCAACACATACTAGATACATACACAGTAGATGAGGGAAATCTGAAGGGAAGGCATTAGCAGCTGGGAGAAGGAAATGTCTTGCAGAAGGTAGCGTCTGAGTTGAGTCCTAAAGAAGCCATGGCAGACAGCTGATGCAAAAACATGGAGTCAGAAAGCTGGAGAACGAGGAAGTGTGACTGGTCCTAGAGGGCTTGGAAGGGAGCAAGCGATAAGGGGCCTGGGGAGGTAAGAAGGGGCCAGGTTGGGAAGAGCTTGCAGCACTAAACAGGAGACTTTGTATTTGATTCTGGGCATAGTAGGGAGCCAATGGGGCATACATACTGAGCAAAACAAAGAGGGGTGGGGAGGCCGACAGGGACAGAGCCACACTTTAGAAAATCGCTTTGGCAGAGAATGAAAGATGGATTGGAGTTGGGGAGAGATTGAGGTTGGGAACACCACCAGATGGCCATGGCAGTCATCCATTCGAGAGGTGACGAGGGTCTGAGTGAAGGTTGTGGCTGGGTGAGTGGACAAAAGAGGACGCAGAGGAGAGATGTAGCAAAGGCAAGAATGGTTAGTGTTTATTAAATGTTTGGTGAATTTATTGTTGCTTCACTTTCTCTAACCTTCTGATGATCTCCACTTCTGAATGTTACCTAACGTTCTCAGAGCTCAGAGGATTGGTTAGGACTGGGAATAATGCCACGAATTGGACCCCAAAAGTTCCTGGGTTTTTCTTTTAATCTCTAAGGAAGAGGGGAAAAATCCTCTCCCTTTATTCAGAAAGTGATGCGTGGAAGTCTGTGTTTCATACAATAGCTCTGGCCTTTGCATTTACACAAAGCTGAACTTAGTGGCTTTTTAATTCAATTGCCTTTTTTTTAAACTTTCCCATCACAGCTGCAGCCCCCTAGGTTGCCTCCCAGCCAGACTGCTTCTGAATGGGCCTTTTACCCTGGCTTTCAAAGAACCTCTTACCCAGCTGCTCACCAGTATCCAGATCTACTCAGCAGTGGGCCCTTCCCATCCATAGATGGCCTCGTTGTCCCCAGAATGCTCCAAATCAAAGGTTGGAAGACCTTTAGACCAGTCAGAAGGAATGAAAAGCCCCTTTGTGATGAGCTTTCTAAGCCAGTGGTTCTCAAACTTTTTTGTTTCAGAATCCCTTTACACTCTTAAAAATTGTTGAGGATTCTCCTTAGCTTTTGTTTATGTGGGGTATATCTCTATCTATCTATCTATCTATCTATCTATCTATCTATCTATCTATCTATCTATCTATCTATCTGTCTGACTATCCATCCATCTATCTGTTATTAGAAATTAAAACTGACAGATTATTAAAATATTAACTCATTTAAAATAGCAATAACAAACCCATTTATGTTAACATATATTTTTAAAAATGATTATATTTTCCAAAACAAAAAAATTAATGAGAAGACTACATTGCTTTTACATATTTTTGCAAATCTCTTTAATGTCTAGCTTAACAGATGATAGCTGGATTCTTCTATATACTTCCATTTTGATGCTTTGATTTGGTTGAAGTATATGAAGGAAATTCAGCCTCACCCAGATATGTAGTTGGAAAAGAGACTATTTTAATAGGCAAATGATGTCATAGTATAATTATGAAAATAATTTTCACTTCTTAGACCCTCTAAAAGGGTCTCAGAGTCCATGGACCACACTTTCAGAACAGCTGTTGAAAGCTATGGATTCAGATTGTCCTGCCCTCCAGGGAATCCAACCTGAGCTGCTCTGGCTGAAGGCTTCTTAACACTCAGTGGCTGAGCTACAGGTACAAAGTCAGTCTTTCGCCTAACACACCCAAAGGCAGCAATAGGCCTCAGGAACTCCTGTTAAGAGTAGAGCCCAGTCTAAATTTCTGCTTGTACCTCTTCTCTCCTTGGCTCTTAGCTCTTCTCTGTCAGGATTTGCCTGCCTGTCTTTGATTTTTTTTCTCCTTCTTTCTGGCTTGCAATCCTTCCTATCTTTCCTAAGAAGTACACCCATCACACTGGTAGCCTCTCAAGAGACTCTCACTGAATGGACTGAAACAAGATCACCAGCCTATTAGGCTGCTTCAGTCCCAGCCTCTGCAAGGTTATCTGGACCTTTTAATTCATCTCAGTGGTTTTGATTTGCAGCTTTCCAGGCTGAGGCAGTAGCCTTTAATAGCCTCTCTCTTTCTCTCTCTCTCTCTCTTTCCCCCTCCCTCCCTTTCCCTCTGTGTATCTCTGCCTCTCCCTATCTCTCTCTACCCCACTTCCTCCCCTTCTCTCTTTCTGTTAGTTTCTGTCCATATTTCTGTATGTCTAACCTCTCTCTTTCTCTGTCTCTCTATGTCACTGTGTCCCTGTATGTCTCTCTCACCACCCACTCTCCCTCTTCCTCTTTATATTTCTGTCTCTGTGTTTCTGTCTTTATCTCTCTTTCTTTCTGTCTCTCTGTGTCTATCTCTCTCTCTCCCCACCCACCCTCCCTCTTTCCCTCTCCTTTCTGTGTGTCTCTGTCTCTTTCTCTTTTTCTCTGTATCTCTGTCTCTCTCAGTCTCTTCTCCTCCCCCTCCCCTAAAGACTTTCAAATCTTTCTCCCCTTCCACAGATCTGTTGTTGGGAAACAGGAAACGTGAAGCCATCTGGTCACACTGGACCACAAAGTAGGAAATGGAAGGGAGTCCATCTCCCTCATTTCATAGATGAAGATACCTAGACTCACAGGAAGGATAGATGCGTTACCCAAAGTCACCCAGGCAGTAGTGGGCATAGTAGTGGAACTCAAAATCTAACTCCAAATGCTTTCTTTCCACTAAGGAATTTCCACTATGACGTGACCAACAAGTGGACATCTAGCCTCTATTCAAGATCTTTAGTGATGGGGGTGGGGAGGGGACCCAGAACCTTCTGAGACAGCCAGCTCTCTGGGGACAGCTCTAAGCTGTAGAAAGTTTGTCCTGACATGAAGCCTGAATTTACCTCCCTAAAATTTGCCTCTGGCTTTGCTGTCTGGTGTCAGATGGCACGATGAGATTTCTCCATGATAGTTCTTCACATGCTTAGAAACAGCCACCATACACATCTCCCCTCAGTCTAACATCCTTCATTCCTCCAGCTAGTCCTTACGTGGCATGAACTTGAGGCCTCTCTCTATCCTCGTTTCCCTCTTTTGAATGCTCCCTAGCTTATCTATGTACTGCTAAATGGCTGTGCCCAGAATTGAGTACAATCTGTTAGATGGGTTTGCACCAGGCCAGAGCAGAGAGAAACTCTCAGTTCCTTATCCCTGCAAGCTTCACCTCCCGAAGCAGCGGGAGAGATTTTTTTTTCTTTTGGCTGCTGCATCACACAGGTGACTCATATCAAAGCTGTAGCCTACCAAAACCCAGATCTTTTTCAGACAAATTGTTGTCTAACCATGTACCCCCTCATCTTGTAATTTAGAACCAAAATGTCAGCCTTTGTGTTGAATTCCATCTTAGATTATGGGACAGTTGCCAGAAAGGGGTTAGAAGTAGAGTTCTATTCAATTTAACAAATGAGTATTAAGTACCTATTATGAGTTAGGGCCTTGGGATCAAAAAACAGACATGATGAAAACCCTCCTCTCAAGAAGCTTATAATCTAATGGGGTTGGATGAAGGATGGAAAGGGGAAACAGGCAATACGGTGATTGCACAGAGCCTGGATTTGGAGTCAGAGGACCTATGTAGTTTGAATTCTGATTCTGCCACTGACTCCATGTGGGCCTGTCCTAGGGTACATTATTTAAGCCCCCTGGGTCTTAGTTTCCTTATTGATAAAATGAAGGAATTGTATCAGACAGCCTTGGGGTCCTTCCCAGCTCTAAATATCATGTTCCTTGATTAAAAGCTACAAAAAACATCACGGACTGTTTGATTTTTTTTTCTTCATCAGCCTGCACAATGACCAGCATGCAGTAAGCATTTTATGTTTATTGATTAACCGAGGGCAGCTAGGTGGTAAGTAGACAGAGTGCTGGGCCTAAAATCAGGAAGACATATCTTTCTGAGTTCAAATCTAGCTTTAGACACTTATTAGCTGTGTGACCTTGGGCAATTCACTTTATTCTATTTGCCTCAGTTCCGTCATCTGTAAAATGAGCTGGAGAAGGAAATGGCAAACCTCTCCAGCATCTTTGCCAAGAAAACCCCAAATGGGGTCACGAAGACTCAGACACAACTGAAATGACTGAGCAACAACAAAACTGAGTCATTAAAGTGAGAATGTCATCAAGGACATGCCTTGATTTGAAGTTTGAGGCAAAAGAGATTTCTTTCCTCTGGGAGTAAGGGAGGGCTTTATGGTATCATTTGAAAGGAGGGACATATGAAAGGAGGTGGGGTGGGTGGGGGGAGGAGTCCATTCCAGGCATTGATGAGATGGAGCTGTCATTATAATTCTCTCATTTTCATAGGTAGGCAAATTGAGGCTTATAGGATGGCTAGAGATGGCTACTCTCACTCCACCCACTGCCTCCCCTTTTCCCAGACTCAAAGCGTCTTCCTTTTCAGGACCCTGGCAACCTTCCTTCCCAGTCTTCCTCTAATATATGAATCTGCCACGTCCTATCATAGAATCTGCTGCCTATTTAGAACTGGAAAGGACCAATGAAGCTATCTAGCCCACCTCTATCCCCATTTAACAGATGAGAAAACCGAGGCCCACGGAAGACTAAGTGATATATATGACCCAGGGGCATATAACTAGTAAGTGCTGAAGCTGGAGGATTTGATTCCTGGTCTTCTGACTTCAGTTCGGCGAGTGCATTTTTTCCCCCTTGTCCCCCACAGCACCTCCCATCCTTGCCTTCTCTCCAAGTTTCCACTTGCTAGACACCCCCCACACTCCCCCCACACCCCCTGCTGGTATACTATGCTAGCCTTTCTCATCTCCCCTTTGCTCTGGGGGTGCAAACAGCATTTCTGCAGCTGCCTACAGCAAAAACAAATTGTAGCCACGGGCTGGCACAAGTATTTAGCAAATAGGCAGCTGGGATGTCTCGAAGGGAAGCTTCCTTTGGGGAAAGAAAGGGCTGTTGCTTGTGTTTGTGGCTGATTGCTGCTGGGGAGGACCGGGGTTAGAGATAGCCCCTCCCTCCAGCTCCCACACTGCCCTGGGTGTGAGGGGAATGTGTCTAAAGCTGAGGCTGGGGCCAGGGCTGGGGTGCCTTGTGAGAGGCCACGAGGCTCTGGGTTCACCACGTCATTGCTTTTGAGCTCTTTCCTCCCGGGCCTCGGTGGGATGGTGTTTGCTATTTATGCTCCAGTTGCTGTCAAGAGGCTTTCTAAAGACTCTGCTGCCAGGTTTCTAAGTAAATTCTTGGCTCCGTTTCTCTCTGTTTCTCTCTCACATCAGCTGCTCACAGCCCAGCCCAGCCCAGCCGGCTTTCAGATCTCCATCCTTGCTCCCCACTCCTTCCCTGGTTTTCCCGACTTTTGACACAAAAGTTCGAAGCCTCCTTGTCTGTTTCAGTGAAAGGATGGGACCCCTTTTTACCAGGCAGCATTTCTGTCAAGATGGGAAGGATAGCCCTTCCAATGGGCTGGTGGGCTCTGAGGTGGGGTTTGGGGAGAGATCCACAGCTCCTTTTCCATGTTATATCTCCTCACTTTCAGAACTTCCTTCAGAGCAGCAGCCCATTCTCTTGGAGCAGTGGTGAAGAACCTGCACCCTCGAGGCCACATGTGGCCCTCTAGGTCCTCAAGTGCTGCCCTGTGATTGATTCCAAACTTGGCCCACACTTGACAGGCCACAACCCTGTTAGAACATACCTTAACTGCCACCTTCATCACATCCTAGAGTCTGTGTTAGATTGTCCCAAACATTTTAATTCAATTTTAAGGTTGTTATGTTTTTTTTAAGTTCAGAAATACACTGAGGCTTTTCAGAAATCTTGTTTGGACACATACCAACTTTAAATTATGTATTTTACACTCTATACTGTATGTATACTATATTATATAATTATATACATAGATATGTTGTATATCTCTATTTTACGTATACTTGTTGTCTCTCTGATTAGAATATGATCAATCAGGAATTATTTAATCCTTTGAACTTGTATCTGCAAGACCCAGCACAATGCCTGGTACATAGTAGGGGCTTATCAAAAACTTGTTGATTGATTGTCATAGGTGAGAGTGTAAACTAGTGAAAAGAGAAAAAGTCTGAGTCCAGTAACAGGGAGCACCATGTTTAAGGGACAGCAAGAGCCAGCAGAAGAGAATAAGAGGGAACAGTCAGAAAGGTGGGAGGAGAGACAATTAGGGTTGTAGAGAAGAGCTGCAATGGGCACATTAGTGTTATTTTCATAAGATTACTCTTCCGTCTATATTATGGATTGGAGATGGGAGAGACTGGAAGAAGGGAAACCTATTAGGAAGCTATTATAATTATCCAACAATGACCATTTCAAGAGTGAAGTCTCTGGAATAGGCTTTAAACTTTGTCACATCTGTGCTTTTCCACAGGCTGTAGCCCCTCCCTGGAATACCTGTGTTACCCCTTTTGATTTGTCTGAATTCTTCCTTCACACCCCAGTTTAAATTGACCCTCCTAGAAGAAGCTGCCAATGACCACCTCAGCATACCATGATTTCTTCTGCTGAATCCTTTCAATGAGAGTCTAGGTTATTCCAGCAGTGAAACATTCCATCCATGTCTGATTCCTGGGTTTACCTATATACCATTAGGCCTTTTCTCCATGAGCTCATTTGCTACAATTCCTAGAGAATGCTCTCACTTCCCCCACTGCTTCCCCTTTTCCCAGACTCAAAGTGTCTTCCTTTATAGGGCCCTGGCAACCTTCCTTCCCAATTCTCCTCTAATGTATGAATCTGCCACAGCCTATCATAGAATCTGCTGCATATCAGATTTCGGCAGGCTATGGAATGATATCCATGCATTTATAGATGTCTGTCCATCTCCCTGTCTAGCCCAGACATGCTCATTCCCATCCTTCAGTAATCCTTTCTGGATGGAGTGTGCCAAGGTAAATGTCACTCATTCCACCCAGTGCACCCAGCAACAGTCTCATACAGCCCAAGGAAATGTCAACCCTAGGAAATAAACAGCCTTAATATTAACCCAGACATGTGGCAGTGTTCCCGCAGCAGGTGTGGAAGAAAACTTAAATTCTTATTTATTTTTAAAGCATGCTTCATGTCCCCCAAACCTTCAGGATGTCACTAAATGTATCTTGGCCCAGAACTGTAGTTATTACTGTAACTCACACCCAGGGGCTGAGATAGTATCCAATGCTGAAGCTCCTGATTGGCTGGGACCTCCTATCCAGTTCTTCCAGACCTGGGAGGCGAGGGCTTCCCCAAGTTAAGGGATTCAGATTAGATTCAGAAACAACCAGGCAGAATTTTCAGGGCCTAACGTCATGGTACCAGTCCCTCGCTCTTCTTCCTCTTCATCTTCTCTTGCATCCATCCTTTTGTCTCTACTCACAAGGCCACTGTCCAGTTCAAGAGTTTATTGCCTCTTGCCCAGACTATTGTAATAGCCTGATAATTGGTCTGCCAGCTACCAATTTCTCTTTCGTATAATGCTCCCTAATTGGTCTCCCTGTCTCAAGCTGTTCCTCACATGAACTCATTTTCTCCATGGTTCTCCACGCAATTTTCCTAAATCACAGTTCTGACCACATAGCCCCCCTCCTCAGTAGACTCCAGTGGCTTTTTCTGGTCCTCTAAGATCAAATAGAAACTCCTTGGTTTGGCATTGAAAGCTTGTCACAGTCTGGCCCTAACCTTACCTTTCCAGCCTTATTGTTCCCTCTATGCGTTCTATGGACCCGCCATTTTGTCCTTCCTGCTGTTTTTCACACACAGCACTCCATCTCCTGTTCTACGCCTTGTTACTGGCAGTCTCCCATTCCTCAAATGTTCTCCTTTCTCACTTCCATGTCTTGGAACCCATTGTTTCCTTCAAGATTCTGCTCCAGTACAACCTTCTGTAAGGCCTTTCCTGGCCCCCTCAGCTGTTTAGTGCCTATCTCTCCAAGGCTACCTGTATCTGTTTGATATGCTTTGTAAATATGTGTAATACATGTGATAAATACATACATACATATGTTGGTGTGCGTATATAAATATATGTGTGTGTATGCGTGTGTGTATGTATGTATATATACACATAGAAGTGTCTCCTCCATTAAAGCATAAGCTCATGAGGGCAGAATATATATATTTTTTGGTCTTTGTATGCCTGGTGATTAATAAAGTACCTGGCACATAGAAGGCATTTAGTAACCATTTGTTGGCTGATTGATATAATTTTTACTCATTGCCAAGGCAAAAGGAACAAAACCAATAATTAAAACAATTGTCGAGGGGACTATGCGCCTTTGCTCTTCATAAGCCAAGGGCTGCTCAAAACCAGACTATCTATAGTCAGGCCTCCAACTCAGGAATTCTAGGAACACAGTGCAGATCCTTAGATTCAGATCTCTCTCCAGGGGTTAGCAAGGGTCCTCTGTTTGCTTTTCCACCCATAGTCTCCTGAAGGGCCAATGTCCTACCCTGGCCACTTTGCATTTACCATTTTTTCCTTTGATTTGCTGCAATGTTCTAGCCGGTCCTTCCTCTAAAACCTGATGACTAATAACTAATCGGCTATTGCTGCCCGGTTATCATAAAGGAGCTAGTGGAGTGGGGTCAAGGGCAGGACAGGCATGGATGAAGGGCATCCATTGTTCCCTTTCATCCCAAAGCTGATACTTCTCTCTCACTCAAATCAAAGTCAATTGCAAGTCATGTCATCATTTCCCTGATGCCATGGTCCTCTTGTAAAACCGAGGACAAACACGATAACAACAACTTCTTCAAAGTTCCGGTACATCCCCAATCTGTTGATAACACTCACTCTCTCATTTCTTACCCTTACTCTTATCCCAGCATTCTCCCATGTGCAAAGCCCAAGGGCTAGCACTCTGACAAAGAGGAGGGGTTCAATAGTGGAGGGGCAGGGTTTACACCAACACAGAATTCTCCTCTGTTGCCCTCTGTTCTGTCTCCCATTTTCTTCTTTCACAGGTCTATTTCTTTTTTTAAATAGATTTTTATTGACATCTTTTCAGATAATAATGATGTCTAGCATCTATATGGCACTTTAAGTGCAAAGCACTTTACACATATTAACTCATTTGATCCTCACAACAACCTGATAAGGTGGGTGCTGCTATTATTCCCATTTTCCAGATGGGGAAGTTAAGACACAGAGAATATATAAAGTCACACAGCTATTAAATATCTGAAGTAGAATTCCAACTCGGGTTTTTCCTGATTCCGAGTCCCATGTTTTATGCACTGCACCATCTAACTACCTGTCTAATAAATAAGAACAGCTAGCATTTATATAGCCCAAGGTCACACAAGTACCAGGGTTCAGAAGTAGGATGCGAACATGTGAACATTTCTGGCAGTTTTATTTCCACTGTACCATCTGTCTAAGAAGCAGGCTAGGACAAGCTCATGAATGTAAGGTTCGAGATAGAATATGATAATGGCCAAAGGGAGGTTCAAAGTGCAATGAAAATTTGAGGGGGGAGAGATTAGTTTTAGAAAGAAAGCTTTCTGGAAGAGGTGACTTGTCTGAGCTTGAAGAAATGAATCACCAAAGGCAGAGATAGTGGGGAGTAGGGGATATCCTGCCAAGGGCAGAGAGATTAGGAAGAGACTGGAGAATGGCTAATAGTCCCAATTTGTCTGGAATATAGAATGCACGAAAGAGGGCAATGTGAAATAAGGATAGAAAGATTGGCATGATTCCAGAGGACCAATGAAGAATGCTTACCCACTTTTGATAGACTCATGATGCAGAATGAAACATATTTCTAGACAAGGGAAAATAGGACTTTGTTTTGCCTGATTATGCATGTTTGTTATAAGGGTTTGTTTTTCTTTTCTTTTTCTTTAGTGGTATGAAGAGAAGAGGAAAATAAATGCCTTGTTAATTGAAAATAAAAGCTAAAAAGTAGCTAAAAAAGAAAGGTAGATTGGAGCTAGCATGTGGAGGAGAGTCTTAAATAAAAGGCTAAGGAATATGCAGCCTCTGATAAATGGTTTGAGAGCAAGGAACTAATGTGGTTGGACCAATACCATTGAAAGATGATTTGGATATTATGGTGCAATGGAGAAGAGAGCTGAGTATGCCTCTGATCCTTAGGACTCACATGAGCATGGACGACCTCTCTGGGCCTTTCTTCATCTGTCAAATAAGGGGCTGGGTTAGATGGTCTGGAGGTCCCCCCTAACTTTAGACCTAAGTCTACAATCCTACAAAATGTCACATCTCTGGCCAATTGTATGATGAGGAGTTTGCATGGAGAAGCTCTGAGCGTGCGTCCTGCTCTAGATTTAGACCTAGTGGTAGCTGTGTGAAGGATGGATTGCAAAGAGAAGAGACAGATTAGGCACTTATTACAAAAGTCCAGGCAAGAGGTGATAAAGACTTAGTTCAGTCACTGGATGATTGGGAAGGAGGGCATAGAAGCAAGATATAATAGGGAGAAAGGACAAGAGCATTACTGATCGGATGCAGAAGGGGAAGAGTCCAAGATGATTCCCATGTTTCAAACTTTTGGATAATGTGCAATATAGGAGCATAATCAACAAGAAGACGGAGATTGAAAAGGATGGTTGGGGTTACTCCAGGTGTGAAGGGGCAGTGTTTTTTTGTTTTTTGTGTTTTTTTGTTATTTAGTCTTTTTAGTTGTATCTGCCTCTCCATAACCCCATTTGGGGTCTTCTTTTACAAAGCCACTGGAATGGCTTTCCATTTCCTTCTCCAGCTCATTTTACAGGTGAGGAAACTGAGGCAAACAGGGTTAAGTGACTTGCCCAGAGTCACACAGCTAGTAAGTATCTGAGGGTGGATTTGAAACTCATGAAGATGAATCTTCCTGATGCCCAGATGTGGCACTCTATGTGGATGCTGCACCACCCAGGTGTCCCCCTAAAAACCCTGTGTTAGGGATCAATGAATAGGCCAGATTGGTTATAGGGAGAAATATCAGTGAGAGATAAAAATAGTTACATCTGTGTAGTAGTTTTAAGGTTTACAAAAGACTTACTTTGCCCTGTGGGGTAAGAATTAGCAATGACATTTACGCATCTCTTTACCTACATGGTCTCAACTGAACTTCACAATACTACAAAGCAAGAACCTCATTTTCCAAACAAAGAAAAGAAAGAAAAGAGAGTCATGAAAGGGCTATAAAGGTAGTTAGGGGTAAGTAAAGGGGCTTCAGGCCTGGAGTCAGGAAGACCTGAATTCAAATCCATACACTTGTTAGCTGAGTAACCTTGGGAAAATCACTTAACCTCTCTCTGCCTCAGTTTCTTCAACTATGAAATGGGGTTAATAATTGCACCACCTTCCAGGGTTGCTGCGAGGGTAAAATGAGATAATATGCGTATTTTGCAAATCTTAAAGCGCTATGTAAATGCTAGCTGTTATTATTATCCAAACTTTACAGATGAGAAAATTGAATCTCAGAGATGTTAATAATCATTATAATGATAATAACCAACATTAATATGGCACTTATTATATGCCAGCCACCATGCTAAGTGCTTTACAATCATTATCTCATCCCATCCACACAAAACCCCTGGGAGGTGCGCTATTATTATCCCCGTTTCACAAATGAGGAAACTGAGGCCGAGAATGGTTAAGGGACTTGCCCAGGGTCACACAGCTAGTAAGTATCTGAGGCTGGATTGGAACTCAGGTCTTCCTGACTCCAGGCCCAGCACTCTTTACATTGTGACACCTAACTGCTCCCGAGATTATTCAGTCCTCTAACTTTGGTCATACAGCTAGAAAAATGTTGGAGAACCAGTCTTCAGGTTTTTCCACTGTACAGTGCTAAGGTGAGGGAAACAACTCCCAGACACTCTTTTTCTTTAACAGAAATTGTCACTGCCCTGAATATTTCCTTTATCTCTCTGCTGCCTCAGTTTCTTCAACTGTAAAATGGAGAGAATAGCACCAACTTTCCAGGGTTGTTGTGAGGATAGAATGAATTAATATTTGTAAAGTGCTTAGCACAGTGCCTGGCACATAGTAGGCACTTAATAAATGTTCCTTCCTTCCTCCCTCCTTCCCTCCCTTCCTCCCTT
>CM053627.1:54654700-54676643 GCA_028646595.1 Phalanger gymnotis
TTCCTCCCTTCCTTCCTTCCTTCCTCCCCTCCTTCCTCCCTCCCTTCCTTCCTTCCTTCCTCCCTTCCTTCCTCCCTTCCTTCCTTCCTTCCTTCCTTCCTTCCTTCCTTCCTTCCTTCCTTCCTTCCTTCCTTCCTTCCTTCCTTCCTTCCTTCCTTCCTTCCTTCTCTCCCTCCTCCTTCTTACAGAAATGCATACAAGGATAAGAGATCTTTGGGAAAAGCTCCATCCTCCACTCTTCATGATGCTCCCCTGGGGTTTGAGGTCCCACATCCTCTGTGGGTGACCTCACAAGTGGTTGCTGTGGAGACCATGATGTCATTGCAGGCATTACTGAGATGGGAAAGACAGCCAGGGCCAAGGGAAGGAGGGGGACAGAGCAGCGAGAATGCACAAGTCCAGGGAAATGAAGCTCCTGTTTTTGTGCATATGTGCCAATGGAAGAATGTAAGGAAATGGGAATCTCCTTGGGACACTTTAATAAAGAAAATAATAGAATTTTAGATCTTAGAAAGGAATTTTAAGGGTCACTTAGTCCAATTCCTTTCTTTTTTTCCATAGAAGGAAATGAACTTCTGGAAAGGTTAAGCTCAGATCACACAGAAAGTTAGTGGCCATGTGTAAGTGCTGAATTCAGAGTCAGTAATCCTTATCATCATTTATCAGGAAGCACCGCTTGAGCCCCTACTGTGTGTTAACGACCCTAGTTCTGGGAATATCAAGACCAAAGGCAAGATCTCAAGGAGCTCTATTTTCCTAGTAACAATAATAACTCATTTAGGTGGCTTCAAGAGTTTTCAGAGTGCTGCATCCCATCTGACCTGGATCTAGAGAGGTTTCTGAATTGTATGAATGAATGAAAAACCATTAAGAAATTACTATGTGCCGAATACTGTGCTAAGCACTAAAGATACAAATAGAAAAGCTTAGCTAGTTCCTTCCCTCAAGAAGATTACATTCTTAACAGTGAGTCAACATGTCTGTAGGAGTAATGGCTAGGGAGGGATAGATGCTTTGGCTTGGAAAGCGATACAGATGGCGAATAGAGTCGATTCCCATGTCCTTTCCAGGAGCAATGACTGGAGTTGATTTGATTATGATTCTAAAACCAGAAATGAGGACAGAGAAGAGGAATAGGGGTTTTGGTCAAGAAGACCTCGTGGCTGGTGAGGATTCCCAGATCCCCACGGCTGGAAGTCAGTAAGAAGTTTACATAACGTAGTTTCAAGAGGAAGCGAATGCTAATAAGGGGGGAGAGCAGGGAAGCAGGAAAGGCTTCATGCTGGAGGCGGCACATGAGCTCTTCCTCTAACCCAGCCTTCTTTCCACAACACCTTGTCCGTTGACCCGCTTCCAATTCTGTTCATTCGTAGTTTGAATGCCTATAACCAAGCATGGGAGGCTGGTGTTGATGGCTCCACTGTCTGGCTTACTGGCTCCTTAGCCAGCTCCCCTCCTCTGACCTTGTACAAATCCCTCCCCACACCTTCACCTGGAAAATTTATAGCTGGCCTGAGGCCTCCCATTTTTCCTATTCCATCCACAAAGCAGTAACTTATCTCTCACAGAGGATGAAGGAGCTGAGGACTGCAAAACAGGCAGCACTGAAATGTAGACAAAGCTCTGGCCTTGGAATGAGAAGACTTGAATTCAAATCTTGGCTTTGACCTACAGCGCTCTGTGACCCCAAGCGAGCCATTGTCTCTCTGAGCCTGTTTCCTCATCTATAAAACAAGTATGTACTACTTGTGCTGCCTGCATCCTGCAGAGCTATTGTGGGGAAAGGACCTTGCAGACCTTAGAGAGGCATATAAATATATTGCATACAATATATAAAATTGTGTCATTTTCTAACACCTCTTTAAGGGCTGGAACATCACAGTTTCTGAAGAACTGGAAATGAGGATCCCCCAAAGGTCAATGGAGAGGCATTTGGTGACTAGAATGGGATCGAAACTCATCACAAACAGAAGTTATGAAGCGGAAGGACATAAAGGAAGTCACCAAAGAAATATATGACTAAAGAAAGGTAGGTCATTCAATCAAGAGGGAGCAAGCAAGAGATACCAAGGTATACTGGTGTATAGCTTTCCTTATGCCTGGAAGAGACTGGTTGGAGCCCCTGTGTCAAACTGAAGAGAGGAGATGAGAGAAAGCTCAGCAGGATATGCAGGAATGAATGGGTTTTGATTTGCAATGCTAGAGGGAATACTCAAGCCAGTGAAATCACAGATCCATATTGAAATATGCCACATAGATTTCTATTATTAATTATTATTATTGCTATTAGACCTCTCATGCGCCATTCTCCTTCTCATCCCTCGATCCCATATCATCAGTGCTTTAGAAGGAAGAGGAAAAAGCAATGGTTTCTAGGTTCAGGAGCATCACTGTTCTCAGCACCAGGGTGTCCTCCAGCCAAGACATACTATCCTGCTTGTCACAGTCTCTGCAGAAAATAAGAACAAAATCATGTGTAGAGCTTTGAATGACAGAGTGGTAGAGTTGGAAGAGAACGTTAGTGACAGCTTACTCTAGTTCTCCATTTTACAGAGAATTAGCTGAGGCCATAGAGGTGAGTCACTTGTCTAAGGTCACACAGTGGGTGAGGGGCAGAGCTGGGACTAGAACCCAGGGTTCTAACTTCTGTTCTAGGGATTTTTTACTAACACCCTCCTTCCCTGATAGTCAGTTTCTAATACCTCCTCCCCAGGACAGCATAGGAGAATAAATGAAGTCTCACTGGTTTATGAAATATATTCCTGATTCTGCTAGAGAGCCTGGGGCAATTCAGCCTCAGTTTAGTAAGTGCTATAGGGTAGACTCTGGCCCTGTTCTCTCAGGACCAGGTATTGCCCTGAGGAGGTCTTCCAAGTGTCTTTCTTCTCTGTCATTGGTTCCAGCCTTCACTGATTGTGTTCCTCCTGTTGGTGAGGACTAATGACTGGTGCTCCATATCACCAATTCCTTCTAACCAGTTAGCAATTGGATAGCTTTTATAAAGAAATCTTTACTTTGGAGATATAGCCAGAATGAAGTACAAGCGTTTCCCACAACACCTGGAGGGCATAATCCCCCTTATACCCTCTTGGTCTCTTGAGGGGATTAGGCTCAAAATTTAGCTCAATTCCTGCAGAAGCTGCTGGCTTCTGCTAGGCTGGAGGTCTGGATCCTTGCTTCCCAGGGTATAGATGCTGGGCTATCTGCAACACCTGGCCTGGATTCCTGAATTCCCAGATCCCCATGTCTTGAGCTCCCAGTCTAGATTGGAAACTCCATTCCATGCATCTAGAACAGAAAACAAAGAATGAAAAAACCAAGGATTCTTAATAGTCAAATGACATCAAAAGGTTAAGGCTCTGAGGCACTTCCCCCAAAGCTTGATTTTCTCACAAGAAGCCTTTTGTGATGGGGTCACAGAGCTCCCTCAATCACTAATTCAGAAAAAGCCATGGAATCTGTGAGTCTGGTGAGTCACAGGGATGGTGAATGATCCCTAGGAAAATCAATTTCCTGCCCTTTCTAGAAGCAATAGTACTATTGATTTGATTACTGTATCCAAAGCAAGAGATGAGAAAAGAAACTGCGATAAGGCTTCAGGCAGCTCTATCAATCAACGTGCTGAATCAAGAGCTTACCATATGGGGTAGCCCGCTGAATGAGAAGTGAAGGTGAAGAACAGTCTGCAATTCAGAGCCAGCTAGATAGTGGAGTGGACTAAGCGGGCTAGTGTATGCTTGCTAAGCAAGATGCCTGGGCATCTCACCAGTGGAATGATCCCTTGGGCAATAAATGGGCCACTAGAATAGAGTCACGACCTTGGTCCCAGTCCTAGCAGGTTGAGCTATATGAAATAAAAAAAAAATTCTTTTAAAGATTTTTCTGTTACTAAGGTCCTGTGATCCATATCTTTAACTTTCCATAGGTCTTCTCAGGACCACTGATGAGTGTGTTAAGACTCCATCTTGTCCTTGATTCACAAAACAAGGGCACTAGGAAGAGTCCTCTGATTCATAAATAACAGGAGCCGATTGTGAATTACTTGGGGATTAGAGCCAAATGCCCAGACTCTTTCTTGGAGCCCTGTTGTCCACCTCCTGTTATAACTAGCTGGGCTTCAAGTTATTTCAGGCCTAGGCCCAGCCAGTCCCAAAGGGGATATGTCTTTCAGTAAATGAGCAGTCTATATGTGGAGGTTATGTGTCCCTGAGATGATTGCAGACAGGAGGTGTTTGCTTCTCAACCTACTTAGAGTTCAGAATCTTATGCTTGTTTGAATCCTCATAATAATGTCCAGTCAAGTCAACAAGCATTTATTAAGTGCCTACTATGTGCCAGGGACTGTGCAAAACTGTCCCTGTTTTCAAGGAGCCCTCAGTATAATGGAGGAGATAACATGCAAGCTATTATGTACAAACAATATATGTGCATACATTTATATATATGTGAAAATGTATGAATGAAAATATATAAAATATACATATAAAATGTGTGTATACAAAAATACATAAAATGTATATGTGTATAGATGTGTATGAAAAAAATATACATATACACACAGAAGATAAAATGAAGGTAATGAACAAAGGGAAGGCACTAAAATTAAGGACTGGGAAAGACTTCTTGAAGTGGGATTTTAGCTGACACAGAGGAGGAGGGAAAGAGTTCTAGGCAGGCATGGGGGATAGCCAGTGAAAATACCTGCAATCAGGAGAGTGTCTTACACTAGGCACAGAAAGGAAGCTGATGTCACTGGATCAAAAAGGAAGCGGGTAAGGTGTAAGGAGCATGGAAAGGTAGGAAGGGGCTGGATTATGTAGAACTTTAAAAGACAGAGGATTTTATATTTCATCCTGGAAGTAATGGGGAGCCACTGGAGTTTCTTGAATAGGGAGGTGACGCACTCAGTGCCATACTTTTGGAAGAGCGATTTGACAGGTGAGTGAAGGATAGGTTGGAGTGGGGAGAGACTTGAGGCGGGGAAACCAGCCAGAAGGCCTGCACCAAGATGATGGCAGTGTTGGAAAGAAAGGGGGATGTACAAGAAATGGGAAAAAGGAAGAAATAATGGGACTTGGCGACTGATTGTATGTGGAGAGGGGGGAGTGAGAGTGAGGATGACCCATTTTACAGATGAGGAAACTTAGACTCACAGAATTGCCTTGCCCAGGGTCCTAGAGCTAGGAAGTTTTGAGGCACATTTGAACTCAGATCTTCCAAATTATAAGTCTAGCCCTCTATCCACTGAGCCATCTAGCTGCTTGGAGTATGCCCTGCCTTTTCTTAAAAGCGCTTTGGAGCACGCATTCTAATTCATTTTAATTTAAGAAATTTTAGAGAACTTTGTGACACCCTGGGGAACACTGATGACCCCCTCTGGATGGACTTCCTTATTCTCAGCAGAATAGTCAGTACCCTTCATTTTCAGTCATTTTTTCAGTCCTGACCGACTCTTCATGACCTCATTTGGGGTTCTCTTAGCAAAGGTACTGGAGTGGTTTTGTTGTTTCTTTCTCCAGCTCATTTTACAGATGAGGTAACTGAGGCAAACAGGATTAAGTGACTTGCCCAGGGTCATGCAGCTAGTAAATGTTTGAGGTCAGATTTGAACTCAGGTTTTCCTGAATCCAGACCCAGAGTGCTACTCCATTCACAGGGCCACCTAGCCGCCTCTACTGCCTTCCATAAGGGAATATAAATTCCTTGAAGACGGGCCCCTATACTACCTAGCATATTTATTTGAAGTAGCAAGGTATTTAGACTCTGCTTGGTGAATTGAAAAAAGCATCCAAGGATGGGGAGCCTGTGGCCTCAAGGCCATATGTGGCCCTCTAGGTCCTCAAGTGCAGCCCTTTGACAGAATCTGAACCGTTAAAGAGCCACACTTGAGGACCTAGAAAGCCACATATAGCCTCAAGGCTGCAGGTTCCCAACCTCTGCTTAGACCATGAAGAATACATTCTAGACTCAGTTTCAACACTTGTTGCATCACGACTCAGTTGTTTAAGAGCCCTGAGCCTCCTAAAATGAAAATGTTAGTGTCTTCCCTCCCTTATAAGGCCATGGTGAGGATCAAATGAAATCATTTGATTAGTATTGGTTGAATGAAGGTCCTGGGACAGTGCGCTCAGCTGCTGCCCACAGTATCGGGAATGTCAGCATTAGAGGTACTCATCTATAGTTGTTGATATCTTTCTTCAAGGTCCCACTTAAGCAGCATTTCCTCTCAGGAGCTTTCTGAGATTTATATGGCCCTCTCCAAAATGAGTTTACAACAAATGTCCCCCACCTCCAGGGGTATGCTGGTAAAATGTTTCACAACCAGCTCTCCAAAGGAAAAAAGAACACCCAACACATATTTAAGTTTCGTCTGAGTTATTAACATTTTTGAAATAATTTTCTTATGTCTAAATAATCAACAAGAGTAAAACATCAAATCCTGGTTTGTAGTGCTGATTCCCAAGGTATAATGCTCTTGCTGATCATTGGAACAATCAGCCCTCTGAAGTTAAACCTCTCTCTTGAGCGGAGGACCGGCATGCGCTTTACTCTCTCTTTAGAGCCCATTACACTTTAACTTCTTTGTTTTGATACCTCTTCCCAATTAGATTATAAATGCCTTAAGGGCAGACCCTCTATTACTTTTCATCCTGTTATCCCCATCTGATATAATACGTATTTAATAAATATTTGTTGAATTCTTTCCTTTGGACTGAAGCATTGATTTTTCCTGGGGAGCCTCTTTTAACCCTGGGAAAGGGCTCTCTCTCTCTCTCTCTCTCTCTCTCTCTCTCTCTCTCTCTCTCTCTCTCTCTTTCTCTCTCTCTCTCTCTTTGTCTTTCTGTCTGTCTCTGTCTCTGTCTCTCTTTGTCTCTCTGTCTGTCTCTCTGTACAGTAAGTTATTATTAACATCCCGATTAATTTGTTGGCTCACTTTTCTTTAAGAGCGGAATGGACTATCTGGGGGAAAGAGGATGGGAGATTGGCCCTAAGACCTAAGATGGGAGATTAGAAAGCAGAGATTAAAAAAAGTTCTGGTTTCTCGGTATGATCCTGTGTCTTTGGTTGTCCCAAAACCATGTTTTGGAATCACTGAACAAAAGCATGGATGTCTTAAAAAAAAAAAGACTGCCAGAAGCTCTATTATGTGAGTCTTCCTAGACCTCAAACAAAGCCCTTGTTGCTTAGTGGCTCTGCCAGCTTCCTCCTTCCAACCTGCTTCTTTTGCCAAGAGTGGGCCTCCACGGCAAGAAGGTAGGAAAGCCTTGTGGTGTTTTGGTTGTGATACAGCAGAAGGAAATTATATTTGGAACAGAAGGACTTGGGTTCAAATCACAGCCCTGCCTCAAGTAGATCCTCAATCCAAGCCCTTTTCCTTTCAACTGCCAAAGCTATTTTCTTAAATCTGGGGTCTGATAAAGTCTTTCCCCCACATAATAAATTCCTGTGGTTCCCTGGAGTTACAAATATGAAATCCTTTTGTTTTTAAAGCCTTTCACAATCTGGTCCCTTCTTCCCTTTCTAGTCTTCTGATCCTTTCTTTCCCTTCTTCCCTCTGTTCTACAATCTGCATACGCTGGCCTACTTGCTGTTCTTCACACAGGACACTCTTATCTCCTGACCCCTTGCCTTTTCTCTGTTCCTGGCTTCCTTCAAAAACTCAGCTCAGATTCCACTTTCTTCAGCAGGAGGCCTTCTCTGGTCTCCCCTAGCTGCTAATGCCTTTCTTCTTTACATTTCATTCATCTACCGTCTATATCTTTTATACACGTGGTTATTTACACGCGATTATCTTGTCTTCCTCATTCAAAGGTGAACTCCTCAAAAGCTTCATGTTTTGTCTTTATATCCTCAGTATTTAGCACACAGGGCCTGGAACAAAGTAAGTGTCTGATAAATGCTTGTTGCTTGCCTGCTGCCTACTACTTATGTGACCTTATGCAAGGCATTGAACTTCTGTGGGCCTCATCTGTAAAAGGAAAGGAGTTGGCCCCTTTAAGGCCCCTTCCAGATGGAAATCTATGATCTAATAAGCCTATAAAGGTCTCTCCCCAAGCTACTACAGCATGCTGCCATTGTATAACCAACCTCCAAACAGTTGAGAGGTAGCAGATGGCATCATTGGTTCCTTCTGGAACCAATAGACAAAAGCCAAATGCCCCTGGTTCCCACCTCTACTCCCACCCCTTAGCCTGACTTGGAAGGGAGGGCACTCCTTAGGTAGTTGTCCTAATTTCTCCACCCATTCCCCCCAACTCATGCTGGGCATCCAGGGCTTTTGGATTTTCATTTGCCTTGTGAAGAGGAAGCCACCAACATCCCTGGGGCTCCTGGGCTTCCCATTGGCCCATCTTTCTACCTGTGCAGTTGCTTCCTGACAGGAAGTTCTGTTGCCCTGGCGCTGGGTCTCCATGGCAACCCTTGCTTTTGAGACACTGAATGGAAACTGCTGGCATGGGGAGGCCGGTAGCAGAATACTGATTTGCCCAAGTGTCTGTAACACTGGCTGCATCTTAATACCTTTTCAGATACCCAATGGGCTAAAAATATAACCAGCCTTGGACTCTGGCTGGAGACCCAGAGCAACACTGCGGCTGACTAGCCCCATGACAAGGGAGATGTAGCTAAAATTAGTCATCTGCCAAGACTTGGGTGAGGATGTCTAGGTTCCCTCGCAGGGGGGTTTTATTGGGTTGGGGGTAGGAGAGGAAATGATAGATAAACGATGATGATAGATGTTTCTATAGCATGAAACTCTTGTGAGGCGACTAGCAAAAGTGTAATTATGACCATTTTTCAGATTGCAGGATCATAAATATAAACTACAGGGGACCTGAGAAGTCATCAGTTCCAATTCCCACATTTTACAGATGAAGGAACTGAGTCCTGGAGAGGTGGTGACTTATTCAAAGTCACTTAAATGGGTTAAGAAATCGAGGTTCAAAGAGATTAAGCAGGTCATGCTATAAATGCTGCTGTAACCAGAATTAATGGGTATTAAGTGGTTTCTAAGTAACACAACTCAGGACACAAAGGCGGACTCAAGAGGTTTCTGCCCTCAAGGAGGTTACATTCCACTGGATTGCAAACCAGGTCCTGTGACTGCAAGTTGAAGGACTCAGGAATGAGATGCCTCTTTCAGCTCCAGGGTGGGTTTCCCTGGACCAAGAAAGATGAGGATTCTTTAGGATGGGGAATGGGGAAGGGGACAAGCCTTGAGAGAGAAGAGCTGGCCTAGGAATCTGGACGAGCCATAATTTTCAATTCTCTTGGTTTTCCAACAGTGGCAGGCGGCCCTCTTCTCTATGGCTCCCAAGTGCTCTGATTGGGACTGAAAAGTGCTCTCTGGAGCTGAGAGGGATTCTATTAGGAAAAGAGAAATGACAGCTCCACTCATATCTTCTAAGGGAACTCAGTGTAAAGTGACAGGCTGAGTGAATTCCTATTCTCCTTGGCAGGATCCACTGTTTTTTTTCTTCTCTTTCCCGTAATCGGGCCCATGTCATTCAATTAATTTTGCATTTCCCAGGGCAGGAAGTAATAGTGAGGCTCTGAGGCAATGCCAGGGCTCCTGCCATCTTTATTGCTGCTCACCTGTCTCTACCAGCTGTAGCCTCCTCAGCAAGATGGATAATCCACACAACAGATAAATGGGAGTAGACTATAATTTTTAAGGTTGTCAAAATACACACAGTAAGTTCTATGAAGGTTCATCTAAATTAATTCAGTAATGGGAATTTTAGGGTACTGTAGGTTTAAGATGAATCATCAATGTAACATAGCAAGGAAAGAAGCCAATGCTCTCCTGGGCTGTCCAGCCCTAAGGAGGTGATAATCCCACTTTACTCTGTTCTAGTCCGATGACATTTGGGATACCCTGTTCAGTTCTGGGCACCATGTTTTAGGAAGGACATTGACAAATTGGAGTACATGTAGTGGATTATGGTCAGGAGGGCAAGAAGACTAGAGGACTGGCCAGTCACTTCTCTGGGCCACTTTTTCCTTAATTGTAAAATAAGGGAGTTGAACAAATGTCTATTCCAACTCTAAACCTATGACCCTAAATAACAGAAAGCTAGATTTAGTCTCCAAGTAAGGAAGAGCTTGAACAAAGAACATTTCCCAACAGTGTAACGGAGTACCTCATGGTGTTAACAGAGATGTCACCCGAAGGATTCAAGTAGACATTGAGTTCTTTCCATTTCTGGCCCTAACAGCCAGAAGATAGACTTGACAGCTTGAAGGAACTGGGGATAGTTAGACTTGAGAAGGCAAGACCCACAGGAAAAATGATGGCCGTCTTCAAGTATTTGAAAGGATCTTGTGTGGAAGTGGGCTTAGGATTTTGTTGTTCAGTCATATCACATTCTTCATGACCCCATTTGGGGTTTCCTTGGCAAAGATACTGAAGTAGTTTGCCATTTCCTTCTCTAGCTAGTTTTACAGATGAGAAAACTGAGACAAATAGAGGTTAAGTGATCTCCCCAGGGTCATACACCTAGGAAATATCTAAGGCCAGATTTGAATTCAGGAAGAAGAGTCTTCCTGACTCTAGTCTCAGCGGTGCCACCTACCTGCCCTGCTGGGGTTAGACTAAGGTAGGGTAATATATTTGGAGTTTGAAGGGACCCTAGACATCATTGGGTCCCACCACCTCGGTTTTCAGAACTTGTTCTGTTTCCTCCTAGAAGCCAGAATAAAAAGTAGTCATAAAAAAAGACATTGGATTTGGAATACAAGGACCTCTGTTTGAATTTGAGTTCTGTTACTTACAACCTGTATGAACATCTCTTTAGGACTTATTTTCTTTTATAAAATGAGGAGATTAGATTAATAATGTCCTGTGCAATTCTAGGTCTATGACCCCAAGTTATAGAAAGGTAGATTTTCCCTACTAAGTAAAGAGAAACTTGCTAATCAGAGATGTCCAAAAGTAGAATAGACTGCCTATAGAAGTAATAGAGATGTCATGAGAGACCCCAAAGGTTATACTATCTGTGACTTTCCCCACCCCCTTCTCCCCTAGGATCTGGAAAACAGACCAATACCACCTGTTGTCACTTAGGGGATTCTTTCCCTTCCCCAACCAAGTCTTATTGCCTTATTGCCCAGTTTCCACCAGGTATAGGATGCTTGGGGTCAGCTGAATACTGACCCCACTCCCATTTCCTTACCTCTGATGGACATATTCCACAGCCCCACTTTACTCTAACACTTGAACCCACTATCCTCTTGGGTACCATCCTCTGCCTGGCCCTCATTCCCCAAGGTCCTTGGAGCCTTCCAGTCTGCGCTGTTACTTTCTCTGCCTACTGCTTGGCCTTTCCACGAGTTAAACATAAACATGAACCCTCCCCCAATTAGAATGGGAACTCCTGGAGGGTAAAGACTGTTTTGGTTTTCTGTTTGTATCATCAGTGCTTCAAGCAGAGTGAAAGATTAATAAACACTTCTCCATCCCGTGTTGTAGAGAGGTTTCCTGCATAGATACAGGTTGAACTAGATGGCCTCTGGGGTCCCTTCTGACTCTGCCATGTGAATTCAATTCAACAAGATTAATTAAGTACCCACTAGGCCCACAGCACCACGGGAGGCATGCTGTGGATACAAATGAAGAACATGAGATTGCTTAAACTCTGCAAGCCCACTTGTGGCCCATCTAAATGAGAACAGGACCCTGACAGAATACCCCGATGGAGAGTTTTAGGAGGAGGAAGGGAGAGGGCTTTGGGATCCTGCCAGAAGAATGCAGAGAGGGCAAACTTAGATGATATGAGCTGGAGTGCACAAACGAAGGCTGCAGGTTTAATCCCTGGATGAGCCTGTAGCTCTGAGCAGGGAAAAGCCTTATGCCACAGGCAGACCGTCTGGCCTTGTAGTCACAAGGGAAAAAGGGGGAGACAAAGTGCAACCCGATTCCCATTGCTGGCAAAGCAAGGCAGCCTCTATGCATGGAGAGAATCATGATGGGGGAGGGAATCATGGTAGCATAGTTGATGTACATGGGGATCCTGAAGGAAAGGGAGGAAAGCCTGCAGCCACCTTCCAGAATGTTTTGTTCCTTTTTCCTAGAAGTGGGGAGCATGTTTGCCTGTTTTCATTTATTTTGTGCTCTGGGCACTGATCACCCCGGTGGCTGGCTACCTAGAGAGCCTGACATTGTTCATCTGCTCCCCCTGCTGGTGCTTCCTGTACATTTGGTGTGGAATGTCATTGAATCTCCAAGAGGAGACTGGGACGGGTTCTCTGCACACTCTCAAGTGCGCTGGGCCAGTTGCTTCCATCAGATCTAGAGTCACTGAACTACCTGCGTGTTCCTGATTCCATAGCAGGGCCAGACAATGAGCCTCTTGGCAATGAGACCCATTATTTCCAACATTTAACAACTGTTGCCTTCAGGTCAAGGGGTAATGATGAAAAACTTTATAGTGGTGCGTGCCTAGAATCCCTGCTTCTGAGGGAGGCTGAAGCTGGTGAATTACTTGAGCTTGGAAATTCTGAGCTTCACTAGGGTTAAAACTCATCTCGTGTCCTCACTAAGTCTGGCATCATTATGGTGAGACTTAGAGAGCACAGTAACACAGGGTTGACTCCCTAACGAAAGGTCCAGGTCAGAAATGGAGCAGGCCAGAGCTTCCATGCATATCAGAAGTGAGATTTGGCCCAAGAGTGGGAGATGGGGAGATCTAGTCTCCAAAAACGTGGAAAAAGAAAAGGAGAGAGAGAAGAAGGGAAAGAAGGGGAGGGGAGAAGGGAGAGGAGAGAGGAAGAGGGGAGGAGAGATATATGTCCATCAGGGTGGAACCAGTTACCAAATTTTGCATATAATTATAATTCAAATGGTGTGATTTGCTGTACTCCAGTATACTCAGAGGACTTGGGTTCCAGGTGCAGCTTGTATGACTCCAAGCAAGTCATTTAAACCAGAATTCCTAATCTATGTGATTTGCTGAATGTGAAGTAAACCTGCATTTCTTAACATTAGTGATCTGGAGCAGTTTTTCATATGGTTACTGGTTTGTAATTCTTCTTTTGGGAACTGCTTATTCCTATCATTCGATCACTTAGCTTTTTAGGGAACAACGTCTTTGTCATATATTTGTGTTAATTCCCTACATCCTAGAGCTATAAGCTGCTTATCTCACTACCTGTTCTCTTAGGATTTTTACATCGGGGACATTAGAGAAAAGACCTTAGAGACGATGTAGCTCATAAGATCATAGGATCACAGAGCTAGAGTCAGAAGGGACCTTAAAAGTAATCTAGTTCCACTCTTTCATTTTTTTATTGATGAGGAAAATGAGACCCCGTTGTCTTCATTTGTTCATTCAACGGGCTTATTGTGAAGAAAACCCTCTGTAACCACACTGAGAGGGGGGGAGGAAGGGGTATTATTGGATTGGTTCACAGTACTTCTAATAAATATTCATTGACCCCCCCCCCATTGTGCTTCATAGTATAAGGTACTTTGCGGGTGGAGGGCAGGTTATATAGATATCACAGACATCTGAAATTGGACCATGCAAGACCTTATGAAATAGAAGTCCCCTATTCTCCAGGAGTTTATAATCTAGTCAGAAAAAATAGATGCATGCACAAAAACGATTAGAGGCTGATGGAAGACCAACTATATTAAGAAGGTTTCTTCTGGTCACGGACTGTCTTTCTACTTGTATTTGTATCACCAGTGGTTAGCACAGTGCCTGATACCTCGTAATCACTTCTTAAATACTTGTTGCATTGTTGTCTAAGTATTTTTGGAGATCAAGAAGAGGAGAAAGCTGTATGAATCAGAGTTGTCTTCATCTGAAGAGGGTGTGTGTGTGCGTGTGTGTGTGTGATCTATAATGTCTTGTCCAACTCTGAATTGCTCTGATTTATAGAGGAAGGTCAGGCCTGAATTGGGTCTTGAAAAATGAGTAGTATATTACTAATGAAATATGATAGTTTGAATGCTTAAGGATATACAGAGGGTTTTATGTAAATGATCTCATTTGACCATGTAACAACCGTGTGAGGCAGGTAGTACAGGTGTGATCATTTCCATTTTGCAGGTGAGGAAACTGGTCAAGTGATATGGTCACACCTGGTAGGGATCTCTCTCGGTTCTTAAGTCCATCCCTCTTTCTACCTCACCAAGTAGGTGCTCATAATATTAACCACACTGTCATATTCTCTCATCATGCTATCTGGATATGAATCACTTACCACAACAACTGGAGAAGAATTACACTTGACGATGGCCCCAATGCCTACTGAAAAGGCGTCTGATGGATGTTCACAGGCTGTAGCATTTTTCCAGTGATGACTTGAAGAGAAAAAAATAATTTGGGCACAGTTCAGGAAAGATATTGGTAGGCTGGAGAGTCAGAAAAGGGAAGTCATGAGATCAGGCCATCTGAGGATCATCTAAGGGACCAGGGGATTTTTAGCCTGAAGAAAAGACTTAGGGGGAATTTGATCGCCATCTTCAAACATTTTAAGAGAGGTCACTGGGCAGAGAGATTAGATTATTCTATATGGCCCCATAGGTTAAAATTAGGAGCAACAAATAGATGATCTCAAAGGACCCTTCTGATTTTAAGACCCTAAGAGATGTTATAATGGGGTCACTAGAAGGTGTTCAGGGATCTCTTTCTTCAGAGAAGCTAACCTGGGTTTCAATCCTGCCCTCAGTGAGTTTTTAAGCTGCTTGATGGAGGTAGGGCTCAGCATGCCACATGAAAATATTCATATTCAAAGGACAGCTCACAAATCAAGTGGAAAAATTCCTATTGCTAAAGCTGGAAAGGACTTCAGAGGACATTTAATTCAGCCCCTAATTTTACAGGCGAGGAAATTGAAGCACAGGTAGATGAGTGTTTGCATGTGGAGGGAGGAGGAGGGAGTCCTAGCTTCTCTTCTCACTGTTGCCTCATGTCCTTCTACAGCTTAAACAAACATCTTCCAAATGTGCAGAAATCTAGATCCTTAAATGCCCTAAGATTCTGTGTCCTAGAAAAAGGAGGAAAGGCAATCTAGTCCTTGTAATTCTATTCATTCACAAGTCTGAGAGATCTGAGATCTCCAGGGATTTGTCTCCCTCCAACCTGTTCTTCAAGGGGCAGCATAATGCTTCCTAAAGCATCACTCTCACTGGATCATTCTCTTGCTCAATGATTTACCATGTTTCCCTATTATCTATTCTAGCTTCTTGCCTATTTACCTGGCACTCTCACCCTCCTTTTGGTCAAACTGGTCTCTTCACTGTTTACTAGATGTATCATATGTTCATTTCTGCCTCTACTATATGTCCCAAGCTGTTTTCCCAGTGTGAAATATCATACTTTCCCCCTCATCAAACTATAAAATTAAAGTGTTGGCTTAAAGTCAGGAAGTCCTGGGTTCAAATCCTAACTCCAACATTGACTAGGTGTGTGATCATGGACAGGTCACAACATCTTTAAGCCTGTTTTCTCATCTGTAGTATGGGATAATAATATTTGTAGCTCATACTTCACAGGGTTGGTGGAAGGATCAGTTGAGATCAGGATCAGATTTAGAGCTGGAAGAGACCATAGAGGTCATCAAACCCAATATTGTCATTTTAGAGGTGAAGAAAGCTGAGTCCTAGAGATATTAAGTGACTTATCCAGGGTCACACAGCTGGTTAGTATAGGAAGTGAGGTTTGAACATAGGTCTTTCTTCTCTTCTCCGGACTCAGTACTTTATCTTTTACCCCTACTGCTTTAGTGATAATGTATTCAGACATCAAAGTGGCCCAACAGATAGAGTGTTAGTCTTGGACCTGAGTTCAGATTCTCAGACACGTCCTGACTGTGTGACTTGGGGCAGGTCACTTAATCTTTGTCAGCCTCAGTTTGTTCATATGTAAAATAGGGCTAATAATAGTACCTACCTCCCAGCGTTGTTGCAGGGCTAAGATAAGACAACATGCAAAGTGCTTTGCAAACCTTAGAAGCACTATATAAATGTCAGCTGTTAATGATAATTATCTTATTTGAATCGCTTTTCCATCAGCAGGGATGTACTGGGGATGATCTATCCAACACCATCCCCTTTTCCTATAGGCCAGCATGACAGGCTGAGATCAGGGGTCTCCTTTGTGGCTCCAGCAGAGCAGAACGAAGCTAACAGTCTCTCTAGGGGAATGGTGTGGGACCTTGGCCCCATTATAACATCATTCTCATTAGCACTTTGCACTAACCAGCCCAGACCACAGAAACCCCAGGAGAGAGGAGCTCTCTGTAGACTCTACGCCACCCCCTCCCCCAAATCCGGCAGGCAGAGATTAAAGCGGAAAATGGCCAACTCCATGACTGCAGCCAAGACAGAAGGAAAGCTGAGAGGGCTCTCAGCAGCCAGAAACCAATTCTGAATTTCATTTCTTTGCTGGAATTTTAGTTTGATTGATTTCTTTGTGTGTGTCACACTGAGTCACCATTAACTGGACCTCGCCCACCGGCTCTGTGTCGTCCGTCCTCTGGTCATTCAGCCCACCTCCACCCAATGCCTAGTAAGGTACAAGTTTCCACTGTTAAAAGCAAATAGACATTTCCCAAGAATGCCTGGCACTGAAGAGAGTTCTGAGGGCTGCTGAATGTACTCCTAGGCAGACTCAGCATCTCCAGGTTAAGCACTGGATCTTTCTAAAGAAGAGAAAATCTAAGCCTGCTGGAAGAAATGTGAAAACAATCCTCCTTTTCTTTCTCATCTCCACCTCTTTTTCCCCTCTTAGGGTCTGACAGCCAAATGGTGAGTCTAATAGCCATGTTATGGGGATGGCTGTACAAGTAGGCTTCCACTATAGTTCTGACCCTCTCCTGCCTATTGGGTAGGGAGGAAATGTCAGTCGGCAAGGATTTAATAAGTGTTTTTATGTGCCAGGCGCTGTGCTAAGTGCCGGGGGTACAAAGAAGGGCAAACACACAGTAGCTGTCTTCACATTTTAATGTAGGAGACAATATAAATAACAGTGCATATAAGATATATTCAGAATAGACAGGAGAGAATCTCAGAGGGAAGACTGGGAGTGGGGGATTGGAACTCATGCAGAAGGAGAGATTCGAGCTGAGTCTTGAAGGAAGCCAAAGAAATTAAGAGGTGGGGATGAGGAGGAAGAGCATTCCAGGTGTGGAGGACAGCCATGGCAAAGGAGATGAGAGATGGAGTGAGATGTGGGAGGAAAAGGAAGGAAGCCAGCAGTTGGATCCTAGAGCGTGTGGAGGGGAAATCAAGTATAAGATTGGAAAGGTAGAAAGGGGCCAGGTTGTGAAGGGCTTTAAGTGACAGGGTTTATATTTTATTCTGCTGTTAGTAGGGAATCACCGGAGTCTGTTAAATTGGATGGTGACATGTACCTACATTATAAGAGAAAATGACTTTGGCAGCTGAATGGAGGATGGTTTGGAGTGGGGAGCGATAAATTAGACTTTTGCAACAATCTAGGCTTCAAGTGATGAAGGCTTCAATGCGGTTGGTGGCTGTGTGATTGGAGAGAAGGAGGCACATATGAGAGATGTTGTAAAAGTAGAAACAAGATTTGGCAGTGAATTGAATATGTAGGGTAAGTGAAAGTGAGGAATAAAGAGTGATTCCCACCCAGGTCGTGAGCCTGGGTGACCAGAAGGATGGCGATGTCCTTGATGGTAATAGGGAAATTGGGGAGAAGGGAGGGTTTGAGGGGGCTCTGGTTTGGACTTGTGGTTGCAAGGGTGCGAGTCATTTATGTCACTTCATCCCCAGGTAACAGGCGTAGGTCACATTGACCCCTGAACCCTCTAGAAATAATTAGGTCAGAGTGATCCTCTCCCCCCTCTAGACTATGTCAGAGGGAACTCCCAATTCCTCCGGACTGGGTTATCGTGACCTCCTGCTCTCGAGTGTTCCAACGGCGTCCAACTTTGCGGAATGTTGTTGAAGGGACCCCAGCATAGAATGGGAGGCTAGCCTAGATATTAAGTCCCTTTCCAAGTCTGAGCATGTGTGATTTCAGGCTTAGGAGGGACGTCTTCTCCCCAATAAGATTTTCCTTCTGAGTTTCATCCCTTTGGGGCTTTGATCCTAGTTAAAATGCAGACCTCATTGGGAAGGTTCAAGAAGATCAATAACTGTCAGGATTCCTCCCTCCTGTCTCCTCTCTCCTCCCTCCTCCCTCCTCCCTCCACCCCCACTCTGTCTCAAACACTCACATCTAACCCTGCAGGTTAAGCTAGTTGTTTCCCTAAAACCAGTTCCAGGTCTCGATTGGCCCAGTGGATTGAGGCAAAAGCCGGGCTTCCTGTCCCAATGGCCTTAGTCCATGCTCATATGGCTTTCTGGTCACCTGAAGATAGAGAGGTCTGCCTATAGGGAGCTGGGCGGGGGGAGGCCCTTTCAGACTTGGTGAATGCCACAAGGCCATGGAAATCACCACATGCTGCCCTGCCAGCCTGCTCCATTTTGGTAGAGTAGCCAGCAGGGACATACCTAGCTGACTTAAACGCTGTATCCTTGTTAACTCTCCTTTCTGGGCTATGGCTATGAATAACCTACAAGTGTCTTATTTCATTCCCGTATTGTACCTAAACTGTCATAAGATCAGCCAGAGCCAGGCCTTTCCTGCTGTAGAATGGTTACACTGTAAGCTGTGGACTCTTTGCCTCAAATGAGGTGAACCCTAAGGACAGGGTTTTTGGGGGGTGGAAGTTAGGGGTGGGAAATGAAGCAGAGGGGAGCCTGCACAAGACTCTACATCTTAAAGAAATTTTTTTCAACGAAGAAAAGTCCATTTTCTCTCCCACTTCCCACTCCTCCCCCATTAGAAAATGAAAAAAAATACCCTTGTATCAAACATGCATAGTTAAGCAAAATAGGTACTTATGCTGGCCATGCCCAAAAATGTATGTCTCGTTCTGCAACCTGAGATGGATAGTATGCTTCATGGGTCCTCTAGAATCGTAGTTGGTCATTGTATTGATCAGAGGTCACAAGGCTTTAAAATGTAGGTATAGTTTTTAAATGTAGGTATAGTTTCAGTTTAAATGTAGGTATAGTTTCAGAGAAACCTGGGAAGACTTGTATGAACTGACATAGAATGAAGTGAGCAGAACAAAGAGAACACTGATGTGGTAACATTTTAAAGTCTTCAGGCTCTGGAGGTACACCCCCAGTAAAAAAGTCTGGGGACAACAAAGGTAAATTTCTGCCCACTGCACAGCCTTGCCCTCTCCCTGGATGCATGCCTATTTTTTTTCTTGCTGTAATGTGAGACATGGAAAAGATCTTAGACATCATTTGGCCCAGCCTGATGACAAAGGAGACTTTTATAGCAGAGGAACCTAAGGACTGGAGAAGGTGAGCTCTATTGGACCAAAGCGATAAGCAGCAGAGCTGGGATTTGAACATAGACCCTCTGGATCTCAATCCAGCACTCTTTCCACCTACTGTGATCCCTTCTCAAGGAAAGCCACTGGGCCTGAAAACTGTGACTTTAGTAACAAATGAAGAAAATGATGCTCAGTGAGGCTTGCCTCGGGATCACGTGGCTAGTAAGTGACAGAACCAGAAAGTGAGCTTGGGCTTCTTGATTCCAAGTCTTACACTCTTTCCATACTTCTCAGACATTAAGTAGATGCTTTGTACCTCTGTGTACCAGCCAACGCCAGCAGCAACAATCACAGAACCTCAAAGTTGGAAGAGTGTCACCTAGGGACACCACTCCCCCTATATGTGATGAGCACCCCTTCCCCACCCCCAAAAAGCTGCATTTTATTTAAGTATTAAAATACTCTTATTTATTTGTTGACTTTTACTAGTCATTCAGAGGACACAGTTAGAAACGAAGGCATTTTAATGAAATAGCATAGAAAGAAAAGTAATAGGACATTTCCCCCATAAACTCAAGATACATTCTTGGACAAATATACACGCCATCCATGGGAAGAGTAGACACACCTAGGGCACACTTATGGATGGGCACACAGGTAAGAATCAAACGTGGCCAGGGCATACATATGTGAAGGAGCATGCCTCTGATGCTCCACGGTTTCTAGTGTCTTCTGATGACATCATCATGCTGTTCTCTGTTGGTGTCTCTGAGTGTGTAGTCTCTTCCAAACAATGCCTCAGTGGCTTTATGGTCACTGATAGGAATGACTCTGCCAGGCATATGCTTGTGGAGTATCTCTCTACTTCCAGGTTCAGCAGGAGTCCTCAACTGGTTTGCTGCCTCTTCACCATAAGAGGAAGAATAGGTTTTCTCTTTTAACCTAGAGCCCAGAGGATTAAACTTCAGTACTTGTTAAACCCTTCACATTCCCAGTATCAGACCAGGGAAAAGCCTATGGCTGCTTTTCTTCCCATAAAGAAAGTGGGATCTATTGGTTCCCAGAGTCTTACCTAAGGGTGACTATTCTCTCTGGAAGGAGAGTTTTTACCTCCATTGTCTGAGTACGTGGGGAACACAGACCAGCTAGTCAGTTAAAAGCTTACAGCCATTTAATCTGTCTTTGAACCCAATGGGGCTAAAGAGTAGAGCATTGTGCCAGACCACTGTTTGACTTAGGGTTAGAAGTTCCTTCTTGTGTGTTCTAAGTCATATTTGTCATCTCCCACATTAAGATATGAGCACTTTGTTGTCAGAGATTAGAGAAAGTTTTTTTCCTATTTCTTTGTAGCCCTAGTACATTGTGCACCTATATAAAACACCTATTGACTGAAGATTATAATTGTAATTGTAATTGTGATTGTAATTCTTAATTCCATTATGAAAATCATGTAGCTCCAAACTCACTTCAAGGAGAATTCTACCAAAGTAATCCTACAAGAATGACAGGCTTGGTACACTGCTTTTCCCCTCAGCTCAAGACTTTTCATGTATCCTATGCAAATTAAAAGAAGAGAACAAAAGAATCCAAGTGGAACCAAGGTATTACTTTACTTTCCACCTTAATATTTTGCTGCTGATTCCTATAGCTTTTATCGTATAGCTTTGGTTTCTCTTGCTTTCAACCCACTGTTAGAAGGGAAGGAAAGAAAAAAAAAACAAGTGCTTACTGTGTGCATAGTGCTAAGGGCTTTTAAAAAATATCTGCTTATTTGATCCTCACAACAGACAACCGTGGGAACTGGCTGCTGTTATTATTCCCATTTTATAGTTAGAGAAGGCAGACAGAAATCAAATGATTTGACCAGGGTCACCCAGCACGTAGTGCTAGAAGTAAGACTTGAAGCCAAGGTGCTAGCGGGGGCGGAGCCAAGATGGCTGGTGGCTGGAAAGCAGGGACTTGTGTGAGCTCCCCCTCAGGTCCCTCCAAACACCTATAAAATGGCTCTGAACACATTCTAGAACTGAAGAACCCACGAAATAGCAGAAGGAAGCAGGGCTCTAGCCTAGGACAGCCTGGACGGTCACAGGGTAAGGTCTATCACACAGAGCTGGGAGCAGAGGGGAGCAGAGCCCAGCGTGAGCCATGCCCAGACCAACCAGACCAGGGCGGAACACGCTCTAGCACCCTGAATCAGTGAGCTGTGGCAGTTATCAGACTTCTCAATCCACAAAAACCAAAGACAAAAGAGAAGGTTAGTGGGAAAACCTGCAGGGTACAGAGTGAAAGGAGTTCGTGTTTCGGCCACTGCCCCAGGGGCAGTGGAGGTGGTGGAGCTACAGAACTACAGCTGCAGTTGCTTTAGGCCACAGGCCCACCTGGTGACAGGAATTAAGTGGCGGATCTGAGCGGGAGTGCAGAGTCAGCTTAGATCTGAGTCCGGTCTGGGTTGGTTGTTCTTGGGGGAGGAGTAGCACTGATGTGGCAGAGCTTGCTGTGTAGAAATAGCTCTGAAAACAACAGCACAGCCCCTCAAGCTTGGGACAAAGTACTCTATACTCTACAAGCAGTCATGTCCCGATGAAAAACTCAAGGGTCGAGTAAGTTGGCTGGGAACATGGCCAGGCAGCAAAAA
>CM053627.1:54677143-54760881 GCA_028646595.1 Phalanger gymnotis
ACCAGAGTGTACGCCATCTTGGAGTGGGGGCGGTGGAATAGGGGAGAAAAATCTGTAATTCAAACGCATGTGAAGATTAATGCTGAAAACTAAAGATGTTAATAAAAAAAAATGTTTTATTATGGAAAAAATAAATAAATAAATAATAATAAAAAATAAAAAAAAAAATAAAAAAAGAAGAGGTTAGCTAAAAAAAAAAAAAAAAAAAAAATGCTACCATTTCTCCAAGCCCAGCAGGAATGCTACCTCTTCTATGATGATGCTTGCCTAATACAGGTAACTATGGGCTTTCCTTCCTCTGACACTCACCTTTAGTTGGACGATACCTCTCAAGGCTCTTATGCTATTTTGACTTGTGCTATAGCTATTTGTGCAAAACTGGACAATCTTCCCCGATACAAAATCTGCCTCTCCCCCAGACTTCTCTATTTTTGTTAGCAACACCATCTGCCTACTCTCCCAAGTACTTTACCTGGTGAATCAACTTTGACTTTTCTATCTCCTTCACCTAAACACAACCAAATAGTTGCTACATCCTGTCTGTCCACCTCAGGATTCTTTCTCATTATTTACCTTACTCCCTTAGCTGAAAATTACCTCTCCCTCCTAAAATTCATCCCAATATTTTTGAGGACTTCTACTTTGCATTGGACATGGTTTCCCTTGTATCATAGTCACTTGTTTATAGAGGATTGCCCTTATTTATTAGGTCAGCTTCTCAAAAGCAGGGTTTGTATCAAATGTGTCTATATTCTCTATACCTAGTATAATCCTCTGAATGGAGCAGGAGCTTGATAAATGTTTGTAAACCTGAATTATCTTATCCTCCTACTAAATTGTAGCTGCTTAAGGACAGTGACTGTACTTTGTTCATATCTGTGTCCCCAAGTGCACCCAACACAAGACCCATGCTGTAGGAGGCAGGCACATAGTAACTATTTGTTGGATTGAACCACAAAGAAGAATGGTGAGGGTGCTTAGGCCAAGGGCTATGAATTCTCCAGGGATCATGAGGTAAGTAGACCTGGCAAGAGGACAAGGATATTCTCAGCCCAGGAGAGCTCTTAGTGCTGAGAATTTCTCAAGGGATAGAGAAGGATGATCTCTTTAAACCTGCTTACCGGTGAGCTCCAATATAACTCAAGGGTCTTCTTGCATGAAATACCTCTGCCCAAATTCCACCACCGGAGTTTTGTTCCATGGAGTTACTAAACTCTTTTTTTTTAAATATAAATATCCTAGAGGCAGCTAGATGATGCAGTGTGTACAGCACTGACCCTGGAGTCAGGAGGACCAGAGTTCAAATACAGCCTCAGACACTTGACACACTTACTAGCTGTGTGACCTTGGACAAGTCACTTAACCCCAATTGCCCTGCCTTCCCCCTCAAAATAAATAAAAATAAAATAAAATATAAATATCCTTTAAAAGGGAGGGTATATTAAGCTCACTCTCAGGGATCCCCTTCTTACTGGTGAATTAGTTTGTCAGGTGCTTTCCTCTGAAACAACCAGCTCACATTAGGTTCTTAAGGAATGGTAATTTTGTAGAACGTTGAGTGAAAAGCATTTTTGGAGCATGGGACACTGTCCTGCTGAGTGGGCTTATGTGAGAAATTGGAGGGCAGGTGAGGGCAGTGGGCTCTGGACAACCAATGGGTTCTGGGTGCCTAGTGCCTGGGAAATGGGAGAGGGGCACAAAAAGAGAAGCAGAGCTGGTTGGGGGTGATCTACACCTGTAATCCCTGCTACAATGGAACTGAAACTGGTGGAACACTTAAACTAGGGAGTCCTGAGCTGAAGCAGGACTAAAACCAGTGAGGGTAGGGGTGTCTACACTAAGTACCAGTATAGCGAGTCCCTCAAAGGTAAGTGGTGTCACCATATTGCTTGAGGATAGGTGAACAGGCTAAAGCTTCCATGACAATCAGTGGTGGAATCAGGTCCATGAGTGACTGTTGTAATTTCCAACCTGAGTGATATAGGGAGACCCAGTCTCAAAAGAAAAAAAAGGAGATGGGTGTGGAGTGGGAAGGGAAGGATGCCAAAGACAAACTTCTCCTCCTTTTCCATTCTTCAGAGGAAATCTGCTGAGGTTGCTAGGGGGTGTTCCTATGGACTTAGGACATTGACACTTCTTCCCTTAGAGAAATCCAAACAGAAGTCACAGTTGTTCATTGGGTCATCCAAATCTGCTGAGGGTCCCATACTAGAGAGGGTCAGAATCCACCCATCTCTACCTTGGTTTTCAGTAAGACAAAAACTTCGGCATCGTTATAATTTTCCTTTCCCTTCCTCAGGCATTAGTCCCCTGAGCGCTCCTTCTCTGGGGCTCTTTTAACCAAAAGCCAAGGTGGCATGGGCACCGTGGCTGTTTGGTATAGCAGACATAGCACTGAACATGGAGAAGACTTGGATTCAAATCTCAGCTCCAAGACTTACCAGCTTGGTGACCTGGGGCAAGGCACTTCATTTCTCCAGGAGGCTGCTTCCTCATCTGTAATGCGAAGAGTGAATTAGAAGATGCAAATATATTTGCAGACATTAATGAAGTGCCCACTGAGTGGAGAGCATGGCACTAAGTGTGGAGAAAGATTCTGAAGTTAGGTAAGTCCTGCTCTCTGTCCTCAAGGAGCATCTGGCTAACTATAATATACACTAGACAAAAGAATCAACTCTCTGAGATTCTGGCAAAACTAATGATTCTATAGAATAAAATCTACTCAAATTTGCCCTGGACTTGAAGATAGAAAATCTGAGTTCAAATCCCACTGCTTCACTTTACATGCCCTGGGAGTTTGGGCAAGTCGAAAGGCCTTGGTTTCCTTGTCTGTTAAATGAGACACTAGATGATATCTAAGGTCTCTGCCAGCCTTAGGATTCTCTGAGGACTTCCCCCTTCCAGGATGCCTGGAGGTTTTTCCATCTCTTGGAGTCACCTTAAAGCACAATACTCAAGCTTTACACAGCTAACACACCTTCTATAATTATCAGGAATATATTTCGAAGAGCAAAAATGGAAATGTAGAAGAGATGACTGGCAAAGGGGTTTCCTCACGAGGAGTCCCCTATACCCATGAAATCACAGGCCTTATTAGGAAAGGGAAGGGAAGAGAGAGGAGATGGAGAGGGAAAGGGAGGTGAGGGAGAAAGAGAGAAGAAGGGAGAAAGAGAGGAGGAGAAAGAAAGAGGAAGAAGAGAATAGAGAGAGGGAGGAAGAGAGAGGGGGGAGGAGGGATGGGGAAGGGGAAGGAAAGGAAAAGAAGAGGAAAGGAGGGGGAAGGGAAGTAGAAGAGGGAGGAGGGGAAGAGAAGAGAGGAGAGAGGAGAGGAAGGGAAAGGATGGAAGGAAAAAAACAGATATAAAAGAAACAAAGTACTGTGTGGTTGGAGGGGGAGGAGGTTATCTCCAAGAAGGTGAAAGGGAGATGGTTTCCTAAAGAAGATGCCCTTTCAGTGATGCTTTAAAGGACAGGTAGGAATTGATGAGGTGAAGAGAAAGAGGGAGGGTATTCTAGGCGTAAGGAGTAGTGACCTCTAAAGTCACTTCCAGCTCTAATATTCTGTGAAAGTTAGGAAGCCATAATGATAGTTCTTTATAGAGAGTTTCACATAGGCCTTTAAAGAGAGGCCTTCATGTGGGATAATGGATGCAATGCTGGCCTTGTAAGTCAGAAAGACCAGTCTGAGTTCCTCCTCTGACACTGTCTGTATGACCTTAGTCAAGTCATTTAACTTCACTCAACCTCATTTTTCTCATCTGTAAGAAGGTCATAATAATAGCACCTACCTTAGGACTCTCTGGGAGGGTGAAATATGCACAAAATGCTTGGCAAACTTTAAAGTGGCATATAAATATTAGCTGTTATTATTTTTACAAGTACATACAAAATACTGCCCCCTTGACTATGAGTAGGAATAAGAAGAGTCTCTAAGAGCTGGGAGGGATCAAGAAAGACCTCGTGCAAGTGCTGGTGTATGAGCTGAGCTTCAAAGGAATCTAGGAATTCTGAGTCCAAGGTCAAGGGATAAGTGCATTCGTGCATTCCAGACATGGCAGACAACCTGTTCAAAGGTGTGGAGGGATGGAATGTTCTATGTCCTCACCACAGTGGTCCCTCCAGTGCTGTCACACATTAATTACTCTAGGATTCTATAGCAGCATCCCTCTCGTCTTTTCTCCGTTTCCATTTTTGCTCTTCCAAACACGTTCCTGCTAAGGTGTTAACTGATAATTATAGAAGTTGTGTTAGCTGTGAATAGCTTGAGTATTTGTGTTTTAAAAGGTGACTCTAAGAGATGGAAAAGCCTCCAGGCATCCTGGAAGAGGGGAGTCCTCAGAGAATCCTAAAGCTAGCAGAGACTTTAGATACCCTCTGGTGTCTCATTTAACAGATAAGGAAACCAAGGCCCTTCTACTTGCCCAAGCTCCCAGGGCATCTAAAGTGAAGCAGTGGGATTTCAACTCAGATTTTCTAACTTCAAGTCCAGGGCAAATTTGGGAAGATTTTACTCTATAGAATCATTAGCTTTGGTGCCCTGGAAGCACCTAGTCCAAAATTCGTCATTAACGTTTGCTTCTCACCCTCGCCATGCTAACTACTTCGGTTGCTAAGTTTGGAGACATATTCCAGGGTTGGAATAAAGCTCAGAGAGCCCAGCCTCAAGCCAAAGCATGAATCCGCTCTGTTCTCTACCTGATGAATAGTTATTTAACTGTCATTTGAAAAAATCTTTAGTGATGGTGAACTCACTACCTCAAAAGTCTATTTTATTTTTGGATAGCTCCAATTGTTAAAAAGTTCTTCCATAAAGATTTATGTGAACTGATACAAAGTGAAGTGAGCAGAACCGGGAGAACATTTTACACAGTGACAGCAATATTGTGAGGATGATCAACTGTGAAAGACTTAGTTAATCTGATCAAGACAATGATCCAAGATAATTCCAAAGGACCCATGATGAAAAATGCTACCCACCTCCAGAGAGAGAGAGAGAGAGACTTGATGAACTTTGAATGCAGATCAAAGCATACTTTTTAAACTTTCTCTATTTTTCTTTTTTGTTTTTTTCTGCAACATGGCTAATATGGAAATATGTATTGCATGAAGTCAAAAGTATGATCAATGTCAAATTATTTGCCTGCTCAAGAAGGTGGGAGGGATGGGAGGGAGGGAGAGAATTTGAAACTCAAAATGTTAAAAAAAAATGGATGTTAACATTTTTACATGTAATTAGGAAATGTTTAATGAAATGATATTTTTTAAAAGTTCTTCCATATGTTGAGTAATAGATCACAAATCGAGACCTTAGAGGCAGCTAGATGGTGCAGTGGATAGAGGGGCTGGGCCTGGAATCAAGGAAACCTGAGTTAAAATCCAGCCTCAGACACTTACTAGCTGTGTGACCCTGGAAAGTCACTTAATTTCTATCTGTCTCAGTTTCCATATTTGTTAAGTGGAGATAGTAATAACATCTACTTCAGAGGGTTTTATGAATAAAAAATGAGGTGATATTTATAAAGTGTTTCACAAACATTAAAACACTATATAGAGGCTAGCTAATGGAGCTTTCTCATTTCTATGGGTGAATGAACTGAGGGCCAGCACGATTAAGTGTGCCGCCAACATTGCACAGCTAATATCTGAGGATGGATTTGAAATCAAGTTTTCCAGCTCCAAATATGGTGCTCTTCATCATAGTAGGAGTGCCTCCTTACAGCACCTTTAAAAATAGAGCAACTAACTCTCAGACTGCAAACTCCATGAGGTCAGCAATCATTATCGAAACTTTTCATGTCCCTTGACATCATCTTCTGCATTTAGGAAGGTCTTAATAAGCTATTGCTCAACTGGAATCAACACAGCAACTTTCTAAACCATTGCATTTACAGCTCAGTCCTGCTTGGTTTTGGCTCACTGGTATTGCTCTCTGAAGGTGTGACTCTTCATTGTAGAATCTTAGACTTGAAAGTATCTCAGATAGTCTGTATTCCCACTTTCTGCAGGAAGTCCCTCTACCCATCCTTACACCCTTGAGATGTGGCCCCAGCAGCCCAGCTTCTGATTTAATACTTCCAGTGACCAAAAGTAATCCTCTTAAAGCAGAAAGCCTGCTCCATTGTTGGACAGCTCCAGACGCTGTCAAATTCTTCATCACAATCTAACCTTTTGAAAACCTTAACGGTTTGTTTTTTTCTTTTTTTCTTTTTTTTTTGTTCTTTTCCAGGTCAGAAGTGGAATGTAGATCCATAGCTATACTATTCAAATGTATCTGCCAGGGAAAGATGGCTCTTCTCTAGTCATAGCCAGAAAATGTGAGCCCAGTGCCCTGGGCTCAGTGTTTTTATTTCTTTTGAACAATAACGCTTCAGGAGCAAAAATGATGTGTGTGTGTGTGTGTGTGTGTGTGTGTGTGTGTGTGTGAGAGAGAGAGAGAGAGAGAAAGAGAGAGAGAGAGAGAGAGAGAGAGAGAAAGAGAGAGAGAGAGAGAGGCGGGGGGGGGGGGAAGGGAGGGAGGGAGAAGGGAGGGGAAGAAACAAGGTAGTTTTTCAGTTTTAGTAGAGCTGAATTTGCATGGCACTAGGAGAAAGTTAAAGGCATCGAAGACGTTCTTATTTCCTCATGACCCCAGATGGGCATATATGGAAAGGACTCAGAAAACTCAGGCAGACTGCATCCTAGAAACATTAACACAGTCCCACATGGAGTCTTCTCCATCTTCCCTCTCCCTCATGAGCATGGTGACAGCTCAAGATGCCCTTGAAAATATTTAAAGCCTCCTTTTCCCCTGTTCATTTTCCAGACATATGTCTCTGGGGTATTGGGTCGAAGGGTGGGGCATCCCTTTGCAAACTTTGTCCTGGGGGGCTTACTTAGGCTACTGACTACAGGGATTTGTTTATGAGAACTTTATGTCTTGGGGCCTCAGTCCTCCCCTATCCTTCACTGGTTATCCTCAAATAACCCTTGCTTGTGAATGGGGAGTGGTTGATACCTAAAAATATCTTTGTCCCATATCAAATTATACACCTAATACCCAAACTTACAGTGAGGCTACAAGGTAGCTTCTGGTGCCAGCACAGAAAGAAGTCTCATTTTAGCCACAGGTCAGTGCTTTGGAGCTGGCTCGGGATGGATAGGATGGAGTGAGGTTCTTTCTAACCATCTATCGATGATTCAGTGGCTGACACTCAGTTAGCCTTTGGGGTCAAGTGGAAAAAAGTAACAACAGGGCTTCTGGCCCAGCCACTGACTAGATCAGGCAAGAAAGGACATACTGGCCTGTTTTCACTTGTCAGGAGTCATGATAACAACTCGGCTTTGATTTCTTTTGCCCTTTATATCCAAGAAGCTCAGAGTACTTTATAGACATTCCTCCAGACATTCTCTCTCTGACTCCCTGCAAAGGAACAGGTCAGATAGGGACAAACTTAGTTCCCCCCAATTCTTATTCCTCCCAATTGTGGAGGAAAGGCAGGAAATAACACAGTTAATGAGGGAGTTGGGTGTAATGGTCTCTAAGATCTGTTCTGGCTCTACATTCTGTGACCTATGGGCAGGGGAATTCACATCCTCAAAGGAAAGGAGTTTGATTTCTCTTTCTCATTCCACCAGGAAAAACTAAGCCGAGATCAAGCCTATTTCTGCTCAAGGCAAAACAGGGAGTAGATCACTATGAGGGGGAGGAGTGGGATGGAAATAAGGGGAAGGGGATTGTTTGATAATCTACATCTCTCTCATTGACAAACTAGGAAGCCAGGGTGAAAGGTGTCCCAGATTGAGCTTTCTAATGAATGATTAGATCCTAATTGACCAATTTAGGGAAACAGAGGACTCTGGGGTCCTAATTTCCACTAAGAGTTCTGTAATAACTAAACACATCATTAATCATCCTAATCAGAACAGGATGACTTATCTAATCAACTTGGGGACAGGACTCCTCCTCAATTCCAACACTCTTTGGAATGAATTGATAACCAGTTAGGGCTCCATGGAGCTGTGTTCTGATGTACTATCATTGGTGAGATGGGAAAACTCTCTGGAGCAGCAGAGTGAAACAAGATGGAGCCATGTCATAGTGCAAGAGAAAGACTGCTGTATGTAAAAGTCAAAGGAGATAGGATCCAAAGGTCACGTGTGTGACTTTGAACAATTTGGTTCATCTCTCTGGGTCTCAAGTCCCTTATCTTGGTATCATCAATGGGGTGTTTGGACTAGACACTCTCTACAATCCCTTCTTTAATCTTAGGAGAATCCTGCCTCTAAAACTTACTAGCTGTGTGATCCTGGGCAAGTTACTGTTTGAGCCTCCCTGAGTTTTCAGTTCCTCATCTGTTAAACAGGGATAATAATAGCAACTTCCATCACAGAGTTGTTGTGAGGACCAAATGAGGGAATGTATAGAAAGTACTTTGCAAACTTGAAGTGCTATGGAAATACAAAAGGATAATGACGATGATGGTGATAACCCAGGACGCTTGTGTTCCTTAGCTGGTTAGGAGAGAAAGCTCCCCAGATCATACGTAAAAACAAAAACTTGGGCAATTCATTAAATGTAAAATTATCTGGATAATTGGCATTGACTACCATGGTTTTAGTTACCAGCACTCAATGTTAAGTAGTATGATAGAATGGGAAATAATTGGGCTAAGATTTAGGATATTGGGATATTGGTCCCAGCTCTGAGACCAACTGTCTGGGTGACTTTGAGTAAGTCAGTTCCACTCTCTGTGACTTTCTTCATTTGTAAAATTAAGGGATTGGACTGGATGATTGAGCTGGAAAAGAAGACAACAAATCATTCCACCATCTTTGCCAAGAAATGACCCCCAAATGGGGTTATGGAGAGTCAGACATGACTGAAATGACTGAACAACCACTTCCACAACTTAGCTCTTTATTTTTCCACTCAAATTTGTCCCTCTTCCTAACTTCCCCATTACTGTCCAGGGTACCACCATCTTCCCAGCTGCTTGTGCTTACAATCTAAGTGTCATCTTTGACTCCTAACTCTCTCTGGTGCCATAGTAGACAGAGTCTGGGGTCAAGAAGACCTGAGTTCAAATCCTGCCTCAGATACTTACTAGCTATATGACCCTGGGCAAGTCCTTGAACTCCGTTGGTTCAATTTCCTCATCTGTAAAATGAACTGGAGAAGGAAATAGCAAACCACTCCAGCATCTTTACCAAGAAAACCCCAAATGGGATCACGAAGAGTCAGACACAACTGCAGTGACTGAAACCACAGCAAGCTGGCTGCAATCTACCATTTTATACTTATTATATATTATTCTTCTTCACACACTCTCTGGTTCAGCTAAGCTGGCATTCTTGCTGTTGCTCCCGTAACATTCCACCTTCCATATGTATAACTTCTCACATTCCACATTCCTGGAATGCCACCCCTCCAGACGTTTATCTCTTAGAATCTCTAGTCTCTTCCAAAGCTCAGCTCACATTCCACTTTCTACTGTACATGAGGCTTTTCCTGATGATCTACCCCCAGATCTTAGTGCCCCCTTGTCAAAACACCTCACCATTATTTTGTATGTTGTGATATATATATGTATATATATATACATATATATATATATATGATATGTGGAGAATACAAGTGTGAGCATATGCATATATGTGTGTATGTATATATGTATATACACACACATATCTGTAGTCTCTCCCAATAAAAAGTAAGCTTCTTGAGGGCAGGGACTATTTTTTTTTGTCTTTTATAACCACAACACCTAGCACAATGGACACAGTAGCTACTTAATAAAAGATTGTGTATTGATTGCTCTCTATTAGAGGCAGTACGTGGTAATGGAAAGAGCTGGAATCCTAGCTCTGTGACCAGGAAAACATCCCTTGCCATCTACAAGCCCTGCTTCTCGATCCCATAAACTGAGAATAATAACATTTATCTCAGTAGTACTTACTCGTATATAAGTAAAATTAGAGGTGCATTTAGAGGAAATAAAGTACTACGTGACTATCAGCAATGAATTTCTTACTTACCTTTCTACCTCTTCTATATCCCAAACTCACTGCATCCTTCCTCTTCACTTCCTCTCACTTACTGTGGAAAGAACTTGGCTTTCTCCTCCCATCTAAGTCTGTTCTCCAGCCCCAGAAATCCTGGATCCAAACTTTGCACCCAGACACATATCCAAGCTGAAAGCCAGCTGTTCTTATATAAGGGGAAAGAGCCTGATTCTGAGCGTCCCACAGCTGGGCTGAGAAACAGTCTCCCATGACCATCTGACACCCTTGTTTGTCAAGACCTGTCCTGTTCCCAGATCCATAAATAGTGAATTTTGTATAAAGGGCAAGTAGCATGAAACATGCCTTGAATTTATTTTATCTTGGGTGGTGGGTGGTGGTGGAAAACTGGGCACCCCATGAGGCTACTGTCATCCATGGAGAAGAAGTCAAGGGAAGATCAGGCCAAGACGGAGCTTATCTGGGGTGTGGCCATCAGGAAAAGACTCTAGTAGTTTCCTATTTTAACTAATTACTATTGTTAACTAGGTTCTAAGTTTAGCTCTTTCTTTTTAAGTTGAAATATTGTTAACACTCTGAAAATTTTTGCATCTAGGGTAAAGCCTAGGTGGCCTGGCCTGGTTATGGTTTATGACTTCCACACCAAAGGTCAATAAGCTGTTTATTTCCAAAGGTCTTAAGTGAAGCTAAACAAGGTCCATGGAGGCTACTGACAGGATTAGGGCACAAGTAAAGGAGAAGGAGAAAAAGGAATAGAAAGATAGAGAAGAGGAGGAGAAAAAGTGAAATGCTTCTGGTGGAAAATGAGAGAGAGAAAGAGAGAGAGAGAGAGAGAGAGAGAGAGAGGAGAGAGAGAAGAGGAGAGGAGGAGAGAGGAGAGGAGAGGAGAGACAGAGACCTAGATGAGAGAGAGAGAGAGGTGGGGGGGGGAGGGAGGGAGAGAAATCCATTGGCAGTTGCCTTGGGTACCACTCGGTGGCACCCTCTGTTACAGGCTGTAGACTATCCCCATGCATTTTTGCTAAATCTACCAACATTTGGAAAGCTGCAATTAGATTCTTCACCTAAAATCAATAGCAATAAAGTTTAGAGGAAAAAGTCTAACACTTTCATCTCAAATCTCACACTGCTCAGTGTCAGACAGTGATACTAGGAACTAGAGGTCTCAAGTAAGAGAAGGGATAGGAGTCAAGGTGTTAAGTCTCGTAATTAAATATAATGGTTACAAGATGGAGTATTTTTCTAAGATATAAGTATGGAGTGGTAAAAAGGACTCTGGAATTGGAGCAAAGGGACCCAGGTCCAAATACAGTATAGTGACCAGCATGCTAAAGCTGGAGTTGGGAAGAACTGAGTTCACAGTCTGCATGTGACACTCCATAGCTGTGCCACAGGAAAGTCACTTAGCTCCTCTGAAGGTTAGTTTGTAAAAACAGGGATAGAAGCATTTGTAGTAATGACATTATCAGCATGAGGCTGAGAATCAAACGAGATAATTCCAGCAAAGGGCTTTAATAGTTAACAGTTATTAAAAAAAACAACAACAACTTTACAAATGTTATCTTGTTCTTTCTCACAACAACCCTGGGAGGTAGGTGCTGTTATTATCCCCATTTTACAGATGAGGAAAATGAGGCAGTTTCCTCAGTGAGGGGGGGCAGACCCAAGTGACTTGCCCAGGGTCACACAGCTAAAAAGTGTCTGAGGCTGGATTTGAACTCAGTTCTTCCTGACTCTACCTTTAACATTTTATCCACTGTGCTACCTAGCTGCCTCACAACTTTACAAACTTAAAAGTGCTATTTAAATATTACTTGTTATTGTTATTTATGTGAGAGGTCACATGGTATAGTGCAATGCTATTAATCTCAAATAGAAATGGATCTCTAGGGCTGCATATTAAGTTAGAAAACCACAAATTAACATTATCTATGTTGTATTGTATTTTTAGTCATCTAGGTGTGGCCATAGTGCATAAAGTGCTAGGTCTGGCATCAAGAAGGCTCATCTTCCTGAGTTCAAATTCGGACTCAGACACTTATTAGGTGTGATGCTGGGAACGTCACTTAACCCTGGGAACCTGGGAATGTAACTTAACCTCAGTTTCCTTATCTGTAAAATGAGCTGCAGAAGGAAATGATAAATCACTCCAGTATTTCTGCCAGGAAAACCCCAAATGGGGAGTTGGAAAAGACTGAAAACAACTGAACAACAACAAAAATTGTATTTTTATTTATTTGTTAAACATTTCCCAATGCCATTTTAATCTGGTTCAAGTGCCCTCTGGAGTTTTATGAAAGTTTGACACCTCTGGATGGAGAGCTAGCCTCAGGGCAAGAAACACCTGAGGGACTGAATGTAGATGAGCAGACCTTGAAATTAGGAAGACATGGGCTCAATTCCCCTCCCTTCCCACAACACACTATGACTCTGTAACCCTGGCCAAGTTCCTTTCATCTCAGTGCCCCCAGATAACTCTCCAAGACTCTAAGCTGATCTGCTCAGGTACAGGATGCTTCTGCTTTAAGTACGATCTCTTTTGGAACTAGAATAAAACTCCTCCCCACCTAGCCTGACCTGCCTATAAGGGAAAACAACCATTTTTCCAACCTGTCCTATTCCCATACAAGCTCAGCTCAGCAGACACCCAAACAGAGCCAGGCTTTTGCCCAGCTGTTCTATTTTGGGCATGTGCAGTTAATTTTGAGGCTTCGCTGCCTCTGCCTCAGTCCCACAGCCCCGCTCCCTCTGCCTCCATCCTGGTTGCCTTTGCTGCTGCCTCTCCCTCCTCCTGTTCTGGGTTTCTTTGAAGTCGTTCTGTCTGAGCCTCCTTTTGCCTCATTGTTTCTCTCCTCTCTATTCTCTTGCAGGTGCCGGGACTTTTCTTGGCTCTTGAGATCATTTGCTCACAGGCGTGTTTGGAAATAAAATCACAAGAAGATGCATTCCATAACCATTGCCTTCCTTTCTCCTCCTTTTCTCCTTCTTCCCTTCACAGTTCCTACCTGTGATTGATGAAAGAGGCATGAGGCTCCAAACTCATCAATTTTTGTGTTTCAAATATTCCCTTTCCTCTTCTTCTTCCTCCTCCTCCTCTTCCTCCTCCTCCTGTGCTCCCCATTTCACAGATGGAAAAATGAAGGGGAGATAATGTCATAGAGTCAGAAGATCTGGGTTTGCATCTTAGCTCTGCTACTAGATGTGGGGATGATCCACAGGTCAAGGTAGATGATTACCTAGTTCAAGTCATTTCCCTTCTCCAAGTCTCAATTTTTCCATCTATAAAATCATGAGTTTGGAATAGGAGACTTTAAAGGTCCCCATCAGTGATAAATCTATAACAAAAACAATTATGTTTATATAGTTCTTTGAGGTTTACAAAGCACTGTCCTCATATGTAGCAGAAGGAATGCTGGACTTGGAGTCAGAAACACCTGTGTTCAAGTCCCTCTACTGACACTTACAAGCTGGTGACTATGGGCAGGTCCCTTCGCCTGTTTCCTCAGTTGAAAGATCAGTCAATGAGTTAGTGGAAACAGGCTAGGTGTTGGGGATACAAAGAATGGCAAAAGACAGTCCCTGCTCTCAAGTAGCTCACAGTCAAGTGGAGACGTCGTGTAAATAACTATGTGCAAACAAGATAAATACAGGATAAATCGGAAATAACCAACAAAAGAAGAAACTAGAACCAAAGAGGGGTGGGGCAGGGAGGAAAGATTTCCTACAGTAGAAGGCAGGATTTTAGCTGAGACTTGGAAGAAAGCCAGAGAAGTCAAAAGATGGAGTTGGGAAGGGAGAGCGTTTCAGGCATAGGAGTCAGTCAGTGAAAATGGCCAGAACTGGGAGATGGAGTCTCTTTTTTGAGGAACAGCAAGAAGGTCATCGTCACTGGATCACAAAGTAGGTGTGGGGAGGTGGTCAGGTGGGATTGGAACTTGGGTTTTCCCAATTGCTATCATGTTAATTTTAATATATACTTTAAAAACAGGCTGCATGTAATAGAGATTCATAATTTCACACATAATACTCTTACTGTGTTCCTGTTTGTTGATGTTGGTTAAGCTCATCAAAAATGAAAATTTAAGAATAGAAAGAAAAACATTTGATTGTGATAATGAAAAGAAAACAAACCCTGAAAATGGGAGATAACGGACATTTTTACAGTATGTTATAGCATACAAAGTACTCTATAGACATTGTCTCATTTAAGCTTCAGGCCAACCCTGTATAGTAGGTAGTATTTTTATCTCCATTTTACAGATTGGGAAAACAAAATGGGGAAGTGATGTGTCTAAGGGCACACCACTAGTAAGTGGAAAGAATAGAATTTCAACTCATTTCTCACAACACTAAATCCTGTGATTTTTCCTCTGCTCAGGCACTTGCCTTTGTGCATGTGTATGCACACACACACACACACACACACACACACACACACACATACACACACGCACTGATTTTATATAGTACCTCAGAGTTTGTAAAGGATTTTCTTTATAACAACCCTATGAGATAAGTAGAAAAGGTATTATTTCCATTTTACAGATGGGGAAATAAATATTCAAAGACGTTAGATGATTTGTCCTGGGGTCACAAAATTAGCATACAGTAAGTGTTGCAGCTGAGGTTCAAGCACAGGTCTGGTGACTCCAAAAATTGTTCTGGTTCTGCTTTTTCACAGTACTGTTCTATCCCTGCCTCCCCCACCCCTCTAAGCATTTATTAAGCACTTAATGTGTGTCAGGCCCAGTGCTCAATGATAGGGATACAAAGCAAGGCAAAAACAGTCCCTGCCCTCAAGAAACTTAATGGGGAAGGCAATGTGCAAACAGCTAGGTAATGACAAGATATTGACAGGGTAAATGGCAGAAAATCTTAGAGGGAAGCGCTGGGAGTAGGGAGGACCAGGGAAGTCCTCTTATAGAAGGAGGGATTTGAGCAGTCTTGCATGAAGCCAGAGGAGCCAAGGGGTGGATATGAGAATGTAGATAATTCCAGGCATAGGAGACAGCCAATGAAAACACCCAGAGTTGGGAGACTGAGAGCTGCCCACAAGGAATCATCTTGATGGATCAGAGTACATGGAAAAGGGCCAGGCTGTGAAGAGTCTTAAAAGCCAAATAGGAGATTTTCTATTTGATCCTGGAGGTAATAGGGAGTTCATTGAGATAAAGAGTCACATGGTTGGGCCCGAGCTTTAGGAAGATCACTGACAGATGAAGGATCGACTGGAATAGAGGGAGAGGTCTGAGGCAAGGAGACCAGCCAGCAGGTTACTGCAGTACCGAGGGTCTTGGCTGTCCTAGAAATGGACCTGACTAGCAACTACACCAAGAGAAACATCTTCAAGGTAGATTTCAGTTAGGGAGACTGGAAGGATGGACCCAGAGACCATACGCAGTCCTTGGCACCAGTGGGAATCTACACAAAGGCAGCAGGAGGGTGAGAATGGGTCCAGTTGAGGTGCTTGGCAGGAGGGCAGCTGAAGCATTGGCTAGGAATCTATATTACCAAACACAGATGTCATTGATCTGAGGATTCAACTCATTCGTACTTCTGCTCCTCGACGGACTTGAAAACAGATGATCTCAGTTTGCACCCCAGCCCTGCTACCTACGTGATGATGATCAATCATGCCACTTCTCGGGCCTCAGTTTTCTAGTCTAGAAAATGAGGGGGTTGGGCTAAATGATTTCCTCTGACCCTCCCCCAAACTCCCATTGGAGCCCCCATTTCCAGTCTGCCTCCCATGGCTTGTACACATTGGACAGGGGAGAAGACGAAGAGTTCCCAGCAAAAGCTGGAGCAGTACAGGGAATTAACCTAACAATGGTGCTCCTAAGCTGTCCCATAGTTCACAGATATAAACCCAGGTGGACCTCAGAGATGATCTAGGTCAGACCTGCACAACCTGCAGCCCCCCGGAGCTTACGCCCCTGGGCCAATTGCATCATGCCAAAGGATTTAGGGTAGCCTACGAAAAACGTGGAGGGAAACATCCTTTATATTTTTTGCCAGCTGCCCAAAATCCTTTGGTGTGCCTGCTGGCCATAAGAGGCCTGTAGGCTGCAGGTTGTACAGGCCTGATCTGGCTGAATGACTTCATTTTACAAATGAGAAAACAAGCCCAGAGAGGACAGGTGATTTCTGATCATACGTATACAGCTGAGAGAGACTTCCGAGGTCATCTTATCCACCACCTCCTTCATTTTAGAGGTAAGGAAGTTGAGTCCCAGGGACTTGAAGTAACTTGCCCCAGGTCATACACATAGTAAGTGGCTGAGCTGGATTAGAATTCAGGTCTTTTGAGTTCAAAGTTATTTCACTTTTCTCTGCAGTGTGCTGCCTGGCATTTACTAGGCTCCTGGGCAAGGACCCAGAAATAGAGAGAAAATTCTGGCCCACTCCCACCTCCCACCCCCAGCTGGGAGCTAGTTGCTACCTCTAGCTTGGGCCCAGAGGGATTATGCTGGTAATTGACTAGAACACAAAAAACAGAGATTCCCTTGAGTTGGTGAGTTTCTAGGGACCAGAAGTCAGAATGTAGGGTGTGTGTGTATGTGTGTGTGGGTGTGGGTGTGGGTGGGTGTGGGTGTGGGTATATGGGTATATGGGTTGCCTCAGGAGCTAACTCCAGAATGGCCCTGAGAAGCCTTGGCATCTTGAGGCTGGCAGCAAGAGGTGCCCTCCCTAGCCAGCTTAGAGAGGGTTAAAGATCCCCAGGGGAGCTATCCAGGGCTCCTCAGCCATGCTTGAGAGCTCTCCATAGCAACTCGGGTGCAGCCACGGCAGGGAGGGAAGGCCGCCATAGCAACGGCCTCGGATGGCTACTCTTATTCTCGGGGCCTCTGATTAGATGGCACTGAACTAAAGGTCCCAGTCTTGGGCTGAAAGGCCACAGAAAGAGGACAGCCCCTGCACTTTTCACCTTGAAGTTGGGCTGAGGGAGTTATCATAGTGGGTAAAGCCCAGGGCCAAGCCTCAGGGTCTGGAGCAGGGGTCCCAGGAGAGGAATGATGATGACCTTAGCTGCAGGGGGGTGGGAGTGGAGAGGGGATTCATGTAAAGATGGATCCAATTTTTTTCCTTGTTTGAATAAAGGGAAAATACTCTCAGATCAAGGTGTGTGTGTGGCGGGGTGGGGGGTTGGGGGGGGGCTCTTCTAAACACCAGCAAAGTGAGCTAATTGTCTCGAGGAAGGAGAGGCAGTAGAAGCTGCCAGAATATCTGGACACTCAATGACTTAAGAGATGTGCTGATATCCCAGGAATGACAAAGGACATGCCAATGAATAGAGTAGAGACTTTCTGATACTTTTGGCATTTCTTCATTCCTTCCTTCCCTCCCTCCCTCTTTCTCTTTCTTTTCTTTCTTTCTTCCTTCCTTTCTTTTTCTGTTTCTTTCTTTTCCTTTTTCTTTCTTTCTCTCTCTTTCCTTCTTTTCCTCTCTCTCTCTCTCTCTCTCTCTCTCTGTCTCTGTCTGTCTGTCTCTCTCTCTCTCTTCCCTCCCACCCCCCTCTCTCTTCCCAAAGCTGTGTCTTATTTTCTCACCCAGGCCAAAGGTGCAGGGCACAGTTCCACTCTTCTCTTATCAGTTTGAGGAGCTTTCACCTGCTCCTCTTCCAAACTGGGCAGGCCTCTCCCTCTTTAGGCAACCTGGTGTCCCCTCAGCTCCCAGAGGGTCACCACATCAATGCTGACCTTAGCACCAATGGCTGATTAACTTAGCCCGCTTCATCTCAGAACTCCCAGACCCAAGGTATCCACCAGTGCTAATAGCAGAGGGTACACTTTTGAGATTAAACTAACTAGTGGGCCCACATGAGGCTGGATATAGGGAGGCACAGGGGAAAGTTTGTTGTGTCTGGAATGAGAGGATCTGGGTTCAAATCTAGTTCTTTTACTTACTACCTAGGTAACCTTGTGTAAAGTCACTCAGCCTCCTCTGGCTTCTTCATCTGTTAAATGAAGGGGACTGCCTCTAAGGGCCCTTCTAACTCAAAATTGTAATCTCTTATTCTACGGGTGAAGAAAAATGGAGACCAAGATTAATTGACTTGCCCAAAGTCACATTGACAGAATTAGGAATTGAACCCAGACCCTCTGACTCTAAAATCATCTTTTGTTTCTCACTTTGTCAGGTTGCATCTTTGAACATGAGGCTCAGAGGTCTCTATTAGCTCAGAATAACCTTCAGCCATTCAGTCCCATATCAGGCTTCCCAGACTGATGAGGGGAGCTTAGGAGACAGACATTTCAATTCAGCAAGCATTAATTAAGAGCTTGCTATGTGCAGAACACTGTACTAGGCTTAGGGGAGATACAAAATTTAGACAGGGCACTATGCGTGTCTTCACAGACCTCCTTGGATTCGATTCCATGGCCCATTCTGGACTTCAAGGAGAGGTGCTGATCCAGGCCAGAGGTGATTACTAGGATCTCTGGAACCTGGTTATTGATTCAACTTCCCCCCTCCCCTGCAACACTAAGCCATAATGAGCAGGGGATATAATGGATCCCCCAAAAAAGTCAATTACACATTCAACTTGGGTCCAACTCAGAGAAACCAATCAGGTCGTCCTCATTGCCTTGGAATGGGAAGGCAGTGTTTGGAGGGACTAAGGGACTTAACGTGGAAATTACAGAATCAAATTTCTTCTTTCACTTATTCCTGTCCTCACCCTCCTACCCACTTATCCTCCTCATTGCTCTAGTCTCCTCTTTCTCTGTTTTTCTCTTATTATTCCCCCCTCTTATAGACCTTCTTCTCTTCTCTCCTCCTGTTCTGGGGATCACAGATAGAAGGGACCTCTGAGTCCATCTAATCCAACTGATCTAAGAACCCCCCACCTCACCCCAACATACCCAACAAGTGGCTGCCCAGCCTCAACTTAAAGACCCACGGAGAAGGAAAGCCTGCTCTTTCCCAAGGCGGCCCACTCCACTTTTGGGTAGACTTTATTTTTAGGAAGTTTTTCCTTATACGGAACATAAATCTGCCTCTTTGCAGCTCCCACCCATTGCTTCTAGTCCTGCCTTCTGCGACCAGGCAGTCCAGATTTAATTCCCCTTCCGCTCAATACTCCTTCCAATATTTGAAGACATCTTTCATGTCCCAGACAGGCTATAAGTTTTCTTTTCTTTGGCTAAACATTCTTAATTTCTTTAGCTGATCTTCATACGCCACAACCTCAAGACCTTTCTCCATCCCAGTTACTCTCTTCTGCCACCTTCTTCAGCTTTTCTTCCTTCCCTCCCACCATCCCTTCTTCCCCCTCCTCTGTCCTGGTCCTTTTTACTGCCTTCTTTTCTCCCCTTTTCTTCCCCCTTTTCTCCCATCCAGTTTTCCCAACAAGAAATTAGAGAATTGAGACAAAAGGCATTTCTCTTTAGTGCCTGGGTACTTCTAGGAATGCCTTAATGGGGAACAGATTGAGAGACAGATCTTTCACTTTTATATAATGCTATTATGGTACAAAGTGCTTTCCTAACAACAATTCCAAAGTGTTATTGTCTCCATTCCACAGAGGAAAAAACTGAGACTCTGCAAGAGGTTAAATGATTAGATTCAGAGCCGAAGAGAAGTAAAAGAGGATGTGGAGAGATGGCATCCGTTGGCTTGTGGTTCATCTCTCCCACCTACTGAGAGTCAGCATGGCTTCATCAAGCCTGGTCATGCCAGACTAACCTCATTTCCTTTTTTGACAGGATTACTAGACTGATATATCAGGGAAATGCTCTAGATACAGATGCCTAGATTTCAGCAAAGCCTTTGACAAACTGACAAACATCCTGTCCTTGTGAACAAGATGGAGAGATGTGAACTAGATGATAGGGCTCTTAGGGGGATTTTGAACTATTGGAATGGCCCCAAGCAAAGAAAAGAATCATCGCTAAGGAGCTGCTATCAACTTGGAGGGAGGTCTCAAGCAGAGTGCCTCAGGGGAGTGTGTATTTGGTCCTGTGCTATTTTGGATTTTTATCCCAACTTGGATAAAGAAATCCTGCTCAGGAAGGGGATCCCCTAGGGTTCCACTGAACATTCTACACCCATGTCTTTGACTCCTTCATGTCCAAATTCTAACTCTAAATCTATAATTCCTATGATCTGAGGGACACGTTGGACCTGAAACTCAAAACATGTCAAATAGCATGGCCTGGAGGCCAAAAGCGCTAACTCAATCTGATATTAGGTGACACAGTGGACAGAGCTCTGGGCCTGGAATCGGCCAGACCAGAGTCCAAAAGCAGCTTCAGATAGTTACTGCTATGTGACTCTGGGAATGTACGCTCTCTATCTCAGTTTCCTAATCTGGAAAATAAAGATTGAAATAAAAAAAAAAACCTCCCATGGATGTTGAGAGGATAAAGTGAGATCCATTTGCAAAGTGCTTTGCAAATCTTAAAGTCCCATATAAATATTAGTCATTATTAATATACTGCTTTAAGAGAAAACATAGTGTCCTAAACAAGGGAGGCAATTGTCTTGTGTGCTTCCCTGGAGCTCACTTAGACCATTTACATTTGTAGGATATTTATAAGCTAGTATATATCATGAGGACAGTGGACCAATATGGTAGGAGGCATACAGATCATAGCATATGCAATTGGACTCAAAGAACTGGGGATGTATGGCCTGGAGAAAACATCTAGGGGAGACATGATAGATTCTTTTTTAAAAATAATCAACAAAACTAATTTTGGCATTGGCCACATAAATATATGTGTGTGTCTATCTATCAATCAATCTATCTCTTTCTCTATGTATCTGTCTATATCTCTACCTATCTCTATCTATATACATCTATCTATCTATGTATCTATATCTATCTCTCTATGTACCTCTCTCTCTCTCTCTCTACCTACATCTACATCTCTATGTACTTGTCTATCTATCTGTCTGTCTATCTATCTATCCATCTATCTCTATGCCAAAATTAATCATCACCCTGAGTCCCCCACCTTTCTGTCAGGAGAAGGGCAATGTGTTTCATCATGGATCCTCCAGAATCACGGGGTGTCACTGCTTGGATCAGAGTTCTTAAGGCTTTCGAAGCTGTTTTCGAAGCTGTTACCATATTGCTGTTGCTGTATGAATTGTTTCACTCACTTCACTCTGCCTCAGTCCGTACAAGTCTTCCCTCCCCATACAAGTCTTTCCCTGAAACCATCTCCCTTCCCAGTTTCTTACAGCATTATAATATCCCATCCCACTCATACCCTATCATTTGTTCAGCCATTCCTTAATTGATGAGAACCTCCTCTGTTTCCAGTTCTTTGACACTACAAAAGATAGAAATCTTAAAATATTTTAAGGGAAGTCATGTGGAAATAAATATGAGCCTTACTGAGTAACACTATGGTATAGTGGCTAACATACTAGACCTGTAATTGGGAGGACCTGAGCTCAGTACCTGACTGTGACTCTCACTAGCTACACAACCATAAGCAAGTCATGGAAATGCTCTGAACTTTGGTTTCTTTATCTAGAATGAGAATTGGCAAACTATGACAGAGGTGTGTGCGCAAATCCAGCCCAATACTTGTTTATAAGCCTATGAGCTAAGAATGGTTTTTGAAATTTTTAAATGAAACTTTATTTTAAAATGTAAAATCCATTCTTATTTTTTGCAGTACAAAGACAGGTTCAGGCAGATTTGGCTCATGGGCCACAGTTTGCAGACACCTTCACAGGTATAATAATCCCTCCAGTACCCATCTCACAGATTTGTTGTGCCCATGGGTAAATCGCCTCACCTTTCCGAGCCTCAGTCTTCATCTGTAAAATGGAAATGATAATTCGCAGAGTACCTACCTTACAGGGTTGTTTTGAGGCTGAAATGAGATAATGAATATGAAGCTCTTTACAAACTTTAAAGGACCATATAAATGACCATCATGACTATTGCTCTGTTTGGCCTCAGAGGACAGAATAAAGAGGAATGGAGGAAAGCTGCAGAGATCTTGATTTAGTCTTAATGCAAGAAAAACAAAACTTTCTAAGGGACCCACCTGCAAGAGGAATGGGTAGGTCCTTAGGAGAAGAGGTGCCCCTTCCTGGAAGTTTTCAGTTGGAAGATGTACAACTACTTGTCTGGATGCTGAAGGAAGAATTATTGTTCAGGTAACGGCTGGACTACATCACTTTTGAGGTCCTTTCCAATTCTGAGGTTTTGTGTGACCTTGGGCAAGTCACCGAACCTCAGTCCTCAGTTTCTATATCTGTAAAATAAAGGTGTTGGACCACGTGACCTCAAAGGTCCCTTCCAACTCTATCAGGCAAGATGCTAACAATAACACTAGTAATAAAGGTAAAAGCTAGTATTTATATGTCACATACTATGTGTCAGGCGCTGTACTAAGGACTTTGCAAATATTAGCTCATTTGATTCCCCACAACTCTGAGAGGTTACGTTTTACAGTTGGGGAAACAGAGGTAGACAGATTAAGTGCCTTGTCCAAGATCCCACAGGTAGTAATCATCTGAGGCTGGATTTGAACTGAGCCCTTCCTACCTCCAGGCTCCGTGCTCTACCTACTTGGTCACCTAGCTGTAGAGTCTCAGCCTCCTTTTTATTATGTTAGGTCTAACCACCTCCTGAAGCTCCTCTCTATGGAAAGGTTCTGTGACCAATAACCATCTTAGAGACAGCTTTACTCTACAACATTATTTGTCCTGGACAGTCACCTTGCACCCAAGAGAGGGCCACCTTCTTTGGACTGTTACCCTGAGCAGGTCCTGTTAATGACAGGTTTGTACGTGGGCTCTGAGGCTTAGCCTTGGTCGAGGGATCCAGATCCAGGTCTATGAGTACGAAGCATGGTGACGGATGCTCTTGGGAGACATGTGGTTTGACAGGTGTTCCCTGTCATGATTGTCTCAGTTTGGCACTACCCGGGGCTCAGAAATGGGAGCAAGGGTGTGGCCAGGACCAAGGAAGCGGGCAGGAGAGCCCCTGAGTCTGGTTCTAAGTCACTGACTAGCCTCTCTCTTTTCCCCAATCCCTTCATCCAATGAAGACCGAGATGAGGCGTGTGTCTCAGAGCATGCTATGAGTTTGTACTAGCCTGCAGAGTGATGCTGGGTAGTCCAGAGGTATCACAGAGTCATCAGATCATAAAAGCAGACCTGGAAGGGACCTCAGAAACCATCTGGTCCAACCCCACTTTACAAATGAGGAAGCTGAAGCTCAGACAAGTGGTTTAATAATAACAGTGAGCACTTCCCAGTTTGCAAAGCTCTGCCCATGTTATTCTATTTGATTTGATCAAGGTCACACAGATGCCAAGTTGTAGGTGTGTGTGTGTGCATGTACACCTTATCTGTTTGTGTCTGGGGCCTCTTGTATGGAACATGTTAGATGGAGGCTCAGGGTACAAGAATCCATATGTGTGCATGTGTTCACCTGTGCCTATATGTTTATACCATCAAGCTGGGTAAGGGTCTTGTATATCATCTTGGAAAAGAAGAGGAATGGTTTTTGCCATTCTTTGCAATGGGAAGAGGGTCTAACATGCATCACTACCCCTATTTTAGAGATGGAGAAGCACTCCACCCCGCAAAGCCATTCACTGGCCAACGAGAGACCGGATGTTATAAATGTCTCATCTGGTTTGGGGGATGGGGTGGGGTAGTGAGGAGGGATAATTATAATGAACGTCTGCCCTCAGGTAGGAATGTTTATGAGGAAATTCTCCCCCAAAGACTTAGCATGTTAGAATCATTGTCCTCAGCAGGGCAGTCTATCTCCAAAAAGGCACAAGTGGAAGGAACACCAACTAGAACAGGAGTTGGGAAAATTGGGTTCTAGTCACATTTCCTTTATTAGCTAGCGGTGTCGACTTGGACATGTTCAACTTCAATTTCCTTATATATAAATTGAGGGTTATAATCCATGCTCTGCTAGTCTAACGGGGTGTGACTGTGAGGTTCGAATGAGACGTCTGTTCTTAATGATGTAAAAATAAGAAAAATTGACCTTCCTAATACCCTTTCCCCCTCCACTCCCATCAGAGAAAGGGGTCTCTCTGAAATCCCAGTCCTGAGATCAAATGATCCCCTAGGAAGAGAAGTTGGTTTGCCAAATCAAACATGGCACCTGGAGATAGAGTGAATTGTTGCCTTTCAAATCAGCATCAGTATACCCTGACCTCCCCAACCAGCTCTGGTCTCTCCATGCAGAAACTTGGAAATGCCTGGAGAGTTTCCTCCCTAGACAGACAGAGCTATCTGTGGCCCTAGCCGGAAAGGGGGTCCCCTGGCTGTTCCCCTAAATATTCTTCTCCACTCTCCCTAGCCCCCATAGGCTTGAAGCAGCTAGGGCTTTGTTGCTAGGGTGTCTACCCACAAGGCCCAGAGAGACCTGCATCCAGATCCCAGCCACAACCCCTAGGTCTCACTCCAGCATCAGGTGCCCCAGGCCTGCTGGGCTCTCAGCTCCAATAAGGAAATAGTTCTGCATCGATCAGCAAAAACCAGCAGCAATTTTGGACATGGGCCCTGACGCTTAATATCATTATGAGGCCGGCAATGCATCCAATCCCATTATCAGCCCGGTCATGCAGCTCCAAGCCAAACCCAGTTGCAAATGGCCTTCTCTTGTCTGAGAGAGCCAGAGTCTTCTGTGGCTGAGAGGAGAGATTTTATCTTTAATTGACAACTGGCTGTCTGCCATCTCCTAGAGGCTGGCCTGGGCTGTGAGCCTGGCTTTTCTCTTTCATTTCAGGAATAGGCCTTTCCCCTAATCCTATTCTCTCAACTTCTCACTGATATTGTGCCCTGAACATCTCCCTGACACTGTCCCTTTAGCCTCTCCCTGATATGGTCCCCTCTTCTTCTCCCCTGATACTATCCCCTCAGCCCTTCTGTGACATTATCCCCTCAGCCTCTCCCCTGACACTGTCCCCTCAGCCCCTCCCTGACCCTGTCCCTTCAATCCCTCCCTGATACTGTCCCCTCAGCCCCTCCCTAATATGTTACCCCCTTCTTCTCCACTGACACTGTCCCCTCAACCCCTCCCTGATATGGTCCCCTCGTCTTCTCCCCTGACACCATCCTCTCAACCCGCCCTGACCCTGTCCCCTCAATCCCTCCCTGACACTGTCCCCTCAGCCCCTCCCTATACTTTTTCCTCAGCCTTTTCTGATACTGGCCCTTCAGCCCCTCACCTCAATTTAACACTGGTTACCCCTCAGCTTCTCCGTCAGCCCTCTCTGTGACATTGTCCTCTCAGCTCTCCTCCTAATGCTGATGATTCTACCTCCCCTTGACACTGTCCCCTCAGCTCCTCTCCACCACTGTTCCCTTGACTTCATCTGACACTGTTGCCTCAGTCCTTCCTCTGATATTGTCCCCTCAGCCTGTCCTGATATTGTCTCCTCACTGAACCCCAGCTTCTCCCTTGATATTGTCCCCTTAGCCCTTCTCCTGATTGTTACCTCAGCCCCTCCCTGCCACTGCCCCCTGCCTACTCTCCTCTGACCTATGCTGATCAGGCCAGTTCTAATCAACCATTGGCGTTATTGGGTCCTTCTCTCACGTGATCCAGTCCCGAGAGGCTCCAGGACTGAGTGCCATGGCCGGATACCCACAGCATTAGTGGGTACATAAAGCAAGAGAAGCAAGCAGCCGGGAAGGGGTAACAAACACCATGTGAGGCCCGAAGTCAGGAAGACCTCAGTTCCAATGCTTTGTCTTAATACGTGCCGTCTCTGTGTTGGACCCTGCCTAGAAACATCACTTAACTGTGCTCAGCCTTCATGTCCCCATATGTAAACTGGGGGTAATAATAGCTCCTACCTTGCAGGGCAGTTGTGAAGATCAAAGGGAATAATGTCATGTATTTTTGCAAACCTTAAAAGATTCCTATAAATGCTGACAATTATTATTAGCTGTTATGCATACAATGTGTGTGTGTGTGTGTGTGTGTATGTGTGTGTGTGTGCGTTGAGAGCGAGGTACAAAGAAAGCCAAGGCAAGGGGGAGGGATTAGGAGTCGGGGTGTCAAACAAAAGCCAGCTTCGGCCCTCTGCGCTCCATCCCTGCCATGCCCTGGGCAGGGGGCTCCCTCGGTCGGCCCCTCGCTCTCCATTCCCCACCAGAGGGTATGTAATTCTTTTTCCCGGCTGTTTGCATTTTGGTTCAGAGAGCCATCTGTGTGCTCTGTCCTCGTTGTCAGCCCTACCTGCGTAGGCATGGTGTGATTTCAGGGGGGCCAGGAAGGCCCCCTGCTCAAAATAGTGCCTCCCCCTCCTACTGCCTGATGCCTGTGTTTCTTTTAATAGAAGAGGGACAAAACCTTTGATTCCACAATTACAACACAGCGTAGTGAGGGGGCAGTGAGGTTTCATGAAACAGACAGAGCTGTGCCATGCTGGGAGCCAGGAGAACAGAGGGCTAGCTCCAGCCCAGCCATTGGCTAGTTGAGTCACCTTGGGCCACTCCCATTACTCACCTCTTGAGTCTCAGTTTCTTCATGTGTGAAATGTTGGAATGGTACTACTTCAGCTTTATTTCACTTCAAAACAAGTTGGTTTTTTTTTAATGTCCTTGATATCACTCAGGCTTAGAATTCTTGGGAGGAGGGCTCACAATTATGAAAGGAAAGAAGGAAGGAAGGAGAGAAAGAGGAAGGAAGGAAAGAAGATAAGAGGAGATGAAGGAAAGAAAGAAGGAAGGAAAGAGAGAAGGGAGGAAAGAAAGAAGGAAAGAGGGAAAGGAGAGAAAGAAAAGGAAGAAAAGAAGGAAGGAGGAGAGGAGAAGAATGACAGAAAGAGGGAAAGAAGGAGGGAGAGAAAGAAGAAAGGAAGGAAGCTAAGAGGGAATGAAGGAAAGAAAGAAGGAAGGAAAGAAAAAAGGAAGAAGGAGAGAGAGAAGGAAAGATAGGGGAAAGAAGGAAGGAGGAGGGAAGGAAAGAATGACAAAAAGAGGGAAAGAAGGAAGGAAGGAAGGAGCAAAGAGGGAGAAAAGGAAGGAAAGAGAGGGGAGGAAGGAGAGAAAGAGAAGGAAGGAAGGAGGGAAAGAGAGAAGGAAGAAAAGAAAGGAGGGAAGGAATGACAGAAAGAGAAGGAATGCCTGCTATGTACCAGGCACTGTATTAAGTGCTTTACAAATATTATACTATATATAATCTTCACAATAACCCTGGGAGGCAGCTGCTATTATCACTTCATTTTACAGTTGAATAAACTGAGGCAGGCAGAGATCGAGTGACTTGCCCAAGGTCGCACAGCTAGTTAGTGTCTGAGGCCAGATTAGAACTAACTCTAAGTCCCACATTCCATCCACTGCAGCCTCCAGTTTTCTCTCTATGGAGAGAATTTTTAATTCAGTTCACTCAAATTTCACTGTCACTTAGCATCTCAGTCTTTCAGTCTCTCATCTGAAAAATCGGGACAATTCCATTTGTAGTACTTTCCTCTCAGGATTATTGAGAGGAAAATGCTTTCCAAGCTTTAAAGCATTCTATAGGTGAGCTTTCTTTCCCCCTGAGATTATAGGCAAGAGTTGAAAGACAGAGGAGGAAGAGATGTTAGAGCTCATGGGTATGGAGCCAGAAGGACCCTCAGGGGCCATCTAGTCCAATTTATTCCTTTTATAGTGGAGGGAGCTCAGGGAGACATGTAATAAACTTCAGAGGTGGTATTTGAACCCAGATCCTCTAAGCCTGGAGCCAGAGCTCTTTCTCCTGTCCCATACTGCCTCCCTATATGACACTGCTGTATATCAATGTGTGAGGAAGAAGCTGACTTAATGGAGTTGTTCTTTCCAGTTTTAAAATTCAATTCAATTAAACTAACATCTATTCTGTGCCCATAGGCTCATACTCAAATGGACCTCCGATCTCATCAACTTGGATTGTCCCTTCAACCATGCAGATAGCCACCCATTCATGTCCACCTCTAGAAAGGTCATAGAAGACTGGCTTAAGTTCTGGAGGGTAGTAGTTCTGAGGAGGAGAACACTTGGTTCATAAAATGGTTGAGGAGGAAATATCATGAGATAGACAGGGGAGGTTGGGACCCCTCAGACAAACTCTCATAGGATTATAGACCTTTAAAATGCCTCAGAGTACATCCAGTCCACCAGTTTAATAGGTAAGGAAACCGAGTCCCAAGGAGGTTAAGTTGCCTAAGGTCATGCAGTATCGTAGGTAGGATTTAAAACCAGTCCTTGGACTCCAGTCAATGTCCTCCCCTCCTTTATGGTTGTCCGAGCCTGAGTCTCTTCATGTATGTCAACCTTTAGATTGTAAACTCCCAGAGGGGAGGTCCTGGGTCCCAGCCAGTTGTACATGTGCCAAGTGTATGAGTAAAGGCATTCCCCTGGTATAGCAGAAAGGAAAGGGAGAGGCCATTCACACAGCGAGGGCATTGAGACAGCTCCAAATCTCTTTATTGGGGCTTGACCACAGCATAACAGCCAGAGGCATGCGGACAGACCAGCAGCTCCTGGCCGGAGTATTGCCTTGGACACAGAGAGAGGTAACAGTTTTAGAAAAGTACTGACAGACACTGGGGAAGATTGGTTAGGGGAGAGGGGAAGGGGTGCCGAAGTGAGGGGCAGAGGCCAAGGCAGAAGGGGCAGCCCTGACTCTGCTATTGCACACGTCCCCTGGCCCGAGGTCAGGAAGTAGAGTATTGCAACTCAATCTCATTTCATCCCGAGGCTTCCATGGGTCCTCGGACCCCTAAGCCAGACGGACAGACCGACACCCCTCCCCATGAGTCCGCCTGGCAGCATCTTTGAAAACAAATGTAGAGGGAAACAACACACAGAAATACAATAACAAAATGACCCCTGTCTGTGGAGTAGATGGGTCAAGAGAGGAACATAGGCAGGGGATCCCTCATCCCATTCCCCTGACCAGGACAACACTGACCACAAGCCATAGGGTAGGAGTACTAGGTCCTGTTTGAAGGGGATCTCCAGCACAGGGGCAGCGGTCTGAATCTCTGTCAGGCTCTGCCTGCCCCTGATACATGTGGGTCGGGATAGGAGAACAGATAGACACAGAGTGAACGGCTAAACCCAAGTAAAGCCTAACATGGAAGCAGGAACCACACCAACCAACCAGCCAGTTTACAGTTGGAATTCTACTGGTAGGTTCTGGACACTTCAGAAAAATAAATGTGGAACTAGGAGCAAGAAAGGAGATGGGACCCTAGTATTTTGGGTTGGTGGGGAAGAGGAGGAATAGCAGAGGCTGACATAAAAGACAGACCACCAAGCAACACATGCACTACAAACAGGGGTACAGCATGTAAGAATATAGAGTATATATGTATATATATATATGCATATAGATCTTTTAATGTACAATAGAATAAGCCATCAGACCCATCCTGGGCCATAGGCTGTGTATGTGTGTGTGCGTGCGTATTTTTTCCGACAGTCCTGCACAAACAAGGATTTCCAATTCTTTCCCAGTGAAAGATCCTTGCCTGGTTTCCAGGGTTTTCCCTAAGCCTCTCGCATTGTCTCTCTCCATGCTCCTGGCCTCCACGTGAGCCAAACTTTAAGAGAAGGTGAGGACCTCGGCCTGGGCATAATTGGACGAGAGGACGTCTTGGCAGGTCTCTGTTTAAAGAGCACAGGTGTAAGTCACCGGTATGCATACTTTCCCATCAACATTGCCTTCTTTGGGGATAGGGTGAAGGGCAAGAACAAATTAGAATGGAAAAACCCACAACCCACAGGTGTTGGGGCCAGGAGCCCAGTTGTGTGTAGTTGACAAATGGCCTTCTGCATCTGGGCTGAAGGACTTGGGAGGAGCTGGTAGCAATTAACTATTAAAAACACCATCCCCTTCCTCCTCTCCTTATTCTCTCTTTTTTCACACCCACATTTCTCTCATGGCTGACCCTGCCTAGGGCCGCTTGGCCTACATACAAGGGGCTGGGAATATAAAGATGAAATTCAAAATATCTCTGCCCTCAAGTTGCACAGTCTACCTACTAAGGGAGAATCTGATGTGTATGCAGATAAGTATAAGATACAGTAGAGAATGATAAAAAAAAAAGACAGACACAAAGTGCTTGGAAAATTTGTGGAGGGAGAGAACAGTTCTCTACCTCCAGATGTGTTCAGGCACCTATATCTAGAAGGCCCCCTGGTCCCTCTAACCATGGAGAGCCCCTGAAAGAGATGAGGGCATAGCTTGGCAGACAATCATGGGGGTTATTGGGATGGCCTTTGAGCTGTCACAGAATTCCTACCAACCTCAGTGGAGCTATCCCACAGTGTGCCCCGCTGTGTCCTACTAGCTCCCACCCTAGCTGGTGCACAAGGGAAATATGTGCAAGCTATCTATTTCCCACAAGAGACAGGGAACTAAAAAAACAAAGCAACGCATATCCTGCCTACTTTCCCTGTCAAGGCATGGAGGGCCAAGAGTCAATGAGGAACCAGATATCTTGTGAGTTGGAGAAGTGACAAATTTAGGCCCTGGGTAGTCCCATCCACATCTCCTTCCAGCTTTCAGGACCCTTCCTGGAATTCTTCATCTCTCACTAATGTCCTAGGAACTGTGTGAATCCAGAAAACCAAAGATGGATCCAAGATGGCATCTTGGAGATAACCTCCCCCTGTTGTCAATCAACATCTCTTGAAGGCTAGGGGCTAGGCCCTTACCTTGCTCCATACCTATCTATGGAGGTCCTGCACAAAGTTGGGTAGTAAGCCAAAGGTTTACAAAGTTCTCTCCTCACAACAGCCCTATGAAGTAGGCAGTGTGGATATTATTATCCCCATTTCATAGAGGAGTAAACGGGCTCTGAGAGCTTAAGGGATTTTCCCCTAGCCATACAATGATGTCGCACTAGAGATTTAAACCCAGGTTTCTTCTAATTCCATGTCTAATGCTTTTTCCATCAGGAGATGCTATTTCTCCAATCATCCAAAGACATGCCTCATTGTATGGAACCCCATGCCTAGTATTCCTGTCCTAGGATCCCAGCCTCCTTCAGGTCACCAGGCACCAGGGTCCCTTCTTGTCGTAGGCACCAGGAAGACAGTGTGGCTCAGAGGAAAGAAGAAAAAACTTGGAAGTCACGCCAGACCTGTTATTTCCTATGTGGGTAGGACCTTGAGCAAGTTACAAGCTCTCCTTGTACCTGGCTGGCTTCTGAGGTCCCTTCCAGCTCCAGATCCACGATCTCTGATCCCTTCATTTTATAAGTGAGGCTCAGGGCATTTGCCTAAGTGACTTGCCCAAGGTCACACAGGTAAAGGCCAGAAGTGGGATTTGCACCAATATTCTCTAACTGCATCATAAGTATTCTTTCCACTGTATAGGAGATGGACAACAGACCCCAGTTTAGCTGGTCCAAAGCAGGTTACTCATCCTGTCAGGTATAAAGGGGATGGAGGAAGGCCTTCCATCTGCTCCCAACTCTGCCTCCCAAGTCTGTTATACTATCTTATCCCTTCTCTCATCTTCTACCACAGCCCAGTGCCACAGGGAAACCACCCAGGGGCCAGGCGTCAGGTTTTAGGAGGGGATAAATGAAGAGACTCCCATTAATCTGAAAGTTCACCTACATACTCCCAAAGTCAAGTGCTCCCAAGGCAAGGCTGTGTGAAAGATAAAAGGAAGCAACTGAGCTAGGCTAAAGGAAGGGAGGAAGGGACCTGGGGAAAGAAGATAATAAGATCTGGAAGAAAAGATCCAGGCTGGAATCCTGGCTTTGTTACTACCAGTGTGACTTTTGGCAAGGCATCTAACCTCTCTGAGCCCCAGGCTCTTCATCTGAAAAATGAGGGGAGTTGGACCAGATGGTTTTAGGGTCCTTTCTACATCTGTAATCCTATGTAACCCCTCTGGGGCTTGTCTGTAAAATGTGGGAGTTGGACCAGAGGGTCTCTTCCAGCCATAGATCCTATGGTCTAGTGCCCCCATGGGATCCCACTTTTGGGAAATGATTCCCTGCCCCCATCCCCATGAATCTTCCCCTGAGCTACCTAACAGAGTAGAAGGGTACTTATGAAGCCCCTTAAAACAGGGAATCCCCATTCTGGTAGGTTTGCCTGCCTCGTTGACTTGCCAGAAACAAGTGATGAGCTAAGTGAATAGAAGCAAGGAAAGAACTGGGCCCTCCCTGGAAGCAGTGTTCCTTGTCCTTCCTGGACACAATGAAAGTCAATAATGTACTCTTGGTACACTGGCACTGGTCCCAGTGCCCTAATTAGCCTTCCTCTGTCTTCTGGATCACTGGTGCCCCTAGATATGATGCCCCTAGAAAAGATTCCTAACCAGCGGCATGGCCAACCCTGGACCCGTACCACTTTCCTCTCTGGCTTCAGCAATACACCGGCAGGAGATAGCTTCTAAAATTGTTGAGCTCTGTCTGGCCCTAGGGCTACCTCTCTCAATGAGACAGAGGACCCAAAAAAGGGCCCCTTCCCCCCGTGCTAACTCTAGTACTTTGGTCCCAAGTGCAAAGCTCATCCTAAGACCCCACCTATCCTCATGTCAGGACTGGAGAGCATCTTGTCAAATCCTCAAATTGGAGAAAACAAATCCTGTACCCAACAGAGACCAGAAGCCTACTGGCCAACCCCAGATGGGCAGGTAGCTGGGCGAGGAACCAAGATAGGCAGCACCCTGTCAAATCCTCAAGTTGAAGAAACTGAGTCCTGGATCCAAGAAAGGCTGAAAGGCTAATGGCCAACCTAGATGGGTGGGCAGGACAAAGCCCAGCAATCTCTATTCCTATCTGAAGGGTCTTATCCCAGCCCTTAGCGATCCTAATGCCCTAATAGAGACAACAAGCAATGTCTTTTCTAGGCTGACCCACACAGGGGATGCACCCTGCAGACTCTGCATACAGTCAACACTCAATAAATGCTTAGAAGTTAATTTGGTCCCTTCGCCCACCACTCATGCCCCAACAATGTTTTACTAAAGACAGATTTCAACTGAACAAACATTTATTATGTGCCTGCTTGCCCATGGCATTGTGTGCTGGGGGAGACACAAAGTTTGGGTAAGACACTGTTCTTGCCCTCATGGAGCTTACTATCTAATGGAAGATATAAAACACATGTTATTGTATGATATGCAACATATAAGCAAATAAGATGTACCAAAGTGCCTGATATTATTTGAAGAAGGAAAGGTTATTTTTTTCTGATGAGGGACTGCTTCGCAGGGGAGGCTGGTATTTCTACAGAAGTGAAGACAGTGGGCATAACCAGCTGTAATTAGGCCTCTTTAGTGTGGACCTGTCTCTGAGCCCCTCCAGATCTTGGTGGTAGGCAGGGGAAAGGGAGATACAGAGACCTCAAGTCATTACCTAGCTATGAGTTAGGAGCCATTGTGAAAGGGCTGGCCTCAGCTCAGCACCAGCCCAAAGCAGGCTGCCTCAGGCCAGCTGGACTCATGACAAGGGCAGCTTGCTCAAGGGTGGTGCCCCTACAGGGGCAGAAGGGGTGGCAGCGGGGAGGACTGTGGAAACTTGGGCTCCTGACAGCTCCTGAGGTTGCCACAGAAATAGCCAACTCAATTCTCTGAAACAGAACATCGGAGGAGGAAATAGCTAGGCTCGGGTGGGGGTTATAGTGTGCTCTCAGCTCATGCTGTCCCAGGCCAGGGCCAAATTAGCTCCCTGGCGCCCTTGGCTTTCCCGCTCCCCTCCCAGGAGACTCTCTGCATGCTCCTAGGCTGCCTGCCTTGCTTCTCATTGGTTCTTCTTAGCCCTCAGGGCATTCCTTTCCATCTCTGGAGGACTCATGGATGGGCACACTCTCGACCACTTTGTGAATCTTAAAGTGCTGTTGTAAATATTGGCTATCATCATCATCATCATCATTATTGTTATTATTATTATTATTATTATTAATTTCTGAGGACCTCACTGGGAAAAGCATTCTTCAGATGCTTCCCCTTTATCCCTCCAGGGAGCATCACACTCTGGGGGGTGGGGCTGGAGGTACACAGGCTGGTGCACAGGCACCAGCATCCCCAGAGAACCCAGGCCATCCCAGCAGCCAGCACAAGGCTTATCTGGAAGGGAGCATATAAAGCAGGAGCCCCCTGGGCAGAGGCCTCACTCCTCCCAAGAAGGAAAGTCCCCCACCTTCACCCCCCAATTTCTATCTTCCAAAGCTGCCCAATTATTATCGCTGCTCCACTCCCAGAACTTGCTTCATTGCTGTAACTCTGCCTCTGCCAACTCTGGAAGGAGCAGAGACGGACGGTTAGTCATTCCCACTAAGTTGCATAATGCCAATTCTAAAAATTGCCAAGCACATAACTCCACCGTCAGATGTAATCCCCGTCAGGTAGATCATGAAGTGTCTCCACTGAGAAGTTTCTCGGGTCTTTCAGAAGGCCCAGGTGCTAGACGAGCTCAGGCGCTCTGAGGGTCGGGAGGACCCCACTGGGAAGCCTGGCTCAGTTGGCAAGACTTACATGCTCCCCGTGGTAGGGACGCTACCGCAGAGGCCCGGCCTCAAAAGGATAACCCTGTCCTTGGCTAAGTGGCAAGTAGGGACCAGGCGGGAAATCAATTCTCTCCTGTCTCCTTCAGCTGCGACTGAGGCACACACATGCTTACTTAGTGACTCACAAACCTGTTGTGCTCCCAGATCGGGATCGTTAGGTAAATGAATACACTTAATTATAGAAATTAGATGAGTCTCTGCTTCTGGCAGAAATAGAGAGAGGAGAGGCTGGGTGGGAACAGTAGGTGACTCAGAGGCAGGCAGGGCGGGGAGTTTGGCAGGAGAGGAGGGGTTTGGGGAGAGAGGGCTGTATCAAGAAGGGAAACACAGACATTAACATGGGAATTAGATGAAAACAGAGGAGTGGCTGGGGTTCTGATTATTGCTCTGTGGCCTGGCCTGTGAACCCAGCAGGGATATGTGGGGGATGGGAAGGGGGTTGCCTGGAACAGCCAGGCAGAAGGGAAGATCATATGAAAGTTGTGCTTTCTGTAGCATGTAGTCATTCTCTCTTGAGTCATCAGTCAGCAGAGGTCAGAGTGGAGAGCTCCAGAGGGTAGCCCACTCCTCCCCCATTACCACAGGTCTAGTCCTTCAGGATGGAAAGGAACATTATGGAGGGAGTAAAGTAAAGCTTCTAGGCCTCCCCCACCCTCATCTACCAGAGAGGAAGAGAGAGGGGGGGGAAGGGAAGGGAAAAGAGAAAGGAGAGAGAGAGAGAAACGAGAGAGAGTGAGAGAGAGAGAGAGAGGAAGCGAAGGGAAAAGAGAAAGGAGAGAGAGAGAGAGAGAGAGAGAGAGAGAGAGAGAGAGAGAGAGAGAGAGAGAGAAAGAATGATGGATCTAAGGAGAAGAGAGGTGAATGAAAGCCCATTTATGGCAAGAATATTGCTTTAAGTGGGCCCAACTCTTGCAGGGAGATAGACAGACAAAGACATCCTTGCATGGCCTATTTCATTACTGGCTAAAGGCAGCATGGAAATGAAATGTATTTGTTGCAATTAAAAAAATAAATGTCTAAGGTAAGAAAGGTGCTAAGGCCCCAGCATAGTTCAGTAGGCTCGAGGATATATACGTGTGTGGGCACCACCTGGGTATGCACCCACATGGTGCTGCCCAGAATGAAGTTGGCAAGGAAGAGTAGGGAGAGAGGAAGCCCTGAGACAGATGAGGGCAAGGGGCTGGAAGAGTCTTACTCTTTGTCCTCTCAGGATGAACCTAGAGACCTGAGGGGAGCAGCAGAGTGGAGTTCTCTGCTTTTGGTCAATGACTCCAGAGCTGGGAATTCTGAAGAGTCGGATGCTGTTAGAGTAAGAAGCCCCAGGTGGGCCAAAGTCTGAAGGCTGTTATGCCTGAACAGGGGAGGAGTGGGGGCTGGGAAGGGATAGTGTAGGGGGCTGGGAAGCATCACTATGGGCAGCATGAGTCATGGGGAGGAGAGGGGGAAAGGCAGGCATGGGAGAGGCAGAGGGCGGGCGAAGAGGATGAGGGTGAGCTGGAGCAGCCTCGATGCACGGTGGCACTGGAGACGGGTTGGTTAAGGAGCAGCGTGTCCATGTGTCGGGCCCGTTAGAGAATGGAAGGGGTGAGAGAGCAGGAGCTTTCTTGGAGGGTGGGGTGAGCTGTAGCGCGATGTGAGTGGAGACAGCCCCAGACTTGTTCCTGCTGCTCCGGATATGTTGTTTAGGCTTCGGGACTTTTCACAGCCTTGGTGAAGAAAAGGCAGATGCATGATGAGACAGAGGTTTCACTGCCCAGTTAGGCTATGCAGTACTTTCACCAAGGGGCACTGAAAGGGAACCCCCAGGGTCAAATGTCCCCTGGTTTATCAGCTCTCATTTCCCACCTGGGAACAAATTCTTCCCCTCCCAGGGAAAAATGTATGGAATAAATCTTTCTTGCACAGAGAACTTGGTCTGATGTGATTCTCATACTCACTAACCCTCTGACTCGCCCCACCCCACCCTCTGCCACATCTTCATTCCTAGACAGGCCTCCCCTGACCTTGAGCATCCCTCACTCAAACCATCTTCCTCCTTTTCTAATAGTGGGGGGTACAGGCAGCTGGCTAGGGGGCACTGCGTGGCGTCTCTGCTGAGGGGTTCTCGTGAAGTCAGCTTGCGTAACACTATGGGCCAGGCCCCACTGCTACTCCCCACCATGCTGTTTCCAAACTGGGCTCGGGTACTAGGTTCAGGGAAAGTTGCCGAGCATTGGGGGTTCGAGAATGCTAATTGCCACACTTGCTTAGCAAGGCCTGTTTCCCGGCAACCCACCTGTTCCCTCATGAAGGTCACTCTAATTGGCTAAGCAACGTATTTGTTACCAAGGAGCTGTGTAGAGGCATCTCGCAAACACGGTGGCTGAGCCCAGTGGGTACCCCAGAGGGCTCTTCTCCCTGAGGCACAGGCTGTGTTGGCAGCAGGAGACAGGTTTTCCCTTCTCCACAAACATACACATACGGAGCACTTGCTCTTACTACATGCCAACATGTGGACACCCCCAGAGCCAGATGCCACTTCTCCAGCTCTTGTCCTCTCTGCCCCCATCCTTGCCACCTCCCCATCCACTGATGCAACCTTGAAACACATCAGGGTGCTGTGTACCCTTCCATGTATACTACTGAAACAGAAGCCCACGGAAGACCTGTTTCTTCTGCTGATGTCACTCACACACACAGGGATCACACGTGCTGCAGAAAGCACAGGTCTGAACACATCCATGCACATAGACCCATATGCACTAAGGCCCTCGCTGGCTCCCATACTCCCTGGTGCTTGGGGCAGTGCTCTTTCCTTGTGCAAAGGTAGAAAATCATAGGATCAAAGACGTACAGCTGGAAGGGACTTAGGAGGCCATCTCCACCTCTCTCATTTTATAGATCAGGAAATGACTAGCCCAAGGTCACACAAGTAATAAGTGTTGGAGGAATGCTTTGAACCCAGGTCTGTTCTCTGTACCGAAACCTAGGCCCTCACCACTGGGATGAGGTGCCATGTCTGGGAAAAAAGAGTGGAAAACCTTGTTTGGGAGTGGGCTCATCTCACCCTTACTAAAGAGGGGGGCAGAACAAAGAGCCATAGGGGAGGGCTTGGGCCAGCTGACTCAGGTGGACAGAGGAAGGAGCCATCTGCCCAGACAATATTTAGCCATTGAACTGAACCTGGGAACACTTCTTTCATGGGGCCAGAACCCCTCAGGCCTCTTCTTTACCTCAGTATGAGGGTCAGCCACCTGATTATACCCCAGTCCCGAATCTACTCGTCATTCTCAGACCAGGCGGGGCACACCTGGACCCCGGAAGTGGAGCAGGAGCTAAGGAACAATTTCCTGTGAGAGCCTGTCCCCCACTGCCAAGAGCTCTGGGCTGATTCTTAATGGGGATAATTGTCAACCCCAGGACTCTAGGACTAGGCTCATTTTGGTCTCGCCACTCTCAGTATGTTGCAGATCACTCTTTCTGGTCCCTATTTCACAGAAACCGTCACCAAGGCAAAGAAACAGCAAGCGATTCCCCCAGGGCAATATAGCAATTCATGCTGGTGCCAAAACTGAATGTCTGATCTGGGTACCAACTGGTACCCCTCTCTTACATGGGGGCCAGGCTGTGCCCCCAGCCTAACTAAGTAGGCATGCTGCCCAAGGGAGCTGAGTGCAAGAATCAAATAAGGCTGAAATACCTCCCTCCAGGGTCTGATTATTATCAATTCAGCCTTGAGATTTCCTCTCTGAGTAGGCCTATGAGTTTCTAACTGCAGGCATACACCACCCTGCCACTGTCAACTTATTTCATGAAAAGATGACTTCAGGAAAAACAATATTACTGAAGGGCCATTAGCTTAATACTCATGAAACATTCTTCTACATGGAAAGTAAATTATTAGAAACCTGGGTGGAAGAAGGAGCTGGTAGGCACCTGAACAGAGTTAATGTTATGGCCCTGGGAGGGTAAGGTGCGACCGGCTAAGGAAAAATACTGGGAATGAATGACGAAGAACCAGAGATTGGGTGCTCTGGGCCCATGTGTGGAGAGGGAAAGACAGGGAAGGACTGAGTTGGGTGGTGGGGTTTGGGCAGTCCTGTTGACTAGGGATAAATGTTCACGGCTGAGCTGGGCATAGAAAAATTAGGACATGAGAGGTCAGACGTATGGAGGATGTGGGGTACAGGATGGATGGGCAAGGAGAAGGAGGACAAGTCCAAGACAGAAAGCACTCTCATAAGCTGAACCCCATCTTCAGCATTAACAAAGGGGTTGAACACATTTAAAGTGGGAATTTGGTTGTGATATAGAAGCAATTGTATTGTCAGGTGCCATTGACAGAGGCAGCTTTTAGATGCATTACAACCATTGTTCCTTAGATCCCCTAATTCAGCTGTTTAAATCCCCAGAGGCCTGGAGCTGAGCTCACTGTCCCAGGGTGACCTAGGAAATCCAGGGAGATGATGATGATGAAGAAAAAGATATCTCAGCATCAAACCTAGCCCAAGGTCAAAAGCGTTAGAGGTAGAATTCAAACACAGGTCCTCACCAGAGTCAATACTCTGTGCTTGCAGGTATCAGGTATGGACTGGTCTGGCCTAGCACTGAAGATGTAGGCAGGCTAAGAAAGGCCTCCTCAATGGCTTCTTCCTCTCTGCTTAACCGTTCCAAACTATGAGGAACTTAACCCTTCTGGGCTAGCCTGAGCCCAAAGTCTGATCCTTTTCCAGAAGTGGGATTCTATTTTAGAGGGCCAATTTTTTTTTATTCTTCCCTCATCCAGGGTTATCTAGCAGTCCTGCCTTGGGAACAGCTGTGAACTCTCCTTCTGGTGGGGGTTATCTGGAAGAAAATGGCCTGGGAAATCCCAGCAGACTGGAAAGACATTTCAGGGCTCCAGAACCATCTCATCCCCAGACCAAACCTAGCCTGGAGCACCAAAAATGGACTGGAACCTGACTAAGCCCCATAAGAAAGGAAAGGCCCAGAGCTCAAGAGCAGAGGAGAAGGGCCTGGTGGTGATGTCAGAGGTGGAAGCCAGTGAAGCAAGAGAGATAAACGAGGAAAGCAGGGCTCCCCTTATGGGAATGGGAGTGGACCAAACTGGACTTAAGCTCTGAGTACTGGAAAGGGTCAAACAGCCAGTCGGCAATATAGGAGGGCCAAGAAATGAAAAATGGAGGAAGAAAGAAGGCAATTAAACTGAGGTTTATAGAGAGGAGATACGTCCCTAGAAGAATAGGCTTAGTGTGGGGTACATATTAGAAATGGTGGTCAGTATGAGGGATGGAGGAGAAGGGGGCAGAAATAGCCACAAACAGAAGGGCTGGGGGCAGATAAGCCTGAACCTAACTCAAAGCCTTGGACATGGGGCTATCATATTGAGAAGAGAGTGGAAAGGACCCCACCCTGGGACCCCCTCACCCAGACTCTGGCTCACCTGTCCCTAGATGCCCTCCTTCCCACCTCACACTGGACAGCAGGGCCTTCCTTACCTTTTCGGACACTGCCATCAGCACAAGCATAGTCTCCAGCGCTGAGCAGAAAACAGGTGGCTGCTTTCTTGGTCTTGTCCCTGGTGCTGGAACGGCGCATGGCCCTTCGTTCCTCCGTGGCTGAGGCCAGGGGCTGGGTAAGGCAGGCCCCCTCCTCATCTGACAGCACCACATTTGCATCTCCATTTTGCTTGGAATCTGTTAAGGGTGGGGAGGAGAGGGGAAATACAGAATATATTAAAAGGTCTGCACCCATGGGGGAGGAAGGGGCAATGCTTCTCTTGCTTGAGGTGGGTCAGTTCTAAATTTGGTTGCTGCCAAGTGGACCATTCCTCATGGGGGCTTGTTCCCCTTTCCTGGCACCCCAGCTCTAGCCCTTCTGCCCCTTCATCTCATGATGAAGATCAAGGGGGATGACCTGGAATTGTTGAGTCAGGACCTTTTCGCTCTGGGCAACGAGCTGTCCTTCTGATACTACATCCCCTCTTGCCTACCTATAGAAGCCTCCCATTCTGGAGAGAAAGGTCATTTTAGACATATCATAGCATGGCAGATAGACAAAGTCTTAGAGTCAGGGAGATCTGGGTTTGGATCCTGCCTCAAACACTCACTAGTTGTATAACTCTTGGTAACTCACTTAAAATCTCTAGATTTGGGTTTGCTTGTTTGCAAAATGAGAATTGGACTTGATGACTTAAAGTTCCCTGATATCTCCAAGTCTATGAGCTTATGAAGATGAACCCATGACCTTCGCCATACACCCAGGGATAGAGGGCCTGACCATCTTTCCAGGCCCCTCAATCTAATGCTGGTGCTAGCTTTTCTGCTTGGCTACTGCTTCCTCATCTTCTAGCACCTTCTATGGAAGAGAAATCATGGCACAGATGAATTAAACAAGTGGATAAGCGATTTGTGACTTGAGAATGTCTCGTGAAATTTGGGGCATCTTTCTAAGAGCCATTTGCTTCCAGGTGGGCCCCTCTTTCTGATGATCTTCCCCTTTTCTTTAGACCTTCACTCCAGATTCTCCCTTCTTGACCTTCTGGTGAAGTCTAGCATACAGGCAGGGCTACATACCTCCCAGACTGCTCACGAGGCTCAAAGGAGATACTGGGTGGAAAAGTGCTTTGGAAAGGTTAAGCCTCTTTATCGATGTAGGGGACTGTCACCATTATTGTTCTTAAGAGCTTCTATTGCCTTTCAGCCAAATTTACACTGTATTTGTCTTGTATACATTTTAATATAATTGGATAAAGAGATGGATGGATAACTAGATAGATGGATGGATAGATAGATAGATAGAGAAATAGATGGATAGATAGAAAGATAGCTAGAGAGATAGATGTATATAGATAGATAGATAGATAGATAGATAGATAGATAGATAGATAGATAGGCAGAAGAAAAAAGAAAGGAAAGAAGGAAAAAAGAGGAAGAGAGGAAAGAAAGAGAAAGAAAGAACAAAGGAAGATGGAAGGAAGGAAGGAAAGAAGAAAGAAAGAAAGAAAGAAAGAAAGAAAGAAAGAAAGAAAGAAAGAAAGAAAGAAAGGAAGGAAGAAAGAAAGAAACAAGGAAAGAAAGAGAGGAAGAAAGAAAGAAAGAAAGAAAGAAAGAAAGAAAGAAAGAAAGAAAGAAAGAAAGAAAGAAAGAAAGAAAAAAAGAAAGAAAGAAAAAAAGAAAGAAAGAAAAAAAGAAAGAAAGAAAGAAAGGAGAAAGAAACAATATAGGGTCCTTGAAGGCGGGGGCTATTTCCTTTATGTCTTTGTATCCTTAAAACCCTGAACAATGCCTTCAACCAAACCAACCCATCAATCAAATAAGCATTTAATAAAAATTAGCTAACGTTAGCTATAATTTATATAGCACTTTAAGGTTTGTAAAGTACTTTGTGTATGCTATCTCATTTATCTTCACAACAACCTTGTAAGGTAGTTGCTATTACCTTCCCTGTTGTGCATTTATAAGGTGTCTACTGTGTGTCAGGTACTGTACATATAAGCCCTCAATAGAAGCTTGTTGAACGGTTAGTTGACTGACAAGGGAGATCAGGGAAGCTTTTATTTTACCATATTGTAAAAAAAGAAATATTTCTTTCCAATTATTATATAGTGTAGTTTCCTTTTTAGCTTTTTATAAATTTAGTCTTCTTTTTTTCAATTAACAGCACTTATTTTCTCTCCCTCCCACTTCTGCCATACCTTAATTGAACACACACAAAAAAGAAAAAGAAAACCCTTGTAATACATATCTACCGTTAAGCAAAGCAAGTTCCCTCAAGTGAGGGGCATCTTAAGATCTAATCAATAAGGTAGCCCATAGGTAAATTGGGGTAGCTTCCATCACACTTGGCCTGGATCAAGCCTCCATGGGAGTCTTGAAGCGAGTTTATTTTCCTGAGCAAGCACCTCTGATGGGGGCGGGGGTGGGGGGAGAAGACTGTGGTTGGGGCACTGCAAGCATGGAGAACCAACCTAGGGTTAAACATCCAGGTCCCATCTATGTCTCAAATTCTCTGATTAAATAATGGAGGACTAACTCCATTCTACATAAGAATCCCAACAAGATACCATGGTCTTTTAAGACAAATGGCTTTTCACTATGGAGGTTCCCTGTTATAGATGGAAGTCCACTAGAGAAACCACCTGGAGACTCAGATTTCAGCCTTCCTGTGCCATGCCTAACCCTGGGCTTCCTGGCTCCTTGCTCTGGACCAGCCCTCCATGCTGTGGTCTTACTAGCTTTCTTGGGAATATGGCAGCCTAAATCCAGCCAGGCCTAGGACTGCTGCAATTCCTTCAGGATAGTGCCAGTCAAGATAAAAGAGTCATGAAGACTTGAGTTCAAATTCTGTCCCAGGCATTAGCTGTGTGACCCTCGGCAAGTCAATCAACCTCTGCCTCAGTTTCCTCAACTGAAAAATGAGAATGATAATAACAGTATCTGCTTCTCAGGGTTGCTGAAATAATATTTGTGAAGCTCAAATGAGATAGTAGATATAAAAGTGCTTTAAAAAGTTTAAACCTCTCTACAAATGTAAGGGATTGTCATTATTATTCTTAAGAGCTGCTATTACCTCCCTGCTAAATTTATATTGTATTTATCTTGTATATGTTTTAAATACAATTAGATAGATACACAGAATATAATCTCCTCAAGGGCAGGGATGGTTTCATTTTTGTATGTATCCGTGGCATCCAGCACAATGTTTTGGACAGTGCCTGGTATAGCCTGGTGGCTAAGCAATGCTTGTTTCCTTCTTTCCAGGCTTTTGGACTTTGGAACTATGATTCCCACCCTCTCTTGTCTGTTCACAAGTTCCAGACAGTATTATGAGGTGTCTAGCAGACTAACTAATTAAGTTTTAAACCAGATAGCACCTTGGACAGCACCTGTGGCCTCTCCTCATTCTATAGACAAGGAAACAGCTCTAGAAATGTTGTGTGATTTGCCCAAGGTCACAGTGAGTCAGGATTGGAACCTAGGGTGACTTTCCACCACACCACACTACACCTAGACTGAATGGGATCAAAATGATGGTAAAAAAAAAAATATCAGAGCTGATCCATATACAGAGAAAGAATTCCATAGAGTCTGAATGCAGATAGAAGCATACTATTTTCTTTTCTTTTTTTTTCTTTCTCATGGTTTTTCCCTTTTGTTCTGATTCTTCTTTCACAATATGACTAATATGAAAATGTTTAATATGACTGTACATGTATAGCCTATATCAGATTGCATGCCATCTTGGGGAGGGGAGGGGAAGGGGCGAAATTTAAAACTCAGAATCTCGTAAAAGTGAATATTGAAAACTAAAAATAAATTTTTAAAAATACAATATGAGAGCTGGAAAATACCCTAGAGATCAGGACTCTTCAGGGTGGGCAAGGAGACCTGACAGTGGCAAGAAAACCTCATTCTAATACCAGCTGTCATTTTATCACCTGTGTAACCTTGGGCAAATTACTCTACCTCAATCCCCTTATTTTTAAATCCTAAGGCATAAGATTGGTGACTTTCACCCAATGGTATGATGGCATGAATACCCTTTGAAGCTGCCAGAAAAGTGAGTTCATACCAAAGGTGTGGCTACAATGCCACACACAACAATGAGAGACTAGCCTCGGGGGCTTTAAGATTTTCTCTGAGCTTCTGACTCCCCTGAAGACAGTTTAAAGTGCTCTGATATCTTGGGGTGTGGGGCTAAGAACCAGGGGTTGAGAAAGGAGGAAGTGGGATGGGTGAAGGACAGAGGAGGGAAGCCTTAACACTATTGTCCTACTTTCTGAGGGAATACAGAGCCAGCAGGGTCCACTTACAAACTCAAAAGTCCACATAAGTGGGGATTGTTTCATTCATTGTGCTTGTCACCCCAGTGCCTGGTACAGCTCCCAGCACATAGTAGGTACTTAATAAACACTTGTTGATTAAATTACTTCAGGCAGCTCAACTTATAGCATGTACCACAGGCAAAGGCCCTCAGGCCACAGTCTCAGCTTCCTGCCTTGGAGAACTCTCCCTCCTAGGTCAGAACCAAACCACTCATTTACCCCAAAGACCAAAGTCCTGGCCAGCCCACCAGCCAACCCCCCCTGCCCTCAGCAAACCAGAGACATGGGTTTCATAACCTCATTTAGAAATCTACTCTAATACTTAATGGTCAAGAATAGTTTCTTGTAGCCAAACCTGAATCCATTGTGTGTTGAGTTTTCCCTTTCAATCCTAACCAGAGGCAGAAACCAACTATTAAAACAGCCTTTCCTCTCTTTAAGAACATGAAGGCTATCCTTGGTCTTCTCTTTCCAGGCCACATGATGCCAGTTCCTCTAACTTTCTTTCACCTTCTTCAGTATTCTCATCAGTCGATTATCTCCTTTAACTCTCAGTTTATTACATGAACCTTACCTCTCTTACATTTTTCTCCATCCATTTCAAACCCAAGAAGCCAATTCTGTACTCAGGACCCCATCAAGGCTTGGTCCAGGTTATGCATATGGAAAGAAGCCTTGAGCTACCCTTAACTGACCTTATTGATTAGGCTTTGGGATGCCCCAGGAAATATTTGAAAGCAAGTGTTTCTTTTGCTGATATACCTTGTAAGGTCAGTGATTTCCCCTTAAGGAGTTGCTAATAGCTGCTGTTATATAACACTCTCAGATTTACAAAATATTTTATATACATCATCTCATTTGAACCTCACAACGATCCTTTCATTGTCATTTTAGAGAGGAGAAAATTCAGAACAGTGAATTGATTTGTCCACAGCTAGAGGGGAGATCCACACCCGGATCATCCTGATAACAAATCTGGCTGTCTATTCACTACATCATGCTGCCTTTCTAATCCCTTACTCTTAAAGTGCTTTTCACTTTTCAAGCTGCCTTCATTTCTGTTATCTCATTGCAACCTCGCTACTGTCTGGGATGTAGAGGACGTAGACATTTTGCAGATGAGGAGAGTGAAACCCAGAAACAATAAGTGACTCAGGAAGGATGTAAATTCTGCCAGAGTTTAGGCCAGATTAGAATGATACAGGGAGAAAAGCACTGATTTAGGGGACCTGGGCTCAGTTTCCTTGGCTATAAAAATGAGGGTATTGGGGGAAAATAAAACAAAAAGTGCACAACAGAGAACAAAAGGAAACTTAGAAGGAGGCACAGAAAAGCTGGGTAACTTTGAAAATGATGTGTAGTATTGATTACATAGGTTTTTAAAAAAGTAAACAGTTTGAAATGGAAATTTGTTGTTTTATATTGAATCTTCTCTTTATGTTCTTCTGTGTACATGGAAATGTCTTTTTTTTCTTTCTCATTTTGTATTTAAGTTTAAAATGAATAAATTTTTTTAAATGGGGGGTTGGTCTAGATGGCTTCTGAGCTCCCTTCTAAATCTAAGGTCCTGTGTCTCAGGTCACCAGGCAGATTGTTTTTATGCTCTTTCTGCTATACATACGTCTCCCTCATTAGAATGTATGCTCCTTGAAGGCAGGCACTGTTCTTCATTTTTGTCTTTGCATCTCCAGTGTTTCGAATGATGTATGGATTTAGATCACTTTCATCTACTCTGCTTATGTCTTCTATATATCTAGTTATTTATACATTCTCTCCCCGATTGGAATGTGAGCTCGTTAAAGGAGGGGCCTCCCCCCCCCTCCGCCCTTTCTTTGTATCCCTAACATTCAGCACAGTGCCTGGCATATATATTCTTGTCGACTGGCTAATGGTGGTAGGCACTAAATAAAATGCTCCTGGAATTGAATTGCTTAGTGGAGGAGCACCTGCATTAAACCCTAAGGAACTCACTTCAATTCCCCCCAAGTGGCAGGTAGCCATATGACATGGGGCAATCTGATGCCAATATTTTCCCTTCCAGAAAAGTGCATTTCATAGTCTGGTAAATGCAGTGTCAAGAATCAACAACCCTAGATGCACCTAAGCCAGAGTCGTTTTCTGTCTCCTTAAAACCTGTGGCCTGGGTCCCAAGGCAGAAGAATTATGTGAAGGCCTTGACTTCACCCCACCAGCATCCCCCACATAAGCCTCACCTGCCCGTTTCCTCTCCACCACGCCTTCTTCCCCCACTGGCGGGCTAGAGTCGCTGAAGATGCTGTCTCGGGGCGATGTCTCCTCCGACTTGCAATAGGCCGGTGACTCGAGCTGGGGGGGTCGGGGCACATGCTTCTTCCTCTTCTTAGGCAACTTTTGCTTGGCCATGGCGAGGGAGTAGTACATGCCAAAGTTGTTGACAATGACGGGCACGGGCATGGCGATGGTGAGTACTCCAGCCAACGCACACAGCGCCCCCACCAACATCCCCGACCACGTCTTGGGGTACATGTCTCCGTAGCCCAGCGTCGTCATGGTGACCACGGCCCACCAGAAGCCAATGGGGATGTTTTTGAAGTCAGTGTGGTCGTTGCCTCTCGGGTCGGACGGCTTGGCGCCTATGCGCTCGGCGTAGTAGATCATGGTGGCAAAGATGAGGACTCCCAGGGCCAGGAAGATGATCAGCAACAGGAATTCATTGGTGCTGGCACGGAGGGTGTGGCCTAAGACTCGCAGGCCCACAAAGTGTCGGGTGAGCTTGAAGATACGCAGAATTCGGACAAAGCGGACCACGCGCAAGAAGCCCAGCACATCCCGGGCTGCTTTGGAGGAGAGTCCGCTTAGCCCCACCTCCAGATAGAAGGGGAGGATGGCCACGAAGTCTATAATGTTCAGCAGATTCTTGACAAAGTCCAGTGTGTCTGGGCAGCAGATGATTCTCACCAGGAACTCCAGCGTGAACCAAAGGACGCACACACCCTCGATGTAGGTCAGGATGGGCTCTGTCTCCACCTCCCTCCGGAAGCGCACGCTGGTGATGTTCCCCACTCGATGGATCTCCGTCACATTGCGGTCGATGTTGAAGGCCTCGTGCGTCTCCAGGCAGAAAGTGGTGATGGAGACGAGGATAAAAAATAGAGAAGCAAAGGCCACAACCTGCAGGGCAGGGAAGGAGACAAAGGAAAGGGGGAGGGAGGCACCGGGTTATATCACTTTGGCAGGTTCCGGTGGGGTTAGGGCAAATGAGAGGAAGTTGTACTTCCCTGGCCTGGACAGGCATGGTGTAGGGGACAATGTATGTAGCCTGACAAAGAGGGGTAAGAGGAGGATCCCAGGATGGGCGATGGAGTAGGGGTGCAAAATGATCATCTCAGGAGATCTCTCTGAACATTAAAATCCAATCTGCATGGGGCACTGAAGATACAAAGACAAAATATAAGTAGACCCTACTCTCGGGGAGTTTACATTCTATTTCAACCAACTTTCTCATTATTAATTCCACATTGCCCTCTTCATGCACACGATGCTCCAGCCCAACTGGCTGTTCCGTGATTTGGATACACCACTAGTGGATCAATAATCAGCAAGCATTTATTAACCTGGTATTATGTGCCAGGCACTGCGCTAAGTGCTGTGGATGCATAGAAAAAGTGAAGATGGCCCCTGCCCTCAAAGAGCTTACCTTCTTATGGGCAATAATTAATAAATATGAGAAAAAATGCCTTCTAAAAAGGGAAGGCATTTTCCTGTTTCTCTGCATTTGTATAAGCTGTATGCCATGCTTGGAATATAGTCCTTCATCTCCACCTTTCAGAAGCCTTATCATTCTTATAGGTTCAGGTATCAGTATCTCCAGGAAACCTTCCCTGATTCTCCCCACCATACACTCTTAGTAGTGTTTCCTTCCTCCTCAAATATTCCCGGGACACTTTGTCCAATGTGTCTCTTGCCCCCTCCACACCCCCTCTAGTATTATATCTATCTCTGTGTGCATATTGCATCCCCATTAGAATATAAGCTCTTTGAAGGCAAGCAAGTCTTGATTTTTGTTTTTATATGCATTACCTTATAGATGTGCTTAATAAATGCTTGTAGAACCAAGTGGAAACTACAACAAACATGAAATGCTCGCTGTGCATAGTTCCACTGTCCTAGGTGCAGAAGGAAAGACAAAACTTAATTAAGACAGGGTCCCTATTCTCAAGCAACTTACAATAATGTAAGGGGATAAGGAACCTAGAATGCTTAAAGATTCTGCTCAGAAGTGGGTGGATGGGGCAAATGATCCTTCTATTTCTTCCTGTATGAAGAGTCTGTTTCTTATGCACAGATCCAGCTATGATCCCACCGTCCTCAGTCTCTCTTACCATGTCCTCTTGTTCCAGACGTTGACCTGAACCCACACTGAAGAATAAAGAGGTAGCCTCTGAAGGAAGGGATGTGAGGAAGGAAGGGTATAGATGAGATGAGACAGTGTGATGACTCTTGCCCCAAAGTTCTCTGGGAAGTTCAGTTCGTGAGGGTGGGCTGAGGGAGAGAGGGGCACACCACAGGCTTTGCTCAGTGACAATGGCTGATCCACACAGCTGCCAGAATGATGAGAGCAGGGTTCTGCTGAGTAACTACTGGGTTTAAGTGTCCAATCATTATGAATGGAGATGAAATGCATGTGTAATAACACCAATTATGGAACCTTTCTCTGTTATTCATGTAGCTGCCATCCGCCACCCATCAGGATCCCAGCTGCTGGAGGCCAGCCAACTTTTTCACTCTCACATCCCTACTCCCCTTCCCCCCAAAACCTTCCACTTCTACCTGCCTATGCTTACACTTCTACCCACTTCCTTACCTCAGCCCCCTCCAGTCCTAGATGAGGCAGAGGCTTTCATCCAGAGACTCTTCAACAATACTAACAGCTGACTTTTATATACCATTCTATAGTTTACAAAGTGCTTGACATAAATTATCTCATTTGATCCCAAGCAGGGCGGGCATTATTATTTTTTTAGGAAGAAATAAAACTTTAATTTCTCCTATTTTTCCACATTGTTTGGCTATTGCTATTGATGTTTCCTTAGGAGTAAACTCAGGATTAATCTCAGTAATATTCCAAGTCTTTGCTATACTTTTTAGTTTTTTTAGTTTAAGCACCCATTTCAATTTTTTAATAGATTAATTTATTTATTTCTAGTTTTCAACATTCACTTCTATAAGCTTTAGATTTTCTCCCTTTCCCTTCCCTCCCCCCTCCCCAAGATGGCACGCAATCCAATATAGGCTTTACATATACATTCTTATTAAACATATTTTCACATTAGTCATGTTGTATGGAAGAATTAGAATGCATGAAAGCAACCATGAAAAAGAAAAAAAAACCAACAAAACAAAAAAAGAGATCAAATAGTCTGCTTCCCTCGGCATTCAGACTCCATAGTTCTTTCTCTGGATGTGGATGGCATTTTCCATCATGGGTCTTTGGAGTTGTTTTACATGCAGTTATTGTTATTGCCAGTTTTTTTTTTGGGGGGGGGTCTAAATCTGTGATTTCATTGGTGTAGAGAACTCTTAGTGAAGAAATTTCCCCTACCAACGAAGATAAGAAATCACTCAAAAACTTAGGATTTAGAGACATCTTGGGGTACAAGTGGAGATGGGGGGAAACCAAAAGCTTAAGTGATTTGCCCAGGATCACTCATGTAGCCAGCAGGACTCAAAGCCACATCTTCCTGACTCTGAGGATGGCTTTCTGTTCATTATGTGGATCCGATATTTTTATCCTTGTTTTACACAAAAGGAAATGGAAGTTCAACTCAACTCAATTCAATTCAATAAATATTTACATGCCTTCTATGTGCCAAGCACTGTGCTAAGTTAAATGATTTGCCCTGCCCCCCATCACAAAGGTGATTCAAAGTGGAAGAACAAGGACATGAATCTCAATCTTGTAGCATTTTGAAATGAAGGACCTTTTTTAAAGCTCAAAGATTTAGAGCCGAAAGAGACTATAGATGAGCCTATGGATGAGGGTACTGAAGCCCAGAAAAAGGATTTGACTGGCCCAGGGTCATACAGAATCATTCCAACCCAGGTCTTTTGAGTTCAAATCAGACATTCTATTGCCTCTCGATTGAGCTACTAAGGAGCTTGGGGTTGGGGGCACCTTTTGAGATCAGAGAAGGCAGTGGTGGGGAGATCTGTGCTTACAGGGGAGAAGAACCCAGACTGTTGAGACTGTGAGACATAAGATGCCTCACACCACAAAGGCCATTTGCTGTAGCCTCCTGCCCCTGGATTAGATCCCTGGGGAATCAACTTTCCCTTGAGCCAAAGTGAGAAGCAAGTGAGAGGTGTCAGGGATTCCAGTATCACAACCTACCCCTCTGGCATAAATTCTCATACTGGGCAATGACTTCTCCCCCTCTCCTGTAGAGAAGCCAGCCTGGCGCCTGTAGGACAAATATTTTTCTAAAACAGGGCTGATTATCTTTATCCCCAAACCCTCCCCTCTCCTGAACTTTTCTATTACTGTCAGGGGCACCACCATCCTTCCAGTCACTCAAGTTCAAAGCCTTGGTGTCACCTTCCACATCTTGGAATCAGCCCACAGATCCAAGCAGTTGTAAATCTTATAATTTCTTTCTCTACATCTTGTACACTCACCCTCTCCCCTTTTCTCATAAAGCCACCCCCTAGTTCATTACCTCTCCTAGACTATTGTACTAGCCCTCTGCTTGGTCTCCTTTCCCTAAGTTTCTCCCCACCCTAATACATCATCTGCTCAGTTGGCAGTGATTTTCCTGAAGCACAGGGCTCACCATGTTACTCTCCTGCTCAATAAACTCTATGGCCCCGGGATCAAATATAAAGTCCTCTGTTTGCCATTTAAAACTCATTACAACCTGACCCCTTTTTACCCTTCCAATCTTCTTACATTCTTCCCCCTCTGTGCATGCTGTGATCAATCATCTTGGCCTCACTGCTGTTCCTCACACAGAATGCCCCACCTCCTGTCTCTCTGCTTCGGTGTTGGCCATTCTCCATGCTCAGAATGCTCTCCTTCCTAACCTTCCCCTCTTAGAACCCTTAGCACCCTTCCATTGTCAGCCTGAAGTCCCCCTCTCTTTAGGAAGCTATTCTTGGTCCCATCCCTGCCCCGGCCCCTACTTGTCATCCCTTCCAAAGTTCCCTCCATCTGTAGATGATTCATTTGTGTTATCTCTCATCCATTAGAATGTAAGCTCCTTGGAGGCAGGGGCTGCTTTTGCTTTTTCTCTGTATCTCCCGTGCTTAGTACTGTAGCCTGGCACAAACAATGCTTATCAACTGATTCTATACCCAGCTGGGGTGCAGAAGAGCAGTTTGACAGGCAGGGAAAGTACAGGACACTGCCTGGGCTGTGTCTCCTGGATCCCAAGGACATCTTGAATTCATCACATGATGATGCTATCAGAAAGAAAGTGGAGCATTTGTGCAGGGGACCCACACCTCCTGGGAATGAGGCATTCGCTCACCTCCAGATGATGGGTGTAAGTGTCAGTCAAGATAAAAAAAGGTATTGTTTCCAAGGCCCTAGAAGTGAGCGGAATGGGCAGTTGACAAGTGATACAATTTCAGGGGTGTGAGGGAGTCCTGCTACCAGAATACCTTTGCCCTGCTACTCACTGATAACTGAAATTTCAGTCACATTTCTGTCTTGAAACCTGTTGTCTTGCTAAAATGCAAATGTTCATAGATTGTAAACTCCTTGAGGGTACAGACTGTCATTTGCCCCTTTTTGTATCCCCAGCACTTAGCACAGTGCCTGGCACACAGTAAACACTTAATGTTTCCTGATGGATTAGGGATCATATATTTTGGGCAGGAAGGGACTTCAGGGTCAGTTAATCTAACCCCCTCATTTGATAAATAAGGAAACGAAAGCCCAAAGGGGTTCTGATTTGCTCCTCAGGTAGTAAATAGCAGAGCTGGCAACTGGACTTGATTCCTCTAGACTCTCCACCAGGTAGGTGTTCGCTACCTCACTTTGTTCCTGGGAAGGATCATTTTATGACTTTTCATTTCTTTATAATGATCTACTGGTCCTTTCCTGAGAGCAGGTTTTACTCCTGGAAAGGGAAAGAAAGAACACAAGGACCCCCACCAGATTAAGTTATGTGCATGTGTGTGGGGAAAGGGAGAGGGGATTGCTACCGAGGAAAGAAAAAGAGTCAGAAGAACCTGCTTCTGTTTTACCTAAAGTTGGCATTAGCTTCCAAAGTCTGTTCCACGTCAGGCTCGGGTTTCTTTCCTGGTTCTCACTTTGCTCACTGGAAAAATGGGCAGAAAACTCTAAAACTGAACTCTGGGAGATGGCTGAGTAGAGGCTGAGCCTCTCTCTATGGGCACTGCATGACTGCAGAGACAAATGGATGATGAGGATGATGCTGCTTCCTGAGTGGGGAAGCTGGCCCATCTGGGAGCCAAAGCTTTAAGTTAATTAGTAATTTGGAAAAAAACAAGTTCAGATAGAGGAGCCAAGAGGCTGAGTTCAGCACAAAGCAAGGGAGAAGGAAGGGAAAGAAAGAACTGTCTTGCGCTTCCTCAGGCCTCAGTTTCCATATAGGGCCAAAAACAAATCCTCTCTGTTTCTGATCAGAGCTGGGTCATTATCAAAAGGAACTTGCAAAGCCCAAACCACCAACCTTACAGCGAATGGCCGAGGCTTACCCGGGATCCTGAAAATTACTTTTTCTACTCTAATGAAATGCTGCTGTTCAATTGTTTTCAATTGGATCTGACTCTTCATGACCTCATTTGGGATTTTCTTGGCAGAGATAACTGGAGCGGTTTGCCATTTCCTTCTCCAGCTCATTTTACAGATGAGGAAACTGAGGCAAACAGGGTTAAGTGACTTGCCCAGGGTCATACAGCTAGTAAGTGAACTCAGGTCCTCCTGACACCAGGCCTGGTGCTCTACCCACTGTGACACCTAGCTGCTCAGTTTGTATTAGCACTTTTACACAACCTTTTGCTTTTTGTTTTTTTTCAAAGCACTTTCTCATTTAATCATTTCTTCTAAGCCTCACAATAACCCCTGTGAAGTAAACTGGTCATCTTACTGCATCCATTTTATAGCTGAGGTAACTGAGACACCCAGAGTTAGGTCACTTGCCTAGGGTCATGCAGGTAGTTAAGGTTTGGAATTCAAGTTTCTCATTCCAACCTATAGGGTTTTTTTTTCTTTCTTCTACTAAACTACTGTTAGGGACCTCAATGGTTTAACCAAGGGAAATCTCTCCAGCTTCTCTTTGGCTTCTCCCAAGCCAAAAGAATATACTCCACTCCCTGGGAGTGCTGGAATGCGAGCTTTTCTCTTCTCTGCCACTTCCTCTCCCCCTAGGAGCATAATCCATTGTTCTCCTCCTCAGCCTAAGCCCTTTCGACCATTTCTAAGCAATTATCATCTTCTGGCCTGCTGTCTGAGGGGCCTGGAGTGAGAGGTTAGGGCTGCAACCCTGGCACATTCAGAGGTGGTTTCCTCAGCTGTCACATGAGGGTTGAGGTTCATGCCCTACCTTACAGGGTTCCTGGGAGGAAAAGCACCATGGAAATACAACTTCTTATTAAGATATTACTGCACAGCAAAGTATGGTAGATTGGATAAAGTGCATTTGTGTGCTTTATCATGTTCGATCCTCACCAAATGTCATGAGAGTGGCAGCTGTCATACCTCCACATCCTTTCACAGGACAATAAAGCTCTCTCTGATGAATGGAAATTTCTTGAGGACAGCCATGGTTTCACTATTATCTGTATGCCCCTAATTTTTGTGGGTGGGTAGAAGTCCGAACCTGGGATTTCATCATGGTACAGAAACCTCTAACTCTCTTCATCTCAGGCATCCCATGTTGCAATTAGATTCTAGAAGACTGAATCCTACCTCAGACCCTTCCTTACTAGTTATGTGACTCTGGGCAAGTTACCGAACTCCTCTGAGCCTCGGTTTTCTTATCTGTAAAATGGGGATAATAATACTACCTAGGTTTGTTACAAAAATCAAATGAAATAACATGTGTAAAGTACTTTGTAAACCTTAAAGCACTACCTAAATGTTAGCTATTAGTAGTAGTAATAGAATTGTTACCTCTATAACCTGTAGTCTTAGAGAACTGAACCGGATGCACTGAGGGGTTAAGTGATTTGCCCCTGGACCCCAGCTGATGTATGTATGAACCCAGGGTTTGCGCTTCTAAGGCTAGCTGGCCCTCCCATTGTAGGTATTGAATAAATGTTTGTTGAATTAAATCACAGAGAAGGAAACGGGAGCTCAAATAGATGGAAGTGACTTGTCGAAGGGAACAAAAAGTAGATGGTGTAAGTAGGACTCCAATTCAGGTCTTCTGACTCCAAGGCTGGTGTCCTCTTCAGTGCACATCACTGACTCTAGAGGAAGGTCTTTGGGAAAACAACCCACTGGGGCTGAGTAGCCTATAAAGCCCAGGAGCTGGGGTTTCAAAAAACCCTCACATCGTACCCACAGTTCAGTCTCCAACATGCCCCAGTGTGACTTCCAATTAACTATTTCTCATGAAGGCTGATCTGGTCCGTTTATTTTTTTAAATGACTGAGTAATTTTGTACTTAGCTTCATGTGCAGTGGTAAGGATTCCACTTATTTCACAGCCTAAGGGGTGTTTTTGGCTGCACCTCCACTCTCCCCCAGAAGCAGTCTGTACATCCTAGCAAGGAGGGCTTCTGAGGCTGCAGGGAAGCAAGGCTGGTTTAAAGATCAAAACCCGTTATCTCTGTTTGGCCTTCAGTAAGAAACAGCCCATCAACACTGAGTGATGCATTCCTCCTCCCCTTTTCCTTCTCCATTTCCCAGCTCATCAGCCGAGGTGCTGGACAGATGCTTCCAGGCACAAATAACTAGGTTTCTTTCAGCTCCCCTAGTTTACTCTCAAAAGCATTGATGGGAACGAGAAAAGTCAGACTGGAGGGGTGGTAGGACACCTGACCCGACCTTTTCTGATCTTGAAGAATTGTGATAGAGTGGAGTAAGGTGAAGACCCTTCTCCCATTCCTGAAAGGCTTTATAAAGTGAGTTGGGCAGGGCATATGTGTGAAGTTTCTACCAGAGCACTCTGTCCAAATCTCTCTTAGGAAGTCATTAGGCTCTTAATCTGTACTATGGTTATGGTGCTCCTGTCTTATCTCCCACATGGTGCTATTATAAGCTCTCTGAGGACAGGGACTGATTCTCATTTGTCTTTACAGCCCATTTCACACCTTGCACATAGATGTTTTTAATGGATACCTATCAGGCTAAACTAAAGACCAAAGAATCCCAGAGTGAGAGAAGTGACTATCTCTAAGGCTCCCTGCCAGATCTGAAGCCTAGCTAGTCTAACTCTCTCACTTTATGGTTTATGTATGTATGTATGTACACATGTATATATACATATATACACACGTGTGTATGTGTATTTGCATACATATACACAAATATAACAAATAAACACATACTCATACAAACATATGTACATGAGTAGATGTATATACGTGTATGTACATATACACAGATAAATAAATATTTTATGTATGCATTTATCTATGTATTTGCTTGAGCCTGTTTTGCCTATGCTGGAAATGCAGAGGTTACTCATGGCCCGACCCCACTTCTGACCAGCTTTGGTCTGCTCCATTTCTGTCCTGGGCTTTTTGTCCCTCCTTAGGCAGCCCAGTGACTTCCCATTCCCTGATAGAAGGAGGGCTCAGAGAAGGGGGTGGGGTGCAGACAGGGCTCACCATGTGAGTTAGTATGCACACTCAAATCAGCTTCAGCGCTCTACTGCAGCTCAGAACTCCCAAACTTGATCCGTCTGCCAGTCTTGGCCTTCCTGGGGGAACAGGAATGACAGGCATGGGCCACCACACCTGGCCCAACACTCTCATTTTATAGACAAGGGAAGGAGGCCCAGAAGGAAGAAATGATTTGCTCACGTAAAGAGTTAGTGACCTCCCCCTCTCCCCCCCCCAAAAAAAGGTTAGTGGCAAACATACTGACATGTCAGTGTACTTTTTATTATACCAGGCCACAGATTGCTGTAAGCTTAAACTGAATCAGAGATACCTACTGATGCTTCCTATATTGGCTCCCCTGTCAGATAGGGAAGATGGGAAATAGAACCACATTTCCCAGGACTCCAGGGGATAGGGGATGGGGGATGGGAGATGGGGCTGTTCAGTTTTAGAAGGAGACAGCGTCTGAACACAGCTTCTTTTCTGTCTGCAGATCCCACAGAAACACAGCTATTAGCACTATTTAAATAGGTGCTGATAGACTTGATATGGGTCACCCTAAATTTCTGCCAGAAACCCCTAAAGGAAGACATTTCAGCAGGTAAACAGGTATACCTTTCCAGTTACCAGGTCTGGATTCCTCAGTTTCCCCTCATGGTTTAAATCAGCTGACAGAATCCTTTCACTCTAACCTATTTCCACCAACCTTGTGTGTCCCAGGGGCTTCCTAAATGTGCCCAGGTGCCCAGGTACCCATTATGGGGACAGAGCTAGGCAGGGAGGGAAAAGGAAGAAAGAGAACCATGGGGTTATAACATTTTGGAGTTAAAAGTGGCCTTAAAATCATTAGTTTAACCAAATTATTTTGCAGATGAGGAAAGTGAGGTCTAAGAGATCGGCCTGACTCTCCTTTGAATTTGGGAGCCTTGCTCTTTAGACTAACTTGTTCTTAATGAAGATCATTTGCCCGTGCCATGGAAAAGAAAAACTAGTCTTAAGTGTCAAGACATGCCTTTGGTCCAAGGAGAGAGCCAGCCAGTCAAGGCAGGAGGCCTTTCTATCTGAGACTCTGGCAGACTGGTCTTCCTTCCAGTGACCAATGGCAACATCCACTAGAACCTCTTTAGCAGAAAATGGTCCCTGGGAAAAACAGCCTGGGATTCAGGAGAGAGACCGCTCTCGGATACCAGGGTTCCAGTAGCAGCTGTGCCCCAGGGTGACCTTCGGTGTGAAATTCCAGCCCTCTGTCATCATTCCTGGCCAGCCCAGAGAAGGGGCTACATCTGTCCATGCCATGGTTGGCATCTTGTCCAAGGCTTGCTTTAGGAACAGGACAGTCCATGCTGGGCTGGACCCTGAGCAGATTCAATGAAAAAGTGTCAACAGTCCAAAGGACTCAAGTCAGATCAGGTCATGGTCTCCACCACTCACCCCTGAAAAATCCCAGAGGTTGAGTCTCGCTGGGGTCAGCCAATGCTTTGATCGTCCTAAGCATGACCACCTGTGCAGGGTTAGCAGCAGCTGGACACAACTACCAAGAGGCTGGATGCCAACCGGCTTGTTTTGTATTTTGAAGCCAAAAAGCGGCGCAGTAGGACTCAGACCGCGGTTACTCTCCTCTTCCTCCCCCCACCCGCCACTTCCACACCCTGGGAAGGGAAGGAATAGGAGGAGCAGAGGCCACAAGGGCCCAGATTTCTAGCTCCACCTCTTCTATATCTCTCTCTACTTGCCAAAATTGTCCAAGTTTATTTTCTCTACCATACTCCCAACCCCCCCCACCCAAAAAACCCCAAAACAACACAAATACCTCATTGTCCCAGAAACAGGACGTTCAAAAGCAAATGTTTGTCTCCTTAGAGAGGAGGAAACAAAAAACAGAAGACTTGACCAGGAAATTGCTTCAGGACAAGGAGTCTGGAACTTAGAACCCAGGCTTCTTCCCTTGCTTTAAGGGACCCAGGAGTAGGGCCCAGGAGATTTGGTTACTATATCCTTCTCTTCTTAGGGGTGACTGCCTCAAAGCAGAAGGCACAGTCTTTCAGGGTTTTGGTTTTTCTGGCAAAGACTGGGCAGCTACCAAAATCCCAGGAGGGACAAGGACCAGGCTTAGATCCGTCATGTCTGCGTCATGTAGCAGATTCCCAAATCCTTTTAAATTCCAGGCAACCCAGGGGCAGCTAGGTGGCACAGTGAGTAGACCACTAACCCTGGAGTCAGGAGGACCTGAGTTCAAATATAGCCTCAGACACTTGACACATTTACTAGCTGTGTGGCCTTGGGCAATTAACCCCAATTGCCCCACCTTCCCCCTCCAAAAAAAAGTAAAAAAAAAATTCCAGGCAACCCTCTAAAAGGGTAGGTCTTCTTGGGGCAAGATTGAGGGCCTTGAGGTGGCCAGGCAAATGACATTCCAATTACTTCCTGGAATAATTTTATTTTATTCCACTTCTTTTGAGGGTAAAAGCCACCTCTGGGCATCATTCAGAGCTTTTTCTGTCACCTCCCCCTCCCCATAACTCCCATCTCTATCCCTCTTCCTATCTGTAGTCTGAGCTCTGCTGGTGCCTTGGCCTTATAGAAGGCAACTTTGGGAGTGCAGTTGACAGGGAGAGAGGAACATAGGGAACTGAATAACAATGAGCTTGAGAAGGAATTGGCCAAGAGACAAGGATAAAAAGAATCACTTCCCTGACTCTTTCTGACCACTTATGAGGGGCCACATGAGCAGGGGAAAGCCAAGCATTAAATTATAGCCCCAAGGTGTGGAACCACCCCCATCTTTGCCTGGGCAAATGTTAGTGCCTTCAAAGTGGCATCTTGGACCAGACCCTATCAGCCTTCCCCATGCTTGAGCTCTGGTGTGTCAGAACCCAACTAGAGCTCAGCCAGGGCCACCCAATCTGGCCCTGCCATTGTCCTCCTCCTCTCTTCTGGCTGGAAGATGGAGCCAGCCCTGCCAATACCACCTGGGTGAAACCACTGCCCACCCTGAGATGGTGGTGATATCCACAGTGATATCCACTGGAAGAACAGGAGAGAGGGACCCCACTAACAATTTTTGCAAGCCATAAATATCAAGAAAGAAGCTGATACTCCTTCTTTCTTCTGTTTCCCCCCAAAATGGGCTCATTTCACCTGTCCAGAGGGGCTTATTTAGAAATCACTATAGTTTAAAGGGGAAAAAAGGAACAAGGTGGGATGGCAAGAAGTCAAGAGACTTAGGATATAATCCTTGTGCTACAAATTGGCTAGTGACCTTGGGAAAGTCATTTGACCTCTGCATTTCAGTCTGGATTAGATGACCTCTAAATTTCCTTCTAGTTCTGCCTCTCACTAGAAATTCTAGTGCTTGCCCTAGGGCACCACCACAGATCTTGGAGGATCCTTCAGGTCCCCAGTGGCTCTGACATTCTATTCTTCTGTGACTTTATAAGGCCTCACAGAAAATTGGATGCTGTTATTTTTGGCTCCGGGGAGGGGGTTCTGATTACTTGGTTTGCGCAGCTCAATCAAAATCACCATTAATCTAACTCTGGTCCTGAAGCCACATCAGGAAATGCTCTTACCTGCCCTTGGGCAACAGGCAAGGATGTGGCAGCTCCCACTAAGGGCCAGACCCTTAGCACTACCAAAGGAGTTTGCTGCCTGGAACATTAGCGGGCAGGAGCTGAGACAATTCCCATGTTCTCAAGCTGGACTCCAGAAGCACCTTGAAGGCAACAGATCTCCAAACGAGGAACCTACCTGTATTTGAACTTATATGGGGCCCCTGCCAGGCCTGTAGCTAAGCAACAGGCTCCTCTAACCAGCTTTGTTCAATTTTAATTTATTTCTATTTCACTGCTGTTACAATCCTTCTCAATCCTTCTCAAAACACTTCTCAAATGACTGGGCTGCCTGCAGATTTTTGGAAGAGATGCCCTGGGGTCTGAGTGGCCCTTCTCCTCTCTTAGTTAGTCCTGGGATCTTAACTTCTACCCCATAAAGTCCCTACATTAGGCCTGATTTCTGCCCTAGGTTTCCTAACTCCAGGTCAGTCATCAGCCTAAATACCAACATTAAGAAATTCATTCAGAAAGGGGATGTTTGCACTTCCCTCCCTTGGCCCCTAGGTAGTACAGTGTTCTATCCACTAGAATCGGGAAGGACTTGAATTCAAATCTCACTTCTTAGACATTTAGAAGCTCTGTGGCCCTGGACAAGTCACTTGACCTCTGCCTCCTCAGTTTTCTCAACTGTAAAATGGAGACAATAAAGGCACCTGCCTTCCAGGGTTGTTGTGAGCATCAAATGAGATAACATTAGAGGCAGGTAGATGGTACAATGGATAGAGCTCCTGGAATCAGGAGGACCTGAGTTCAAATCTGGCCTCAGACACTTACTACCTGTGTGACCTTGGGCAAGTCACTTAACCCCACTTGCCTCCCTCTAAAAATGAGATAATATTTGTAAAGTGCTTAGGACAGTCTCTGGCACATAGTAGGAATGCTTGTTCTGCTCCCCTTTTCTCCCAGCATACCCTCAGTGGCCTTGAACTCCTAAAGAGGTGATACTTATAGAATTCTTCCAAGCATGAAGTAGTGAAAGGAGAATTAGCTTTGGAGACAAAAGTCACGTGTTTGAATTCTGGATTTGCCATTTAACTTGTGCGACATTGGGTAAGTTACTTTACTTTTCTGGGACTCATTTCTCACATCTTTAAAATGGGCAGTTAGATTGGATGACTTCTAGGTCCCTTCCAGCTTTAAAACCATGATACCTCACACAACTATGTAGAAGCAGGGCCAAGATCATCCCATTTTACAGATATGGCAACTAAGGCTTAGAGAGAATTATCCAAGGTCACCCAGGTAGGAAGCAGCAGGTCTTCTGAATCCCAAGTCCAGTATGGAGGTCAGTTCCAGCTCTGAATGCTATATAATTATGCTTTTCCCACTACAATGGTGTGGATCCAAGAATCTGAGGCCAGCCCTGCTGAAGCTCTCGTCCTGGGTTTTTCACATCCCTGTTTCTCTTAGGACACCTCCATCTCAGTGAGATAATATATACAAAGTGCTTTGCAAGCTTTAAAACACTTTTAAGTGTGTTATTAGTAATTTACAAGAAAGGGGTCACAGCCTATGAGCTAGGTTCCCAGGGGTACCTTTGCCCCAGAAGGGATACCTAAGCCCTGGACATTTTCATTTCAAGTTTTGGATCAATGTTAATGGGCCCCACTACAGTACCATTCTAGCTGGTGCCCATGACTATCCATACCATTGAATTTCAGAGAAACTTAGTTCTGTTTTGGGATCCTTGAGAAATTCAGAAGAGGTATCTCAGACTCAGCTCTTGTAAGGGAAACCCTGGACAAACTGAGCCCAGGCTGGAGGCAATACTCTGCTCAAACAAGAGGTCTGGTCTAAGAACTTGGGAAGCAGATACTGTCACAGAGAAAGGGGCAATCCTGGAGAGAAGAACCTCAGAAGGGTAAGAAAACCCCAAAGGCCTCAGCTGTGGCTGGAAAATGGGGCATCTTGGCTGTTAGCTTATAAATAGGCTGAATCTAGAACCTTTCTTCAAATCCCCAGCTTCCTGATTCCTAGGCTGCCTCCCCATCACTTTAGTTGGAGCCAGAATCCTATCACTCATAATTCTCCTGCCTCTTCACCTCCACTTCTGGACCCTAACCAAAAGGAGGCCATTGGGAGGATTGCTTACTTTGTGGGGTTATCCTTGCCCCTGCCTCTCATCATTAGTACTGGTGACTGACCTAACTGCAGTGTCCTGGTGCCTCATTCAAGGAACTTGTGTAATCAGCTGTGAGGAAGGATTCCAGGGGCCAGGCTGGAGTAATGGGCAGTCCCAAAGACCCAGGATGCCCAAATACCCTCCATAAATGTTCTTCTTCCCTTGATCCTGGGCTCCAGGTTGCTTAAGGAAGAAACCAACACACCACACTGAATTTGTCTTAGTTCACAGCGTGGACCAAGAGTCCCTGCTGCCCAGGTTAGTGTACACTAATGTGCACAACACTAGCCTCTCCCTTCCTTCTGAGTAAGGGTATTTTTTTTTCTAGTTAGGATCCCAACTCAACCCCACCTGCTCATTACCCGCCGTTCCATCTCCTACCCTGCTCATATCTGCTCTGCTGTCTTCTCCCCGGAGTGGGGAAATGGAACTTTTCAGTGATTGGATTGAGGTCTAGAATGGGAGGTACTGGGCATGGGGTGCAGTGGGGGAGGGCGGCTGCCTTACAAGACTCATTAATAAGGCAACTCGGTATTTCTAAGGTGACCTACCACTCCGAGAAGGAAACATTTTGCTTTTCCCCAATTCAATTCAGTAAGCAGTTGAAAGTCCACTCACTATGTACAAGACACAATGCTCTGTGCTAGAGTGAGGAGTCAGGGTGAGAGGGTAACCACTAGTGCTTTATATAGAACCACAGCTGAGGAAACCCCAAGCCAAGGTTATAGCTGGTTGGGTGAGGGTCCCTGCCCCATAGCCGACTCCAGTCATTTTAAGGGCCAAACTCCATCCTACCACTATTTAAAAAATTTTAGTGACATAAGCATAATGGCATGGGTAGGAGTCTTGGCTCTTTCTTCCCTCCAGGTTGAGTGTGTGCGTGTGCAAGTGTGTGTGTAGAGAATGGGATGATTCATCTCCCCTTTTCCTTGCCCCAGCCACGGTAGGAGAGCAGTAGTATTTACTCAAACTATGCTGGCTCCTCTCCTCCCCACCACAAACAGGCACCCAGGGCCATGAATAGGAATGAAAAGGTACAGGCACACAAATTCCAAGCACATCTGCTGCCTAAAGGGCAGCCCGATTTCTACCCAAGTCGTCTGGGGCCAGGGAAAGCAGGCACTCTTCCTGTCTAACTCCCAAATGAGGTCAAGACCAGTGAAGTCAGAGGTCAATGAGACTTCAGATTAAGCACAGACTTCATTTGGAGCTTATTAGGCTTATCTTAAAGGTCCACAAACAAGTGGGACCAAACCTAGCCCACCCTATCTCTATCCACCTTCAACCCTGCCCTACCCTTGTTTTCCCACTCCTTCCTAGCCTATGAAGAAATAAGTCATTATGCAGCTGTCCAGCAGCATCTGTTGGTCCTATGTATACGGGAGTTGTAAAGAGAGTATGTGTGTCTATGAGGTGGAGGAATTTTGTACTAAAGGAACCCCAGAAACAGTAATAGGGCACATCTGAAGGCTTCTATTTAGGGACAGGCCGAGGTAACACCCTCAAATGGCTTCAGCACTGGAGTAGGCCAGGACAAGCAGCTAGGATGGGGACACGGCTACTTTTAGGGATTAGGTGAGGGTGAGAAGGAGAGTTAATAATGTCCAGAGTCAAAGCCATATGGGAAAGAAAATGTACAGGTGCAAATCTTCTGAGAAGTGCGTGTGTAGGTGAAAAAGCTGCTCAGAAAGTGAGGCCATGGGTGGAGAGAGGAGAGGTAAAAAGACAAAGGGTCACCCAGTGGGGAGAAGGTGCAGGCCTTAGTCCCAAATCCAACTTCTCTTACATCACACCTCAAAACTGGGTTAAGACATGAATTCCCCTGTATCTCTGGTTGGGGAAATCCACCTGAAGAGATGGGGTGAGGCATCTATCTACTCACCCTGGCAGCCCGAGACGAATAGGGATCCTCAAAGAGCGCCCACATCCGAGGCTGCCATCCTTTGCAGGCACCTGCTCCCCCAGGGCCGGCTCCACTGCCACCCTCGTGAGGGCCCAGCCTCTGCAGGGCCAGCTCCCGCTCGTCTTCCCCGGCCTCCTCTCCGGCTGCGGGGCCGCCGTCTGGGCTCTCGAAGATGTCCAGCGCCTCCTCAGCATCTCGGTGCTGGCGGTAGGTCATCCAGCAGCAGGGCTCCACGTCGGTCTCATCGATGCCCCAGAAAGTGAGCTCCTCCTCGAACAGAGGGCCGCACACGTCGGCGGGGCAGTGCAGTTTGCCGGTGCGGTAGTAGTTGAGGACGTAGGCGAAGACTCCCGGGTGCCGGTCAAAGAAAAACTCGCTGCCGCCGCAACTACTGCTGCTCCCCGCACGGCCGCCGCCTCCATTCTGCTCCTGCCGTCCTCCTCCGTCGGGGTCCGCCAGCCAGGCGAGGCGAGTGCCAGGGAGGGTCCGCAGGGTGCTGCGGTAGGTCTCATGTCGCGTGCCGCCCACGTTGATAACGATCTTCTCCGACGCCTCGCCCTTGGCCATCTCTTCCTTCAGACATGTTTTGGACGGAGGCTTGTTCCCAGACTTACGCCCGCGGTAGGAGGATACACACACCGAGCTGATCATAAGAAGCGCTGCGGGGCTCCGGCTTGGGGCGGCCGCTGCCCTCTAAACACCCTTCCCGAGGAGGCAGCGTCAGACTGAGAGTGGGGGGGCGGAGGAGAGGAGGGGGAACGAGGGGTGCAGGGAAGGGAGGAGGAGGAAAGAGGCAGGCAGCCCCCTCCCGGCGGTGTGCCTCGGCCCCTGCCTCCCCACCCAGGGCACAACTCCCTGAGGCTCCAAGGAAAGGAGTTAGGTTTCTCAGATGCACAGGTGGTTGGGGCTTTGGGGAAGCAGAGCAGCCAGGGAAAGAGAAAGAGAGAGGGAAAGAGGGAGGGAGGGAGGGAGAAAGGAGAGAAGAAGGGAGGGGGAGCCAGGCAGCAGGAGGGGGAAGCGGGAAGAGGAAAACTGAGGGCCAGAATAAGGGAAACAGAGAGGCAGGGGCACGCGCGCGCACGTACACACACACACACACACACACACACACACACACACACACACACCCCCTCTCTCCCTACAGGGCACACTCACACACACACAGAAACACACACACCCTCCTTCCCCCACCCCGCAGGGACACACTCAAACACGCACACGGACGCGCGGGCGAGCACACACACACACACACACACACACACACACACACGCGAACCCCGGGCTGATTCTCAGGGACCCGCGACACACCCCCACCCCCACCACCCCGCAAAGGACAGAGAAGCGTCCAAAGCCGCACCGGCTAGGGCCGGGGACGCGCGCACACACAGCCCCTCGAAGCCTCCTCACTCCAGTAGCCTGACCCTCACGCCCGCAGCTCCGCGGAGCCGGAGCCTCACTCTAGCGGCCAGCCCCGGACCCAGCCCCGGGAGCGCCTCCTTCCAAGCTAGGAGCAGTAACGCCGGTGGCCGCGGTGGCGACAGGGGCAGCAAGGGCAGCGGTAGCGCAGCAGCAACAAGTCCTCACAGCAGAGGCTGCCGGGGCCGGGTCGATGCTCTCACGGCAGCGGCTGCGCCTACCCGAGCTGCTCTTGGTCAACACGAGGAAGCAGCAGCGGCAGCAGCAGCAGCCCCGGCGGTGGCGGCATGTGGCCTCTTCCCCCCATTCATAAATCCAGCGCAGAGAGGGAGGAGGGGCGGGGGGAGGGGCTGCGCTGGGCGAGGCGGCGCCGCCTGCAGAAGGAAAACAAGCCCGTGCGGGTAGGACCGGGGGAGGCTCGGGTCCCTGGGTCCCTGGCGCGGACTGCGAGCGGGATTCCGGAAGGTGGCGTCTGGGTGCAGCGTTGCGGGGGCCGGACTGGGGCGGGAGGGGGAATCCGACGGGGCGTCCTGCGCTGCGCTGAGCTAAGGGGCGGGGCAGTAGCGCTGATCAGAGCTGTCGGCGCCCTTAGCGGATTATCCGGGTAGATCTATGCTAGACGCCTGAGCCCTTCTAGTGCTGAAGGGCTGCGCCTGGGGGTAGCCTCAGCGAAGTGCCCCGGCGCCAGGGCCCTGGGATCCAGCCGCAATGGGGACCTCGCCATCCAAGCTTCTGCCCATTTCGGGGGGGGGGGGGGGACGACGTTTGGCTTGGAGTGGAGGGGAGACGAGATTGGCCGAGCCGGAGGGTGAGACCAAAGTGAGGGTGGTCGGAGGAAGTAGCTTCTCTAGGTGGAGGCTGATCACTGATGCTAAGGCTTGGGCTGGGGACCCAGGCGTCCGAGAACCTTCTTTTCTTTCTCCAGGGATCCGGCTGCGGACTCCCAGCTCCGGAGGCTTTTCCAGACCGCTCCGCCTTGCCCAGGCGCGCCCTTAGTGGGGTGGGGTGGGCGGGGCTCGGGGCGTTGCTCCTGGACCGGGCAGGGAGGATGAGGCGCTGGGGCGCGGCAGCTCCGGCTTTGAGGGCTGGCTCTCCCTCCGGGCCCAGGCTGAGCCCGCAGTTGCGCCGGGCAGAGTAACCCCGTCGCTGCCGCTGCTCTGCCGGGCGTACTGCTTTTCTCTTCCCTCCCCCTCTCCACTCTCTCGGGAACTGGTTCCCTATTCGGCAGCTCCGCCCATTGCAGCCCCTGGGCCCGAGAAAAAGGAGCTTTTGACCCCTGACTTATCCCCCCCTCCCCCAGTCTCTGGTGTCTCTTTAGGCAGGGCTCCCTCTAAATCCCCTCCCCCATTAGCTGTACTGTTGGTATTCAGCGTTTCTGAAGGCATTCCCCAATGGTTGGGACTGGAAAGAGAGGCTGTCTTGAGTGAACCATCCATAAGATATTACAGAAAAAAAGATCTTTTGAACTATGAGCTTCGGCTACTCACAGCCCACCCTAGGAATCTGAGTTCAGGAAAGGAGCGTCTCTGAGGTATTTGTATGTTTTGTTGAGAGCCTGGTGCAACAGTCACCAGCAGTCATCGCAGGGACTGAATCAGGACATTGAGAAGACGTCTCTTGCTGTTCTTGGAATTTGCGATTGGGAGCAGGGTCCCCTGGGTCACTTTAGCCTTGGATAAATGGGCACCCCACTGGCAGAACAAAGCGAGAGTTCTGGAGCTGTCCAGGGTAGTGGCAGAGTCTGGGAGACCTTAAGAGAACACAGTGTATGCAGAAGGAAAGAAGAGGAGGGAAGAATGAGGCTTGTCTTTTGGAGAGACAGGGACTCGGGTTCTATTCACTGAGACTTTCTAACAGACTGAAGCCAGCTCCGTTCTTGTGTCCTTTCTTCCTCTCTCCCTTGCCTGAGGTCTTTGTAGTAAAAGGAGTTTTTGCATCCAGAATGTGTGGCCAGCTGTAGGCCTATTTCATAACAAAACTCTTCACTGTGCCCCACATAAAGTAAGCTCTCATGCACTGCCTGGTGGCAGCTCTTAACATTGTCTCCCTTGCTATTTATCACTTATATTGTTATTTAATTTTTCATGCATTTATGTCTTTTCTACCCAAGCTAGACTGTAAGCTCCTTCAAGACAAGGAGAAGAACACATTCTTTTTCATTTGTTTCCCTCACAGCACCTGGCACAGTGCTGGGCATGTGGCAAGCTCAATAAATATTTATTTAAAATTGAAAATATAAGCCTCACCAAAGGTGCCAGTCACTTTCCTCTCCTATACTCTCCCAATCTGGCACTTGTAAGGTAGACTTTGAAGAAATTACTTTACATTAAGAAGCAGAATGTGACCTAACTGTAGCCAAATTTGCTGCAATATTTCAATAGACCTGTAATCTCATCCATGAAGGTAACTTTTGCATTGGTGCAGACCACTATCTATTCATAACTTCTCATCCTGTGTGATTATTTTCCATATCCCTCCATAAGTCTTCCATAGAGAATCAAGCAAATACAGTATAGGCCTTCCTCTAGGTCTTTGAACATTTTTCAGCTCCTAGCAACACCTAGGCAGGAGTGGGGAACTTCTGGCCTTTTAGGTCCTTGGGTGTGGCATTTGACTGAGTCCAAGTTTTGCAGAACAACTACTTTTATTAAGGGGATTTGTTCTGTGAAGTTTGGATTCATTCAAAGGGCTGTGCTTGAGCACCTAGAGGGCCACACGTGGCCTCCAGGTTGCAGGTTCCCCACCTGCTAGTGGAAGCCTGATAAAACCTGTTGGTTGACTAATTCCATGGGTACCAACCAAGTGCAGTGCTGGAGCTGTCCAGCTATTATCCTTGGACCTTCTTCCCGCCCCCACCCCAATCATATATGCCCCAGATGATACCTTTTAAACCATTTCTTGAAAACAAGACCGCATTAGTAATATGAGATAGTCTACTTATGCCCATTGTGCCTCTTTCTATTGTTTTTTGGTGCCTATGCTTCTGACTCATTGGAAACTGTTCCATGGGTCAAAGCCATGATATAGAAACATAAGGGGAATATCAGTGTTTTTAAAAACGGGCTTTTGTGTCATGGAGGAGCTCGAGATAGTGCTGAGCGCTGCATAGTTCCCCAAATGCTGTCCAGGCTCCCTTTTCCCGCCTATTCAATTATGGGTGTAGCTTGCTGTTCACCTGTAGTGCCTTCCCAGGTATAGGTACAGATGTATGCCCTGCATTTACAATATCGATGATAAAATGAAGGTGGGGTAGGGAGGCAAAATATCAGAATTCCTTGAGAAAGGTTTAAACACAATACAATGAAAGATGCTAGTACTTTTGATATTTTCAGCTTCAATGATTAACTTGATGTGGCCTCTTTAACTGACACAGAACCCAACCCTTTTGCAACTTAAAAGATGATCTTGGAGACTTGTCTGGCTAAAAACTGTTATCGCCCTCTGATCAACCTGGGGATAAGCCTCATCCACTTGGGCTCTCTCTCTGAGGATGAGCCTGTCACAGAGTCCTGTCTCAAAGCCTTTCCAATATGATAGGAATAGCCAAAGTTTGTGTTTGCCTGGCATAGCCTTCTAGAAACCAGAGTCATGGCTTCATGACCATATCATAAAGAAGGGGCATTGGAATAGGACTTTTCTGTGAAACTACATATTATTATCATGAGCAAAAAAAAAAGAGATTGATAACAGAAAACTAAAACCTATTTAAACTATCAGCTCTCATGTAAGTAGATACATAGATAATCCTCAATTCTTTGTGTAGCTTTAGACCTTAGATAAGCTGCTTTATACCTGTTAAATGTTACCATACTTAGAGATGTTACTCTGAAGTGCCTTCTAATGCTAATATCTTATGAGTCTATAGGATGCAGGCTGACACGTGGTCACAGAGACCTTACTGCCCCTAGCTCAATCTGACTAAGCATTCAAAATTTCATAGGTTCGTACTCTGGAGCTGGATGGGATTGCGAAGAACATCTATGCCATTCCCCTACCCTGCCTAAGGACATTAGGTTATTCACCTCCAGTACCATGGGTAATAATTATTAAAGGGGGGGATTTAAAATTGGGTCTTCACATTTCAAAATCAGTGCTCTCTCCACTGTACCATACTTCCTTGGTGTTTAACTGGTTTAGAGTCAAGAAGATTTCTCAATTTATTTTTATCTGAAAATAGTACAGAAATGTCACAAGACAGGAATGGGTCAAAAGGGGTGGGAAGCTGGAATGGGGAGTGGGGAGAGGGAGTTCAATAGACCAAAGCAGATTAGATGATCCCAAAACAGCATAATTAAGAAGTTATTTAAGTTAATAAATAAAATTGTAGTAATAGGAAAGGTAGTATTGGGGTTAAATGTCCTATCCTTAGAACTTCAGGCAAAATGCCATGGGACTCTCATTCCTTAGAATTACCCTTCCTGTTACTCCAGGACCAACCTCAAAAAACCACCAATGGACAGCTTCAAACCTATTCACAGGCTGTCTGGGATTATGCCATTTCCCAAAGCAAAGGGGATAGAGAAAGGAGAAACATGAAAAGTGGTTAGAAATGGGAGGGAAACTAGCACTACCTGCCTTGGTGGAGCCATCCAACACATCTTTGTTGTTCGTAGAGCTGCAGCCTTAGCTCAGGGCCTCATCACCTCATGCCTGGCCTGTGGCAATAGTTTTCTAATTAGTCTCTCAGTCCCAAGTCTCTCCCTACTTCAGTCTATTCTGCCAAAGTAATTTTCTTAAAGCATGGGCTTGGCTATGTCATTCTCCCCCTCAGCTAACTCTAGTAACTTCTTACTACTCTTGGAGTCAAGTCTAAACTTCTCTGTTTGGCATTTAAAACTCTTCCATCATCTGTTTTTTTCCTATCTTCCTAGTCTTCTTACATATTATTCTCCTCCATGAATTCTATGGTCTTGCCATATTGTCCCACTATTATTCCTCACACACAGAACTCCATCTCCTATATCTTTATATTTGTACAGGCATTCTGACATGCCTGGAATGCTCTCCCTCCTCACCTCCACCTCTTAGAATCCCTGTTTTCAAGATTCAACTCAAACATGACTCTCTAAGAGGTCTTGCCTAGTCCTCCTAAATTCTTCTGCCTTTCCCTCTTGCATTACTACTCTGTACATATCTATTCTGTACATATCTAGTCCAAAGAATTATAGGTGATATCTTCTCCATTATAATGTGAGCTCTTTGGGGACAAGAATTGTTTTTTGCCTTTCTTTAAATTTTCTCCATCACTTAGCACAGTGCCTGGCATGTAGCAAGCATTTAGCAAATGCTTGTTTGATTATGATAGTGGTCGTGGTGGTAGTGATGGTGTTGGTATTACTTGTATCGATGACCACGATGACTGGGGAGGTCATGGCCAGAAGTAAGGGAGGAAATAATCGAATAGGAAATTCCAGAGGTGCCAAAGAAGAGATATAAGTCCAGAGGGGGAAAAGGTTATGTATCTAAGAAAGGATAGAGGAAACAGGAAGAACAGAGAAAACAAAAGGGGAAGTCTCTTAAAGAGAGGTGAAGCAGCCATGGAAATGGTAAAGAGAAGAAAAATATGGAAGATCCACTTTAGGGATCAACCTATTCATTCTGCTACTCCTTCAGCTGCATAGCTCTAGCCTCATGCATATGGGGATTCATTTCAGTCAAAAATCCTCCCAGAGAAAGAGACAACAACCTCCATACATTGTTTTCCCTACCTATTTCTTAACTACCCTTAGTTCTAGAACTATCATCATCACACACACACACACTTCTACCCAGTCCAATCAAAGCTTTCTTGCTGTAGGTCTAGCCCATTTCTTCTGGACAGATTCTCAGATGAGAAGTATAGGGGTATAATAGCATGAACTCTGCAGGGAGGTGACTGAAGATGAGGAGAAGGCAAAGGGGACCAATAGGAGGGGTGATGAAGAATGGAAGTAAGGTGGGAAGAAGGATGTGCTGGGAGCGACCTCTGGTGTGTAATATTAGTATAGCACTCCATTGCAAAGTTGGCTTCAGAAACAGAATTTTAGTACTGAAAGTAATCTTAGGTGGTATGGTACAAACCTTACATTTTATATATGAAAATGCCGAGTTCTACAGAAGCGGAGTTGTCAGAAGGTAAAGATGGACTAGTTTGAGACAAGTAAAAGAAATAGAAGGAAGGAAACATAAACCTTATTACTCTACTTTTAATACCTTTCTCCAAGATCAAACCAATCTCATTGGTGATAACCTAATAACTAGCATTTATATCACTTTAAGGTTTTCAAAATGCTTTACAAACATCTCGTTCACTCCTTGCAACGACTCTGAGTAGTAGGTGCTATTATTATCCCCATTTTGCAGATAAGAAAACTGAGGCAGAGAGAAGTTAAGTTATTTGCCTGAGGCCTCATAGCTAGTAACTGTCTGATGGTAGATTTGAACTCAGATCTTCTCTATTTTAGATCTGATGCTCTACCTGCTGTTGTTCCCTTTCTCTTGTTACTCTATACTTTTTACCTTGCTGTGAGTTTATCTATTCGGGTAGTTTCACTTACTACCTTTATGTAGATTGTTTCTAATTCTATGCCTCTACCCTCAGTCTTTACCCAAAGCCAAGGTTCTGCTTTTTCAAATGTATTTTAGATATCTCCACCTAGATGAGGAAGAAGGAAAGTATTTGATAAGGGGAAGGATCTGTGGCCATGGTCCAGATGGAGAAGAAGATTAGGAAAGGATTAAGAAAGGAGAGAGGATAAAAAAAGCTGGTTTGTGCTAGAACGGAAGGAGATGTCAAGGAACAGAAGGCAGTTCATAGAGTATTTCGGTATAGTGAGAGGAGACTGGAGCCAGAGTTTGCTCCAGAATAAATAAATGGGAGAAGGGTACAGGGGTGGCCCTAAATAGAGAAAGCAAGGAGAGAGGGAGTCCAAGGAAGAAAGTATAGGCGATTGGGGGCACCAAGTAGGAAAATTTCCCACTAGACTTTGCCTGGGGTGATATAGAGATGTACTTTATATAAAGTACTTTGGCATCTTTGGCAACAAGGATAATTTGAAGAGGGCAGGTAGAGTTAAAGAGCTGAGAAAAGCGAGGCAGAGGTAGGACAAGAAGAAACTACCATAAAGAAGAGGAAAAGGATAGTCCTTTTCCTTTCACTGAGTCAGAGGCTGAACAAGCTGGAGCCAGGCTAATGTTAGGTGGTGAGGTACGTCCATTTCTGATTCTGTCACTAATTAGTTGTATGTTGTCGTTGAGTCGTTTCAGTTGTGTCCAACACAGATGTGACCCCATTTGGGAATTTCTTGGCAAAGATAACGGAGTGTTTGCCATTTCTTTCTCCAATCCATTTTACAGATGAGGAAACATAATTAATAAGAGACTTGCCCAGAGTTGCACAGCTAGTGTTCGAGACTGTTTGAACTCAGGTCTTCCTGACTCCAGTTGTATGACCCTGGGCAAGCCAATTAGTCATTCCAGCACTTAGTCTCCTTCAATCAAACTCTGCTTCAGAGAGCGCAACTCTGATGTACTGGACACGTTGTTTGAACACAAAACGTAGCTTGCCAAAAAAAAGAGTATTTTATGGAGAACTCACACAGGGCAAGCGTTCACATGGTGGTCAGAAGAAGCAATACAGGGACACTCTCAAGGTCTCTTTTAAGAACTTTGAAACTGATTTGTGACATGGGAGACATTGTCACAGGATCGCTCAGTATGGTATGCCCACATCAGAGAAGGTGCTGTGCTCTTGTGAGCAAAGCAGAATTGAGACAGCTCAAAGGAAACACAGGATGCACAAATTTGGAGTATCCACCCCAAATGTTTACATGGACTGTTTGTGCCCGACCCGTGGTAGAACATTCTGAGCTTGTTTTGGTCTGGTCAGCCACAGTTGGACGCATTGAAACTTTACTCTAGCATGGTGATGTCATTTTGGTCCTCTTCGAGAGTAATGGTCAACAACCAACCAACTCCTTGCCTGTAAGATGGGAACAAAAATACTTAGTGGTGTTTGTTTTCTGTTGTTGGTTTCCCTGCCTGGAGTCTCTCCCCATCTCAATCCACCTTGCACTTAGCTATCAAAATGATCAAAATGTTACCACCCTCTGTCCCATTCAGTAAGCTCCAGTATTTCCTTATTAGTCCAGGATAAAATATAAAATTTGCTATTTGGCTTTCAAAGCCCTTAATAACCTGACCCCTTCCCGCCTTTCCAGTCCTCTTACATTTTACTCCCCTTCACATACTCTACCTGACTCAAGGATATTTGGCTTCTTTGCTGTGCTTTGAGCAAGACATCTCCCAACCTGGTGCTTTTTTCCTGGCTGTCTCTCATGCCTGGAATTCTCTCCCTCTTCATCTATCCTTCCTGGCTTCCCTGGCTTTCTTCAAATCCTGGCTAATATTGAAGACTTTCACAATCTCCATTAATGCTAGTACCTTCTCTCTGAGACTATCTCCAATTTATCCTGTTTATACATAATTGTTTGTATATTGCTTCTTTTATTAGATTATAAGCTTCTTGAGAGCAGGCATTATATTTGTCTTTCTTGGTATCCTCAGCTTTAGCATAGCACCTGACACATTGACTTTTTTTTAACTGGAAGACAACTGATGTCTATTGACAAACTTGTCAAAAATCGCACATCCATCCATGTGCTGAATGTTTTCCTTTTGAACAAGACCAAGGACAAAGTGGTAAGGCATGCATATCTCAATATTTCTGGATACACATTCTCCTTTCTCTTTCTTTCTTTCTTTCTTTCTTCCTTTCTTTCTTTCTTTCTTCCTTCCTTCCTTCCTTCCTTCCTTTCTTCCTTTCTTTCTTTCTTTCTTTCTTTCTTTCTTTCTTTCTTTCTTTCTTTCTTTCTTTCTTTCTCTTTCTTTTTTCTTATTTAATAGTATTTTATTTTCTAATTACATGTAAATGCAGTTTTCAACATTCATTTTTTGAAAAGATCTTGAGTTCCACATTTTCTTCTCTACCTCTCTCCCCTTTCCCCGCTCAAAGAGGGCAAGTAATCTGATATAGATCATACATGTGCAATAACATAAAACATATTCCCACATTAGTCATGTTGTAAAAAAAAGAAATAGAAAAAGGAAAAATCCACAAAAAAACAAAAACAAAGTGAAAATAGTATGTTTTGACCTGCACTCGAACTCCGTGAGTTCTTTCTCTGGATACAGACAGCATTTTCCATCACAAATCTTTTGGAATGGTTTTGGATCACTGGATTGCTAAGAAGAGCTAAGTCATTCATAGCTGATCATCACACAATGCTGCTGATGCTGTATACAATGCTCTCCTGGTTCTGCTCGCTTCACTCAGCATCAGATCATGTAATCAGTTTCCAGGTTTTTTTGAAATCTATCTGCTCATCATTTCTTTTTTTCCTCTTATTTATTTAGTATATTTTTTTCCTTAGTTACATGTAAAAACAACTTTAACATTCATTTTTAAAACTTTGAGTTCTAAATTCTCTCCCTCCCTCCCTACCCCCTTCATTGAGAAAGCAAGCAATTCAATATAGGTTATATACATGTGTACGCATATAAAACATTTTCATAATAGTCATGTTGTGAAAGAAAACATAGACCAAAAAAAGCCTCAGGAAAAATGAAGTTAAAAAAGTATGTTTCAGTCTGCATTCAGACACCATTAGTTCTTTGTCTGGGGATGGATAGCATTTTTCATCATCAGTCTTTCAGAGAGGCCTTGGATCATTGTATTGCTGAGAACAGCTGATCATTCTACAATATTACTGTTACTTTGTACACAGTACATTTCACTTCGCATCAGCTCATATAAGTCTTTCCAGGTTTCTCTGAGAGCATCCTGCTCATCATTTCTTATAGCACAATAGTATTACATCATAATCACGTACCACAGTTTGATCAAGCATTCCCTAATTGATGGGCATCCCCTCAATTTCTAATTCTTTGCCCCCAGAAAAGAACTGCTATAAATATTTTTTGTACATATAGATCCTTTTCCTTTCTGGTTTTTTTTATCTCTTTTGGAATACAGACCTAGTAGTGGTATTGCTAGCTCAAAGGGTATGCCTGATTTTATAGCTCTTTGGGCATAGTTCCAAATTGTTCTGCAGAATGGTTGCATCAGTTCACAACTCCACCAACAATGCATTAATGTCTCATTTTTCCCACATCCTCTCCAACATTTGTCATTTACTTTTCCTGTCCTGTTAGCCAATCTAATAGATATGAGGTAGTAGCTCAGAATTATTTTAATTTGCATTTCTCTAATCAATAGTGAATTAGAGTATTTTTTCACATCACTATAGATAGCTTTGTTTCATCTGAAACTGATTGTATATACCTTTTGATTATTTATCAACTGAGGAATGGCTCTCATTTTTATAAGTTTGACTCAGTTCTCTATATGTTTGAAAAATGAAGCCTTTATCAGAGAAACGTGCTTCAAAATTTTCACATTTTTCTTTCTTTGACCTTGTTACAAAATATTCCCCTTAGGTCTCTTTACCCACATTCTTTCACAATGAGTAGTCAATAGTCAATTCTATTAGTTGGCAAAGAGGCAAATTTAGGCTTAATATCAGGAAAACCTTTTCCCAATTAGAGCTATGCAATAGTGTAATGGACTGCTTGGAGAGGCATAGTCTCCTTTGATAGTGTCCTTTGATAAGATGCTGGATGACCACTTGTTGGATATGTTGTAGTGGAGGTCCTTTTTGTAGGAGTGGGGTGGGACTAGCTGGGAAGACACTGAGATCCTTTCCAACTCCAAAATTCTGAAAAAATTCAAGGATGTGACATTACCTTGTTCATGTTCAGAGTTCAGTTTGGTTTTGAGTGTTAATGTCATGTAACTAATCGTTACCAATCATAAAATAACATTTAACCTCATTTTTCTGGGTTCAAAAGATAATTTAAAATTCATACTTCAAAATTGCTGATCTTCCCCCTTGCTTTTATTAAGGTACAAGTAAATCCCTTTCTTTAATATTTTAAATTCATTGATTCATAAAATCATTCATTAATTTATCTGCTGCTACAACTAATACACGTGTACTTTTAGAGGATGGGAAAGGGCTCTGATAATATCTGACCTGCCTACACCAGAAGGTTATTGGGATAATCCAGCGAGATTGAGATAATGGACTTAAAAGCACTTTGAATGTTTACAACAATCTAGAAATCCAAGATCTTTATGTATATGCCCCGAGATTACCTGCTAATCTACACTTTCTGAATTTGAATTCTGGGCAAGGGAACAGCTGTGATTAGATTTCCAGAAAACTCTGCCATGGAAGCCTAGAAATAGTTTCCAGAGCTAATCCCTATAGCACTTGTTCAAAGTTGCTTCCATTTTTCCTCTTGTTAGCACCAGCTCTCGGCAGACTTGGAAGGGAATTCTCTGGCTCTTCACTCACTCTCCAGGCCTGGTCAGCAGCAGATTCTGTTCAGCCTGATAAAGGTTAAATAGTTTGCCTAGAGAATTAGGGGAAAAGTAAAACAAAACCTCCCATTACCTTGTTTGGGAAGCTCAACACCAAATCCTTTCTTATGAATAATAGAATCATGAACAAAATGAGAGTAATAATAGGATGATGGATTTAGAACTGAAAGGGACATTAGAGACCAGTCAATAAAAATTAAATGACTTACCCACCCAAGGTTACACATGTATAGTGGCGACAGAAGAGGGATCCAAGGATTCCAAAGCGAGCATGCTTTTACACCCCCATTAAGCAGCCTCCCAATAATAATCATTGCTTACATATTGATAATGTGCTTTTTGTGTATAAGAGGTGAAATAGTCAAGTGGATAGAATGTTCACCTTGCAGTCAGGAAGACATGGATTTCCAGTTCTACTTCTGACATTTATTCTCTGTTCAACCCTGGACAAATCACAGCCTCTGTGTGACACAAGCAACTCCTTAGAACTTATCTACAAAGTTATAGGTGGGTTGTGTTCTGCTTTGATGAAGGAAGTTTCCACACTGGGAGTTTTCACATTGACAAAATCGTAGGCCCTTCATGAATTCCAATGTTTAGTTGAGCTGGTCCTGCTTGGCTGATGAACAGTCTATCCCTGGGCTGCCCTCAAGGCCTTTCCAGCTTGGTCAGGCTTAACAGGGCTTATACTCTGCTGGAGGGATCACCTCCATGAGGTCTTTGAGACTCCAAGCTCGGAAGGGTTCCTTCCCCTAAAGTGAGTCTGGAGGTGATGAGGTTTTCATTTGGATGTGTTGATGACATCAGGAAAAGCAGAGGTCCAGGGTTGGTGAAAGAGGTTCCTGTACCAAGGGAATCACAGATCTTTAAAAGTATCAAAGCATAAAATGCTTTAAGGTTTACCAACTACTTTCCTCATAAAAACACTGGGAGTACGTAGTACAAGTATTGTCCTCCCTTATTCTATGGAAAAGGAAACTGAAGCTCAGAGACATTCGATGATTTGCGCAGGTCACCTGGCTAGTAAGTTTGGGAACTGGAAGTTAAATCCAAAAGGATCGATCAATCCCATCCATGTTTGATTTTCCCTCTAGCAGTCAGGACAATGATGGTTATGGTTCTAATAGTTGATGCCTATAATACAAATAGCTGGCATTAGTGCTTCAAAGTATCCATAGCATTTTACATATATTTTCTATATGAGTTTGGTGAAAAGTCTGTGAAGTAAGTAGTATTATTCCATTTTAAATTGAGAAAACTGACGCTTAAAGAAATTTAAAATGACTTTCCCAGGATCATATGGCAAGTCAGTTTGAAAGGTAAAATTTGAACTTAACTCTTCCCAAGTCCAAAAGGAACGCTGTCCTCTCAAGAAGGATACACTGCCTCTCAAGAAAGATAGCTTCCCTTCTCTCTATACATGCATTAATATATCAACTAAGATTACAGAAAGAAAGTGCACAGGGCTTTAGGAAGCTCTCCAAGGCCAAGTTCTGAAGACACAATGATAAATAATTTCAGTGGAACAGAAAAAAAAGAGACTTGTCCAAAGGGACCAATATAGATGACTCTTAAAAGATATGGATAGAACATGGAAGTGAGGGTTGGTAATGGAGGATAAATACAAAAGCATGGCATAGTCCTATAAGAAAAATGTCAGGAAGGCTCAGATCTGGATTGAGCTGAGGCTGATAATGAGTTCTAAAGACAACAAAAGGATATTTTAAGCTCTATTTGGGGAAAAGAGAGAATCAAGGAAGATTTAAGATGAGAACTTGGACTGGATTATAGTGAATGACAGAAAGAAAACAGAATTACTCAACTTTTACTTTATTCCTCATCCTTTTTTTCTGTTTAAGGAAACAATTTTTACCAGAAAGGATAAAACAAAGATGGCTAACATGGGGTTGAAAACAAAAAGGAAAGAGATAATGAAAGCACCAAGCTGCCTTCAGACTTAAGTAATTGGACCCAGGTGAATTTCATTCTCCAAAGCTGAAAGAAACGGGAGGTGTTAATGCAGAAGCACTGTCAATGAGGCAGGATTTACACTTATACTTTCCTGATTTTTTCCAACTTGCTATGTACTATGTATGTATTAAAAGATCACTAAGGTCAAAGTAACAAAAATTATTTTATAGAACTGTGAGGTACACAATACACAGCCCAAAAGGCTATAAAAGTATGCATACCCTTTGACCCAGCTATACCATTACTAGGTCTGCATCCCAAAGAAATCCAAGTAAAAGGAAAAGGACTTATTTTACAAAAAAAATATAGCAGCTCTTTTTATGGTGGCAAAAAATTGGAAACCGAGGGGATGCCTATCAATTGGGGAATGGCTGAATAAGTTGTGTATGTGATTGTGATGGAATACTATTGTACTATACAAAAAGAAGAAGGGGATGGTTTCAGAAAAAAAACCCTCATAAGACTTACATAAAATGATGCACAGTGAAGTGTGTAGAACCAAGAGAATATTGCACACAATAATGGCAATATTGTATGATGACCAACTGTGAATGTTTCAGCTATTCTGATCAATAATGCAAGGATCCAAGACATCCAAGATGAAAAATCCTCTCTACCTCCAGAGAAAGCACTGGTGTAATCTAAATGAAAACTGAAGCATAATTTTTTTCACTTTCTTTATTCTTGTTTTTGATGAGGTTTTTTTTGGTCATATGACTAACATGGAAACATGTTTTGTATGATTTCGTATGTATAATTGATATCACAATTCTTGCCCTCACAATGGGTGGGAAAGGAGTGGAAAGAAGGGAGAAAATTCAGAACTCAAATTTTTTTGTTAAGAAATGAATATTAAAAATAAATTTTAAAATGCAATTGGAAAAAATCATTTAGGGGAATAAACAGGAATCCCCCCCCAGAAATACAAATATAATAGAATATTTTTGCATAGTAAGAATGAATAAATATGAGGAATTCAGAGAAACATTGGAAAATTTGTATGAACTGATCTAGGCTGAAATAAGCAACAGCAAGGAAACGATATGCCAAATGACTATGATAATGTAAATTAAAAGGAAGAAGATGAACTGTGGGTAATAGAAAAAAATAATTGAGGTCTAGAGAAGAGATAATGAAATATATACCTCTTCTCTTTTAGCAGAGTGATGGGAACCTACTAGAATAGAATATCATACATACATATATACACAGACATAGACACATATACACATGCATCATCATCAAGTATGATCTCTGTATAAGATGTATTTTGCTTAACTGTTACTCTTTGCTTCAATGGCTGCCCAACCCCCCACAAATTTGGGTTGGCCAATTAGGAAGAAATTCAAGTAGGGGTATCCTTCCCATTGCCTTCTGTTTACACCTCCCTAAAGGACCCCCGGGCCATCCATACCCTATCTCAGGCAGCTAGTTGGGAAACCTACCATGGTTGTTCATAGCCCTAGGATAAACTGGCAGTCATTATCTACAAATCTTAAACTGGGATGGGGAACCACCAGGCCCTGCTGCCATTTTTGAACATTGTCATCTGACTAACTGGTACATCCCTAGCCTTTAATATCTGCTGTCCAGTTGCAACCTTGACTTCTGGTGCAAAAGGCAACTCGGTGGTACAGTATATGGCTGTTGTCCCTCATGCTCAAAGAGGACCAAAATGACATCACCATGTCTGACTGTGGCTGATCAGACCAATATGATCTTGGAAGCCTCTACCACACAAAGAGTCCATATGGACATTTGAAGAGATGTTTCTAAATCTGTGCTCTCTAAGCAAGTGGAATCTATAGAGAGTTAGATAAAGTCAGGAAGATATGAGTTTGAATCCTGCCTCAGACATTCACTGACTGTGTAACCCTGGGCAAGTAATTTAACTTCTGTTTGCCTTAGTTTCCTCATCCATAAAATTGGGATAATAATAACACCTGCCTCCCAGGGTTATTGTGAGTTTCAAATGAGACAACACACGCACTGTGCTTTACATACCTTACAGGGCTATATCAGTAGTAAATATTATTTTGGGACTCGACATGTTCCCTGAAGCTGCTCCTTTACATATTTTCTCTCCACATTAGAGTGTAAGCCCCTTAGGAGCAGGGGCTGACTATCTTGGTTTTTCTGTTCAGATTTCTTACATTTAGGACAAGTGCTTGGCACATAGTAAGTGCCTGATAAATGTTTTTTCTTTAGTTCTTCCACCCATTCATTCAAATAGAGCCAGCATGACTTTGTCACAAGCAAGTCACTCATGCTCATTTCCCTTTTTGGCAGAGCTTCTAGAGTGGTAGATCAAGAGAACGCTGTGGCTATATTTTATTCGATTTGAGCAAAGCATTTGATAAAATCTCTTATGCAATTCTTGTGGAGAAAAAAAGAGAATTGTAACCTAGCTAATAATACAATTAGATGGATTGTATTATTCATCTGGTTGAAGGGCTGGCTGCTCAGATTGTATTATTGATGGATTGTATTATTTGTTTGGTTGAATGACTGGGCTAATAGAGGAGTCATTAATGGTTTGATGTTGACATGAAGTCTTTAGTGAGGTGCCCTAGGGATCTGTCATTGGCTCTGTGATATGTAACATTTTTATCAAACACTTGAATCTGTATATAAATAGCACTCTAATCGAATTTGCAAGTGTACTATGCTAAGAGGGACAAGTAACAAGTTGGATGACAGAATTAGGATCCATTAAAATATAGAATACCAGATCTTTTGTCACATCACTGTTTACCCTTTCTGTCTTTGTATATTCAGGGAGAGAAGATGGACAAGACTTGCACAGGACAAGAGGGTATGGATAGTTGCGAATATGCATACCAGTGTACTTGCACTGGTAAGATCACAGATCCTTCAAAGTAGAGGAGTATTTTATATAATTCTATGATTCTAATTTTATATAATTCTATATATATTTACATAATTCCATATAATTTTATATAACTATAATTCTATATCCTATTTATATAATTCTATATATTCTATTATATAATTTAATATAATTTATATAATTCTATGTTCTATTCTAAGTAATCCACTATTTAGGACCCTCCCCCAGCACATAACATAGTATCTGACACTTACCTCTACTTAACATGTGTTTGCTGTTGGATTTCTTGAATACCAGGCTGAATTTAATTAGGGGAAATGTAATAAGGATATTTGTGTAAGGTCTTAAACTTTTGTTCAGAAATTCCATTTTTTAAATAGAAAATGGGTTGGCATGGCCAGAAAGCAATCTTCCTTCAAGAATCTGGGGGTCTTAGTGGGCCCCATACTCTCCATATGCACCAATATGGCAGCCAAAAAGCTAATGAAATTTCAGGCTGTCTTAAGAGATATGGGTCCAGGACTAGAAGGATGGTCCTGCAAGAAAGAACCCCTACCCCACCCCTGTCAGACCACATCTGGAGCAATGTGCCCCCTTCTAGGTGCTATATTTTCAAAAGAATGTTGATAACCTGGAAAGTGCCTGGGGTGAGCAAAGAGAATAATTAAGGATCTTGCAATCATGCCATGTGAGGAACCATTTTAGATGTTGAATTCTTTGGCTGAAAAAAGAGTTTTGAAAGCTGGGTTCAAGTATTTGAAGGTCTGTTATGTGAAATAGGAATTATGAGTTATCGTGTCCCCAGGACATTATAACAGGACACAATTAGGACCAATGGGTGAAAGTTGCAGGAAGGCCAATTTAAGATTGGTGTAAGAAAAATTTTCTCGACACATTACACTATTGAAAAATAGAATGAAATGCCTCTGGGAATGGTGGGTTCTATCTCAGTGGAGGTCTCAAACTAAAAGCTGGATGGTGAGGGAGGATGTTAGAGTGGGGATCCTTCTGGGGCATGAGCTGGACTAGACACCTGAGGTGTCTTCCACCTCTTAAGGTCTGGGATTCTATTTCTGTGAATCACTTTGAGACCCAGCTCTAAGTAACAACTTACTGGCTGTGACAAGCAACATGCAGTTGTGGTCCTCAGGTGATGGCCTTGGAGTCAGAAGTTCAGTTTTCACCTCTGATGTTTACTAGGTATGTGACCATGAGCAAATCACTTACCTTCTTAAGTTTCTGTTTCCTCATATGTAAAATGTGGATAAGCAAATTTGTCCATGCCTCCATAGGCTATTCTGAATGAAAATACATGTAAAGTATGTCACCGACTTTAAAGCCCATATAAATGTTTGGAATCATTATCTTGAACAAATCACTCATCAGGTCTGACCTTCAGTGACCTTATCTATGAAATGGGAATAGACAACAATTCTTGAACTACCTACCACGTTGAGTTGTGGAGAAAGGGTTTTACAAATTGAAAAGCACAATATAAATGTGAGCTAATCAGACATGGAGGGGATATACAGACAGGGAAAGGACAGACAGACACCTGGGCAGCAGACAGAAACATGATGGAGGGTCATATGAGGAACAGAACAAGCATCTCCCAAGTGCCTACTATATGCCAGGCACTATGCTAAGCACTTTTCAAAAATTCTCTCATTTACTAGCTGTGTGATCTTGGGCAAGTCACTTAACCCCAATTGCCTTGCCTTCTCTCTAAAAAAAAAATTCTCTCATTTGATTCTTACGAGGTACAATAGTACTCTTATAGGTACTATTATGATTCCCCCTTTACAATTATTGATACAGTGAGTATGGAGCCAAGATGGCAGCTGGAAAGCAAGGACTAGCATGAGCTCCCCGCCAAGTCCTTCCAAAAACCTATAAAAATGGCTCTGAACCAATTCTAGAACTGCAGAACCCACAAAACAGCAGAAGGAAGCAGGGCTCCAGCCCAGGACAGCCTGGATGGTCTCTGGGTAAGGTCTATCCCTCATGGAGCTGGGAGCAGAGCAGAGCCCAGCGTGGGCGGCGTGGACCAGCCAGACCAGCAGTCGGGCAGAGCATGCCCTAGCACCCTGAATCACTGAGCTATGGCAGTTACCAGACTTCTCAACCCACAAACACCAAGGACAACAGAAAAGGTTAGTGGGAAAAGCTGCTGAGGACAGGGAGTTTGAGATTCAGCCACCGCCCCCAGGGCAGCAGAGGTGGGGCAGCTACAGAACTACAGCTGCAGTTGCTTCCAGCCCCAGGCCCACCTGGTGGGAGGAATTAAGTGGCAGATCAGAGCAGGAGTGAAGAGTCTGCTGAAGATCTAAGTCCAGTCCAGGTTGGGGGTTCTTGGGGAAGGAGTGCTGGTGAGGAAGAGCTGGCGTATCCCCCAAACTTGGAACATAGAACTCTGTACT
>CM053627.1:54761381-54785845 GCA_028646595.1 Phalanger gymnotis
ACACTTTCAAAAAGGGACAGGGTCAAGGGAGAAAATTCAATAAAGGGAGATTGTTTAGGAAGAAGCAAAATATAGTTAGTCTTTCACCACATGAGTATTGTGGAAGGGTTATACATAATGATACGCATGTGGCCCATGTTGAATTGCTTGACTTCTTAGGGAGGGAAGGTGGGTGGTAAGGGAAGAGGGGAGAGAATTTGGAACTCAAAGTTTTAAAAACAGATGTTCAAAAACCAAAAAAAAAGTTTTTTGCATGCAACAAGAAAATAAGATACACAGGCAATGGGGAGTAGAAATTTATCTTGCCCTACAAGAAAGGAAGAGAAAAGGGGATGGGAGGGCAGTGGGGTGACAGAAGGGAGGGCTGACTGGGGAACAGGGCAACCAAAATATATGCCATCTTGGAGTGGGGGGAGGGTGGAAATGGGAAGAAAATTTGTAATTCAAACTCTTGTGAAAATCAATGCTGAAAACTAAATATATTAAATAATAAAAATTAAAAAGTTAAAAAAATTTTTAAAATTATTGATATAGTTATTGGGTGGCCCCATGGGAAGGACATAGAAGGGATAGACAGACAGATTTGAGTGTAATCAGATGTGGAGAGAATAGAAGCAGACATGGAGAGATGGCTGGTCGGCTCAGTGGATAGAGTACTGGACTTGGAGTCAAGAAGATCTAAATTCAAATCCAACCTCAGACATTTCCTAGCAAAATGACCCTTAGTCACTTAACTTCTATTGGCCTCAGTTTCCTCATATGCAAAAAATAAGTACTTAGTAGGTGCCTACTATGTGGCAGGCATGATGCTGTGAATTTTACAAATATCTTTAATGAGATTAAATTTAATGAGATTTAAATCTCATTTAATGAGATTAGAATGAGAATAATCACTCCTTTCTCTCAGGGTTGTTATGAGGATTAAATCATATAAATCCTAGCTATTATTTTTTGATAGAATACATAATGAATTACCATTATATTATGAATGCTTTCTTCAGGAAAGTCGATGAATGTGTCAAGCATTGAATAGCATCACCAAAAATGAAATTAATTAGATTTTAACAAGACAGGAAATGATTTTTACTGATGTAGATGTCATCGCTGAATTAGCTGTCTGAGTACAGTCAGACCAGTGACTTGTTAGAGCAAAGATCAGAATTAATAAAAAGCTAAAAGAAACAGTAATGAGGAAAAAAGGCATGACATGTCATTGAAATAACTTAATCCTGAGCTATTTGAACAAGTTATTGCTCATGAAAATGGGTAATTGACATCAACACTAATTATAACTCCATGCAGAAGTTTAACCAATATGAATCAATCTGCCATAAAAAAGGAGATCAAAAGTGCCTAAAAATTGCCTTTGTCAGCAAACGCTTGACTCACTTGCTGAGCAGGGAGAAATGAAGGCCAAAGGCAACACCGGTTTAGAATATAAATTAGTGTAAACTTGTTTGTAAAGTCTTATGGAGAAGGATGATGGATGGTTATAAGCAGCATGGCCTCATAAATCAGAGCAAAGCAGCAGAGGGAGAAACCAGTTTAAAGAAAGCTTGGCAAGAGGGTCAAATAGGCAGTCATCTTTGACAGCATTTAAGCATGAAAATGGAAGGGAGACAACAAACAGCAGAAAACTGGGAAAAGATCTACAAAGATTAAAAAAATAACAAATCATTCTTACCATCAAGAAAAACTGAATCATAATACTTGTAATCTTCTTTCTGTGAATATTAACATAGACAAGAGTCCTTTTAGGTGTGAATGGAAAGCATGGATCACAGGTAACAATGGACATCATTAGAGGGGACGTCAAAATTAGTGAGATCCCAGATGGACTCAAAAATTTGGGGGATGGCTTTCTTCTACCTTGGGGGAGGGGGGAGGCGTGGAAGGAGGTGAGAAAAGAATAAAAGCGATTTCTTTGCATTGAGTTTTCCACAACTTGAACCACGTAGTTCAGAGTCAAGGGCTAAATAAACTGGTGGTTCTGCTCAGAACTGGAAAACGGAATGGGTGGGTGCTGCCCCCTAGTGGTACTAAGCAAGTTCGCTCGGCTGTGCTCACTCCAACGTTAGACTAGTTTCTAGGTCACGGAGGCCAGAGCTGCCCTTCTCTGTGGACCAGAGAGTAAAAGTTTGGGAAGTCTATCAATCCTTTGACCTCAGTCATCTTCACCAACAAAACACACTCCCAAGGACCTGTACTTTTAACATTGGATTATCCTCCCCGTCTTTCTTCTCTATGTATTTTGGGCAGCACCTGGGTTTGAGGAAGGGAGTGAATTGAGGGGAGAGGTTGGAAGATAGAGAGACAAGAAGGAGAGAGGCCCTGAGACTTTGGAAGCAAAGCTAATCCTGGAAAATCTTATTATTTCCAGGACCCAAGTCCCAGGACCACAGAGTTAGTAAGGGTTGGGAGTTAGCTCTTAATTAAGTGGGTCTTAGACCAGTACCATCAGCAGTGAGCTGGTGCACTGGATAGAGTATTGGACCCAGAGTCAGAAAGTCCTGAATTCAAGTCCAACCTTAAACACTTACTAGCTGTGTGACCTTGGGCTAGTCATTGAACTTTTAATCTGCCTCTGTCTCATCAATTGTAAAATGGACATGGGAATATTACCTACTCCCAGGGTAGTTGTGAAGATTAAATAAGATGATGTTTGTAAAGCACCTGGCACATAATAGGTGATTAATAATGCTTTTCTTCCTTCTATTAGAAACTCAAATTTTACCCATTCCAGGAGTATTGGCAAACTGGAAGAGAAAGAACAATGCTTATTTCTAAATGAACATGTCACTAATGGTGTAATTTCAGGCATTTGTTGGAGAGATATTTTGAGGCTGGGGAATCTTTCTGGATTCTCCAAGTTTGGTTATAAAGGCAACATAAAGGCTTATCTGTCAGACCAGTTTTATTTTGCAGGGTGCTCAAACCTTATCTAACTGAAAGTAGTTTATATTGTCTTCCTCTCCCCCTAGGGTTAGAGGGCTAAGTGTGGGGACTGGAGAGATCTTGGTGCCAGCAGCTCATACACCCAGCATAGATGCCTGAGTATGTAAAAAGCTGTGACCAACTTACATCTCTTCTCTTTCTCAGGTTGTCTCTAGTTCATGCATGTCTTCAGGAGGCCTAAAGAAGCTGGGTCTAGTCTTGATTGCCCAGACCCCCAGGGCTTCCTTCCTTTACTCCTAAAGACTAGCCCTTAGAGTCAAGATCAGAACCAGCAAACTGTAGCCAGCATCTTCCAGAATTGCTCTTTGGATCCATCCTTTCCCAGAATCCTCTGCTTGAAATCCCTTCTCTCTGCCTGGTTAATTTAATTACTTTATCAGACTCCTTCAGTCAGGCTGAAGGTAATAGACTCTTTTCCCATACGGAGACTCAGACCAAGACTTTATCTGATCATTTAATTAGCTTCTCCTAGCCTCCTATGAGACATCCTCAGTCTCTAAGATGAACTCCAGCAGGGTTCCTAGGTGGGATTAAGGTCAAGGCTTTGATCTTTGAGGACATTTCTTTGGGGGATGAGCTGTTCATGATAAGGATATGGCCTTTACTATACAGAGTTGGGGCATGGCAGCCCTGGTAGTTTTTAAAATCAAAGAAAGGTGTTTTTTTTCTTCTTAGTCTGCCTCAGCTCAATGGGAGAAAAATTGATCATAGATTTAGAGTTGGGAAGGAATTTAGAATTTATTTAGAGCAACACCCTTATTTTACGGGCATGAAAACTGAGGCCCATGGAGATTAAATTAAAGGCCCAAGATCACAGAGGTAAGTAAATTGCAGAGTCAGAATTTGTACCTAAATCCTTTGACTCCAAATTCAGCACTTATTCTAATGTCCTGGCCCTTGGATTGTGGGAGTGAGGAAAGAAGTCCTGAGGGATGAGAAATACAATTTCAGAAAGTCAGACATTTCTGAATCACAGTGTAGGGTCCCTTCCAGGGTCCCTTTCCCCAATGTCTGCTTTGCACCAATGGGCTGAGTCCCCAGAGGCCAGCTGCTACTACTACTCTCAGGGTTCTAGGGGTAACCCTGAAGGCCTGGGGTTTCTAATGCTGTCACTCAAAAGACCCCATCAGTGGGTTTGATTATTAGCCAGTAGTCTTAATTAACTTTTAGAAAAGTTTATTTACTGAGGTGGAATAGTTGGTAGAAAACATTCCCTTCAAACCAGGGGAACATCCTTTCCCTGTACTCACAAGGTCCTTAAGGAGAGTGGACTCTGATTTAAGGTTCCAAGGTAATGAGGCACACATGTTGGGAACAGGGGTGGCAAAGGTGTACTTCAGAAGTCGTAATACTGGGACTTCTCCTTTTGTGAGAGTCCTCAAGAAATTCACCTTAGATATAACTCTCGACTAGGCAGCCAGGTGGCTCAGTAGGTAGAGTACCGGGCTTGGAATCTTGAACTCATCTTCATGAGTTCAAATCCTCCCTCAGACAAGTACTAGCTGTGTGACCCTGGGCAAGTCACTTCACCATGTTTATCTCAGTTTCCTCATCTGTAAAATGAGCTGGAAAAGGAAATGGCAAACCATTCCAGTACCTCTGCTAAGAAAACCCAAAATGTGGTTATGAAGAGTCAGACAAAACTAAATAATAACAACATAGCGCTCTACTAACTCTAACAATCAGTACATTTCCACAGTCCATAGCAGACATTCTGTCCACTTTCCCTTGGGAAATATTGTCCCATATTTGTTTGTGTTTGTCCTTGGTATCTTCCTCTTCATTTCTAATTTTATATGTTGTCTCCAACTGGTCCCTTCTCTCTGATAACATGGTCGATGGAAAGAGGGGATGCCAGAGAGGAGGGGAGAAATTCTTCTCTTCTGAAAAGTGGTTCCCTCTCAGGAATCCTTTACCACTGGATTTAGCTGCCACGCAACTAAGTGGCTTCCAAACTAACTTGTCATTTTTATACACAGTCCCATGGGGCATGACTGATTGTCTTTTACTAATCACAAGATGTTTTCTGTCTTGAGTTATCTGCTTTCATCCAATGATCTAAAGTCCCTATGATCCTTTCAAATTAACTAAGGCCTTATTCAAACCTGGTCTGTCTTTGATTTATTGATTTCATGGAGATATCAGGGCCTTCTGGGATTAATTGGGGTGAGGGTAGATCTCCTTTCTTACAAAAGAAAATTTTCTTTTTTTTAAAAAAAAAAGTATTTTCAGGTACAGACTCTCTCTTTCCCTCTACCCCTTCTCTTACCCCTTGAGATGGTAAGAAAAATGATACCCCTTATACATATGAAGTCATACAAAATACATTTTTGCATTAACCATATTCCAAAAAAAGGCAAGAAAAATAAAGAAATGAAAAACATGCTACAATCTGCATTCTGAGTCTGTAAGTTCTCTGGAAATAGATAGCATTTTTCATCATGAGTCCTGTCAAAATATTTTAGAGATACCCTGTTTCCCAAAGCAAAGGCCCAGCAATAAGTCTGTGCCCTGAGCTTGGCATAACAATAATCCTTTGCACTTCAGATGCTCTCACCCTCTGGGAAAGCGTATTGCACCAGGTGTTCACTTCCCCTATTTCCCAGGGACCTGAGAGCAAACATCCATCACATCTCTGACATGCTCACAATCCTTGTTCTTTGTACTGTACTCCTGTTCCTGTCACAGAATTCTGGTTCTGTACCCCACAGAGTAATCACAACCCCCAAGACTTGGGACAGTAAATTCCCCCAGGATCGTAACTCAATACCTACAAAATGATTATGTCATAGTCCAGTCCAATATGTACATAAGCACTGCCCTTGCCTGTACCCCAACATGTTAAACCCTCCTACTCAGGAGAACTTCCATTTGCAAGTGTTTTCCTCACTCTGAAACTAATTAAATTGCTACTTGATTCCTGATACAGCTGCCTCTGGCCTGCTCTGTTTTGGCTCCAGCCATTCCCAGGTTAGAGACAGGTCCAATGCATTCAAAATTCTGTTGACAGTTCTTTAGAGTTCTGGTGAATCATTGTATTGATCAGAATTACTAAGTCTTTCCCAGTTGTTTATCTTTACAATATTGCTGTTACTATGTACATTGTTTCCCTGGATCTCCTTACTTTACTTTGTATCAGTTCATATAATTCTTCTCAGGTTTATTCTGAAACTATCCCCTTCTTTTCTTACAGCACAATAGTATTCCATCACATTCACATACTATAACTTGTCTGGCCATTCCTCAGTTGATGGGCATCCCCTTAGTTTTCAATTCTTTGCCACCACAAAAAGAGCTAATATAAATATTTTGTGTATATGGGCCCTTTTACTCTTTTTTAAAAAATCTCCTTGTGGTAGAGACCTAGTAACAGTATTGCTGGGTTAAATGAAAAATTTTATAGCCCTTTGGGCACAGTTCCAAATAGTTCTCCAAAGTGTTTGGACCAGTTTACAGCTCCAGCAACAGTGCATTAGTGACCTATTTCCCTTCTAGAATTTGTCATTCACCTGTTCTGTCATCATAGCCAGTCTGAGGGATGTAAGGTGATATCTCAGAGTTGTTTTAATTTGCATTTCTCTAATTATTAGTGATTTAGAATATTTTATATGACCATTGATAGTTTTTATTTCTTCCTCTGAAAACTGCCTGTTCATATCTTTCGACTATTTATTGAGTGGTTCTTATTTTTTTTAAACAAATTTGGCTCAGCTCCCTATATATTTGAGAAATGAGACCTTTATCAAAGAAACATGCTGTAATTTTCCCCCCAATTCCTTCTTTTGTTCTAATTCAATAGAAATTTTTATTTTTTTTAGTGACTAAATGATGTTGCTCTTTTCTTTCCTTCTTCTTTTGTCCCTCCCCCTCTCCCACCACTGTCATTTTCCACTGACTGCCACACCTACTTCCTGGTAACAAGTAAGTGTGATTAAGCCAAACAAATCAATATAATGGCTATGTCTGAATATGCAGGCCACTATCTATTCCTCTAGTCCACCGCCTCTCAGCTCAGAGGCAAGAGGCATGCTTTACCTTCAGTGTTCTGAAGTCAGGATTGGTCACAACATTGATCAGAGTTCTAAAGTCTTTCAATGTTGCTTTCCTTTACATTACTATGGTCATTGTGGAAGTTGCCATCTGGATTCTTCTTACCTTGTTTGTCTGCATCAATCCATAAAATAGAGACACATTGGAAACAGAGGACCCTGGTTCGAATCCTAGGTAACTTTGGAAGGTTATATCTATAGTGCTCTCGCTCTCTCTCTCTCTCTCTCTCTCTCTCTCTATCTATCTATCTATCTCTCTCTCTCTTTTCTCTCTCTCCCCCTCCCTCCCTCCCACCACTCCAGTCCATCCTACATGCTGCCAAAGTAATTTTTCCTTAAGCACAAACCTGATCATGTGATTCCCTACTCAACCAATCCCAGTTCTTTGCTATTGCCTCTAAAATAAAATATAAACTCTTCTGTTTAGTTTTTAAAACCCTACACTATCTGGAACTAACTTTCCTGTATATTTTTATTGGACATTACTCTTCCCCTCAGCTCCAACACAGAAATCCAACTAAACTGGCATTTTCTTTGGTCCTCACTCATGACACCCTATCAGATGGTTTTTGTATTGGTCTTCATCCATGCCTGGAATGTACTCCCTCCTTACTTCTTCCTCATAGAGTCCATTTCTTCCTTTAATATGCAGCAAAGACATCATTATCTTCATTAAACCTTTCCTGATCCCCCCAACTGCTTTCCTCACCTCCTGATCTACCTTGTATTTAGTTACTTCGTATATCTAGCCGAAGTCTCAAAGCCCATTGGTATGGGACTCTCTCCTCATTAATGGAGATCAATGCCCTGAGCCCACCTGAGGGGGCAGGGCAGCTAGAATTGGTGAGTAGCAGAAAGACTTCTTTGAGTCTCCTAGGGTTTTTTGGGCTCTGCATTGGCTTCAGGTGCTTCTGACCCACACCTTCAAGATGTGTGATGGATGATGCCAACTCCACTTCAGGCTGCTGAAGGAAAAGCCTCTGAGAGGAAACCAACATGAGAAAAGCTAGACACCTCCACCATGGCTCTAGCCCTAGCTTGCTACTCTAGAGACTGAATTTTGTTTTGCTTCGACTTTGATAAATGGGTTTCTTTACTAATTGTTATGTGTGTTCATTGTGGAACTGGTATTTTGTGCGAAGGGAGTCAAGTCTTGGCTATAAAACTTAGGGTCCTGCTTCCTCCATTAATAAGACAGCAATTAAAAGTCAGCATCCCCTATGCTAACAATATTTAAGAGAGCACATAGATATAATCCTTCCAAGCCTTCTGAGCTCAAATTGATCTGATCAGCTATAGTTAGGCACACTATACCTTGACTCTAACATAGTCATGTCATTTTGGTCCTCTTGGAGAAGGAAGGACAACAACCAACCCAACAACCAAGATATAATCCTAACTTGTCTCTGAGGAGAGAAGAATAGTCACTGGCCTCAACTTCCTACTTTCTTTCCTGGCAAGAATTAAAATCTGTTTCAGTGAAGGGCAGAGGGATAAGGGGTTAAAGTTGTCTATTCTGTCTCTTTTTAAGCCACATAACAACACCCCCATGCTACATGTGGAGGATAGTTTTCATTGCATATATTTGGATTTACTTCCTTTATATTAATACAGTTTGGACTTTTATAAATACAATGTCCTTCCCATTAGAATGTAAGCTTCTTAAGGGTAGGGATTGTTTCATTCTTCCTATTTTTTGAATGATTAATTGATCATTTCTGCACTTAGTTTTTATCTTTAATTATCCTGTTAGGCAACAGCATGTGCTCATGCAATTAACTACAAGGTAACTGGAAGAAGAAGAAGAAAGTACTAACAACTGGTGGGGTGCATAGAGAACTATCAAGTAAATCTTCCCATAAGAAGATGGCACCTGAGTTGAGCCTTAAAAATAGATGAGGAATCTGAGAGGCAGAGATGAGGAGGGAAAGCATTCCAGGAATGGGGGGCAGCCTTGGAAGAGGCATGGGCCCAGGAGATGGAATGTCACGTTCTGAGAATAGCTGGTAGCCTAGTTTAGCTAGAACATAAAGGGAGAGTCTAGAAAGATACATTGGAAATAAGATATCCAGGGTTTTAAATGCCATGCTGAGTTCATATTTTATGCTACAGGCAAAAAAGGAGGGCACTGAATATTTTTGAGCAGGGGAATGACATTCAATTCAACAAACTTTTCTTAAGTGCCTAGTATATTTAGAGAATTATGCTAGGCACTGTGGACACAAAATTGAAGAAGGAGACCTTGCCCTCAAGGAGCTTATTATTTTCTCTTAGGGGGATGGAAACCAGCTTTAGAGCTGTAACCCTAAGACAAGAGATAGAGTTGAGAAGAATGTTCAAAGGAGGACGTTCCAGGAAGAGACAGGAGGGGACGGTGAAATGTGATACAGTAGAAAGAGTGACCAATTTAGAGTCAGAAGACCTGGGTTTGAATGTCAGCTCTGTCATTTATGACTTCAGTCAACTTGGGCAAATTACTTCACCTCTGTGGGCTTCGGTTTCCACATATACATATAAGGGTAAGTCTAGAAACCCCTGAAGTTTTGGACTGGCCCCCAAGAATACCTTAAACCCTGCATTGCCTTACCTCAATGACCCATTAGGTGAGTTGGGGGGGGTGCCCCTAAGTGCTAGTCATGGCTGGTAATATCTGAACCTTAAACCTCACTAACCCTCACTGATTCTCAAGAACAGAGTAGAATAGTCAAGATTGGGTTTTGGTTCCAGGGCTCCTTTCTAGCCTGACCTCCAACTACAGACACCCAGGCTCCCAGACCTTCTTTTTACCCTCAACTATATCACTTCCTTATTTTCTCCCAGTAGGTGTGTTTGCTTGGCCTCAGAGATCTGTTGCACCCAAGCCTTAATCATTGGTTCATTTTACTATGCCTTACTTTCCAGGTATTCCCATTTCATTCTGTCCCTCCATCCCTAGCCTCATACATGCCAGACCTCTAGTACCATTAACTACTCTTTATTTACAAAGAAAAACAGAATGAATATATAAACTCAGAAAAACTTCACCAGGGTAAAGTATTGAGAGGTGCACACAAAAGAAAGCCAGACAAAGAGGAAGGAGGAAAGTATTGTCATTTTTTTGTATCCCCCATGATGCCTGGTGCTGTGCAGACCACACAGTTTACTGAATACATAATTGCTAAATTAAATTAATTAGAGTTCAGTATAGGGAGAGGGGTAGAACCTGGAGCCTGCCACTCAATCCTTTGCTGCTTTTGTTCAGTTGCTTCAGTCCTATCCAACTCTTTCATGACCTCATTTGGGGTTTTCTTAGCAAAGATACAGGAGTGGTTTGCCATTTCCTTCTCCAGTTCATTTTATAGATGGGGAAACTGAGGCAAACAGGGTTAAGTGACTTGTCTAAGGTCACACAGCTAATAAGTGTCTAAGGCTGGATTTGAACTCAGTAAGATGAGTCTTCCTGATTCCAAACCCACCAATATATCCACTGCTCCACCTAGATGCCCCTCCATCCTTTACTCCCCACCAACGTGTCTCAGATTCCTGGTCTGAGCCCTAGTAGCTGAGAGCTGGCTAAGGGAGAAGGGGGAAGAGGGACATCTGACTGTGGTGATGATGCTAACACACCTGAGGGAAACCACTGGGGGATGAATGGAGCCTCCCTAGACACCGGTTTAGTTCTGAAGTGGATGGGGGAAGGGTAAGAAACTAGGTCTCAGGGAGGTATTGCTCTGTGCAACTCTGCAAGGCTGGATCCATTCCAGGGCTGAGGGAGGGGCCTAGGAGACTCAGACTGAAACAAGATCCCAGATCTCACCTTTAAACCAGCCAAGCTCTAGGGGTAGCTTCAAATCTCACCCTGAGGTCTCATGGAACCATAGATTTAAAGCCAAAAGGGCCCTTAGAGTCCAACACCTCAATTTCATAGATGAATAAGCTGATTTACCCAAGGTTACACAGGGAGTAAGGAGTAGAGGTGACATTTGAACCCATATCATCTGACTTCAGAGATAGCATAACTTTCACTGTTACCTCAACTAGAGATGCTTCAGGGCAGGTTGGGAGCTCTCTTCCCCTGTGCCCTTCTTGCTCAAAGTGGAATTTTAGGTGAGTCTTCAAGGAAGTCAAGAGTCAGAGGTGAGTAGGGAAAACCATCCAGGCCTGGGAGTCAGAGGAAGGCACAGAGAAAGGAGACCAAGTGCCATGTGGGAAGAACAGCAGGCAAGTCAATGCTTCTGCCTTGCAGAATTAGAGGAGGGGAGTCAGGTGTGAAAAGACTGGAAAGTAGAGTGGGACCAGTTCATGAAGGGCTTAAAAACCCAAACCGGATTTGATCTTTGATCCTAGAGATAACAGGCAGGAGTTGAATGAATAGCACAGAGTGGGGAGGAGGGGGTGACACAGTCAGGCCTTCAATCTACAGATTGGATACCTGGATTCCTATGTCTCTGTGGTCACATGACCTTTAGGGCTTCAGCTCCCCCGTTTGCTTCATGGGGATGAGAGGAAGATGGGCATAGAGAAGGCTAGGGGATCAATCAAAGCTGATGCTTAGATGAAACAGCAGAAAAGGACTGGAAATTTCAGCAGACTTTTCCTCCCCCTGGTGGTCATGCCCAGAATAGCTTCTTTTTTCCATGCTTAATCACAATATTGCTGAATTTTGGCATTGGAAAGGACCTCAGAGGCTATCTCATGTAACTCAAACCACACAAAAATTTCCATTAGTTAGAATTTATATAGCTCTTTGGAGCAGCTAGGTGGCACAGGAGATAGAATTCCAGGCCTGAAGTAAAAAATATTCATCTTCCTGAGGTCAAATCTGGCCTCAGACACTTACTAGCTGTGTGATCCTGGAGAAGTCACTTCACCCTGTTTGCCTCAGTTTCCCTATCTGTCAAATGAGCTGGAGAAGAAAATGGCAAACCATTGCAATATCTTTGCCAAGAAAACCCCAAATGGTGTCACAAAGAGTTGGACATGACTGAAACAATTAAACAATTAAAAATTATAGCGTTTGAAGGTTTGCAAAGCACTTTATAAATATTATCTCATTTGATCATCATTTTGCAGATGAGGAAACTGAAGTTAGGTGACTTGCCTAAGGTCACATGGTTAGTAAGAGTCTAAGGTCAGATTGAAGCTCGGGTCTTCCTGACTCCAGACCCAGTGCTTCATCCACGGCACCATTATCAAGAAATTTTTTCTCACATCAACCTCAAAACTGCCCCCTTGAAATTTCCATCCATTGGCTCCCTGTGGCCTAAAAGAACAAGTCCAATCACTTTGGAACATCCTTCTGCTATGTTGGTACCATTCTCATTGGCAAGTTCCTTCCAGGACCTCTACTTAGGGGATGAGCCCACACCGGCCATGCTTTCTTCCTGCCTCTCCTACACTTTGCCACCATGATTCAGTTCCCTTTTCATCCTGGAACAACTCTCTACCATGTTGGGTCCCTTCTTCCACTGCTGATTTCCTTCCTACACCTCCATTTTAGGGACAGCCCAGGCTAACCACACTTCATCTTCCTCCTGGCTATTCTTCTGATTCTCTAGACTTTACCACCATGCCTTTGCAGGATTTGTCCCCATTTGGGTATTTCTCAGCTACCCTTTTCCAGCTCCCTTTTATTCGCTGCCTTCCTCCATTAGAATATAAGTTCCTGAGGGCAGGGACTGTCTTTCTGGCAATATTAAGGGCTTAATAAATGCCCATTGCTGCCTGCTTGCCTTTCTTACCTGAGAGCCCTTCAAATACTTAAAGGTATTGATCATGTCCACCTGAGTCTTCTTTTTCACAGGCTAAATGTCCTAATTCCTTCCATCAATCTTCATGTATCGTGGACTTGATGTCTTTCACCATCCTGGTTTCTTTCATCTGAATGTTTTTCCTCTTATTTGCTCTTATTGGCATTCTTCCTGAACTGAGATGCCCAGAATTGAACTCAAGAAACACCACAAACCCAATAACCTTGAAGGATCCTTAGTTGTGCCCCCCCACACCCACCCTGCCTGGCTACTATGGCTGCGGTAGTTCTTGCCTCCCCCTCCCCCCCCAGGTGCTACCTGAGAGGCTTCATGCTTGTTAGCCCTCAGCTAGCAAGTGTCCGAGGCTGGATTTGAACTCACGATGGTGAGTCTTCCTGATTCCAAGCCCAGTGCTCTATGCCCTTATGGGCAATACAGACCTATACGAGGTTTATGATGGTAAAATGGATTCATGCCTAGTTTTACAAGGATAAGGACTAGACCCATGATTCCATGATTACAGGAAACTTCCAGGTCAGAAAACTCCCACTACCAGGGCACAAGTGGGTACTTTCTCTGAAGTTTTAGATGGGCCCAGTGGTCTGTCCACTGCTCTACCTGGCTGCCTCACTGATTATAAATGGCAGAACTAGAATTCAGGCCCAGACCCTCAAGTCTGAGTCTAACTCTGTCTGCTGTGCCGTGCTGCTTCACATAGGATGAGCGGGCAGACCAGACAGACTTAGCGGACCAGGTCAGTGCTATTACTATCCCCATTTTACAGATAAGCAAACTGAGGCAAACAGCTGTTAAGCAACTTGGCCAGGGTCATACAGCTATTAAGTGTCCTACGTAAAATTTGAACTCAGGTCTTCCTGACTACAAGCCCAACATTCCACTCCCTGTACCACCTATCTGCCCCTTTTATCTAAAAAAAATCCTATGATCTTATACTATTCTCACCCTAGAGGGTGCTAGGCATGCTTTCTAAAGGTGGCCCACTGACTATTTATTGCTCTCGATCACAAGACTAGCCCACCTTGGTTTCCAGTTCTAATGGCTTACAGGAACCCTTACACCCTGCTCTTGTGAAAGCAGATCAAATAGCTGGTTCTCTTTCAGATGATTCTAACAGAAGGATAATGTTCAAAACAATGGAGATGACAGTCCCTTCTCATTCCATCCCAGTCTGGCCACAGCTGGAGGGCTGTGTTCCCTTCTGGTCACCATCTTTTAGATAGATCTTAAAAATCTGACGTGTAACAAGAGAAGAGGGACCCAGAAGGGGAGAGATCTCCATTGAAGGGGCTGAGGAAGTTGAACCTGGCACAGACTGGGGGGGTGGGGCGGGGGGAGCCTGTATTTACACATTTGAAGAGGTCTGTGATAGAAGAATAAATTTTACTCTGAATGAAATTATTAAAGATTTAAATTTAGAAATTTTAAATTTGGAAATTTTAAATTAAAAATAAATTTTAAAATTTTAAATCTAAAAAATTAAATTTTTAAATTTAAAGAAATTTTTAAAAAGAAATTTACTCTGCCTGATCCCAGAAAGTAGGACTATGGCTCAGTATAAGTAAAATCTTTCTTGCATTTAGAGCTCTAACAATTAGATGACCTCAAGTGTTCCTTCCAGCTCTAAGAGGCTGGTGACTTTGCACAGCCCTCCCTCACTTAAATTCAATTCACCCACATGCCATGGCATCACCTTCCTGATGTCAGGGTCCTCTTTGAGAACTAAGGACTAAGGACCAACAACAGGAGTCAATGATCATTTTACTACCAGCTCTGGAGATAGGGGTGGTGGAGGCATCTCAAAACTCAAAAGCCCTTGTCCCTGCAGCCACCCTTGAAGGAATCCTGTGGCAAGCACGAACCCCTGTTCAATACCCACTGCATGGTGTTTGTATGTGCCTCTCTCAGCCCACCTTCTTTTCTCATAGGATCATAGATTGAACTGAAAGGGACCTTAGAGGAGATAGAGTCCAACCCAGAGAAATTTTCTCTTTTGCCCTGGATCACACAGGACAGAATTCAAATTCATGTCTTTCCATGCCAGACTCTTTGACTGGTGACTTTCTCATGGTGCCTCCATTTTGGGGAAGGTCCCAGGATGACCATCTTTTATTTACCTCCTGTTTCTTCAAGCTTCAGCTATGGTCTCACTATGAAATTTCCCTCAGTCCTTGGGTACCTTGTCACCTCATCACATCCCTCTGACACTGACTCCCTTTTAGGTATCATCTTTACACATTGCAATGGAAACTCCTTGAGGGCAAGACTGTCTTTGTTTTTGCTTTATCCCAGAGTTTAGTATAGTGCTAATACACAGTAAATAGTAAATAAATGCTTGTAGTCTTCCTGACTTCTGGTACTCGATCCTCCACGATCCTCCATATGGCTTAGCTCTGGCCCTTCCCTGGACACAGATTCCCCCAGAATCCCTCCCAAACTTTTGAGATGCTTCCCCTTAAAGCCCGTACCTTCGCGCTGCCCATCACAACCACTACCTTCTCTACTCCTCATTTTCTCCCCACATTTTCCCTAGAACCTTCACCCTTCTCTCCATCCTACCCCATTTTCTCCCTTCCTTCCCTCTCCTTCCCCCACCCCACCTCCAAGCAGGAAACAAAGTCAACACGAGCTTGGTAAGAACAGATACTTTATTGTGCCCCATTGGGAGGGTGGCAGGGGGTTCAGAGGGACGATTGTGTTCCCTCCTCCTGGAGTAGGGCAGTTTTTAATTAGAGCTCTGACTGGCTACATCATGGCGGGGGGGGGATGTTATGTGCTGAATTAGATTTAAACTTTTACTAGAAAACAAAGTGGCTATAAGTTGTGTGCTTGTATCTAACTATCTGTACAATGGAACCTGGGCGAGGAGGCAAGGGCCTCCATTTGTCCTTGAGGACTTTCTTCCCAATCCCAATCCTGGGGAGACAAATCTGACCCCCAGAACTCCAGGGTCTGGGAGAAGAGCTTGGGTTCTCCTCCTGGGGGATTTGCTTGCTTGTTCTCTCCAGCAAACCACTTTAGCTGCCTCCAGGCAAGGAATTCTGGGCTAAACTTGGTGTCTTAAGCTGAGAAAGGACTTGAGCTGGTGGGAGGGAGGTAAGGAAATAATGTTGGGGGGGTGGTAAATCTAGTAGCTTTCTCACTCTGGGGGGTGGGGGGGGCAGGTGTTAGGCATTTCTGAGAGGCAGAACCAAATGCCCTCATTCAGAGCAGGTAGGCAAGCTACCAATCTTGGACAGGGTTGAAGGATGGAAAGGAGAGCTGGAATGTGGTGGCCACAGGGACCAGTTAGTAATACTTCAGGCAAGCAATGGGGGCCAGGGCCACCAGCAGCTTCTAACAACAACTCACAGGCCACAAATTAAATAGCTAACTTTAGACTCACTTCTGAGGGATTGTCCCAGCACTATACGGAATTTATTGCTAGAAAGCAAAAGCTGTCTGGGCCAGGAGCCTGCTCATACCTGTTTGGGCTCACCGGGATGGGGGGTATAGTGGAGAGAAGGGAAGCCTCACCCTGCCTAGTGCCTAGCTAGCCAAGCCAGCACTGTTCTCTTCCACATTCACATATACCTTTGGGGAGCCTAGCTTAGTGCTTGACATAGTGCCTTTGCCAGAGGGGTGGAGGAGAAATCTCCCTGAGCAAGAAGTTGGTGATAGGAGCAGGAGGGCCACCGGAGATTTGCTCAGCTCCTGCCCAATCTTTCTCCCCAGTGATGCTATAACCCACAGCTCCCAGATGTGGGCTGGGTGAGCCCTGGCCTGTCCATACCAAAGGAAGCCCTTCCTGGAGGATTGTAAGAGTGGGAATAATGAGGGTCAAGGGAAAGCTTTGTTGGGGCCTTCTGGTTTTCTTGAGCTTTTTACATACGAATTCTGGCCCCTGTAGTAAACATGTTTTATCAAGTCAAATAGTAGTTAGGGAAGTTGAGAGGATATAAAAGGCATCCCGTACTCCTTACCCCCTGGCCCCATTCCCATGAACCTGTCTCGTAGGGACCCAGAGGCCAGTCTTTCACCAAACTCTCTTGCTTCCTCAAGGAGAAAAGTTGGAGTTTTGGTTAAAGACAGTCTGGCTACCTCAGTATGTCTCCACTCCCTCAGTACTTTGTCCCCTGCAAGTATGGGACATTGGACCTGGAACAGACTGGAACATTGAAGAACCTTTAAGAACCACAGAGATTCCCTCAACTTGCATCCCACATACTCATGCCAATCTGTCAGGTTAAGCTTACTTCATTGTCAACATCAATAAATACAGAGGTAGGGGGATAGACCTTCCCCAGTTGGTGACATAGAGTAGTTTCTTCTCTGGTAAAAGGGACTATGAACTTGATGGGAGCACCTAAGTTTTTGGTGGAAAGAGAAGGTCCGGAGTTTCACCACTCCTTTTCTCCGTCTCTGAAGAGGGCCCAGGATGATGATGGTTTGCTCTGCTCTGCTCTGCCCTGTTCCTGCTCACATACAAATGGGATCCATGGAGCTCTAGCTCACTCCAGCTACTCACAGAAAGACAGACAGACAGATAGACATCACCCTGGGGTAAAATTCACTCTGTAGACTAAGGCCTCTGTTGTCCCAAGACAAAAAAACTAATAGTTAAAGGGTACCCCACCGGTGGGGGCCTTTTCTTCCCTCATTTCCAATATATCAATTCAAGGTCTAGTATGGGACAGCAGCAGGCATGAGTGAGTAAGAGGCCCAGAAAAGCAGTAGACACAAGGAATCACAAATCCTAACACACGCCTGCACAGACATCCTACTCACCTAGCAAAGGAGCCCTATGGCTAACACACAGGAATGACACAGCTGGAACTGGGCCCCAGCCTACAGCAAATGGTCACAATGCAATACTGAACCCCACATAAAACAAAAGAGTTGATCCCCCTCCCCCCACCCAGCCCAGCGCCCTGCCCCTGCAGGCTGTCAGGCTGGGATCTGACCCAGCCAAACACTAAAAAAAATTATAAATATCAAATATACAATGAAAATATATCTGTACAGCACTGAGGATGAAAATAGTCCACTAATCACTGCTTTGGGCTTCTCATTAAACAGCATTTACACGGACATGTACAGCTCATATATACAATAGAAATAGAATATATAGAATATTATATATATTATATATAATGTATTGTCTCTCTTGGGTTTTTTAATTTTTCCTCTCCCTACCTAATTTCACTGAAGAATAAGCTCAGGGCAAAGGTGGGGATGGGGTGGGAAGAGGGACGAGTTATCGGTCTCTGAGAGGGAGGGCACCGCAAATCAGGACAGATTCATTCATATGTTCACCCTACTGTGGAAATAAGGCCCCCTCACATAGGAGATCCTAAGACGAGTGGGGGAAAGGCAAGGAAGAAGCAGCAGCCAGGAAAGGAGAGAGGATGGGCTGTATGAAAGATGAGAAGGTAGAAGGGGATGGCCAAGGGGCAGAAGAGGGAGAGAGGAGGAGGGGACCCTAGGCTCAGTCTGTCCCCTCCCAATCCTGAGTGAAAACTTGGCCACATCCAGGGAAGGTACTTCAAGGTTCTCCCCCAGGGACCCAGACCAAGCACTGTCGCCTAGTTGGTTCACCTTAGAGGAAGTTTCTAAAGACGGGGGATCCGTTTCTAAGCCAGGGAAAGTTTGGGGGCAATTCATTCATTCATTTGTTAATTCATTCATCACCATCACAGGATTGAGAGCAGGAAAGGACCTTAGAGGTCATATAGTCCAATCTGCTTATTTTACAGATGAAATACATGGGTAGCAAGCCTCAGAATCAGGATTTGGAACTCAAGTCCTGTGATTCTGTTTGTGCTCAGAAATCCTGACTCCTCCTGGGGGCAGCTAGCCCTCAACCAGGCAAGTCTGGATGAGAATACTGGACATGATGTTGCAAAAAGAATCCCAGATGAGTTGTCAGGGGAACTGAGTTTGAGTTCTATTTTCTGAGCCACTGGTCTAAAGGAACTCACTCAGTGACTCATCAGGGCAGGGTCCATGGTCCCCTGAAGCAGCAGGGTTCTGTTAAGTTCCCCATGAGATGGGACCTGAGAGGCTTGGGAGTGGTTCTAAAGTAGGAAGGGGGAGGGGAGGAGGAAGAAGGGAGGAGTTCTGTGAGAGGTTGAGAGGAGGCTGGTGACAGTGGAGTGATGGGGGTGGGGTGGGGGGTGGGGAGTGGGGGGCGGGATGAGGATCAATGCAGGGAGTTGCCACTGGGATTGTGCAGGGTGGGAGTAGCCACCAGGGCTGAGGAGGCAGTGAATTGAAATTCTTTACCCCAGACCCTAGGACTTCTCCACCTTGTGCCTAATTAATCAACCATGGGCAAGGCAGGTCCTGGGCCAGAGACCCCCTACACTCCTGAGAGCACAGAGAATCCCCCAGATCCCAGGGCCCTCCTGCTCTGGAGGGAGTAGCTGCCAGTGGAGAGAAGGACTGTCCCCCGCCTGGAATGATGGGGTGGGAGGGGTAGGAGAAGGGGAAATTGTGTGCTTCTGAAAACAAGTTTGGGAGCAGCCCTCTACCCCCACCTCACCTCACTCCCAATTGTCCTTGCTCCCAGAACTGGAGAGAATCAGCGGCCATTGCCCTCAGGCTCAACTCAGAGCTAACAGCCATATACCACAGGGCTAAGCAAAGCATCCCAAGCTGAGACCCTGACCTGGCCTCAGTCAGGGTTATTCTCACAGACGGGAGGAGACAGACAGCAGAACAGATGTGTCCATGTATGTACACATATGGTGAAAGCAGCATCCTACAATAGCTCACCTTCCGTCTTCTCCCCCACAGCTAAGGGGAGACCTTATACTGGCACCTGAGTGAGACCTTAGGGCACTGCATGAACATTGCATCTGGATCTTAGACACAGCATTGAAATCCACTAATCATCAACTCCCCACTCCCTCCCTCTCCCCACCAGGATCAGGCACCAACTTCCTGAGACTCCAGAGGCCATTTCCCCAGTCTCTCTCAAAGAACAGAGACCCTGGGAGGCCTCCCAGTGGCTGCCAAGTACTAGGCCTAAAGACAGACTTTTAGCCCACCCCTCTGCTTGTGCCTATTGGGGAGCTTCCCCCCAGATCATCAACAGTGTAACCTGCTGGTTCCAAGAGAGGAACCTCAGGTCTTAATAGAGTCACTGCCTCATCAAGCTCTGTCCAGATAAGGAGCAAGAAAACACCAAAGGAGAGAGACAACCATAGGTGGCCAAAAACTGGGAAAGGGATGCCTCAGGAGTTACCTGGAAGAGCTGCTGGGCTGGGAATCCAGATTCCTGAGTCATCTCTGACACAGCCACCACAGCACCTAAACTATTGGGATGGCACCTCCTAGGGGTTGTAATTTGGCTAGAGGGATGAAGGAGGCCAGATGGAGTTAGAGAGATAGGCAAAGATGGGGAGAGTGGGGAAGGGAACATGTTCCCAACCCCTTGTTCCTTACACCAAGCAAGGTTCCAGGAATGATTCTAAGAGGCAAGGTGGTGGCTCTGAGAATCCAGTAGCCAGTTGAACTGGGAATGGTACCACCACCTATCAGGAATATGGGCAGGAGGGTAGACCAGAAAGGCAGGTGAGGGACGGAGGGTGGGAAGTAGAGTGACAGTGGTCACAGCTCAGATTCAGGGGTGCTGGCCAGCAGGTATCCACTCCCATAGCGTCCATTTGGGGCACTGCTCATCTCCAGGGGGGATGTACTTCCTGGGCCAAGGTAGGAGCGATGGGTGGGCATCGGGGAGGGAGTCTCGCTGGGCATCTTGCTCAGGATGAAGCGGGTTTCATCGTTTTCCTCCAAGTTGGAGATGTCCTTCATCATCCGGCCCTTCTTGTAAGACACAGACAGGGTATTGGAGCCATCTGATAGCAGGTGGAACTGGCGGAGGATGAAGACCACAGGGATGGGCAGAATGGCCAGGATGATGAGAGTGATCAGGATGGCCATGGCCCAGTTGGGGAAATAGAGGTACCGTTCTGCAGCCTGAGAGAGGAAGTAAGGGGAGGGCATACTAAGTAAAAGCATTAGCCAGATGGTCACCCTTGTCTGGTTCTCTCTCTAGGCTATAGGAATAGTCTCTCTCTGACCCTCCTCGCCAATTCATCTAGGCACCCCAAAGGAACAAGGCTATCTTTCTTTCCTCATGCATGCCCTTCCAGGCCACAGTATTGAAGAGAGAGATAACACTGCCTGGCATAGAATCATAGTTCTAGAACTGGAAGGTGTCTCAAAGGCCACCAAATCCAACCCCATCATTTTACGGATAAGGAGACTTGCTTAAAAAAGATAAAATGCAGAAGATGTCACTGGACCTAGAGAATGAAGTGATCTGGGATTCATTACATTTGATGTAACTGCAGATCTATAGAATATATTTGATTGGAATGTAAAGTCATTGTTTCTATATTTACCAGCAGAATATTCAACAAAAATAATGCTCTGAACCAGGTTGTCCTCTGGGACAAGATTATTCTGAGAGGTGATAATCTGAAGCTGCTGCTGAGAGATATGAAATCAAAATATTTTTTTTCTTTGACGATGGAAATGGTCTCAAAGAAAATAGAATTGTTACTTTAACCCTCTCTTGGAACGTTCTACCAAATGCTGGAATTCTACCTCTACCTGAGAGGATCAGGACATGTCTCTATTCCATTCCCAGATACATATGAAATAACAAAGAATTATTCAATTATTATTCTGAATTTGAGCAACAAATCTTTACATGTAATGATTTTCATCTCATTTGCCCCGTCCCTTTCCCTTTTCCTGCCCCCTCTTCTTTTGCCCTGAAACGAAGGGATACTTGCTTCTGGTTGTAACTTTTACAAAAAATTAGGTTCCTTTTCTTTTCTTTTTATAAGAGCCAACATTGAAAAATATAACTTAAAGGAAAGGTAAATGGGTGACAAAAAAAATTTTTTAAGTTGCCCACCTGAATGAAGTATCACCTTTCTTATAAATTCTTATAAATAATTGTTGAGAAAAACTCTCAAAAAACAAAACTAGGCAATCATAGTCATCATTTGAACACAGTTTCTCAGACTCCAGAACCAGCACTCTTAAATGGCACACAAGAGGCAACGTAGTACAGGGCGTCCCTAAAGTCTGGACACATGGGCAAAAACACATATTTTGAAATATTTGGAATATTAACAGACCTTAGCCCCCTTCACTTCTTTTTCTGGGGTATGCTAAGGGAGAAGGTGTACTCAATGAAAATCATAGATGCAACACACTTGATTGAACACATAAACGCATAATAAGTGAATGTGCTAAAATTGATGGCAATGTGGAGTTATTGCATCGAGTTCATGTGAATCTTGCAAAGTGCATCAACCTTTGCATCACAAATGATGGAAATCATATTGAAAATGTTATTTGTTAATATTCCAATTAAATAAAATGTTGTTGAAAATTTCATTCATTTCTTGAAAATATGCACTTTTGCCTATGTTTCCAGACTTTAGGAATACCCTGTAGAGTGGACCAGGAATCAAGAAACCTGGGTCTAGCTTTGGTTCCACTGCCAAGCTTTGCTTAGTCATGGTGGTTGACTAATATGGCCTCTGCAAGTCTGCTTCCCCAGATCCAAAGGGGAGCATTAATTTCCTACTGAGAGCAAATAAACAGTCTGAGAGATGATAGCAACTCAGGAAGGATCCAATGGCACCATTGTGACCCTGCCCTTTGGAACAGGAACCCCATAGCAGAGAGAAGCTTGGGGAAAGATGACCGATCTCTCCTCACCTCCTCCTTGATCCAGGCGCTATAGCCTGGTGGGGTGACACCCAGCTGGATAATGCTAGCAGTGGTAAGAACGGCCATGCACAGGGGGGACACATATTTCCACATGTAGAAGTAGAATTGGTAGGGCCGGAAGCCCAGCATCTCTGTCAGCTCCTGCATGAACCTGGCAAGGGAAGAAAACAGAGAGGACAGGAGGAGATGGGGCAACTGTCTCACCACCAGTCCAGAGCCCACAAAGAGTATGAGAGGGTATTTTTCATTACATTGTTCAGGAACAAGGAACATTCTCCCCCACCTCCACCCCTCACATCTGCCTGGCTCCAAACTCATCATTGGCAAAAAGCTTTCTTGGTTAGTTCCTCCCTACTCCTAGGAGGTAGGAAGGAACTCCATCCCTTTCTGCTCTCCCCTCTACCCTGATCAACCATAAAAAAAATCACATATTCCTAGGTTCAAAGAATGAATGTCAGAGCAGGAAGGAACTTCAGAAATGATCTCATCTAATGTTCTCGTTTGACAGAGAAGGAAACTGAGGCTTAGAGAAGTGAAATGACTGTCTGGCCCACTTGTCAATACAAGCATCACAAAGGCTCAGATTCCTTGAGAGTCTACCCAATATGGTGAATCTTTAATAAACTCTGTATTACTTTGGCTGAAAGAAGGTGTGGGTTGAATTCATTTGGGCAGGACCCAGCATGTCGGTATTTCCAAAATACCCCAGGTCCTGAGCACCCCTAAACGTCAACATTCTAAACCTCAACATCATGACCCACAGGCAATAAAGGACAGAGCCAGAATTTGAACCCAAATGCCCTGAAGTCAGAGCTAGCCCTCTTTGTACTCCATCAATTTATGCCAGTTGATATGACCCTCGATAAACATTCACACATTAAAGTTCAATTCAGTTCAGTAGCCACTGATTAAGCCCCCACCAGGTGCACAGCACTATGCTCTTGAAGACAGAGTGGGGTTCAGACACAGTTCCTGCCTTAGGGAGCTTGCAATCTAAAGTATACGATACCAATACAAAACACCTGAATTAAGAATAGGACGTAATAAATGTTTAAGAAAGATGAAAACCAAGAGCTACAATTGTTTACAAGTAGATGAATCAGGAAAGGAGAGGTAGCATTTGAACTGGGATTTCTAGGATGTGTAGGATTAGGGTCTTCTATCTAGAACTGGAAGGTGTGAGGGTAGGGAGGGTAAATACTTTGATTCATAGGGACACAGAAAAGTCTTCCAGAGCATGTCTTTGCTCTCCATTCATATTTTCAGCTCAGAATTCTATCCACAAGGGGGGCAGAGCCAAGATGGAGGCTGGAAAACAGGGACTTGCGTGAGCTCTCCACCAAGTCCCTCCAAAAACCTCTAAAAAATGGCTCTGAACCAATTCTAGAGCTGCAGAACCCACAAAATAGCATAGGGAAGCAGGGCTCTAGCCCAGGACAGCCTGGATGGTCTCTGGGTAAGGTCTATCCCGCACGGAGCTGGGAGCGGAGGGGAGTGGAGCTGAGCGGAGCAGAGCGCAGCGTGGACCGCCCAGACCAGGAACCAGGTGGAGCATGCCCTAGCAGCCTGAATCAGTGAGTTGCGGCAGTTACCAGACTTCTCAACCCACAAACACCAAGGACAACAGAGTAGGTTAGTGGGAGAAGCTGCTGGGGACTGGGATAGAGTTTGCGGTTCGGCCACCGCCCCCAGGGCAGCAGAGGTGGGGCAGTTACAGAACTACAGCTGCAGTTGCTTCCAACCCCAGGCCCACCTGGTGGGAGGAATTAAGTGGTGGATCAGAGCAGGAGTGAAGAGCCTGCTGAAGATCTAAAGTCCAGTCCACGTTGGGGGTTCTTGGGGAAGGAAGAGTGCTGGTGTGGCAGAGCTGGTGCATCCCCCCAGGCTTGGAACATAGAACTCTTTAGTCTACGAGCAGTCATACCCCACTGAAAAACTCAAGGGTCAAGTGAGTTGGCTTGGAACATGGCCAGGC
>CM053627.1:54785945-54798835 GCA_028646595.1 Phalanger gymnotis
ATGCTTTTATGTTGGCAAAACATTTACAAGTATCATGTCATGTTATCTTTAAAACAACCTTCTAGATTATGGGTATTAGCTATTATTGTCCCCATTTTATCAATAAGAAGACTGAGTCAGGCAGCCTTTAAGTGGCTTGCCCAGGGTTACACAGATATTAAGTGTCTGAAGACAAATTTGAACTCAAATCTTCCTGACTCTTGGTCCAGTGCTCTATTCACTGAACCACCTTTTGTTTGTTGTTGTTCAGTGGTTTCAGTCATGCCTGACTCTTCCTGACCCCATTTGGGGTTTTCTTGGCAAAGATACCAGAGTGGTTTGCCATTTTCTCCTCCACCTCATTTGATAGATGAAGAAACTGAGGCAAATAGGGTTAAGCGACTTTCCCAGGGTCACCCAGCTAGTTAATGTGTGAGGCTGGATTTGAGCTCAAGAAGATGAGTCTTCCCAACTCCAGGTCCATCATTCTATCCACTTTGCCATCTCGCTGCCCACTGAGCTGCCTAGCTGCCTCTAATGCACAATACACAATATGTAATAATATGGTAAGTCTTCCATTCTTCAACAACGAATCATCAAGAATTTATTAAGTACTCACTATGTACTAGGTGCTGCACATCTAGCTTCCAGGAGGAGGCTGGAGAAAGGAGGAGAAAGAAGCCCAGCCACCTCCTCATTTGCCACCAGCTTTGAATTCTACTCTGTTGTCATCATAACGGCGCCCAGGAAAAGCTCATCATTCCATAGATTGCTTCAGCCCTAGTTCTCATGCTCATCAGGACCCGCAGTAGCCTCTGCACCTCTAACTGGAGGGCTGGAAGAAGTAAAACACTTCTCCCAAACCCTCCAAATAAAGAGGGCTCACAAGCCCAATGAACCCTTTATTTCCCAACAGCTGCACTCTTTGGATTCTACCCTGCCATCATCATGCCCCTGACCCTAACACTGAGTGCCTCCTTCCCCCCCCGCCCCCACCTTTTAGCTTCCTTTTGTCTTATGGGTTCCCCCATTAGACTATAAGCTCCTTGAGGGCAAGATCTGTCTTTCCTTTTCTTATTACAGTATCCCCAGCACTTAGCTCAGTGCCTGGCCTATAGTAGGTGATTAATAAATATTTATTGTATTATATTATGTTGTGATGGAGTTACAAAGACAAAAGTGAAACAGTTCTTGCCCTCAAAAAGCTTACTTTCTAACCAAGGGAAAAACAATGTACACTTGTAAGTATATCCAAGATATATCCAAAGAAATACAAAGTAATCTTGGGGTAGGAAGGCACTAGAAGTTTAGGAAGATGTGTAAAGGCCTTGTGTAGGAGGTGACATTTGGGCTGAGCTTTGAAGACATGCAGGGATTCTACTAGGCAGATGGGAGGAGAGAGGGCCTTCAAGGTAATGGGGACAGAGTCTGTACAAAGACTCGTAGACACAAGACAAAGGGTTATGTTTGAAGAAGATCAAGGTGGATGGTTTAGCTGGACCATAGGGTGTATAAAGGGCGCTAATGTATAATAAGCCTGACAAGGTAGGTTGGAGCCATATGGTGGGGAAGGACTTTAAATACCAGACAAGGAAGTGTAGATTTGTTCCTAGAGCTAGTGGAGACGACTGGAATTTTCCAAGCAGGAAAGTGGTCAGACCTGTACTTTAGGAATATAACAGTGAATTTTATGGAGGATGGATAGGAGAGGGAGAGAGAATGAAAGCAGGGACACAAATTAGGAAACCAGTATAATAATTAAAGTGAGAGGTGATGGGGGCCTGAACTAGGGTGATTGTAGGGTAAATGTTTAACCACTAGCTGTGGGGAGGGAAAAGGAGGGAAAATACCCACATACAATACATTGTTTGATCTGCATTATTACTATTTTCTCCAACATTTTTTTAAATCTAGAAACCAGCAAAACTAATAAATAAGACCCTGGTTTGTAGGAGAGATTTAAACACTCGCACTGAAATTTTAACAACCAGCTCTCTAGCCTTAGTGGACTCAAGCACACCCTTGGGTGATTGTGACATGAATAGAAAGAGACTGATATGAGAAATGTTGTGGAGGAAGAAATGACAAGACTCGGACACTGCTTGTGATATGTGAGGTGATCAAGAGTACAGATTGACAACCTAGATTCTTTCCTTTGTTCCCATTTTCTGTCCACATTTAATAATTGCATCTCATGCACAAGGCGATAAGCATTGTGGTGTGGTAGATAAAGAATCAGCACTGGAGTCAAGAAGGTCCAGGTTCATGGTCTGCCCTTGATACATACCAAGAGCAAGTCACTTACCCTCTTGGTGGCACCTTCCCATCCACCACCACCCCCCAAGCAAGACTGTAAGACCATAAGTCATGGCCAGGTGCAGATCTGCATCAGTGAAGGGACTGGTGGCTCCCCACACTAATGAAACTATAGGTCTGGACCAAAACCAGAACTTTACCAAAAAGAAAAAAAACCAGAAAAGGTATTATGCTCTGTTCTGGGGTAGAGATAAAGATAAGTAAGATATGGTCTTCACTTTTCAGGAGCTTACAGTCTAGTGGAGAAGGAAGGCAGTGCAGTATAATGGAAAGAGATTACTACACAGGAATCAGCAAGGGTTGTCCACCAGCCAGTACTGGGCTAGTTTGGTCAATAGTTTATCACGGAAGCCAACTGACAATAAGGATTTCTGTCCGGCTCTACAGTGGGCTAGTATTTTTTAGTATTTGTGCTATGCTATCCTCTAAGGAGTGTGCTGATATTGGTTAATGTCCAGTCTCACATCTCCAAACGAATATTGGACTGGATCTTGAACTTGATGTCCCAGAGGCATCTTAAACTCAGCATGTCCAAAACTAAACTCAAACATCCCCCAAAGCTCCCTCTCTTCCTAACGTCTCCTTTACTATGGAGGGTCCCACCATCCTTCCTGTTACCCCAGTTTGCAACCAGCTGTCATCTTCGACTCTTCGCTCTTTCTGATTTCCAACATCCAATCTCTTGCCAAGTCCTGTTGATTCTACTTTTGTTATGATTCTACTTCATGTACACCCTTTTCTCTCCTCTGACACTGTTACCACCCTGCAGGTCCTCATCACCCCATACTTCACCAATTGCTTGGTATGATTGGTCTTGGTGCCTTAAGTCTCTCTCTACTCCATCTTCCACTTAGCTGCCAAAGCAATCAGCACAGGTCTGACCAACTACCCTCCCTTTCAATGAACTCCAGCGATTGTCTTTACTACTAAGATCAAATCTAAAATCCTTTATTTGGCATTTGAAACCCAGTCCATTCCTACCTTTCCAGTCTTCTTATACCTTCCTTTCCTCCATATACTCTGCTATCTGGGCACATTGGCTTCCTTGCTATTCCTTGAACACTCCACCTTCCAATTCTGTGATTTTTCGTTGGTCGTCCCTCATGCCTGGAATTCTCTCCTCCCTCGTCTCTGCCTCATTACTTCTGTTGCTTCCTCTAAGTCCCAGCTAAAATCCCATATTCTACAGGAAGCCTTTTCTAGTCCTTCTCAATCCTTGTACCTTCCTGTTGAGGTCCCCCCTGCAAAATTGATCCCGTATATAGCTTGTCTGCACATAGTTGTTTACATGTTGTCTCCTTGGAAATGGGGACTATATTTTGCTTTTCTTTGTATCCCTAGTGCTCAGCACAGTGCCTGGCACATAGTAAGTTCTTAATAAATGCTCATCGGCTTGTCCTGATTCACTTGGGGCACTCTTGGTGATAATCCAGGTTATGTCTTTAAAAAAGTTTTGATTCGAGTAACCCTAAGCAGACCTGAGAGGCATCTGAGACACAGAGCTGGCCTCAGAATCACAAAGATCTGATTTCAAGTCCTCCATCTGATGTATACTAGCTCTGTGGCCTTGGGCAAGTCATTTAACCTCTCTTTGTACCTCCTGCCCCCAGTCTAGTCAAAGACTAGTTGCACAGCAGGTGGTCAGATGTGTGAGTGGAGGAAGTTTCCTCCCTGGGAGCTCCCTAAATGGATAAAATCACAGTTTCTGTCAAATCTCCCCCACCAAAAAAAATCTAGATTGAGTTATGAAATCTGGGATTGAGTGCCAGAGCTGTCACTAGGTATTTGTGCATGGCCTCTGGAGCCCAATAAGTACCTTTGCTGGTAAAATGAGGGAGGTGAGTCTAAATGATCTCTAGACTCCTTCTAGACCTAACAAGATGCTGGCTTTGTGCCTAGAGCTGACTCTGCATTCATGATCTCTGGAGTCATCCCACAAAAACGTCTGAGAACCTACTTCTTCATTCCCAGTGAAACTGGAACCCATCGAGGTCCTCCCTTTTCTTCCCATGTATGCTCTATACTCTACCCAGTAATGACAGATCATTATCATAAGATTGCATCTACTTATACCTCCCTAAACCTCTTTCCCCCAAGCAGGTGGAGCCAATGCCTGCCCTTCCCCAGTTATAAGAAGGGGATTCAGTAGTAAAATGTAGAATGGAAAAGGTATGGGAGATTTGGAGACAGAGGTTCTCAGTAAGAGGCTCTGGGTTTTGACATTTATGATCTGTGTGACTTCAGACAAGTAGCTTAAGCTCTCAGTCTTAATAAATGTTTGTTAAGCACCTACTGTGTGTAAGGGACTGTGCTAACCTGCTGGGGTTCTAAAATCTTCCAAAGACAGGCAAAATATAGTCCCTCTCAAAGAGCTCTGAGTCTGTTGGGGGAGATGACATGCAAACAGTGGGCAAACGTGAACATCTACAAAACAAGAGGCTTGGACCAGATTGTTTCTAAGGTCTCTTCTAGCTTGAAACCAGCGATCAAGTTTGTGCGGTCTCAGATGCCCTCTGCTGTAGAAACACGAAAAGTACAGCTTCCCCAGAGCCTCCCAGGTTCAATTAGACAAATATTTAGGTAGGACCTGGATGAGTCTTAGCAGGCTACAAGTTCAACATGAGCGAACAATAAGGCTGTGTTAACAGAAGTACTGGGCAGGAAGCATTTTGCAGGGGAGAGAGCCTTGACTCAGAGTCAGGGAGGTCCTGGCTCTGACACAACTTCTGAGGAAGTCACTTTAGTGTCAGGCACTGTGTTAAATCACTGGAGGTACAAAGACAGGCAAAAGACAGTGCTTTCTCCCAAAGAACTCACAATCTAATAGGGGAGACAACATGCAAACACTATATACAAATGAGAGAGAGAGAGAGAGGCTGAATTGGGGGTAGTCTCAGAGTGAAGGCACTAAGACTGAGGACTGGGAGAACTTTCATCTTCTTGTAGAAGGGCGGACTTTAAGATTTGAAGGGTGCTGGGAGGTGATGATGAGGAGGGAAAACATTCCATGTATTGGGGACAACCCAGTAAAAAAGCTCCGAGTCAGGAGTGCTTTGGGGGACGACTACCAAGGAAGTCAGTATCCCTGGATTGTAGAGTATGTTGAGGGAGAGTAGGGAAGGTGTAAGAAGACTGGAAAGTTAGGAAGGGACCGGGCTGTGAAGGACTTTAAAAGCTAGAGGGCTTTATATTTGATCTCGGAGGCAACAGGGAGACACTGGAGTTTATTGAGTGGGGAGGGTGACACGGTCCAATCTGTGCTTTAGGAAGATCAGTCTGGCAGCGGATTGAAGGCTGTGTACTGCAGTGGGGTGAGACAAGGGAGGCAGAGCAGCCATCATTGCAGCAGTTCAGGGGCGGGGCGATGAGGGTTTATATCAAGGTGATGGCAGCGCCAGAGGAGAGGAAGGGGCTCATCCGAAAGATGTTACAACAGGTAACAACAGGATTTGACAAGACAGTGTGCCTGGACCAGAATGGAACTACACAGGCATGACAGGAATTTTGTAAACCTTAAATATGAGAGACTATATAGGGTCCAGAACAAGGGAGGACATCGTCCCACAGCACCCAAAACTAGTGAGACCACACCTACTTCGCCAAATTGTTCTCTCACTTATGCCCTAAGGTTCACAACATTCTTTCCTTATTTAGAACAACCCTAAGTGGCAGACCCCAGCACGGTGTCTGGCACACAGTAGGTGCTTAACAAATATTTGACTCCTTCAAGTAGTATTTTTCCATTTTACAGATGAATAAACTGAGGCCCATCTCTAAATGTTTAGTTTGGAGCATTGTATTTTAGGAAGGTACTCTAAAGTATGGAAGAACGTTGACAAACTAGAGTGGGGTCAGAGTAGGGTGCAAGTATAGTGGGAGTGCTAGAATGTGCCTTTTGGTCATACAACTAGTAAATGTCAGAGGCAGGATTCAAACCCAGGTCTCCCTTGATTCCTAGAACAGTGTACTTTCTTCTATGGGGCTCTTATATGAAGGCAAGATTACCCTCTGTTCTGCTTGATCCCAATAGATGAAAATTGCTGGGAGGACGATTTAGATTCTACATAAGAAAGGATTTCCTAAGGGGATTTGAGGGGAGTGCACAAGGTTCTCTATACTCTATATCTCTTGGATTTCCATGGCTTCAACTATCACCACCACGTAATAACAGGAACTTTTCTATGGAGCTTTAAGGATGACAAATTGCTTCTCTCACAACTCTGCAAGGTAGGTCGTATAAATATTCTCTCATTTTTGGATGAGGCAACTGAAATTCAAAGTTTATACGACTTGTTACAACATCCATAACTGTTGGGGTCAAACCTGGTTCTTCTTCCTCTAAGTGCAATACTGGTTTTCTCCATGCTATATCCCACATTGCAGAAATCTATAAATCTCCAGCCCTGACTTCTCTTCCAAGCTCCAGATTCAAATATTTAATTTTTTATAAGACATCTCTACCTGGATGTCTCAAGCATATCAAATCCAATGTATCCAAAACCAAGCTTATCAGTCTTTCTCCTAAATCAACTCCTTTATAACTTCACTGTTTCCATCATTGGCACTACCTTTACTCAATATCCCATGTTTAAAATGTAGATACTATCTATTATTCTCTCTTCTTCCTTCACCTCTCAAGTCTGATCAGTTACAACTTCCCCAAGAGCTCTTGTGTCCATTCCTTGCTCAATATTTCCATAGCCATCATGCCAGTAATTTCTTGATTAGCATCTGATTGGACTATGATAGGGATTCTACCAGTATCTGGGACAGAGACTACAGAGAACTGGGCCAGGAATTGAGTGGGAGGAAGAAAGCAGACTATAGCATTTGGGAAATAGCACATCACTTATTTTGATCCCAAGCTGCTTCCTGAAATAATAACCCATCTTTTAAAACATGAATATTCTTCCAGCACTAGCATGGTGGAGAGGATAGAGAGCTGACTTTGGAGTGAGGAAGACCTGGGTTCAAGTCTTTCCTCTTGCCTGTGTGACCTTGGGCAAGATACTTAACTTCTCTGTGCCCCAGGCTACTCTGTAAGACTAGAAGTTGAAGGGAAGGTTCTGATCTTCATCAGCAGAGGGCGCTTCCTCATTTGAGTTCCTTATACCAATGAAATCCACTCTACCCTTAAAATCCACTTTCTGTCCTTCTCCTATTCTTTTAATGATCCCGTAGAACTGTAAATCATGGAACAATGCAATCTCTGAAGAATCAAAATCATGGGTGACCCAAAGAGCAATAGAGAGACACATGGTGGATGTAAATGGGCTGCAACATTACTGATGAAGACTTGTGTACAAGAAGGGGCATAAATGCCATCATCCAAGAGTAAGAAAGCAAGGTGTAATGGAAAGAAACTTAAAGTCAGACAATCTGGGTTCAAATCCTGGCTCCACCACTTAGTACCAATGTGACTTTGGGCAAATTACTTTGCCTGTCTGGGCTTCAGTTTCCTCATCCATAGAATGAGTGAGTTGGACTGCATAGACCCTAACATCCCTTCCAGCTCTAAATTTATGACCTTATGAGATTTATAATCAGAAAAGGAGGTGAGCTAGTCACGTTAGGGAGGACTCAGGGTAACAGCTAGGCAGGCCAAGTGCTCCATTGCACTTGGCCGACCTATATAGCAATGGCTTCTCTTTCAGTTATTCAGTTGTTTTTCAGTCACATCTGACTCTTTGTGGCCCCATTTGGAGTTTTCTTGGCAGAGATACTAGAGTGGTTTGCCATTTCCTTCTCCAGCTCACTTTACAGATGAGGAAACTGAGGCAAATGGTTACATGACTTGCCCAGGGTCACACAGCTAGTGTCCATAGCCAGATTTGAACTCATCGAGGTGAGTCTTCCTGACTCTGGGCCTAGCGCTCTATCCACTGGCTGCCCACGCCTACTCTAGCAAAGCCAAAATATCAAGAGGAAGACCTCTAATATGTTGAATGGTCACGCAATGAAAGATTTATGAAAGCATATGAATGAGGCATGAGGAAGTATAAATGGGAGGGAGCAGGCATCACTGGAAGGGGGTCCCACATTGATGAGATTTGATTCTACTAGACTATTCAGAGGTCATTCAGTCTTGGAGGAGGGATTCCACTCTATTCTGCTTTCGGCCCCTCATGGCTGAGGCGGGTTGGCAGAAGACTTTAGAAAGCGTGTGGAGAGGGTGGAATAACCACATGGCATGAACTTCCAAGCAGAAAAGGATAGTGGGTAATTTCATCAGGACAATGGTTTGGAAGGGGGCAGTGGGAAAGAAAGAACATGCTGGCTCTTCCTTTTGGCTCTGTGAGGGGGGCTGGCCACCAATGGAGAGGCTTTCGAGGCTTGTAGCATCCCTGAGAGAAAGTCAGGTTTTCATTAGTTTGAAGAGGGAGAGTGTGGGGGTGGAAAGGAATACAAGAGGGGAGGACAGATTTTCAATAGTCTAAGGCCCTAAACTCTAAACTATTCAGTGGAAAAGAAAGGGAGAAAGAGACTGAGGAAGTATTAGGGTTAAATTAGATAGGGACTAGAGTGGGGAGGGGGTGCAGTGGATAAAGCAATTGGCCTGGGGTCAGGAAGACTAACCTTTCTGAATTCTAATCTGGCATCAGACACTTACTAGCTGGGTGACCCTGGGCGAGTCACTTAACCCTGTTTGCCTCAGTTTCCTCAACTGTAAAATGAGCTGGAAAAGGAAATGGCAAATCGCTCTAATATCTTTGCCAAGAAAACCCTAAATAGAGTCACAAAGAGTCAGACACAAAGGACACAACTGAACAACCACAGAATAGGGGGGAGGTTGAGAGGAACTAGGGAGCATTCGAGTTAAATTAGATAGGGATTAGAGTAAGGGAGGAGACAATAGAGAGCAAGGAGAAGGTGTTTTTCCCTAGAGCAGCAAATCAGAATAACCACAATTAGAGAGGCAGGAGGCTGATTGGAAGAGTGGAGGAACAGGTTAGCCACTGAGAAGAGAAAGTTCTGATGAGCGATAACATCTAACATTTATAAAGGGCTTTAAGGTTTGTGAAATGCTTTATATAAATGCTCTCATTTGATTCTTACGATAACTCTTTGAAGTGCTTGTATTAACCCCATTTTACAGATGAAGAAACTGAGCCTGGGAGAGGTTAAATGACTTAGCCAGTGCCATACAGTTAGTTAGGATGTGAGGCAGGATTCAAGTCTGGGGCTTTTAAGGCAGAGCCATCTTCCTATCCTAGACGCACAGTCAGAGGCATAGTCCTTGCTTGGCTCTACTCTAATTTTCTCTGCACTCAAGGCTATGAGAGGCTCCTAATATGGCTTATAGATAATAGAGCTAGAAGGGGCCTTGGAGGCCATCTAGTCTAAGCGCCTTCTTTTTTTTTTTTTTGAGGTGGAAGGCAGGGCAATTGGGGTTAAGTAACTTGCCCAAGGTCACACAGCTAGTAAGTGTGTCAAGTGTCTGAGGCCGTATTTGAACTCAGGTCCTCCTGACCCCAGAGCCGGTGTTCTACTCACTGTGCCACCTAACTGCCCTTAAGCGCCTTCTTTTATAGATGAGGAAACAGAAGTAGAGTTAGTGAAGTGACAAGCTCAGGACTCAAGGGTCCAAGATAGTAAACATCAGAGGCAGAATCTGAACTGAACTTAGAACCAGTGCTCTTTCCAGGGTACCAAGTCTGCTCTTTGAACTACTCTCTGGTTGTTTTAGCTAGGCCTCCTCTCTTTGGCTAGACTCCCTATCCTGAATGAATGTGGAAGCATCCCCTCTAGCTTATATCCTTTTCTAAGTACTTGGGCTCAGTAAACTACAGATGCTTTAAAAAAAATCAACTGAATTCCATAACCTGACTTCTGTTGCTAAAAATTAAGCAGGGAGCTGAGTGGTACCAGGAGGAAGCAGTCAATGACCAGGCCTCCAACAATCAGTTCTGAAGATGAAAGACCCTCCATACCTCCCCTGTAATTCCCAGGGCAAGGACTAGGAGCCCCTAAGGAGGAATCTCTCCTCTCCCAGGCTTCCCACCCTTGGAAGGCATTCCCTGCCCATCTCCAACATTCCTCCCCACCCAAGTCAGAGCCTTACTTCTTGGTCCCGTAAATCCAGGATACAGCGATGTTTTCAAGGATGACAATGATGGTGAGGGGCAGAGTGGCTGAATAGTCATCAAACATGGTGACAAAGTAGTTCCCAGAGCGCTGGACAAACAGGAGTCCCACAAAAAATGCAACGATGCAGCACCCAACTGCAAAGAGAACAGAGATTTCAGAGCCCCTAAGATTGTGGAGGCTCCTGCAGAGGAGGCAGTCCAGCCACCTCTCCCCAACATCTCTCACTCCCAGGTAAGAATCAGCACCACCGTGGTCCAAGGTGGCCCTTCCAAGGAATTCAATAAGACTGAGGTCTGGGAAAGGAGAAGGAAGCCCCGTGGGTAATGGCCATCCTTGCTTTTGCCAGGTATCAAGCAAGAGTATGGGTACCAACATTAACCTGGAAAAGTCCTGAATACAAACTTGGAAGAAGACTGAAGGGTTGGTGGAGGTCACTCCCAGGGCAACCCTGAAGTTCTTGATGGAAATGGGAAGAGAACTAGGAGGTCTGACTCCCAGCTCAGATATTCACTTACTAGCTCTGTCTAGGGAGGGAGCCAGCTACTTATGGTGGAATGGAAGCAGAGCTGAGGCTCTGCCTGGTCCTATCCCAGCCACACCCACAGTCTACAGAGTGGATCAGGAAGGGAGGGAAACATGGTCATTGCCCATAGAAACAGGTCCTTGAAAAGTGGCAATGGTGCCTGATCACCTCCCCCACCTCACCTGTCAGAGCCCTGACCTCACCAGCATCTTCTTTCCTACTTCCCAAGAAAGATTCTCTGAGGACACTATTACTAAGCTCACCCAGCTTTACCAATCAAAAGACTGAAGTTCTGATGGGGAAATCAAGATAGAGCTCAGCTAGCAAGTCACCCAAGTTCACAACTAAGGTGTCACCTTCAACTCTTCACTCTCTCACCTCCCATCCATTGCAGAGTCCTGTCTTCAGAATATCTCTCACATGTACTCCCTCCTCTCCTCTGATGCTGCCACCACCCTGGTACAAACCCTCATCATCACCCAATGCCTTGTACTATTGCAAGAGCCTGTTGGTTGGTTTCCTTGCCTCTTCCACTCCAGTCCATTCTCCACTAAACTATCAGTGATTTTCCTGACTGACCCAGTCACTCAAAAAACTTCAGTGGCTCCCTATCACCTCCATGTTGAAATATAAAGCCCTCTATTTGGTGTTCAAATCCCTTCATAACTTTCTTCCTCTCCAGTCTTCTCACACCTTACACCCTCCCCTCTGGGATTCAGTGACCCTGGTCCCCTTGCTATTCCTTCTGAAGGACACTCCATCTCCTGGCATTTTCACTGGATGTCTCCCATGCCTGGAATATTCTCTCTTCTCATTTCCAACTCCTGCTCTCCTTGGCTTCTTTTAAGTCTGTGCTAAAATCCCACCTTTTACAAGAAGCTTCTCTTAATCCCTTTGCTCTGTACCTATTTCCAATTTATCTTGACCATATCTTGTTTGTAAATAGTTGTGTGCATGTTGTCTTCCCCATTAGACTCTGAGCTAATTGAAACCAGAGACTACTTTCTCCCCTTTTTTGTATCCTCCGTACTCAGTGTCTGCACAGAGCAGGAGTTTAATTAATACTCATTGATTGACTTACTGACTAGCAGTTTCCCTGAGGGTACCAGCTCACCCCAGCTGAAGGGTTTCTGGAGACTAAGTGATCCGTCTACAAATGAACTGGGCAAAGCAGCAGCTATTCTTGAAGTCAAGAGGCTGGGCACTGTTGGCAATGAAGCCATTCGTCCCTTGTCCTCCTGCAATGGGACAGAGGATGGAGGATGGAGGGGTGCCCTGGGAGGAGGAACAAAAGGCTGAAAAAAGGGGGGAAGGAGGGGGCGAAGCCAAGATGGCAGCTGGAAAGCAGAGACTAGTGTGAGCTTTCTACCAAGTCCCTCCAAAAACCTATAAAAAATAGCTCTGAACCAGTTCTAGAACTGCAGAACCCACAAAACAGGAGAGGGAAGCAGGACACTAGCCCAGGACAGCCTGGATGGTCTCGGGGCAAGGTCTATCCCACACAGAGCTGGGAGCAGAGCAGAGCAGAGCCCAGCGTGGGTGACGTGGATCAACTAGACCGAGAGCCAGGCGGAGGGTGCCCTAGCACCCTGAATCAGTGAGCTGTGGCAGTTACCAGACTTTTCAACCCACAATCATCAAAGACAACAGAGAAGGTTAGTGGGAAAAGCTGCTGGGGACAGGGAGTTTGCAGTTCGACCACCACCCCAGGGGCAGCGGAGGTGGGGCAGCTACAGAACTACAGCTGCAGTTGCTTCCAACCCCAGGCCCACCTGGTGGGAGGAATTAAGTGGCAGATCAGAGCAGGAGTGCAGAGCCTGCTGAAGATCTAAAGTCCAGTCCACGTTGGGGGTTCTTGGGGAAGGAGTGCTGGTGTGGCAGAGCTGGCGCATCCCCCCCAAGCTTGGAACATAGAACTCTGTACTCTACAAGCAGTCATACCCCACTGAAAAACTCAAGGGTCAAGTAAGTTGGCTGGGAACAT
>CM053627.1:54799335-54972438 GCA_028646595.1 Phalanger gymnotis
GCTGAAAACTAAATATATTAAATAATAAAAAGAAAAGAAAAAGGAAAGAAAAAGGGTGGGGGGAGGATTTACCTGTGAACATTTCCTTTGGCACCTTGAAGGTATCAATGATGGGTGTGGTGATCCCAGCCATGGTCCCGATCATGCTGCCCAGGCCCAGATTGATCAGCATAAGGAAGAACATGACAGACCAGAAGGGAGAGGCTGGGAAGTGAGTCATGGCCTCAGTGAAGGCAATGAAAGCCAGGCCTGTCCCCTGCACAGACTGTCCAAGGAGATAGGGAGGAGAAGGAAGGTACAAGATTCAGTATGTGTGTAGCAGGATAAAGTGAGCAACCAAGACTACCTCTAATGGCCACCAGCTGCCAAGCCCTCAGCCATACAGCTGTGAGCATTCACTGCATACACATGGAATCCAGAATCATAGACTCTTAGACTGAGAAAAGAGCTCTAAGCTCAGCACACCAACCTCCCACCCATTTCAGGAATCCCTTCTACATCCATGAAAGACAGTCCTTTACTTGAGTACTTTCAGTGACTAAACTGTTTCAGAGGGTAGCCCAATCCATGGCCAGACAGCTCTGTTACAAAGTTCTTCCTTGCATTGTGCTGTAATCTTCTCTGGACCCATTGGGTCCTACTTCTGAAACACAGAACAAAATCTACTCTCTCTGACATGTGACAGTCCTTCAGGAATTGAAGACAGCCATTCCCTAGCCCCAACCCCTCCCCTTCCAGCTCCCCTTTCTATGCAGTTTTCCCCTGTTAGAAGGCAAGTTCCAGCAGGGCAGATGCTACCCTATTGCTTATATATGTGTTCCCCATGCTTAGCACAGTGCTTGGTACACAGTAAGTGCTTAACAAATGCATTCGTACTCTCTGTCTCTGTGTATGTGTCTCTGTCTCTCTCTCTCTCTCTCTCTCTCTGCTTGTCTCTGTCTGCTTGTCTGTCTCTCTCTCAGTCTTTCCCCTCCCCCCACATGCCTGGTTTCAATTATGGTTTCCAGATCCCATCAGCATCCTGGTCATCCTCCTTGGGATGGGTTCCACCTTATCAATGCAATTCAATTGGGTCACACAAGCATTTTTTATGTGCCCTTTGCCCTCAGAGAGCTTACATTCTACTGATCCTCTAAAGCTATATAGTTCCTCAAATGGAGCCCAGTACTCCAGGTGTGGTTTCATTATCACAGACTCGAAGGGAACTGTAATATCCCAGGACACACTGCTGATTCACGTTGAGCTTGTGTCAGCTAAAACCTCCAGATCCTTTTCCATCGGAGCCAAAGCAAGCTAAGGCTCCATCATCCTGCACATAAGTCACTGAATTTTTGGACCTAATTGCAGATCTGGTCTTTCCCCTTTCCGAACCATGTGGCACAATGCAGTCTGACTATTCTCTGTACGATGTTTCTTTCAATCGCTGCTTCAAGGGCTGGCAACTGGTGGCCCAAGGAGTAAAATCCAAATATCCTTGAATGCAATGCCTTCTCCGATCTCTCCCTAACCCATGAGAAACCTCATTTCCCAATACTCTGCAAAAGGAGCCCTTTCTTTACTCCAGACAAACTGACGCATCCACTGAACGCTTCATTCCCATTCTAGCCTCTGTTCATATTCTTCCCACTTGGAATGCTTTACCCTTCTCTCCTCTCTGTCCATCCCAATCCTATCCATCCTTAGGGGCCATTTCAAGTTCTCCCTGAGCCCTGTAGTCCACAGTAAGCTCTACCTTCCCAGAACTTCTACCTTCTGTCATTCATATTCACATACAGACATTTAGGTGGCAAGGTGGATAGAGTGCTAGTCCTGGAGTCAGGAAGATCTGAGTTCAAATCCTACCTCAGACATTCAAGCTGTGTGACCCTGGATAAGGCACTTAACCTCTGTGTGCCTCAGTTTCCACAACTGTAAATGGGGATCATAATAGCACCTAACTCCCATGATTGTTGCAAGAATCAAATGAGATGATATTTGTAAAGCACTTAGTACAGTGCCCAGCACATAGCAGGTGCTCAATAAATGCTTATTCCCTTCCCCTTCGTGTAGCACAGGATGCCTTTCAGCCCCTCTTGCATCCTCCCTTGATATATCTATTTAACTTTTCGTGTGTGACCACTTTTTCTCCCCAACAAGATAGCAAGGGCAGGAACCTAGCCCTTCCATTCTCCAGAGTATTTAGCACATTCATTTCTGGAAATTTGGACTCGCGATTTCATTCATTTCATTAATATCGTTTCTGGTGGAAATGGCTCCCGTTGAGGCTGAGAGGCAGATCAGCAGCACATCTCCAGCCTGAGGTCCTAAAGAGCCATCTGGGGCATTGAGAAGTCGAGGGACTCACACATAGTCACACAGTCAGTATATGTCAGAGACAGCCTTTGAACCTAGGTCTTACTAACTCCAGGGCCAATCCCCTATCAGTTATGCTACACTACTCCTCATCTAACACAGAGTAGGTGCTTTATGAATATTTGCTGAATGAGTTAATGATGATGTATCTGTCTTACCTCATCTATTAATCATAGAGGTCCCCAATGGCAAGGATCCTATCGAAGCTTTTTCCTGTACCCCAAACATCTATTACCCCTGTCCCTGGACCCTTTCATCGTAGCTGCTGGTCCCTGCAAAGGGACAGCCCTGTCTCCAAACCTTATTGAGTTCATCTTCCAGAAGACAGGGGTCCAGGCCCAGCTCCTGGAATCGGTCCTCCTTGACAGTCATGATGACTTTGTACATCTCACTGTAGTCATGGGCAGTCAGGTGGGAGAAGTTGACATGGGGTGGGATGAGGTCATGACTCAGGACATTGGTGTTCAGGTACCCAAGGATCTTCTCAGCATTCCTGACAGTGGAGAGGATGAGGGACGAATGAGGGAGTTACCCAGGGGCAATATCCCTAGTGGGGAAGTTTCCTTACCCAGGCCTTACCCCCAAAGGGCCCAAGTACAGGAAGGTCTCTGACTTCTCTAAGTAATCTGAGGCTGGGGAAAACAGGATTCCTCTGTTACCCTTTCCACAGCCTGAGGGTAGGGGTGACTATCCCAGGCCTCCTGCTCCAAGGGAGGAAGGGATGAAGGGACCAGGAGGAAGCTATGAGGAGAAGAGGAGTGTCACCTACTCGACAACACACTTTTCATTCATGATGTTGGCCTTGAAGCCCAGCACAGCAAAAACGACCAGGGTGGCCAGCACCGAGGTGAAGAAATTGATGAAGGACACAAGGGCGGCATCAAAGTGGCAGTTGTTATCCTGTTTGTTATAGCTGGAGAAGGCGATGACACCCCCAAAGCCCAACCCCAAGGCAAAGAAGACCTGAGTGGCTGCCTCCCGCCACACCTGGGGGTCCAGCATCTTGTCTAGCTGTTGGGTGGTGGAGGATAGGGAGTGGGGGAAAGGAAAGAGGGAGAGAGAAGGAAAGAGAAGAGGGGAAGGAAGAAGAGGGGAGGGGAGACAATGGTTAATTGTTTTGTTTCTGCTCTCCCCGCCCCACCCCAACCCACGGATACAACCCCCCTGCCCCAGCTTCATCAGGAGGCTCTGATACAACGACAGAGAGCCCAGTCTCTCCAGGCCTCACCCTTCTTCCACCCCAGTCCAAAGCACTACCTCCCCTTGCTGGCCTAACCTGTCCCCTGACTCTTCATGGAGACCTGGGAAACCTCCAAGGCTCATTTGTTATTCTATTGTGGGGGCATGGGGATAGCAGATTGAGGATCAGAACCCAGGAAATTAGGCACCCTTCCCCATTTCCTCCATCATGACCTTCCCAGTAAGGGGTGGTCCCTGACCAACAGGCTCCTTCTCCACCATATAATTACCCTAATCCTTCACATCCATCCAATGCTGTAGCCTTTCAACTTTATCTCATTTAATCCCCATGACCTGGCAACTGCATTGTTACCTTATTAATAAAAATATCCGCCTATATGTTCATTGTCTCATTGGTGTTAGTGCCCATAACAATGTGGAAAAAGAGAGAAAAGTCATAGCTAGCAAGCTTCCCTTAAAATAAGAATGCTGGCTTGGGGAAAGGAGCCTGAACAAACTCATTACTGAGGTTGCTAGGTGATGTGATGGGTTGGGTGCTGGGACTGAAGTCCAGAAGACCTGAGTTCAGATCCAATTTTAGACACTCTAGCTGCAGGACCCTTGGCAAACCTTGTTTTCCTCAGTTTCCTCATCTGCAAAGTGAGGAAAATAATAGTACTTACCTCACAGCTGTGAGGATTAAATAAGATAATAATTGTGAAGCACTTAGCATAGTGCCTGGTACTATAGTAGGTACTATAAAGATGTTATTTATTACTATTTTTAGAATCATCACTATTCCTAGTTACTGGAGGTCTCTAAGTTGAGAAGAGATGAGTAACCATCAGAAGAGATTCCAGTTCAGATCCAGACTGGACTGGATGACCTTGGGGGTCCCTCCCAGTTGCAAACTTTTGTGATTCTCTAAATCTGTGGCTTTTGATTCTTAGCTTTCTGAAAGCTGTGAGCTGCGAGACAACAGAAGAGAGGACATGTGACTGGGAGTAAGTAGAGGGAGGGATTCTGCCCTTCACTGGCTGTGAGACAAATCACTTAAGCCAAACCTCAGTTTCCTCATTTGTTAAACCAGTAATAATCATCCTTTTCCCTGCAGATCTAGCAGGGGAGTTGTGAGGACCAAATGAGATGAGACTACATGGGAGTTATTGCAGGGGTGTGTTGTAGTTAAATGTTCAGAGGGAGCATTGGGTATCAGCAAATGCCACAAATCAAGACTTTACTTTTTGTTTGGTTGATTGTCTAGACCTAAGGAAGCAATGGAGAAAATGTTAAAATGCAGGTTAAACTCAAAATCATATCTTGCATAAATTTGGGAGGGGTGCCACTTGTTAAATATTTACCTGCGCACCTCTAATTCTTAGTTTATTAACAGTCCAGTTAGAAGGCTGTTCTGCAAATTCCTGGTGGGATTTTCTTTTGAGAGCTTCCTGATTGTAAGGTTGGTGATCAGTTTCTCTTGCCATAGGTGTGCCTAATGATACATGTCACCAGGTGTGTGACTGCCAGGGGAGCATCCAGGGCTTTACCTTGGGAGTAAACATGTGCAGGATCCCATCCACAGCTCCCCGTAGCAGCAGCCCCCGGACCAGGAAGCAGGCCAGCACCACGTAGGGGAAAAGGGAGCTGAAATACATCACCTGGAGAGAAAACAAGGAGATGCCCTAGGGTCAGGGCTGTGTGCCTGCTGGCAGCTGCCCTTCATCCCTTACAGCTCAAAACCTTATGATCCCATAATCCTCCTACCTGCTCCCCAGGCTGATAGGAGAGAACAGGACAGCTTCATAAAGACAGGAAGACCCCTCTGAGGACTATAGTAATGGGCACCTCCCTGGGGCATTAAAGCCCCTTGGCATAGTGCCAGGCACATTGGCTACACCTACCCTCCACCACCAGCTTTGGCTCGCATGTCTATAAAGTTCCCAAGGGGTGAGGTGATAGAGGTTTCATGGGGGCATGTGCAGTGCCAAGGAACCGGCTTTCTCTCCTTAGGGCTGGTGGAATCCCGGCAGATTACAAAGCAATCACTTGGTTAAATGCTCCTCCTGGGGTCCACTAGGGCTTCTTGAGGGTGATAACTGCACCCACCACAGTTTCCTCTCCCCTACCTCCTGTTCCCCATCGCCTTTGTTTAATGGTCAGCATACTGAGTATCTGATAGGAGGCAACTAGGTGGCATAGGGGATAGAGTCCTGGACTTGGTGTCTAAGAAGATCTGTGTTCAAATCCTCCCTTAGACACTAGATGTGTGACCCTTAGAAACTCAACCTTTCTCAGCCTCAGTTTCCTCCGCTGTAAAGTAGGCATAATGAACTAGTCTACCCCCCACACACAAAGTTGCCGTGAGGCTTGAATACGATTATAATTAAAATGCCTTATAAGCCTTAAAGTGCTGTACACATGTCAGCAGCTGTATTTAGCAAGTTTAGAGGTGTAGCTCTGTTTAAAGAGGGCCTGGACTCCAAGGAAGATGGAGTGCTAAGTACATTCAACTGTACTTGTGTTTTACAGAAAGCTAGAGCCCTCTAAGGTTTCATCAGCATGCATTAACAAGTCCCACCTCAGCTAATGCTTGGTTAGGCAAGATGAGCTGATTGTGTAACTAGCCAAGTGGGGCATGGGAGGCCTTTGTGAATTTTTTGTTTGGGAGTTTGAAGGCAGAGAATGTAACCTTAGATCACAGGGTTAATCTTTTCGCCCAGGAAGATGTTTCCAACACCCCTTCTCTACTTTTATTACATCTTAATGATCATTTTAGGAGAGAGTTGTCATATGGAAGAGGGAGGGAAAAGATTTATCCTTCTTGACCCCATAGGGTAAAGCTAGGAATAGCAAATGGAAGTTTCAGAGGGGCAGATGTAAGGGACAATTTACAAAACAAAGTAGAATGGGTTGCCTCAGAAGGGAGAGGGGTTTTCCCTCCCCAGAGGTCTTTACATGAAAGCTGGTCCATCATTTGTTGGGAATTCTGTAGAGGACATTCCTGTGAAGTTACAGGTTGGACTAGGAGGCCTTTGGGGCCTCTTCCAGCTCTGGGAATGTGTGTGGGTAATTCTGAACTCCCAGCTCTCAGGTACCGAGAGGGCAATACAGGGAGTTTTCTCAGCAAGCTTGCCTGTCATCCAGCCCCTTAGGCTTAGGTTCCTCAGAAAACCACTTTTGCAATAAGAGTAATCCCGGGGGGAATCCCTCTCTCTTTGACCACCCACCCCCATCAAACCCAATTGACCCTTGGTTCAACAAGGAGCCATCACAAACTATTTACAAAGTCAAGAAACAGAAGTTTGTTCATCCAAGTTTTGGTGACTCCTCACCCCATAAGGCAACTTTCTGGCCATGGAATTGTTCATTGTGCACTCATTAAAAAGAATAATATTTCATGATTCTATGTCACTTGAATATGTATGTCTTTGATTCACAACAACCCTGTCAGGCAGGTAGTGTAATATTATTATCCACATTTCACAGACAGGTAAACTGAGGCCCCCAAAAAAGTCTTAGATAAAAGCATACAGTGAACTAGTACAGATTCAGAATGAGAACCCAGAACTTATTAATTCTTGATTGATGTCCCCTGACACCCCTTATCCCTTCCCACCTCTGCAGCCATCTGCTACTTACCTTTCCTGAAGACTGAATGCCCTTGACCACAGCCATCCCCACAATGCTCCAAGCCACAAGGAGGCTGAGGGTCATCTTCCAGTTGAGCCCCCCACTCTCTGAGATGGAGTTGGAGATGTCCAGAGCCTCTCGGTACCAGAAGTAGGTGGTAGCTGAACTCTTATCACACTCTTCCTCCACCACTGAAACCAATGATCAAAGCCAGGGAGCCTCAGAGCTGAGTAACACCTGGCAAGGACGCTGCATTGGCCCACCCACCCAATATCACCCTGTGGGATGTGACAAAGTGTTTCCTTCCAACCCATTAGGGAGCAAATAGAGGGAAAATGACATGATCTCATTCTGGGCAAACCAAGTTTTCATAGTTATGTGATGTGCTGGGCACTGGGCACTCCTGGGCTCCCAGTAGATCGTAGCGAGCACTAGAACATTCCAGCCTGGCTAAATTCTTGTCTCGCATCACCTTGACATTAGAATCACAAGGTGAGTCTCCTCTGGAGTGGAGCCCAAGTTAGAAGGCTCAGCTTCCCATCTCAGCTCTTCCACTAACCAGACTGTATGCATCCTTCTGGGAGGCAGGAGGATGAAGTTATAAAGCACCAGGTTTGGAGTCTCAGGGCAGGTAGGTGGTGCCATAGTGCATACAGTGCTCAGCTTGGACTCGGCAAGACTCGTCTTCACCAGTTTGAATTTGACCTCAGATACTTGCTAGCTGCGTGACCCTGGACAAGTCACCTAATGCTGTTTGCCTCAGTTTCTTCATCTGTCAAATGAGCTGGAGAAGGAAATGGCAGACCCCTCTAGTATCATTGCCAAGAAAATCCCAAATGGGGTCAAGAAGAGTCAGACATGACTGAAAGGATGGATTTTGAGTCAATGGACCTGGGTTCAAAGTACATTTCTGTTACAAGTGGGGTCTCTGAGCCTCAGTTTCCTCATCAATAAAATAAAGGTTTGGACGAGATTACCCCAAAGGTTCCTTCCTGCTCTACATGTGTGATGACCTTAGACAAAGCAGAAGAGGGGGGGAAGGGCAGCTAGGTGGAGCAGTGGATAGAGAGCTGGACCTGTTCAAATTTGGCCTCAGACACATACTAGCCAAATGACCTCAGGCAAGCCACTTAACTTCTGTGTGTCTCATTTTCCTGGGGATAATAATAGCCTCATATCTTACAGGGTTACTGTGAGGATCAAAAAAGATAATGACTGTAAAGTGCTTAGCACTGTGTCTGAGACATAGTAGGCACTTACACACACACACACACACACACACACACACACACACACACACACATATAGATAGATAGATATAGTAAATGTTACCAATTAACTATTAAATTATTTTCCCTTCTGGTTTTTCTTCCTCTATTGCAAAATGGGGAGTCCATATGGTGTCTGGGTTCAAGAGCTAGCCTCCAAGCTGGGCAGACCTCTAACACATAATAACTGTGGGACTATGGATGAGTGAGTCATTGAGCTCCTCAGTGCTCTGGGCAAACTGCCTAAGACTATAAGGAGTACAAAGTGCCCACATGCATTGAAGGTGGGGAGGGGGGTTCTTTACCTGGAAATACCACAAAAATTGAAGGTCCTGATCCTAGTCCTATCCCTAAAATGGGACTGGTCAATCTTTACCACTTGCTCATAGGAGGGGCATGAGGACTAAATAGGACCAGAGATGTTGAGGTAACATGTAAGCTGGAGGCAGTAGATTGTTATAATAATAATCCCTATTAGCTAATTTTGCCTTTTCCCCTTTGTCTTCCCATTGAATGTATTGCCGATTTCCTCTCCATTTTATAGACAGGACAACTGAGTCTCAGGGAAGTTAGCCAACTTGCTGAAAGTGGCATTTTGATCTAATGTTACAGGTGGGATGACACTCACTATTTCAGATCTCCAACCTGTTCCCTTAGTTTACAAGGAGCTCTTGTTCTTTGGAAATTTCTTTTCCCCAGGCAATAAGCTACAAAGATCTATTCTAGACTAAATATATGTTGTGGTTGATAGGCAGGTGATGGCAGACCAGGGTCAGTGTACCAATGGTGTAGGCTCCCAGAGACTCACCTACAGTAGTTCCATTCCTAATGACAGGGCACTCACTCCAGGGCAATGGATACTGGAAGGATTTGAAGAAATAAAATATACTCCAGGCAATGATCACATTGTAATACAGCCCAACAAAGATGCAGACCTGGAAAAAGACAAATGGATGGAGAACCCTGTGAAGACAGGAACAGCCTCTCTCTGGCGCGACCCAAAGAGCTCTGGTTGGGATACCATAATTAGTGACGCTGTCCTCGAACTAGTACCAACCCTGACCTTTTCAATACCACCTGCAACATCCCTGGAGGATCCTTCAGTGACAACAATAGTATCCCTACTTTGCAGATGAGTTAACTGAGGCCCCAAAAAGGCCTGCCCAAGGGCTCAAGCCTTATACAAAAACCAAGAAATCTGGAGTCATAAGATTTGTCCTCAATGGATTTATTTTATCTAATCTTCACTGGACTTTTACCTCAGGGAGGTAATTCTTTTACTCCTCCCTAATTGACTCCCTATCTCACTCCCCATAAAAGTTGATCCAAATCTCTTTTCTCATCTTCCACACCTCCTCCTGTCAGATGAGTACTCACTTCACATCTCATTGAGAAAATCAAGCCCATACGCCATGAGTTCCTTCTTTTCTCCTTTAACATCTCAAAAACCCTTTGACATCAGTCTCCACTTTCTCCTTTATTTCTGTCTTTGTCAAGGTCAACCCCTTCTACCTGTTCTCTTGATTCCATCTCTACCCTTTTTCCCAGCTGATTGCTCCCACAATTGCCCCTTTTCTCTCTAATCATCTATCAAAATTTACTGGTTTCTTTCCTCCTGCCTAAAAATATGCCCACATCCTCCTTACTGCCATCCTTTAAAAAAACCCTCACAAGAAACTACTGTACCTTCAAGAGGGTACTTATTGCTCAGTGGATAGAATGCTGGGCCTGAAATCAGGAAGAGCTGAGTTCAAATCTGGTCTCAAGCATTTACTGTGTGACTCTGGGCAAGTTACTTAACCTGTTTGCCCCAGTTTCCTCAATTGTAAAATAGGGATTGTAATAGCACCTACATCCTACGATTATTGTATCAAATGAGATAATATTTGTAAAGCTCTTAGCACAGAGCCTGGCACACAGTAGACACTTAATAATTGCTCGTTCCCTCAAGCTATCATCCTATATCACCCTTCCCTTTCCCAGCCACACTCCTAGAAAAAGTCTTTTACATTCAATGCTTCCACTTCCTTTCCTCTCTCTTGCTTCTTGACCTTATGAAATCTGGCTTCTAGCCTCAGCACTCAACTGAAATTACTCTCTCCAAAGCTGCCAATGATCTCATAACAGCCAAGTCTGATGGGCTTCTCTCAGCCTTCATCCTTTTCCACTTCTCTGTAGCATCTGACACTGTTGACCATCCTCTCTTTCTAGATGTTCTCTCCTCCTAGATGTTCTCTCCTCTCCTCTCCTTCTAGATGTTCTGTCCTCTCCTCTCCTTCTGGATGCTCTCTCCTCTCTAGGTTTTCATGAAATTACCACCTCCTGATTCTTTCCCTACCTGTCTGACCACTTCTTCTTTGCTAGACCTTTATCTAAGTCACACCCACTAACTATGGCTGTCTTCCAAAGCTTTGTTCTGGGCCCTCTTCTCTATTTCTTCTACATTATCTCATTATTCACTCCCATGGGTTTAACTAGCATCTCTGTTCAGATCTATATATCTAGCCCTTAATTTCTCTCCACTCTAGTCTTGAATCGATAACTGACTCTTGGATATCTTGAATTGGAAGTCCTAGAGGCACCTCTAACTTAACATGTCCAACAAAACCCATGGTTTATGCTCCCAAAGCCTTCTCTCTTCCTAAATTTCCTACTACCATGAAGGGCAACACTATCCTCTCTGTTTTGTTGCTGTCCAGTCACGTCTGACTCTTCCTGACCCCATCTGGGGTTTTCTTAGCTGAGATACTGGAGTGGTTTGCCACTTCCTTCTCCAGCTCATTTTAGAGATAAGGAAACTGAGGCAAATTAAGTGACTTGCTCAGGGTCGCATAGCTAGTAAGTGTCTGAGGCAGGATTTGAATTCAAGTCTTCCTGGTTCCAGACCGGGCACTCTATCCACTGCACCACCTAGCTGCCCCCATCCTCCCTATTACCCAAGCTCATCATTTCATATATCCAATCTGTCGTCAAATCTTATAGCTTTTACCTTTATGATACCTCTCATGTATATCCCCTTATTCTCACTCACATAGTCACTGCCTTTGCACAAACCCTCATCACCTCTCATCTGAATTATTGCAATAGCCATCTGGGTCCCCATTCCAATCCATCCTCCACTCAGCTACCAAAGTCATTTTTCTAAAGCTCAAATCTTACCATGTCATCTGAATTTACAATAAACTCCAGTGGTTTTCTGGTACTTCTTTGATCAAATATGAAATCCTCTGTTGGTCATTAAAACCCTCTATAATCTACTTAACCCCCTCCTATCTTTACACTCTTCTTGTACTTTCCTCTATAATCCAGCCAAGCTGGTCTCTTTGCTGTTCCTCCCACATGACATGACTCTGTCTCCCAACTTGGTACACTTGTGATGGCTGCCCCCATGCCTGGAATCCTCTCCCTCCTCAATCTCTCCTTTCTGGCTCCTCTGTCTTCCTTTAAGACTCAGTCCACATCCTACCTTCTGTGGAAGTCCTTTCCCATTCCTTTCCTTAGCTCGCTCCTTATTAAGGTTACCCCACATCTACTCTGCTCACATCTTGTATATATCCATTTATGTTAGCATCTCCCCAGAATGTAAGCTTGTTGGGGTCAGAGATTGTTTTTGCTTTCTCTTTCTATCCCTAGTCCTTAGCACAGCACCTGGTACATAATAATTAATAAATGCTTGTCAGTTGATTAATTGATAGCCACCATCATTCTTGCCAATTTGTCTGTATCACATAGTCCCTCTTGATGAGAACTCCCTGTCTTTGTTTCAAAGAACTATTCTGAGCCACCCACTAAGCTGAGATCCACATAAAGGATGCCTCCAGTTCTCAGCTCATGTGCAGATGGCTGATGAACCTTGGGGGCTGAATGATTAATCAGATCTCTTGATTTTTGCCCACTCCTCCAAGTAAAAACAACAGATTTCTTTTCACACAAGGGAGGTGATGAAATGATAAGCCAGATGGAACGTGTTCCCCCTAGATTCCTAGAAAATAAAAGTCATTTTTTCAGGATGGGGCAGAAAGATCTAGCTGAATGGTCGCTAGGGACATCAATTGGCTAGACTCAAGCCTTTATTCAGCCATCGGTCCTTCTGGCATGGAAACCTTGATGGAACCTCTGTGACCTCATTTCTGGACTCCAAGAACTGCTCTTTTTCCTTCTGGGCTCAGGAAATGGTCTTGATCACTTCCTCCTCCCTTCCGCTCATCCTCATCATTCGCTTCCCTCTTTCTTCTCCCCTTACCCTCCTCCCCGCAACTCACAATGCAACTGGAGAAGCCAATGCCACCAAGCCGAGGGCACACATAGTGCCATACTCCAATACTGCCCCGGCGTATCCTCTGGCCCACAGCCAGTTCTAAGAAGAAGAGTGGGATCCCAATGATGATCAGCAGCACCAGGTAGGGCACGAGGTAAGCACCTGCATGGAGAGAGAAGAGGCATCGGAGAGTTTAGGTTGGTGAGGCAGAGGTGAAGTGAGATAGAAAGTACACTTGGCAGAAAAGATCAAGGACTGGCAACCCCACTCTCAGAGATTCATTTGGCCCCCTGATTTTCCTAGAACTCAATGAGTCTTTCTTCTGCTCTCTATTACTATCCTCCTCCCTAGGATTCCTTCCATGCTACCTTAGCGAGAGATAAAGCAGTAGAATTGTAGAATTAGGAAGGCAGCAGTTGGAGCTGAAAGCCCAGCCAGGGGTACCATCAGATTCGCTCACTGTCTGAGGCTTTGTGGAGGCTGTTTATAAATGAACAGGTAGGCTAGACTTCTGGGCTGGTAAATCCCCAGACTGGCCCTTACACCCTGATGGCAGAACTAGATGCCTGATAGTCTGGGCATCAACAGCCAGGTAAGACCTCATTGTGGCAAAACAGTGATGGTCTGAGGAGTCCGTTTTCTTCAATAGGTCTCTCTGTGTGTCTGTATTTGGGTTCCCTTGAGTTGCGTGTATCCCTTGGTGCATGGGGCTGTTCTATACTGACTCCTCTTTTCGGTCTCAGGTAAAGAGTGTGTCAAATGGCTGGACAGCGAGAACTTTATCTCACGGGATCTTGATGCCATCTTCTCTATTCCTTGGGGGCATGCCCATGTTACAGTCTGTGGAAACTTGGCAGTCAGTCGACCCAGGACCATGACATCCGATATGCATATACTTTGTCTCTACTGTACCTGCTTCTTTCTCCAAGGAAATTCCTAACCTGGAAGGCTTCAGTACTAAATTCATGTGCATCTCAATATCTCAACAAGGCAAAACAGTCTCAGAGAAAATAAATGTATTTTTTTTCACATGCCAACCCAAACATGGTGCAGTCTGCAATGAATGAGAGGTAGACTGGTGTAGTCATCGTAATAAAAGTAATAGCTGGCATTTATTGAAGGTTTTCAAGGTGTCTCGCATATATCACCTCACTTAATCCTCACAACTAGTCTGGGAGGTAGATGTACTATTATCCCCATTTTACAAATGAGGGAACTGAGGCACACAGACAGATTAAGTGACTTACCCAGGGTCACACAGTTAATCAATATCTGAGGCTGGATTTGCACTCAGGTCTCCCTGACTTTGAGACTAGTGTTCTATCTACTGGGCCATCCAGATGCCTTAGACTCAGAAGTTAGGAGATTTGGTTTTCAGTCCCACTTCTGCCATTCACTAATCGGAGAAGATACTTATGCTTTTTCAAAACCTCAGTTTCTTCATCTGTAATAATAGCTGTACTACTTGCTTGACAGGGTTGGAGTGAAAAGAATTTTGCAAACTTGAAAGCACTATAGAACTGTCAACTTTTAAATAAAATGCTTTGAAAACTGCAAAGTATTATGTGAGCATAAGTTGATATCCTCCCAGGCTGACTAACCCACACAGCAGAGTATCCCCGGCAGATCTACTCCATCACCTACAAGGATAAATGCGCGGGCACCAGGCTAGATCCTCCTAGCACTACCTTTATCACGTGGGCATTAAGTGCTGACACAGCACATTGGGCAGCTCTGGGAAAGCAGAAGCTGGAATCTTTCCCGAGAGTGAAGGCCCTGAATAGAAACACTATTAATCTACGACTAATTGGGGAATGTGGAGAGAAATTAGCAGCGCAGGAAGCATAACCAGGATGACCGCAAAGGATGAACCGGATCTTGCCAAAGATTCCAGCTGATGAATTAATCGCACCGCCCAGGGCATCATTTCAGACACATTCCCGATTCTAAGTGACAGGGCGTTTAGCAGGAGAATTAAAACCATGTTTGGACACGGGCGAGTACCCTCAGCAGAGAGATGTGCCAACATCGGCCTCTGCCGCAGTAAATACACCCTCATCCTATGACCAGTTAAAAGCATTAGCTGTCATCTCTGCTTGTCAAATAGTCACCCAACACAAGCTGCCAGGACCCCCGCACCAGGCCAAGCCTTCAGGCGCCACCTCGTCTTGTGCCTTTCTGCCCCATATATTAGACAGAGACAAATCCACCACCACCCTCACAAGGCAGCCTATGATCCCACCCTGTGGGCACCTTCCCGGGTACTGGGGGAGAAATACCAATGAAAGATAAGAAACAGTCTCTGCTCTTAAGGGGTTTAAAGAGTAGGTATCAGGGAACTGACCCGCAGTGGTACATTAACACAATGTGCAAGGAGTACATATTTATAGAATGAGTGAATGCATGTATACATACTGAGGGGACACGGAGCAAATAAGCTGCTATTTCCTCTAGTACTACATGAATTCCTTGAGAGAGATGATTTTTTGCTTTTCTATTTGTAACCCCTGTGCTTTCCACATGGTAAGTGCCTACTTTTTTTCATTCATTCATTCCCTCATTCATTCACTCACTCACTCATTCATTCATTCACTTATTCATTGATTCATATATACACACATTCACAGCCTAATAGATTTTATTAGCGAAGGCTTCCTAGAGGAAGCCAATTCACAGAGCTTTCATTATTATGTACTTTTTTCATTAAATACTAACCCTCTCCCCCAAACCTTGATAATGATTAAGTGGTAGATGATGCAGGGACAGACTGTTATACTTGGAATTAGGAAGACCTGAGTTTGAATCCCACTGTGTGACTCAAGGCAAATTATTTAGCCATTCTTGCCCTCACTTTACGGCAGCTACGTGGCCCAGTGGATGAAATCAGGAAGACTCATCTTAATGAGTTCAAATTCGACCTCAGACATTTACTTGCTGTGTGACCCAGGGCAAGTCACTTACCCCTGTTTGCTTTAGTTTCTTCCTCTATAAAATGAAATGGAGAAGAAAATGGCAATCCACTCCAGTATCTTTGGCTTGAAGACCTCAAATGAAGTCTAGGAGAGTCCATGTGACTAAACAATAGGTCTCTCTTTACAAGCTATTCTACTCCTGGGCAAGACACTTAAGGTTTCTAAGTCTCAGTTTCCTCAACTAAAAAAAAAAGTGTTAATAATAGCTCCTACCTCACAGGCTTGTTGTGAGGATCAAATGATATTACGTATGCAAAACACTTTGCCCATCTTAAAGCACTCTGTATAAAATATGTAAAATGTCAGCAATTATGATTGTCCCCTCAACTCATCACCAAGAAGAAATGCCACCAGCAGAAAGTATGATCTTGAAACTAAAGAGGACTGGCTGCTTAAACCTCAGGGTTCTGCCCACAAGCTATTTCCAAGGCTGGTTCTGTGTGGGAGGTGAAAGGCGGGTGGGGCACTGAAACATTAACTGAAGGAAGGGATTGTAGCCTCTTTATGCTTTGATTTCTCCAATAAAAGGTTGCATTCAATAGTTCCTCTAACAAAAGGACTTGTGAGAGTGAGTGAGTGTGTGTGTGTGTGGTGTGTGTGTGTGTGTGTGTGTGTGTGTGGTGTGGGAGAAGTAGAGGCTTTTAACAGAGATCAGGAAAGTGGGGATATTCTGGGTAATCACATGGCCCTTTCATTTCAACCCTTGCTGAAAATCTTTTGAAAGTGCGTTTGTTTTTTAAGGCAGAAGATGGAATATAAAGTGGATTTTCTTCTTTTTCAAAAAAAATTTTGGTAGATTTTCATTAACTGAAATAAACTAAATTAGAAAAAAGAAATTTTCTGCTTTTTTTTCTTAAAGAAATTGCATTTGTACACTTTCCTTATATAATAAATATAGTTTGTGTTTTGCTGTTGTTTTACCAGACCTGTGATTTCATCAGCATACAGAGCTCGCAGTAATGAACTCTCTTAATTTCCTCCTTAATTTTTGGTCTTAGAGAGTTGTTGGAGGCAGTGAGAGATGAAGTGACTTGCCCAGAATCACACAGCCAGTATGGTCAGAGGCTGAAATTGAACCCAGATCCTCCTGACCAAGGTAAGCCCTGTATTCCCCATGCCATGCAGCCAAGTTAAAGCACACTGGACAGAATGAGATCCTTCTTTGTTGATTGAGAACCTTGCAGTATACCTTAGGGTCATTATTTTGAACAGCAATGATATTCTTTCAGGGTCTGATTCCAAAGACATTTCCCCATTGTCTTCCCTGATTTCATCCCCCCCCCCTCTTTCTTCCCAAAAATTAAAAAAAAAATTCTGGAAATGATCTATCACTCCTATGTATTCTCACGATTTTTTGCACCTCTTTTATTAAACCTTCTCATTTTACCTCGAATTATAGTTATTAATCCAGCTTGTACTGCTTCACAAGAGCCAACTGCTAAATTCTCTGTGTAAGCATTAACACCTCAGAAATTGGCAAATGCTACAGATCTGGACTTAATTTGTCATTCTGTTGATTTCTGGACTTCAAATGATGGATAAAATGTTAATAACTCAGATCAAATTTAGAAGTGTGTCCTGCATGCCATCCTTTCTCCTCCCTCACCCTGAGAGAATTCATTGTTAAACATTTACCAGCACATCCCCGAATAATAAGACATTTACTTAACACTTTAAGGTTTACAAAATACTTAGCTTATCTCTGCTACTATACTATAAACCACCAGACGGGTGGGAACAAGGTCTTCTTCCTTCTAAATCCTTCCCTCCCCCTCAGCAGGTAGTGTAGCGGTTCACAATTAAGAGCCAATAAATATTTGTTCAATGAATATATAGGACCACAGGAATAAATATAGAAGAGAGAGGTATTCTAGGAAAACAGAGCAGCACTGTGGGTTTGTAGAAAAAGTGGTAGAGTTGAAATAAGGAGACCTTGGTTCAAGCCTCAGTTATAATACTGAAAAGCTGAGTAGCTATGGACAAGTCTCTTAAACCTTTCTGAACCTCAGGAACCACATCTGTAAAATGGGTGTAAGTGTATTTGTACTCCTAACCTCATGGTATTGCTGCGAGAAAAAGACCCCTTTGTGGGTGGTTATTGTGGTCCAAGCCTAGGACACACCTGGGAGCTGATCTTGAAATAAAGCTTTGGTCTCATGTTTTTCTCTTGCCATGTATCTGTGTTTCATAGACATGAAGGGCAGGAGAAAAATCCCAAGGCTTCTAGCTAACCAAGGTTTCACTGGAATAACCACATCCTCAAACCACACAGTGACGACTCTCCTGCCAGAATCCTTCCTTAGCCTTATAAGTTCTTTAAGCTCTGGGTCTGGAGTCTGAAAGATATCGATGTGACCCTGAGAATGTCACTGAACCTCTAGTTGTCTCAGTTTCCTCATCTGTAAATTTAGGATAATAATAGCATCTACTTTCCAGGGCTGTGAGGATCAAATGAGATGATAATTTGTGAAGTGCTTAGCACAGTGACTGGTACATAGGAAGCACTATGTAAATATAAGCTGCTCTTAGCATTGATATTATTATTTTCCTTTTTTAATACCCTAGAGCTAGCGCAGTACTTGTGTTAGCCCACACCCTCTCTTGTTGTTAAATGAAGGGTCAGCATTTACACCTTGGAAATCTGCAAACTCTACAAATCAAGGCTTGATTTGTTGTTTTGCTGATTTTCTAGACTTAAGAAAGGGAGGAAGAGAATATTAACAGCACAGATTAAATCTAAAAGTGTGTCCTGCGTATGTTTTCCCTTGGAGTGACAGTTTAAGCAGCACACCCTAGGCTAGAGCAGTCTGTTTCAATCATTCAGCAAGCATTTATTAAGTATCTATTATATGCAAGAGGAGGGAGCTAGGTACACAGCGGTTAGAGTACTGGGCATCAGGAAGACCTGAGTGCAAATCTAACTTCAGACATTTCTAGCTGTGACCCTGGGCAAATCACTTAACCCTATTTGCCTCCGTTTGCTCATCCATAAAATAAGCTGGAAAAGGAAATGGCAAACCAGTTCAGTATCTTTGCCAAGAAAACCCAAAATGGGTCATAAAGAGTTGGCCACAACTGAAAACAACACACGCACACACACACACACACACACACACACACACACACACACACACACACGCAAGACATTGTACCAAGCCCAGAGCAGAAAAAGATAAAAATGAAGCCATTTCTGCCCTCAGGAATCTTACAGTCTAGTAAGGAGAGGGACACAATATGTACACAGCTAAGTATAATTCGAGGTCAATTGAGGAGGGAAAGAGCATGGACCAGTGGGATAGAGGAGGAAATCAAGTTGGGCTCTATGGTGAAGATGGCACTTGGGCCTTGAAGACAAAAATTCTGGGAAGTAGAGATGAGGAAGAAATATATTTCAGGCATGAAGAATAGCCTGTCCAACTGTACAGAGGTGGGACATAATGTGTCAAGGTCAGGAAACAGATTGAATATAGGGAAGTAATATGAAATATAGTGGAAAAGACAGATGAGAACCAGGCTATAGAGGGCTTTAAAAACCAAGCTAAGAAGTTTTTATTTTCTCCTAGAGGCAATTGAAGTACAGGGGAAGACAACTAGGTGTCTGAGGGCAGAGTGGTGACGAGGCCAGACCTGGGCTTTAGCAATATGATTTAGGAAGCTATATGGAAGGTGAATCAAACAGGAGAGTGTGGGAGTAGGAAGACCAATTAGGAGCAATTAGGAGGCTTAAAAGGTAATTAGGACCTAGATTGTGTTGGTGTAGAGAGTGAAAAGAAAGGTATGGATATACAGGGGAAGTGAAGACTTGGTAACTGGATATGGGGGTTGAGGGAGAGGGAGAGGGTTGAGCCAAGGATAACTCTGAAGTCATCTGAATGAGGATAAAGATGGGGGTGCTTTCTAGGAAAACATGGAGGAGGGAAGGGCTTAAGGAACAAGATGCTAATGTCCAGACTGAACACGTCAAGTCTGAGCAGTTTTCTGCCCTTTGAACAGTAGCAATAATTTAAAGCCACCCCCTCTACCCCCAAGATTGCCTCTTACCTCCACCATTTTTCTGGCATAAGTATGGAAACCTCCAGACATTGCCCAGGCCCACCGAGAAGCCAATCTGTGCCAGGATGTACTGTAGCTTACTATTCCAAGCAGGCCGATCCTCAGCCTCCAGGTCTTCCTCTACATCCTTCTGTTTGTCCTGGGTCTCTCCAGCCATATTCAGGACACTGTGCTTATAGTCCACTGGCTCCTCATGGGCCAGCAGGTCGGCCACAGACTCGGTGACATGCTCATTACTGTGCTCCCGCTGCGTGACTTTGCTGTTCTTCGGCATTGGTGACCCCCAAGGGCCCCAAGGCCCCCACCCCTGAGCTTACAGAAAAGGTGGGCTGGGAGCCACCTTCAGCTTTTTCTCATCCAGGGAACCTGCAAAACAAAGGAATGACAGATGGAAATGAATTAGACCAGGCTCCCTGAAGAAGTGTCTGAGGACCTAAAGGATTTACCCCATGGTATCCATTTGGTGGATTGACCATGATCAAGGCTGAATCCCAGACTGACTGCTACTAGCTACCCAGCAGAGGGGTACTGCTAGCCTACCCGCCCTCCTCATCAGCTGGGGTGTGCTTGGCTGCTGGGAACTCACCTGTCTGAACAGAGCAGAACTAGGAAAATGAATCTGCTGAAGGAAAAATACATGATGCAAACCAAACTCAAATTTTAGGAATTGGAGGGGGGTCATTCCTGAGTTAGGATTATCCATTGTTCCATTATATAATATTAATCACAGAGAGCTGACTGGAGATCCACTTGATGAGGTCACAGTGGCTTTCCCCACTAAGACAGACAAGGCTGGGTCCAGATTAAGGGACTCTCCCATGCTCACTTTGTCTTCAGTAATCATTATTATTATATAATATTTCTATTCTATTCATTCATCCTTTCAATAAGCAATTATTCAGCCTTTGCTGTGTATGAGGCATCGAGCTAGGTACTCTGTATGGAGACAAAAATGTCCCTATCCTCAAGAAGATTACATTCTATTGGGGGAAATAATAGATGGACATAAAGCAAATACAATGCTTTCTTCATATACTATGTGTGCAAGGGACTGAGACAGGTGCTGGGAATAGAAAGCCAAAAAAAACCCTCTTTTTTTCATATTCTCCCTGAGAATCCAATAGGCCCACAGAGAAGTAAACACCAAACATTTACAAAGTCCAAGTGATTGCAAAAGAAAGAAAGTACTAAACAACCCAGGGAAGGGCTGGAGATGTTCTTTGCCCTCTGCCCAAGATGCTTGGATGGCAGCTTCCCTGCTCCTGGACAGCTGCCTAGCCTCCAGTGAAGGCTGAGCTGTTGCAGAGGCAAGCTCCAGGGCAGCAGAAGCTGCTGGAGCTGGAGGCATTTGCTCCGTGCCAACAAATCCTGGGGTGATCTCTCACTGCTGACATTATCAGAGGACTGCAATGGCCAAGGACCGCTAATTCATCCTTCAGTGACGGCTTTACAGAAGATAAAGTCTGCACGACACTGGTGAGGGATGCAAAACCACCCCCTCCCTGCTCTCTCCACATTTGTTTTCACCTTTTTTTTTCTTTTTTGGGAAATTAAACCTTTGAAGGCTCCCATCCATCTGTTGCATTTCAGATTGCCTCCTCATTAAAGTGAGGCCAGAGGCAGATTTTTAAGAGAAAGAAATGCAGAAAAATAACAAACTAGCTTGCAGTTTGCCTAGCATCTTTCCAGGGATGTAATAACCCAGCTATGTAGTCACTTTTAAAGCACCCCTCTGAGAGCCACCACCCCATAACTTGTACCTTTGGGTTGAGTCTCTGAAAGACAACTGCTCCTAGGGGCCAAAGAGGTGTCTGTGCCACTAGAACTACAGCTCACAAGCCCCAACAGTGCACCTAGCTTTAACAGTCACACAGTAGACACCATTTCCTCAAAGCAAAGGCATTTATTAAGATGGCATAGTAGTTACATAACACTCCCTCCATAAACGTAGGGCACACACTTCCACAAGTACAAAGCATCAGTGGAAGAGTGGGCACAAACTTAGGATAGGCTAATAGTAAGATACACATTTGACAGTTCATACCGCTAATAGGACAGATCCCTGATGTCCTCTCTCTTCTTAGGGTGACTTCAAGCTGTTCCTCCTCAGTGGAGTATCTCTACTGGGTAATAATAAGAACACATTATCATCTCATTTGAGCCTCACAACAATCCTAGGAGGTAGTTATTATTTCTATTCCCATTTTAGAGATGAAGAAACAGAGTCAGAGGTGAAGTGACTTTCCCAAGTGTCTGAGGCCAGATTTGAATGCAGGTCCTCCTGACTCCAGGCCCAGCATTCTAATCACTGGGCCACATGGGTAGGCTGCTTAGCTGGCTTTCTCTTATCTAGGTTTTTTTTTCCTTTCTGCAGCTTGACTATTAATTTCCAGAACTAGTTTTCTTTTGAATCCTTAATTGTCTCTCTTCTCTGCTGCCCGAGGACATGCTCCTTGAAGCTGCTCCCTGCCTTGGTGTCTGTCTCCGTCCCTATCTCTCTTTCACACACACACATACACATATGTACACACATGTGCATGTGTGCCTACATACACACTCACTCACTCACTACTGGAGGCAATATCTCCTACTGGGTGGGTAGCTCCATTATCATTGAAGAAGGGCAAAAAAACATTTCCTCCCCATTCCTTGTTGCTTTCTGGTAGAGGCTCAGAGGTCTCGTCCATGGAGCTCCTTCCTTGCCTTAATCATCTCATTTGACTCTAAGGCTGGGACACTTAATTTTTCAAAGGCAATATGTAGTGGGTCAGTCTTCAAATAGTTAATGACGAACTACCTTTCCATTTCTTCACACTTCCTAAAGGGATAGTCTAATCTCGTTCTCTCTCTCTCTCTCTCTCTCTCTCTCTCTCTCTCTCTCTCTTTGTGTATGTGTGTGTGTGTGTGTGTGTGTGTGTGTGTGTGTAACTTTGTACTTCATTAAAACCTCATTACCTCTGTTATCTCCCCTCTATTCTCTGTGATTATATCTGCTGGTCTGGAAAATGGGCAGGACTGTATATCTTATTAAGAAAAGTGCCATTGGAAACATTCTATTTCCCACCAGTTCTCACGGCTTTCATTCTTCATATCCATTAACAGCAGGATGGATATGAGCATGGACACTGGAGCATATGCCTATTTCCTGTGTTAATCTTACCCCTGTATCCTGGCTTTCTTCACCAATAGTCCAGGCCCAAGAAAAATGTCAAGGCACAGCTTGTTAGACATGAAACATAGAGTTGGACCTAATATAGCTCTAGTAGGTAGAGCCATAAATGGCACAGGGCTAAAGGGGATTTTACCCAGATGCCAACATTTAGAATGGCATACTTCTTTCCAACTGAGTTCCAAAGACTGCCATTTCTGCAGCCCAGAAGGAATGGAGCTGGGCCCCAGGAGAGCAAGGGAGCAGACTCATTTGAAATGGAGGTCAAGGGAAAGCGACTGGACATTCCCACTTTCCCAGCAACTGATTTTCACTACCAACCCTTGTGAGTGAATTGGCTCCACTCTCTGAAAGATGATCTCCGCCCTAGCTGACTTTGCCCCCAGGTGCCAGGATTCGTAGTTATGACTCTTCAGGATGGGTGGTGTTTGGGATCAGGATTTGGCATCCTCAGACTTGGACCATGTCAGAGGGTGACAATATTCTACTCTTTTCTATTCCACTCAAATTCAAGGGATCTTTGGAATCTTTAGCAACATACAAGAAAAAGAAAGGGTCCTCGGATTTGCATTTCCCAGGGATGACTCCTTCTTGTGGAAGAGACCCCATAATTCCCTTTAAAGGAGACATAGATGAGTGTTTTCTCTACAACTGTACTTCATAGCTTCTTCCTTAAGAGCCAGAGCCAAGCAGAAAAAGGCACATTCAGACACATCCAGAAGTATGGGACAATGACTGATAACCAGATCCACATCACCCCAGAAAGGGCATTATGGTGCTCTGGCTGCTGGAGTTGAGATTATAACTTTCAGATTTCCAGCAGTATAAGTGTAAGTAAAGCTTAGACTTGAGCCCAGGGACTCATAATAAGCCAACTTCCTAGTTCTTGTTGTTCAGCCGAGTCTGACTCTTCATGACCCCATTTGGAGTTTTCTTAGCAAAGATACTGGAGTAGTTTGCCATTTCCTTCTCTCTCTCATCTTACAGATGAGGAAACTGAGGCAAAAAAGGGTTAAGTGACTTGCCCAGGGTCACACAGCTAGTGTTCGAGGCCAGATTTGAACTCAGGAAGATGAGTCCTCCTGATGCTAAGTCTGGCTCTATCCACTGCACCATCTAGCTGCCCTAACTAGCCTAGTATGACATGGTAAAACAAATAAACATAAAAACTTTGGGCCTGGAGTCAAAACACCTGGGTTCAAATCCAGACCTTGCCTCTAATTACCCAGCTTAGTAGATTCTCTCTTACTAAAGGTCTTCAAACAAAGTCCGGAAAACTATTTGTCAAGTACATTGCATAGTGGACTCATGGTCAGTTATGGCTTGGCCTTGCTGACCTCTGAGGTCCCTCCCAACTGGGATTCTGGGTGACACTGGGGCAATCACTTCTGGGCCATGGTTCTCTCAACTGTAAAATGAAAGGGGTTGGACTAGATCAGCACATCTCAAACATCTTTGTTTCATGATTCCTTTACATTAAAAAAAAATTTGAAGACAATCAAAGAGCTTTTATTTATATAGGTTATATTTGTTTATATAGGATGTGCTGGTAAATATTTAACAAGCAGCTCTGGGTGGGGGGGGGTGGAATGTAGGCACAATATGTTTTTAAGTTTAATCTAAATGATTACCATTTTCCCCATCACTTTTTTTAACCCAGACAGTCAACAAAACAATAAATCAAGCCCTGATTTGTAGTGTTTGCTGATTTCCAAAACATAAATGTTCAGACTGAAAATTTAACAATTGGCTCTTACTACCTCCAGCACACCTAAGGTAATATCCTTCAATATTTACCATATTAGGAAATTAAAACACCATACTATTATTATGAAAATAGTTTTGACCTTGAAAAACCCCTGAAAGGGTCTTAGACACTCCCAGGTCCCTAGGCCACATTTTGAGAACCAATAATGACTAGCATAGTGCTGTAAGGCCTGCAAAACACTTTACAAATAATTATCTCATTTGGTCTTCATAACAATCTCAGGAGGTAGGTGCCATTATTGTCCCATTGTACAGATGAGGAAACTGAGGGTGACAAAGTACCTTGCCCAGGGCTACACAGCTAGTAAGTGCCTGCAGCTAGATATAAATTCAGGTCTTTCTGACTCCAGGCCCAAGGTAGCCTCTATCCAGTCACCTAGCTGCCACCTTTCCCACACCCAAATCCTGTTATCCTGTTTTATATCTTTCTGAGTTCAAATCCGAACTCAGACACTTAGTGACCCTGGGCAGGTCACTTAAGCCTGTTTGTCTCAGTTTCCTCATCTGTAAAATGAGCTGGAGAAGGAAACGGCAAAACCACTCCAGTGTCTTTGCCAAGAAAATCCCAATGGGGTCATGAAGAGTCGGACATGACTGAACAAAGTGCAGAGTTATCACATGTGGCCTGTTACTCCTGCTCTTCCCCATATATTTCTTCACCTTCATCTTTTACTTCTCCCCTTTCATCCCTCCCTTTCTCCTTTGTCTCTGGCCAAGTTTCTTCTATGCTTAAGCCCCAGGCCTCTAATCAGGACTACCAGAAGTCAGTGCCTCGATGTGGGGAGATCCTGCCCTTGGGCCAATATTAGAAGTATCAGGAAAAAAAAAACACACCCTCCCAGTCCCCTCAATCTCCAAAGAAGTTCTCTTTCTGCTCAGCAAGCCCAGCTCCTAATCTCAGGACCCAGAAGCAACTGCCCACTGACTTGGGGAAGAATACGGCAGAGCCCCTGCCCGTGGAGGAGCAACAGCTAATGAAGCTGGAGATGCTCCAGACCCCCGAGCAGGGCCTTGAAGCAGGCTCATCAGGAAAGAGACATGAGCCTCAACCTTTCCCCAAGGTTCATGCCTCTATCTTTCCACCAGAACTGGAGGATCGGGTCAGGATCCCTCCGGAAATAGCGATCACCAGGATATCCAGGGCTGCAGAACTACTTTCCAGACGCCTCATCTGCAGCGTGATTCAGGCAGGACAGATTGCAACGCATCAGACATGATTTACTATTCATTATGCCGCAACTCGAAAAACTCATGCAGGATTCCAGCAGGTCTGCACACGGTGATGCTGAGTGACTGGAGCTAGAGGCTTTGGTTGGGTTTTTTTCCCTTTTAATAGGCCTGGTCACCGGGATGTGAAGAAACCTCATTAGGTTTTACCCTTTGGGGAGCTGGCAGGTCAGAACACTGCCAATTAGAGGTAGAGCACGGGCCAAGCAGCACCAGGTGGCAAGACAGTCAGGAAGCTGCGGGCTTCTGTGGTCACTTTTCATCAGTCCCTCCTCAGGCCCATGGACCCTTCAACGTCCAGTTCTGGTGATGGGGGCCAAAGCGCGGAGAGGTGCAGTCAGGTGAGGGTGAATAAGGCTGCCAGGGTGCAGCTGCAAATGGCCGGGCTCAGGCAGGAGGCTGACCTTGAATGTGAGCAACGTCACCTCTCGTCAGAAAGGTCACCCCTCCCCCCAGCCCCTCTCATCGCAGAATCCTTGAAGTCAAGATCAGAACAAATACAAAGAGCCTTCCCTTGCCCCTTAGCTACCACCATCAAGAATAACAGCCTGTATTGATGTAGCTCTAGATAGAATTACATATTTATGGAGCTTTACAAGGTGGTAAACTTCCATTGAAAATCTCCTCGGATGCCTCCATGCAGCGGGAACGTGACCTTGAGTTCTCCGAGGCTAGGGAAGCAAAGGGCAAGCTCTGTCAGGCCCCACCAAACAAGGAGGGCCTCAGGTCCCAGCCCAGCAATGACCAGCACGCCTGCTGTCCGAGGACCAGTCTGGCTCAGACTGGAAAGGCTCATTGCCAGAGAGTTCACTGCCAGCTCACATGTTTTCTCCAGACACAGTTATTCAAAAAGCTCTTCGGGAATAAGGGGTGCAATTTGAATTGGTGGAGGGAATGCCCACCGCAAAGAAGCAATCATAATAGATCCTTGAAGTCTTTATGACTGCAAAGTGATTTACAGACATAAAGTCCTTGAGAGAAAGGACTGCTTCATTTTTGTGTCTGTATCTCCATCGTTTAGCACTGGGCCTAGAATATATGTGCTTAATGATGCTTGCTGACTAACTGCTTGATTTGAACCTCTCCACAAGTCTGGGAGGTAGGGGATGCCTTTCAAGATGGGGAAGCTGAGGTTCATGGGGATGGAATGACTCGGAAGCAGCTCAGTACAATAGGGAGGCAGTAGGTGGCTCTAGAAGGAGGCAATAGGGTAGAGTGACAGACGTGAGTTCGAATCCAGACACTTACCAGCTATGGGACTTTGGGCAAGTCATTTAGCCTCCGTCAGCCTCAGTTTACCCATCTGTAAAATGGAAAGAATGATAGCACCTATCTCCCACTGTTGTTATAAGGATCAAATAAGGCCTTATTTGTGAAGTGCGTGGCACATAGTAGGCGCTTAATAAACAAGCGTTCTCTTCCTTTTTTACTAGCCCAGAGCTAAAAGGCCTAGGTTTATATCCCCATTTAATCCTTGGGTGACCTTGGATAAGTTATGTGGGCCTCAGTTTCTCGATCGACTAAATCCAAGGGTTGCCCCAAATGGCCACTACAGTCAGTTCTAGATCTCTGATTCTAGGATGTAACCAAGGTCGTCGGCTGCTGAGTCTAATGTTTCTCTTACAGAGCCTGGACTTCTGGTCTATCTATCATTGTCTCTCCTCTTGTAAGTTCTCCTAATACAGGACACACTTTGGTTCTCTACTTCCATCATTCTATTTAACAATAAAGGTCTCAGTGATGAGAGAGTGCCCCGAGTCCCAAGGATGGTCCCCCAACAGAAGGCTCCCTCAGCTGGGGTTCTGTTCTGTCACTGGTTTCTGACTCACCTTTGGTCACCACCACCCCAGGGTAAAGACGAGAAAGACAGGTTTCCCTCTTGGACCAGGTCACTCCCCTTCCTCACTTTCTCCTCCCCTGTGCTTCCTTTTCTTTCCCTGGGTAGGACACTCTAGAGCACATGGTCAATTAAAGAGCGTGAACTAAATTTGGTTATATACTGTGAGGGAATTTCTAAGTAGAAATTAGATTCATCTTCTTCCTGTAGTGAGTATTGGAGTCAGTTAAGTAGATAGATAGTGGATAGAGCGCTGGGCCTGAAAGATCTGTGACCTTCTAGGTCCTTGGGTGTGGTCTTTTAACTGAGTCCAAGTTTTACAGAACGAAACTTTTTATTAAGGGGATTTGTTCTGTGGAGTTTGGATTCAGTCAAAGGACTGCACTTGAGGACCCAGAGAGCTACTTGTGGCCTCAAGCCTGCAGGTTCCCCACCCCTGGACCAGATCCTTACTGGCTGGGTGATCTTGGGCAATCGCTTAGCATCTGTCTTCCTCAGTTTCCTCAATCGTAAAATACAAATCATAATAGTACCCACCTCCCGGGATTGTTGTGAAAATCAGATGAGATATTTGTACAGTGCTTAGCACAGTGCCTGGCACACAGTAGGCTCTTCATAAATTCCAGTTTCCTTCCTTCAATAAACACTTGTTAAGTGACTACATGCAAGGACCTTGTGCCAAGCAGTGGGCATAAAAGATGATAAATAGTACCCTGCCTGGCATACTCTAGGAGGAGGGCTGAGACATGTAGAAAATAAACTAAGAACGGTCAAAGAGAATCAAGGAGCCAGGAATCAGATGTAGCTCATGGGAGATCATGGTGCAGGTACCAGCTGAGCTAGGCTTGGAAGAAGAAGGTGTTCAAAATGGGGCAAGATGGGAAGGGGAAGGGAGAGGGCATCTATTCCAGTCCTTAAGAATAGCTTGTGCATGGGCAGCTAGGTGGTGCAATAGAGGAGGACCTGAGTTCAAATCTGCCTTCAGGCACTTACTAGCTGTGTGACCCTGGATAAGTCACTTAGCCCCGACTGCCTCAGAAAAAAAAATGACTTGTGCAAAAACATAAGGAAGGAAAGAAAAATATATGATGAGAGAACTACGGCAAATCCACTTTGACTAGACCATAGTATGAATTAAGAGGAGTAATGTAAAATAAGATTGGTTCCTAAATGTAAAGGGCTTTGAATACCAGGGTACAGAATTTCTATTTAATTTTGTTGGTAATAGGGAGCTCCTGAAGGCTCTAGAGCCTTGGAGGGACACCATCATCATTACACCTTGGGAAGATTACTCTGTCAGGGCCGTGGTAGGTGGATTAGGGAGGCGAAAGGATGAAGTTCAATCACAAATCGGTACTCTGCAAGTACTTTCTTCATTTTCCCTACCTACAAGGGTTTCTTCTAGGCTCCAGCTTAGAAGGATTTAGAGGTTTTTATCTGGTGCAGACCCCCTGGAAGAAGGCTTTAATGTTTCTCTGCTACAGGAAGGTGTCCATGTGAAACTTAGAAACCATTTAAGACAACTTTGCCACCATCAAGCTCCAACCCCACAGCACATTCGGCCCCCTTGCTTTTGCACCCATTCTGCCTCAGCTGGGCTCCCTCACATATTCTTACTTCCAGACACAGGGTTATTTGTCCAGTTGGTCCCCTGGGCCAACAATCAGTCACCAGGAGAGGCAGTGCCAACTTGGATTTCTTCATTTCCTAAAGCTGAGAATCTTGATGTCAGCCGAGGGAATTCACACTTCTATTTTCACACTGAAGACAGTAGACCAAGAAGGTCACAAGATATAAGTGGAAAGAGCATTGACTCTGATTTCAAATGCCTTGGGTTCAAATCCTGACTCTGATGCTTACTTACAGAGTGATATTTGGCATTTACTAAGCTTCCCTGGGCTTCAGTCTCCCCATCTGGAAAATGAGGTGATTTAGCTGGTCTCTGAAATCTCTGCTGCCTCTACATCTACAACCCTACAAATGGTAAAGACAGTGATCTGGTGACCTGGTGTCTAGCCAGAGGCTCACAAAGCATTCTACATGACAGACAACGATGCAGATGGCAGGAAATAATCCTATTAATAAGATTAGAGGAGAAACAGCCCTCTCCCTCTTTCTCCTTCTTCACATTCCCCTCTGGAGTCAGAAGGACCTGAGTTCAAATTCAGCCTCAGATACTTACTAGCTGTTGATCCTGGGCAAGTCACTTAACCCTGATCACTTCAAAAATAAAAATAACCACAGAAGTGGGAGTTCAGAATCCTGGAATTCTATCCCTGGCTCAGGTCCTTCTTACTGTGTGAAGGGGATAGACTACACTATTTCTAAGGTTTATCCCATCTCTAATTCTACAATTCTACAAATCTATAAAATGTTTTAATGTCTTAAATTTCTGTATTACATTCAATTCAATTCAAGTACTTATTAAGTGTGTGTCATGTGCTAAAGTGCAAGGGGTGGCTAGGTATGCAATGGATAGAGTGCTGGGCCAGGAGTCAGGAAGACTTGAGTTCAAATCTCTGGGCAAGTCACTTAAGCCTGTTTGCCTCAGTTTCCTCATCTGTAAAATGAGCTGAAAAAAGAAATGAGAAACCACTCTAGTATCTTTGCCAACAAGACCCTAAATGGGGTGGTGGAGAGTCAGACATGACTGAAACGACTGAACAAGAAGGTGTTAGGTGCAGGGAATTCAGGGACAAAACAGATCGTCTCTATCTTCAAGAAGCTTACCTTCTACTGGGGGCAGGGAAGGGGATGAGATTCTCATTTCAGAGTCTTCTGATCTCGTGGTTATGGTCTTCCATCCACTAGGCAGCCTCAAAGTTCTGATAACTCCGAGAGTCGCCGCCCACTAACCCCCACAACCTATTGTTGGTGAGGCTCCACAAAGGCTGTATATTTCTAGCCAGTGCAGTTTCATTCTCAAAAATTACCCAACTGGTTCTATGGAAGCACAGAAGACCAGTATAACCCCTCATTTAACTGAGGCAAAAGGGTGAACAGACTCGCCCAGGGTCTGGCAGCTAGTTAGCAGCTGAGGTGGGATCATAACTAATTCTCCCAGTTCCTATCTCAAGGCTCATTCCATTTTACTACCATGTCTTTTTCATTGAAAGTCTCTGGCAACTAAGCAATCTGGGCACGAGTAATTCTCCTGTAATATCTCCATTGGGTTGTAAAGTCACCTTCATGAACGATGCATCAGGTGATTAACTTCTGTGATGCTAACTTAAAGGAATATCTCAATTACTTAACGGCACACTTCAGAGACTGCCTCAGCACACTGTGCAAGCCCCTGGTTCCAAATCTTTCACTTAGCAACAAAAGCACCAAGGAACCCAAAAATAGCACATTTAACAGAAGAGATGAGTGAGTTTTCTCAAAGGGGAAAAATATAGCAAGACAAATGGGTAAAAATATCTCCTGGTAGAGAGAGGGCTGATCTCCTTGCCACATTTCTTTGCCATTTTACGTAGAGGGCTGACTCAAACAGCAGAGAATGGCTGATCTCAAAGCCCTATTCCCAGCTCTGTTTAGGAACCCTCTGCTTGACTGTGTAAGCCCAGGGAGGTGGAGGGAGGAGGGTCCCTGGGAACTGAGTCACATCCGGAAAGCTCAAAGTAGTCACTAGGATGCTGGTGATGGTTTGTAGGGTCTCTTCCTGCTCAGCCTGGGATGCACTGCACAAAGGGAGTTGGAAGGGAGGAGGCATTTTTGCTATTTTTTAACTGAACAGACCAACCAAAAGTGTAGACAGCCACCATCTTTGATGAGGCCAGACAGATTCCATGATGTCCTCCTTCTCCTGCTCTAAAACCCTCACAGCTAATAATGTCACTCTCTGTGAGTCAGTCCCTATCATTCAGAACTGCTTTTATTTTCCTTTGTGTCCTTGGAGCCATTGACAAACACCAGGTATGAATGGCCCCTACTAAGGGTTTGCATGACTTAGGAGCATTTGGAAATTACATGGGCACTGATAGATAGTACTGAAATTCATAAATAAAAATAGGACTGGATTTGGGAGTCAGAAGACCTGGGTTTGATCCTCAGTTACTTGCTACTTACATGACCTAGGGCACAGTTCTCAGTTTCCTTATCTGTAAATCAGAGAGGGATTACACAAGATGATCTTCCAGCCCTAAATCCTATAAAACATGAGCTTCAAGGAGGGATCATGGCATTAGACCTGGAAAGGACCTTGGAGAGCATCCAGGGCGACCCCAATGTTTTACAGCTGAATAAATGAAGTCCAGAGATAATATGATTTGTCTAAGGTCACATGGGTGGTAAGTGGAATTGAGGTCACCTGACTCCAAATTCTAGTAGTATTTCCATTGTTATCACCTCAGCTTGAAGCTTCCAAAATCCCCTGTGAATTGGGGCAATAAGCAACAGAATGCCCCACACACATTTCCAAGTATCAAAGATTATTTCAAGAACATTTGTCAAGGGGAGAGTGAAAGGGTGTAGACCTTGGGACCTTTACTATGGAGGTGAACTGACAGCTTTGCAATGTGGCATAGGCAGGGGGGTCCCAGTAAATATTTAACAACTGGTAGAAAAATGTATGCATGAAACACTTTTAAGTTTAATTAATTTAATTTAAAATGTTCATTAAAATTAATTCAAGTCAAATTTAATCTACATTATTTACATTTCTCCATCACTTTCTTAAGTCTAGAAATCAACAAAACAATAAACCAAGCTCTGATTTGTGGTCTGCTGCTTTTCAAGATATAAATGCTTACACTGAAAATTTAACAACTGGCTCTCACAAGGCGAGGTAGAGCTGGCTCTGGTACACCTTTGGTGGGGCTGGAACTTAAACTTGCCCTTCTAACAACCCCAGAACTTCTATTACATGAAAGGAGCTTAAATTAGGTTAATCTACAGACAGGGGTTATAGAGAAAAATAGATTTAGAGCTGGAAGGAACATTACAGATCACATGGTACAACCCCCCCCCACCCCTTGTTTAACAGAGTAGGAAATTGAGGCCAGAGACATCCAGTGATTTGCCTGAGGCCCTAGTGTGGTAAGCAACAGAACCAGCACATGCATGCATATCTCCTAAAGCCAAATGCAGTGCTCTGTTCCTCTATCTTGCTGCCATTCTAAGATCCTTTAGTCAAACCAATTTTAGTCATTTCAACAAACAGTTAATAAAATCCATGGTATGTGGTAGGGACAGTGTATTGTAGTGGAAAAAACATTCAACTTGGAGTCATAAGAGCACAGGTTTTGAGCTGGAAAGTACCTCCTAGACCATCCAATACAACCCCCTCAATTTGCAATGGAAGACAACGAAGGCCAAAGAGATGAACTGAATTGCCTGAAACTACACAGGGAGTATATGAGATGTGAACTCACGTCCTTCATTTTTGATCCGCTGTCCTTTCCCCTGCACCATGAGTGAAAAGACTCAGGTTTAAGCCTTGGCTCAATAATTGTGTGACCTTGAGCAAGTCACAACTTCTCTGGGCCTCAGTTTCCTCATTTGTGAAATGAGGATAACAGCAACACTTATTTATATACCTCCCCCTCTCCCATAGGGCTGTTGTGAGGACCAAATAATAGTTCCATGCACAGTGCCACACACACATACACATATTTACACATATACACACATGTGCATATATGCATACATAAACAAATATGACTATATACACATACAGATATGTATATGTAATACACACACTATTGGGACAGCTGGGTGGCACAGTAGATAGTGTCAGGCTTCATGAAAACTCCTCTCCCTGAGTTCAAATCTGGCCTCCAATGCTAACTGTGTGATCCTGGGCAAGTCACTTAACCCTGTTTGCCTCAGTTTCTTCAACTGTAAAATGAGCTGGAAAAAAAAAACATCAGACTACTCCAGTATTTTTGCCAAGAAACTCCCAATAGGGCCATGAAGAGCTGAACATGACTAAAATGACTGAACAACAGCAAGCTATTATTACTATACTCAACTGATTCCACTTTCGTTGGTTTTCTTAAAACTACTGATCAAAACTGGGCATAAATTTTCCCTCTCATGGATCTCTGGATGACTTAGCATCATTCGTCACTTAACATATATTTCTGGCTTCTTCTGCTCCCACCTTTGGAGAGTGGCCTGAGTCTTGTAATGGAATTGGAATCATAGCTTTCCCTCCCCACACTACTCCTTGCAGCAAATAGGTAGGACTGAAAAGCTCTCTGTTGAGGGATTAAACACACAAGCATAACTAGATTCTACAGCAGCCTTAGGCTATGTGTGGGGAGGTCTTTGGGCCTCACAGACCAAATCTTTCCTCAGTCTAAATAGATCCTCATCTGATAATAATGGATTCACTATGTTAAAAGGATCAGAGGACTTGATGGATGGGAAAACCCTTTAAAAAGTTAACTGAGCTCTGCCCAAGACGAAGGTTCTATATTATCTAACTCCATGTCCCACATCAATTTCATTTTTAACTATCCCCTGCTCTACATTAGATATATATTCTACCTTAGATTCTAAAATGGTATAGAAGCATAGCCCCTTTCTTTCTTCCTTCCTTCCTTTCTTTCATTTCTCTCTCTCTCTCTCTCTCTCTCTCTCTCTCTCTCTCTCTCTCTCTCTCTCTCTCTTTCTCCCCATACACTGCCCATCCACACATATATGTTCTTGGCAAAGATGATGGAGTGGTTTGCCATTTCCTTCTCTGACTCATTTTACAGATGAGAAACTGAGGCAAATAGAGTTAAGTTACTTATTCAGGGTCACACAGCTAGTAAGTGTCTGAGGCTGGATTTGAACTCAGGTCTTCCTGACTCCAGTATCGACACTTTATCTACTGTGCCACCTAGCTGCACATACACACACACATGCACACGTATATATACACATATATTTACATATATGTATATGTTTGTATATATGTAATAAACAAACGAATGAATTAAACCACTGCTTCTTTATCTCTATAGATTTTGCAGGACCTGATCTTTCACCCTCCTACCCATCCACACCCCATTCTTTCTTCTGAAAGCATTTTGTGGTCCTAACCACTGTTGTACACTTAGCAAAATTGTCCCCCAGGAGCCAAGAAGCCCAGTTCTGTCATTGCTGCTTACTGTCTTCTCCACGAAGCTTTCTCTGATTCTCTCATCAGAAATTATCTCTTCCTCTTCATTCCTTGCTTCAGATTTCTTTTATGTACTTACCAAGTTCTAATATATTCTAGTTATTTGTGTACTTGTCTTATTTCCGTCTCCCCTCCCCCGCTATTTATGTTTGTACCTCCCTTACTGCCTACAACTATATTTACATATAGAAAAATGATGAACGAATGATAGATGAATGAATTAATGAACAAGTCACTGCTTAATTAATCTAGTAGGGAGGTACAGGTCCATGAATTCAATGGTGTAAGGAAATTCCTCCACCCACGCAAATTCATAACTCATCTACAACTTAGCATGTTAGGGGACTATTTGGGGGACACTTAGCTCTTCCTGCTAGAATCCCTCATTTCTTTCAAAGGTTAGCTCAAGCACCATCTACTATATTTACATGAAAATGTGAGGTGGGTATACTGGGTAAGGAAAATCAAGAAGGTGAATTTGGCTGGACCATAGAGTGAATGAAGGGGCATGGTACATAATAAAACTTGAAAGTCACATTAGAACTAGGGTGTAAAAGGCTTCATATGCTAAACAGAGGGGTTGGTACTTTCTCTTAGCGGCAATAGGTGGTCACTGATGTTTGTTGAAAATGAGAATGACATAATCAGACCTCTGCTTTAGGGAAAATCACTTTGGCAGCTATGTGAAGGATGAGTCAGAAAGAAGAGAGACTCGAGGGAGGGAGACCAGTTAGGAGGATATTACAACACTTCAAGGGAAACGCAATGAAAATCTAAAGTAAGGTAGTGGATGGATATGAGGAATGGGGAGATAAAACTAACAAGACTTGATACCTGATTAGATTTGTGAGGTAAGAAAGAGTGAAGAATTGAAGAAAACCTCAAAGTTGCACATCTGAGAGATCAGAAAGATGGTGTCGCCCTTGACCAAGATAAGGAAGTTACAGAAGTGTAAGTTGGGGAACACGGAAAATTGAGTTCTGTTTTGGACATGTTGAATTTGAGATGCTTATGGGACATCCAGTTCAAGATGTCAGAAGGCAATTGACGATGGAGCTGAAGCGACTAAAACTGGATATCTTGATCTGGGAGTAATCTGCATGGAAATGATCATGGAACCCATGGAAGCTGAGAAGGTCACCAAGACAAAGAAACAGACAAGAAAAGAGGGCCCAGGACTGAGCATTTGTGACACAACTATAGTTAGATGAATGATATGGGTGAAGATCTGAAAAGGAGACTGAGAAGTGATTATACAGGCAGGGAGAACAACAAGAGATAAAAACTCAGAGAAAAGAGAGTATTCAGGAAGAGAGAGAGAAGGGGGTGGATAGACTTGGGAAAAATGAATGAGAACAGGAACAAAGAACTGCTTGACCTAATCAACTCATCTCTACTCCTGCATGGAAGAAGTATATGCCCTCTGATTGCATTGGTAAGAGAAGTATTTTCTCTCCTATATATCCCCTCTTTTGTTTGAGCATAAATATATTTGATACAATTAGTGGGAGAACCCAAGTAGATTGCTATCACAAAAGCCCATTTATTTTGACACTGACATTCTCCCAAATAGCTGTGAATCAAAGTATATCATGATCTCAAAAAAATCAGGGAACCCAAAGGATAATGGAAAGAAACATGATGGATATCAGCAGGCATGCTGACAAATCAGCATATTGACAATATTGGGGCATAAAAGACATCATCAAGTCCATACGACAGTGGACTTGTCATGTCGTGAGAGTGAGGGACAATAGAAGGACAGCCTAGTAACTACAATGTATTAAAAATAACCAGATGAATGCAAAGTGAAATGTACTGTGTACAAAGTAACAGCAATGTTGTGTGATGATCAGCTGTGAATGACTTAGCTATTCTCAGCAATACAATGATCCAAGACAACTCTGAAAGACTTATAATGAAAAATCCCCAAAGAACTGATGGTATCTGAATACAGATTGAAGCATACTTTTTAAAATTTTCTTTATTTTTCTTGATTTTTTGTCTGTGTTTTCTTTCACAACATGATTATTATGGAAATGTTTTGCATGACAATGCATGTATAACCTATATCAAATTGCTTACCTTCTCAATGGTGGGTGGAGGGAGGAAGGGAGAGAATTTGGAACTAAAATTTTAAAAACAAATGTCAAAAATTGTTTGTTCATGTAACTGGGGGAAAATAAAATCCTAAATGAAACAATACAAACAAAAAAAAAAGCTAGAGGAAGGCTTTTATCAAGTTGAGCATATCTTCTTCGGAATATTTACAGAGATATGTGGAAAAGAATGTCACAAGAACAGTAGATGCAGGTAGGCTGCAGTCTACACCAGTGGTGCGGTGTGGCAGGTGGATCTACATTAATGTGATCATGGATGTACTGAAGTGTCCAAAGAGGAACTGAGAACCCACCTACAGGAAGCATCTCTCTCCTTTCATTTTATGCATGTCCCTGAAGCTATGTACATCAGGGTAGCACATAGGCATGAAGGGAGAAGGACCTGGGCCCATAGATTGGAGCAAGGGTAAGGGGCAGACAACTAGGTGATGTAAGCACATGTATATTCAACCTGACCCTCATCCTCTTCACAATGGGGAACAGAGAGCTTCAATGTTTGGAAAGTACAGATAATAGACAAGCTTAGGTTTCCTTTAAGTCTCCATAATGACATTTTTCTATTAAACTGCTTTGAAGCATGTGTCTATTTCCAGGCAGGGGACCAACATAAATCTTCCAATTTGGAATAAGGTCATTAAAAAAATCAAATGCAAAAGAAAAATACCAAGTCCAATTAATATACTCCCTTCCTCTCTTATTTAGTATGACAATCCCTACTGCTGACAGATGGGCCTTCATAGCATCTGCCCAAAACCCTTTGACCTGAATTTTCTTAAGACGAATGTTTTCTCTTGACTCTGAGAAGGTGGCAGAGGGAACAGTGGGTGTCCAATTACCTGAGTTAAACAATGGGCCAGTGAAGAGCACTTAAAGGAATATTTATCAGATACCCTTAATCACATTCTTTCCTTGATGTTTTTTTTTTTTCAGATGAATCCAGAGAGCATTTTATGTATCTTTTCTCATCAAGGCTTTTTGATGGAGATAGGGAGTGAAATACATCGATGAGAGAACAATTTACAGGACAAACATTATTCACCAAGTCATTGGTGAAACAGATGTTTTTATTCCCATGTCAGTGTTCTCACATTGGGTCCTGCCACTTTCCTGAAAATGGCCAAAAGAAAACCCCTTCCACTCACTCAAAGGGCAGGATTCCAATAGCTGACAAAGTGCCCTAGTCATGGTTTCAGGACCTCGAACAGCACCAAGTGTTCCATGAGCAGGGGAAGAGAATGGATCCCCAACACCACCATTCCTTCACCTTCATCCACAGCGAAGAAAAAAAAATTCAAGAAAAGAAAAAAGAAACACCACTTTCTCTGTTAAGTACATATAAAATAGCATATCCTAGAAGTACAACACCAAACATTGGCTGCAACTCCCTTGATAAACGGTTTTAATATTATAGCACTTAATCCCTTGTACAGCAAGTCTCAGGTTTTTTTTTTTAAACTTAAGATTTAAGAAATTACAATAAAGGGTAAAATGCCAGCAGTAGAAAATTCATTTCTAAGCAGAATACCAGGCTTTAAATTAGTGAAACACAGAACCTAGCAGAAACTCAATTAAACCAGTAATTACAAATGATGAAGTAGTAGGAGAGACAACTTGTTATTTTCAAATGAGTCCCAGCATTGGGCTCTATGAGATCAAGTGACATCCTAGCGGTGACAACTACATCTGATAAGAATTATCTGGGACTTTGAGAGGTGGAGTATCAATTTCTCCCTTTAAGTGGCCCTGCTTTGGCCTTCAATCTACACAAAAAGGCTACAGAATAAACACTTTGGGACCCCATGTTTCAGTAGTTAATAGGGAGTCCAATCATTCTATTTAAAAACTTATCTACTGCAGGAAGTCTTCCTAGACAAATCCCATATAACTCTAGTAATTTCATTCTAGCATCTTCTTATCACATCTTTGCAGCTAAGTACAGATATCATTTGCATTATGAAAATGTATGAACACATATGTTCTTTGCCTGTATGCTCTTGCATATATGCATTTTTCTGTATACAGTGAATACTCAATACTCAGTTTTTAATGACTAGGTTTCCCCTGTTCTGGAATGTTTCTTTCTAAAAAGATTTTGGTAAGAAGGTAGGCTGTGCTTAAATGGACATATCTCCACAAAATGGCCACTCCAAAATGAAGCAAATGTTCCTAAGAAGTTTTCAGCATCCTATTTGGGACAGAGATTGGGGAGGAGGACTAGCTGTACCCTGATAGAGGGATGGTAATGGTGATGAATCTTGTAATTATCCAACATCACTTACAGAACCCTCACATGTTTTCAGGTTGGTCAAAGATGACAAAGTGGGCATGACAGCAAAGACCTATTCCTGCTGGTGTTGGTGATTTCTCAGAGACATAGAGAGCCAGTGTCCTGGGAATATCATATCACTCAGCCCTTGGGCTGAACAGAGTTGGGGAGGAAGGAGCAAAGGGGTCTTCTCCTTAGGCTTCCTCTGAGTGAGCTACATGTGGAGGAAGCTGCCTTCCACCCAGTGACACATGTCAAACACCCTTAGAGCATCACCAGTTTTACTTTGGGTTCTAGGTCATTAGTGCAAGCTGCTGCAAATTCTTGGCATGTATTCCCTTCAACAAAGAAATCCGACACACTGGGGGCCCTGACCAGGAGCAAGCTGTGCCCTGATAATGCAGACTCAGAAGTTCTCAGGGACAATATACAGGATCATAAGATCATAGAATTGAGCTGGACAATATCATAAAGGTCCTTTAGTCCAAACTCCACCCACTCCCATTGTACGGATGACAAAACTGAGGTTTCAGAGAAGTGGAATGACTTGCTCAATTTTACACAGACAATACAGTAGAACTTTTAACTCCGAAACCAATGTTCTTTCACTTGTACCACATACCAGTCTCAAACCTCCTCTGATTCTTCCATAACTTCTCTTGGTTGTTATTGATCAAGGCAAGGTTTAAGGGAAGAAAATTGGTAGGGACTGGATAGGAGGTGAGAAAAAGCAGAGGGGACAACCAAAGATAGGTCCTGTATCAAGCATTGGGATTTAACTTCACTCTGAGTGTCCAGCTCTTAGCCCAGGTGCTTGATAAATGCTTATTGACTTGATTTGTCTCAACCCCTAGACATCTGAATCCAAAAACAATGTCCCCCAGGTTCTATATTGCTGTGTATTTTTTATTCTCTGTCCATTCTCCATGTAAAGAAGGGGGATACCCACCCACTTCTAGCACCTATATCCTGCCTGATATCTCTGGTGAATATTAAAATACCCATTTCCCACTTTTCCTTTCACTGGATCATTCACTTTAAAAAAAATAGTCATTTATAGAGATCCCCAGACTCTCTAGACATAGGTCTGGGCCAAAAGACCTCACCCAAGCAGTGCTAGAAAATGCCTAGGTGATTAACCTGACTTTTCAAGGTTTCAGGTGTCTTCAATTCCTTTCTCCAAAAAGAATTCAGAGTTCAAGTTCATCCAGAGACTACCAAGCTAATATATGACTATCTTTAGGGAAGTCTTACCCATTCCATAAAGAAATAACAAAGTCCCTTTCCAAAGCACATTTTGCCAAGGTTGACCTGTAACCAAATGGGATGCCAAGGAAAAGAAAAAAGTGGTTTAAAAAGAACCCGGGGTGCCTGATCTGATAGGTCCTTTCTCCATCTCATCATTTGCCTTTGGGGTTTGCAGGACATCTGATTATTTGAGGACACCTGCAGGCTGGTCTGGGAGTGAGTGATAAACAGACAAGATTATGAGGAAACTCATTGAGAAGCCCAAATCCTTTCTCCCCTTAGATTTTTTTTCCATTGCTTATCTCAGTGGCTTTCCAGAGGATTAGAGATGAAATTTCCTACTGCGGCAAAACTGGAGAGGAAAGACTACAGGGAACAAAGGGGATAGAACAAGGTGGAAAAGAGCACAGTTTTCTGGGAATCCTCTTCTTGATGCCTCCTTACTTCCCTCCCAGACCAGGATTTCTCTCCAAGGGTCAAGCATGGAGGATTAAGAGGAGAAGAGGGGTTCCCCTGAGACAAATAGCCTCTCCCATCCTTCCCATCACAGTATCTTTAATTTGGCATGCACTTCCTCTTCCCAGTGCTATGCACTATTGCTGACCCTAAGGACATGCAGATTAATTAACGAGCATCAAGTCCAGACACCGTGAGGGAGGAAATGGGGGAGGCCCAGGATCCTTCAAGAAAAGCATTACTGATACAAAAATAAAGCCAATATTCTAAATTTCCTCTCTAGGACTCTTCCATCCTGACACTTCAGGCACCCCTTCTCGCCTTGGCAGCTTTAACCCAGTCTCCCAGTTTCATCATGGAGTAGTAAAAATAGGATGAAAAAAGAGCCTAGTCAAAGTGCTGGGGGCCACTAAATGAGTCCCAGAGGAGGCTAGAGTGGGGGTCTGAACCAAAGACTTAAACAAGGAACTAAGGGTTGGGTCTCTTACTCTAGTACTTTTTAGAAGGAATCTAGACCTTACCAGGTGGATTTGGTTGTCTACCCCCCAGTCCCCAACAGTACAGAGTGAGTGGTTCTTCTTTCTCACCACAACCCTTCTCTGATACCTGCATCTTCCCGGGAAGTCTTGAAGGTGGAGAAATAGGTCACAGTGATGCAGTTATTGACCTTTCTCCAAACCATAGGAAATCCTGCATTTTTACTTTTGCCTCCCTTGGAATAGCATAAGGATTGCATTCTTTCCACATCATGGCTAGCAAAGCTTCACAAAAGAGAGTTTCTTTGAGTCTAGAACCACAATACACACACATACACACACACACACACACACACACACACACACATCCAGAGAGAGAGAGAGAGAGAGAGAGATCAAGCTAGACATTTGCTTGGTAGCTACACTCCAGACAGTGACCCTAGTCTCTGGAAACTGCTTGGTGGTCTGGTAGCCTGGCACCCTGAGGATGTGCCCAGCATTCTCTTCTAGGGAAACATCCCATACTAAGTCCAATTTTCTTATTTGGAAGTTTTGACCTTTAATGATCACACTACTTATCCCCTCACAAGTGATCTCTGCTAAGTAGTTACATTCAGCACACACACAAAGGCTGGGCACATGACTGAGTGTGACTCAGGGTAAACAAATTCATTCTAACCAGAACTGGTGGGCACAATTTGGCTTACACACTGAGTCACCCTCTGTGTTGAGCCATGGAAATCTGGTGAAACGTAACCATGCACTTGGCCATTAAAGATGCAAGCCAGCTGAGGAGTCAGAGTCAGAAAGGGAAGCTGTCAAGGACAATCAAACATACAACCTGAAAGCTTTTTTTCATTCATACAGAAGCCAACTAGTCTAAAAACAGCAAAACTACTCCGCCCTGTCATCTGATAACGAGAGAGCCTATTTCCACAGTCTTGAAGGTTTCTTTCTGTGTCCTGAACACATCTTTTAAGCTTTTGAAGTTCTCCTCCACATAGGAAGTCTCGTGAAAAAAAATCTCACTCTTTCAGTACCCTCCCAACTCCTGCCACCTTCCTTTCTTTCCACTGCCTTCACCTGCTTCAAGCCTATGGGTTGAATGCCACCTTTGAATAGTTCTGGTAATAGTTCTCTAAACAAAGGCCCTAAAGATATAACTCTTTAAGAAGAGCCAGGGCCACATGAGAAAATCTGGGACAAATTAAACACACACACACACACAACAGTGTAAGGGTCAAAGAAGGTCCTTGCCACTGGGATTTCAGCATGTTCACTGCACTATAAAGCTGCTTGGACTTGATAAGTTTGGCCTTCTAAAAAGAAACAGCAGGTTTGGTTTCCAAACCAGTCAAATCTCTGAGCTACTCCTGGAGTTACGGGAAGAATCCAATTGTAGTTACATTTTAAAATAGCATAAAAGTCACTCACCCCAATATCTCCTCACCCCATCAATCACAACCCTTTCACAAATAGAAATTCCCCTTGAGAGTAGATCCCTGCTCTCAATTCATGAAGGGCTAAACTCTGGGGCTAAGCATTAAATATTCATCATAGTGGCGAGCCTTCAGCTCGCCTTGCCAATGTAATATTCAAGGTCAAATGAATCTGAGGCCGAGAGGCTGAAGCCGAGGTCCCTATGGTTTGGGGCCAGCAGATCTCGTGTTCAAGGTGGCCAGTGTCCCTCCCATCCAGGGAGGTGCAACCTCTTTGTGCTGAGGTGGGCCCCTGGATCTCAGCAGGTTCCTGGGTCCTACCGTCCTGCCCTTGGGCCTGGGCAATTTTAGTTGCTCTCTCCAGGCTCCTTAGGGAACCCAGGCGTCCTCGACACCGCCCTCCACCCTCACCCCGCCCCAGAGAGTGCTTCCGTGCCCTGCCCCTTAGAGAACGGTCAGCTCGGTAACCAGGCAACAAAAGTGGGAGCAGCTGTAGAGAGACCGCAGCACGAAAAGCCTGGCACCTAGACTGAGGAGAGGGCTTCCAGCATTTCCATTCCCAGGCCTGGCTGGGCAGGTTCAGGGAAAAGGGTTGGGGGGAAAATGTACCCTGGGCTTTCCTTGGGGGAGAAGGTGGAGCTACGGGCTGGGGTGGGAGGGTAGGGGGGAACAACAGTGAATGGGACCATGATACGGCCCAGAGGGAAAGTTTGCAATGTGAGACCCTTGCAAAAGCAGCAGAGCTCAAGAAAATGTTCGATCCAGCTCCGAGAAGAGTCCGCGCCGGGAGGGGAAGGAAAAAGGGAGGAGCACAGCGCCGCAGCCATCAACTCACCTGTCCTGTGGACTCCGTGGAGCCTCCGCCCTGGTGGCCAGCACCCAGCACAGCCGGAGCAGCTGAGATCCCAGCTGGGTCCTGGGTCCCCAGCGCCCGAGCTCAGGTTTACTCACACCGGTGTCCAGACGCCCGACAGTCTGGGTGCAGCACGGCGCTAGAAAGACTGCCCAGAGCCCGGGGCTGCGTTTCCAGGAGGAGCTGCGCGCGCCGGCGCACGCGACAAGCACCCCCGCCCCCCTCCGTCCCCCTCACTTCACTCTTCGCGTTCAAGAGTGCCAATCCTCCCCAGCCAAGCTATCCTGGGCCCGCTGCTCCAGGAGCTGCTGCACAGGGCTGGTGGAGCCTCGCTTGGAGTGGCCCTGCCTCGAAGTCGCCACTGGGGCAAAGAGCCTGAAAATGGTGATGGAGGTAGTGGCGGAGGTGATGGTGAGGTTGTCCCTGGCCACGGTTCCCTCCTCCCCGCCAGCGCCGACGTGAGGATACCTAATCTGACGGTTCGCTCTCTATGCTTTGCTCAGCTCAACTCAGCCCTGACCTGCGCCCTGGTACCGTGTCTGGAGGCCACTATCAGCACGGGGGACAGCGGCACTTTGTACTGTCCCTGGTTTTCCGGAAGGCCACTCTTTCCGCTGAGCTCGTGACGCAAGCTTGACTCACTCGCAGTCCCGCGTCAATGGGAGAGGCACGCGTGCTGTAGACGGAGCTCGGATGAGGACAGGAGGCTGAGGAGTGGGAAGAGAGGAGGGGTGCTCTAGCATCCATCCATCTGTGGGGATGGATGCCCAAGCTGAGGCCAATATGTGTTGGTCTTCCTTTCTCAGCAACAGGAATACATTCACGACACTTCAGATGGTTGTCTCTGCAAGAACCCGCCAAGGACCGCCTGGGTACGCTTACATCCGGCAGGTGCCAGCAAGGCTATCTCTACATCTGAGGCTTCCTAGGCCTCCAGAGAGAGCAGGCTGTGGTTCAGATCCTGTGCCTCATTGATCAAAACCCTGCAGAAGAGGAAGCCTCCTATTTCCAGGCCCTGGACTTCTCACACTTAGACAAAATCCCTCCACTCTAGCCAAACTTGAGTATTCAGCATCCCCTTAAAGCGATTTGTGCGTTCTTAGCTCCTCACCTCTTCTCCGCTCTCTCCCCCTAGGCCCTGAATGCCCCTTTCCCTCCTCTACTTTTTTCACCTCTATAGAAACAATACCAATGCCATAAGGACCAAATCAAATTCTTTTCCTTACTGCCTTCCCCCGTGCAGCCTGACAGCAGGTGACCTCTCCTTCCCCCAAACCGCACAGCTCTTAAGATCTGTATCATTCCTTAGTGGAGGATAGAAGGGCCTAGCCTGCCTGCTATGCTCCATGGGTTCAGGAAGAGTCAGACACGACTGAACAATAACAACCATTCCTTTGATTCTTAGGAGGTAAACTTTTCTCTTTCCAACTAAAGCCCAAACCTTTTGATGGTGGTGAAGTTGGTCACAACAGTTCAGGACTCGGTCAGGAAGATCTGCCTCTTTCACTTACTTGGTGGGTGACAAAGGCCAAATCACAACATCCCTCATATGTAAAATAGAGGTGATAATGGGTACCACCCTCACAGATCTGGCGTGAGGCTTAAAAGGCAGTGCCTAGGAGAGTCTAACCTAAGCTGGAGGTCTTTAGGGACTAAAAGATAGAGCCTTGAAATGTAAAACAGAAAGCAAAATAGACTTTCTCCACGAGGGAAAAGGTCTGAGGTTTGAATTTCTCCATAGTGTCTGAAGAGACCAGCTAGACAATGAATGTGCCACCAGGGCACAGACTTCATTCAAATCTTTGTTCCTGGTCACTCATCTGCATAAGATCCTTAAAGAAATATAAGAAGCATAATTGACTGAATTGAAAATGATCACCCTAAGGCAAAGTGGAGTTTCTTACTAAAGGAAAGTGTTTTTGAATTAGTGAGGTTCATCTGGATGAGGGAGATTATATCTTCTTCTCCACTTCTTTGTGTAGGTGGCAAACAACTTCAGAGCCGAATGGATCTCTGAAGGAATCCAAGAGAAAAAAAAAATAGAAGTTTCTGCCAATCTGGAACTGTGTTGTTGTAATACTACAGCTAAAGAGACTCTTAGTCAGTGTGTCAAAAGGTGCCACCCGCTGGGAAGATTTCAGTGGCTGAGCAATCTACCAGGCCTAACCTGGGCAGCCCCGACCCTATCAGAGCAGCCTGCAGGCCCTGATTCAGTCCGGCAGAGCAAAAGCCTGGCTAAGTGGACTGTTTCATTCACCTAAGCCAGCAGTACATTTGTCCACCCAGTCCACAGCACCTTGAAATGAACCATCTTAGTTGGTAAACGGAGCAATTCCATCGACAATGCCACACCCCAAATTAAACTTGAAAGGTCCAAGAAAAGACAGCCAGCCAGGCCCTTGAGACTCTGTGGTATTTGAAAGCGAGAGAAGGAGATGCTTTGTAATTACTCTTTTTGATGTGCTATTTGGGTAAATACCTTTGCTAAAGAGCTGAGTTTTATCATTCTGAGTTTATTTGATTGTTAAAGGAAGCCTCACTGAAGGCTGAACTCTTGGACCAGCCACCCCTGTGGGACTCAACCTGCCTGGTTCTACTTTGAGTGGAAGGAGTGAGCCCATAACTGGGTGTTGCATATTTATAGTGCTTTACAAACATTAAATGACTGTATAAATGTCTATTGTCACAGGAGGACCGTTATTTTACAATTCTTTGTATCTTCCATGGTACCTAGCACATTATTTCATAATTTGTTGGTTAGTTGACTGATCGAACCATTCTTTCTACACTGGCTTTGTATACCTCAGCCATTCCCTCTCCCCACCCGAGTTTTCAGTGTTATGCCCCTGGGAGAAGTGGGACATTGGATCAGTCTCCTTTTCCTAGCTGTCTACTTTTCCTCTGGATCTTTGTCTCTAATCAGGGACAGGCAAGGCCATCCTAGTAGTGCCAGCCAAGAACTTGGTTTTATCTCCCTTTACAAGTGAAACCCAGGCATAGTTTTTCCAGTTGTTTTCAGAAGTGAGGAATTGGTGGGAAATTTTTGGAATGGCTTTCTGCCAAGCAAATCAAGTCTAAATTTATCTGTTACATTTGCATCTCAAAAAGGAAGGGAGGGAGAGAAAGAGGGAAGGAGGAATCAAAGAAAGGGGGAGAAAAGGAAAGGAGGAATGGAAGGAGGGGAAGAGAGAAGGAAAGAAGGAAGAAAAAAAGGAAAGAGGGAGGGAAGGAAGAAGGGAAAGAGGGAAGGAAAAAATTTGTTAAGCACTTACTATGCCCAGGAGAAAAAGAAAAAAAAAACAGCCCTAACCCTCAAAAGGAGCTTACTTTCCATGGTGAGCAGGCTGCAGGGGTGGTAGGGTGTTCCATGAGGCAAATTCTTGAATTAGACATACTACCATTCTGGTGCAGGACAACATATAACTTTAAATTTTTTCCAGATTTCATAGCTGGTGAAATAGAGACATAAAACAAGGAAAAGGCAGGATCATTGATTTATTCAGTACACATTTATTAAGCATCCTCTGATGTGTGCAGAGAATTTTTCTGAGAAAGATGCAAAGTTTACATAAGATGTAGGTCTGGGTTCTCATGGAGCTTATAGACTAGAAGGAAAATAAGATACCTAAAAAAGTATAATACAAGCTATCTACGTGCATTCGAGAGGAACAAAACCATGGGTCCAGTGAGCTCTGAGGGGGAAGGTTGCTACCAATAGGAAGGATCAGTGAAAGTTCCATGAGTGGGTAGCACTTAGGTTGGGCTTTCAGATAAGGATAGTAATTTTGCAAAAAAAAACAAGGGAAGGGGGGAAATCCTAGACAGAAAAAACAGAGCAAGCAAGGTAACAATCAAACAAGCATTTATTGAATGTTTACCGTGTACAAGAATGTAAATTACTTGAGGACAGGCATGGTTTTGTTTTTGATTAGTATCACCAATGTCTAACATAATGCCTGTCGCATAATAGTCACTTAATAAATACTAATGAGTGAATAAATGAATATAAGGCATTGGGACTATAAAGACAAAAGGAAAAATAAGAGTTTTTTGTTTTGCTTTGTTTTGTTTTCCCTTCATGGAGTTTACATTCTATTGGCACTTAGCTGGGAATCAGGATAGGAGATGGGGACAGAACAGTCATGGGATCATAGATGAAGAACTGGAGGGGACCTTCGAGTTCATCGACTTCAACCCCCTCATTTTATAGGTGAGGAAATGAAAATAAAGAGAAGCAAAGGGTCTTGTGCAGAGACACAGCTAGTAAATGTCTGAGGCGGCATTTGAACTCAGGTCTTCCTGACTTGAAGCCCAGGCCTCTATCCACTGCACCATCTGGATGCCTCCAGTCCAATTTTACTGGAGTATAAATTACACAGAGGAAAAAAAAATGTGAAATGACACTGAAAAGATAATGGCATAAATATCAATCAAAAGAGTATGAATTTTCTTCAAGATGTAAAGGAAGCCACTGAATATGTTTGAGCTGGGGATTGACAGAACTAGATTCCTGCATAAGAAAGATTAGTTCGGCAGTTGCGTGAAGGATTTGAATCTGACTTGGGAGTAATAAATCCTAATCATTTTATGATTGGTGTCAGATTAAAAACCAGAATAAGCACAGAAACTCATGAGATAATCTACTCAGATCAGGCCTGTCTCTTAGTGAAGGGGATGGGGTGGGGTTTGAGGATGAAGGTTAAGGGAAGATACACAGAAATAGCTAAATGACTGGTTGACATATCCATTGGTGTGACTACTGAGTACCCTAGGAATTTTTCCAAGGGTCTGCTTACAAAGATCTCCCATTCCCTTTGTCCTGAGTAAAAACAGTGTAAGGTCCAATATTTCAGGTTCACTCAGGGCAGTCTGCTGAACTGGCAGAACTGGGTCAATCTGCCTGGACCTCATGTACACTCTGGCGAGTTTAAAATCAGAGGAGACCCAAATGGCCATGTTGTAGGCCTGCCTATACTCTTATTGAAATCTCTTACAATAATAATAATAATAAAAATAGTTACATAGTTATAATTAAAGTTATATGGATAAAATAATAAATAAAATAAAAAATGTTTAAATAGTTATAATAATAATAGTTTAAGGTTTGCAAAGCACTTTGCAGGATCTTTTGACCCTCACAACAACCACAGGGGCTAGGTACTGTTATTATCTCCATGTTTACAGATGAAGAAATTGAGGCAGACAGTGTTAAAGTGACTTTCCCAGGTCACCCTGCTAGTGTCTGAAGCTGCTTTCAAATTCAGATCTTCCTGATTCCAAGCTCTGTGCCCTATCCACTCCACCACCTAGCTGCCTATTGCCATCAACACAGCATAACTAGGTAAATTCTTTGTCCTCAGAGGGGACAGAATACATCTGAAATTTAACTGAAGGATAGGAGCCTTCGTTTCCAGGGGAAATGACCACTAGACTACAGCAGGAAAAGAAAAGGGATTCAGTGGAACACAACCTTTCTCACCTAGCATCCTTGTTCTACAAGGCTCTTATGATTCCTAGTTTCATTCAGATACACCTGGATGGTCAGCAATGAAGAAGAGAAGTAAGTATATATTTTACAGGGCTCAGGCCTATCAGCTAGGCTTCCTACTTCTGATGTCACAAGCCAGGTACTGCCAACTGATGTGTAGAATGAACTGTGGAAGTTTTTTATCCTTTCCAGCCTTGTTCCACTTTACTTCCTTTTCCAAACTCTATATGCCAACCAAACTGGACCATTAGCTGTTTTCAGAACTTAACATCCCATCTGCTGCCTGCTGGCACTTGCCAAAACTTGCCTCATTCCAGAAGCACATTTCCTTCTCAGTCCCACCTCTCAGAATATTTATCTTCTTTCAAGGCTCAGCTTAGGTGTCATCTCCTCTGGGAAGCCTTCCCTGATTCCCCCAAGTTATGAATGCCCTCTTGATCCTCAAATGATGTATTATCTACTTATTTCTGCACACATTGCATCCCTCTAGTAGAATGTAAGCATCCTTGAGAACAGAGGGAGGTGACATCTGTAACCCAAAAGGTAGTTTTTTTTTTAATCTGCATCCTTGTCAATCATATTTTATTTTTCCCAATTACACGTAAAAACAATTTTTAACATTCATTTTTAAAAATTTTTAGTTTCAAATTCTCTTCTGCCCTCCTCGCCTTCCTAAGAGAGTAAGCAATTTGATATAGGTTATACATGTGCAATCATGCAAAACATTTTATATTAGTCATCTTGTGAAAGAAAACACAGACCAAACCCCAACCCCCCCAAAAAAATTAAGTGAAAATAGTATGCTTCAATCTGCATTTAGACTTCATCAGTTTTGTTTTTTTCTGGAGGTGGATAGCATTTTTCATCATGAGTGTTTTGGAATTGTCTTGGATCATTATATTGCAGAGAATAGCTAAGTCATTCACAGTCAATCATTGCACAATATTGTTGTTACTATATGCAATGCTCTCCTGGTTCAGCTCAATTCACTCTGCAGCAGTTCATGTAAGTCTTACCAGCCTTTTCTGAAATCATCCTGCTTGTCATTTCTTATAGTACAATAGAGTTCCATAACAATCATATACCACAACCTGTTCAGCCATTCCCCAGTTGTTGGACATCCCCTCGATTTCCAATTCTTTGACACTGAGTTGTAGTTCTTCTGGTGTTGGATGGCTCAAGGTAGAAATGCTCAATATCCCACCAACAATATCCTGTTCTCTGGACCAGAATCTGAGGCAGCAAGTTCAGCTGTAGCGATCCAGACAGTCAACACCAGATTAAATCTGATATTACAGTTTCACCATCACCTGATCCCCAAATCATGTACGCTCTGGGCAGCCCCGACCCTATCAGAGCAGCCTGCAGGGCCTGATTGTGGTAAATGCTACATGGCAAGGTCCAGAAAAACACAAGGCACAACCTAAGTTAATGCCAGCACTACAAACAGCCCTGTCCCAACATAATGATGATGCAAAGAAGGATGCCCGAGGCAGAATGTTATGGGCACTCTGGGTGCCAAGTTCTTGGCCTTTTCCCAAAAAAAACCCCTCATTTTTCCTGTAATGCTGACCAAAAATTCTCTCCACACTAAATTTGGTACCTCATAAATCTCAGAGAGAGTATTGAAGATGGGGGAGGTGGAGATATCCCATTGCTTAACGATTTTTATGAAGACTAATAAACGATGAGTTCCAGGAGGTTTTGATAACTGGACAATAGACACACAGACAGGCTTACAACTTGAATGTTCCCATACAGCCTTTGAGTTTTAACAAATTGTATTCACAAAGCATTCTGGCCTGTGTAGGCGTCTTCCCCCGAGAGAGGGGAAGGGGGGGAAGGAAGATAAGATGAAGGGGGAAAGAGGCAATGAAAAGACGTTGGTTAAGTGCTGCCAAGCACTGTGTTAGTCTTGAACTTCAGTCTTTCCACTGGACTTTGATGACTCGGGAAGAGAAGATGAGGCTGACAACTTAGAGTAGCTCTGGCACGCTTAAATCCAATTCACTAACAAGTCAAGAAATCACCCGTGTGATGTCCCCTTCGAAAATGAAGGACTAACAACAAAACAAACAAAAAAAGGAGATCTCATACTCTAATTGAGGAACACAAGAAAGATATGGACCATCATTCTGTATTTTTAGGAAGCAAAGTTAAGTTGCATTTTGTCAAAGGCTTTTTTCTCTATCTATTGAGAGGATCTTGTGGTTTCGTATGTTTTGGTTTATAGTGTGATTATGTTGATTGTTTTTCTAATGTTGAGCCATCCTTGAAGATCCCTAGTATAAATCTCATTTGGACATAATAAACGATTTATGGGATAAATTGCTATAGTCTAATAGGATTTTCTTGAAAATTTTTCAGTCAATATTCATTGATGATATTGGCCTATAGTTTTCCTTCTGTGTTTTATCTTTCTCTGGTTTAGCTATTAGGACTATATCGATCTCACAAAAGGATTCTGGCTGGGTGCTTTTTCCCCTCAATTTTTGAGAATAGTGAAGTACTGACATTATTTGTTCTTTAAAACTTTGATAGCATTCTGCTGTGAATCCATCAGAACAAGGATTTTTTTCCTCCTTTTTTGTTACAACTAGTTCTATTTCATTTTCTGAGATTAGGTTATTTTATATCTCTATTTGACCTTCTGATGGGTTTTAATGCTATCTATTTCTTTTGTGTTCTCAGTTTTATTAGAATATAATAAGTTCTGATTGTTCTTTTTATTTCTTCTAGTATTGTGATATCACCTTGCCCATTTGCTATTTTGATTTTATTTTCTGCCTTCTTTTTAATCAGGTTAGCTAAAGATTTATAAATTTTGTTTTTACAAAGAATCAGCTTTTAGTTTTATTTATAATCTCTATAAATTTTGTTTCATATTTATTTTCCACTAATTTTTAATATCTCCTCTTTCGTGGTTATTTTAGGTTTGTTCATTATTGGCTTTCTAACTTTTGAAATTCATGTTCAGTTCATTAATCCTCCATTTTTCTATTTCATTTAAGTATGTTTATAAAGAAATGATATTTCCCCTGAGGACTGCTTTAGGGACATCTTGGAAATTTTAGCATGTTGTTTCATCATTATCATTATCTTTCACACAATTGTTAATTGTTTCTTTGATTTGTTCTTTGACCCACTCAATACTTAAGATTTCATTATTAAATCTCCATTTGGGTTTATGTCCTTTTTAAACCATGATGCCTGTAACTGAACACAGTACTCTGAATAACGAGGGCACAGTACAGTGGGACTGTCACCTATCTGTTCCTAGAACTATACCCCTCTTAATGCAGTGAAATAAAATCTTATTCAAATTGCCTTGCTGACCCCTATGTAGTTTGAAGTCCGCTAAAGCCCCAAGACCTTTCTCAGTACAACTGATGTCAATTCATGCCTCCCCCATCTTGTACTTAGGGAGTTGATTTTTGGTACCCAAGTACAACTATCCCTCCTCCCTATGTCATTCGGCTGATCTTGGTAGCAAATGTTTTAATGAGAATGTTTTTCAATGATCTTCTGAAGGCTTTGCTTTTTTCATCCCTCTTTTTTTGGCCCCTACTATGCATTTATCAGATTCTACTAGATTGTTCAAATCTGGCTTCAGACAGTTGCTGGCTGTATGACCCTGGACAAGTCACTTAATCCTGTTTCTTCACCTGTAAAATGAGCCAGAGAAGGACATGGCAAACTACTCCAGTGTCTTTGCCCAGAAAGCCCCAAAATGGGGTCATGAAGAATCAGCCAAGACTGAAAACAACTGAATAATAATAACAACAACCGTAGAGTGTAACCTTCTAGAAAGCAAAGACTGTTTTTTTGTATCTCTAAAAAGTCCCTACCACATAGTAGACACAATCAAGTCTTGGATTCATAATTTTCATGGCGGGTTGTGCCTATCTTGCATCCGGGCTGAAATGGGTGTGTGACTTTGGATCTGTTTTCAGGAAGATCATGTCCACTCATTACTACAGACCTCTCAGGATTCCCAGGCCCTGCTGCTTGCGCCATTTTAAGCAAATCCTTTCATCTCTCCAGCCTTAGTTTGTCCATCTGTAACAGTAAAAGCCTTCCTCTAAAGGCTCCTGAAGTGTATTGTGAAGTTTGGAATGCCAAACCAAAATCTCCTGATAGGCAAGGTAGAATGAGAAGGGGAAGGTGCTTCTACTGGATTCATCCAAGGTAAGGGAGGTGGGGAGAAGTCAGGGGAGGGGGCAGAAGGTACTAAAGAAGGAGGGAGCACAAAATTATAATCTTTATTCTGCCTCTCTGTGTGACTCAGGGTAAGTCATTCGACCCCATTTCATCTCCATTGGAAACCTGAGGTCAGACCTGCCAAATGACTAAAGCAAGAGGAGAGAGAGAGAGAAAGACAGAGAGGGAGAGCAAGCTGTGTGGGAGCAAGATGCATCATGCATGATAGGTCACAAAGTCACAGACACTCAGAGGTCATTTAGTCCAAACTGTATCTCAACAGAAATCCCTTGTACTTTCCAGTAATCAACTACCTGTGTGAACCTGTGTGGTCTTGGACAAATCATCGAACATCTCTGAGCCTCTGCTTGAACATCTATAAAATGGGTTGAATGGCTCTAAATCTTAGGAACACTTACATTGATGAGGAACTCTCTATTTACTGAGGTAGTTAGTTAATCCCACCTTTTGATATGTCTCATTGTTGGTAAGTTTAAATTATTTGGAGTTGAAATCTTTCTCCCCATAACTTCTCTCCATTTGTCCTGCTTCTTCCCCCTAAACTAAACCTTCTTCCTGATGATCTTCCAACATTTGAAGGGAGCAATCATATTCTTTTTCTTTCGTTCCTTCCTTCTTTCTTTTTTCCTTCCTTCCTTCTTTTCTTTCTTTCTCTTCCTTCCTTCCCTCCTTCCTTTCTCTCTTTCTTTCTCTTTCTTTCTTCCTTTCTTCCTTCTTTTCTCTTTCTCTTCCTTCCTTCCCTTCTTCCTTCCTTCCCTCCTTCCTTCTTTCCTTTCTTTTATCTTGTTTTCAATATTCACTTCCATAAGCTTTTGAGTTTTAAATTTTCTTCTCCTCCCTTCCCTCCTCCCTCCCCAAGCTGGCATGCAATCTGATATGGGCTATACATATACATTCATATTAAATATATTTTCCCATTAGTCATGTAATAAAGAAGTATTAGAACCAATGTGAGGAACTACAAGAAAGAAAGAAAAAAATAGTGTGCTTCAATCTGTATTCAGACGCCATAGTTTTTTGTTTGTTTGTTTGTTTTTTCTGGATGTGGATAGCATTTTCTATCATGAGTCTTTTAGAATTGTCTTAGATCCTTGCATTGCTAAGAAGAGGTAAGTCTATCAAAGTTAGTCATCACACAATGTGGCTGTTACTGTGTACAGTGTTCTCCTGGTTCTGCTCACTTCACTCAGCATCAGTTCATATAAGTCTTTCCAAGTTTTTTCTGAAGTCCGCCTGCTCATCGTTTCTTATAGCACAATAGTATTCCATTACATTCATATACCATGACTTGTTCAGCCATTCCCCAATTAATGGATATGTCCTCAATTTCCAATTCTTGGCCACCACAAAAAGAGCAAGCAATCATATTCTTAAGGGCAGTGGGATGGCTCAGAGGATAGAGTGTCAGGCCTGAAGTCAAGAAGACTCATCTTCCTGAGTTCAAATCTGGCCGCAGACTCTTACTAGCTATGTGACCCTGGGCAAGTCATTTAACCCTATTTGTCTCAGTTTCCTCAGCTGTAAAATGAGCTGGAGAAGGAAATGGCAGACCACTCCAGTATCTTTGCCAAGAAAACCCCAGATGGGGTCACAAAGCGTCAGACACAACTGAAATGGGCAAAAAAATAACAACAGCCATATTTTTGGTGTTTCCTACCCCAAGCCTTCTCTTTGAGTAAAATCTCCAATTTCTTCAATCAAACCCTGGTTGCTCTTAATGGCAAGGTAACAGCATGTTCTCACCGGTTTAACCCTCTCCTAACAAACTCTAGTTACACCAAAAGCAACCACAAATAGCCAATAAACCTCTTTGTCAAAACACAAAGTAAATAGAAATCAAAGTGGTTATACGGTTTAGGGTTAATGGTAGAATATGCAAATGTAAATGAGTTCTTCAGCTGGGAGCAAATAAGATCTCAGCTCCACCAATGAGAGACAGTGACCTCACTGAGGGAGTCTGTTCTATAGCAGGCTCTAGGGCTGCAGGTGCTAAGAATCAAGGGCAATGGTGGGAGTGGACTTCCCCCATGTCTGCAGCTCTGAGGAATTCTCCAGTCTCCCATTCAAAGGGTGATGTTTGCCTTCCTCGATGTCTTCTCTAAACCCCTTTTCTGAAGTGAGTCTGCCTTCTGCGGCAGCCCAACTCATAAGTCTCTCAGCCAACCCGGAGTCACATCCTCTTACACATGTATAATGTAGCACACAGCCTCACGGGGCTGTCTTCAGGGAACCGCCTGACCCATGTGAGCTGAGGTGTTAACATATGCAAAGCATTTCGTGAGCCTTAAAGTACTATGTAAATGCCAGCTGTCGTTATATTACTGTACAGTGTAGCTTCTGACTGGAGCAAATCTGATCTATCTGGGCAGTGATTTCCTTATCTGTGAAATGAGGGTATTAGATTAAGATGATTTCCAAGGTGTCTTCTAGCTCTAAATCCCATATTCTTGTGATGTGCAAGCCCAGATTTTTTTTTTTAAAGACCAGCTAAAACAGGGAGTCAATGCTATAATAAGGGATTTTTCATTTTACAAAAAAAAGGATTCAGCACAGATTCGTTTTAACTAGACATGCATGTAAAATCCTAGTTTTGCTCCTAGCTATCCATGTGACTTTTTGGGCCTCAGTTTCTACATCTATTAAAAAAAAAGGAGGTTGGACTAGGTAATCCTTACTGAAGTCTCTTCCAGCTTCAACTCTTAAGGATTCTATTCATAAACATTTCACATACAAACAGCTTTTCTGGAACATATCTGTTGTGTAAAGAGAGGTCCATCCATAAGAATATTGCTATAATAATAATAAATAGTTAACATTGATATGACACTATATGCCAGGCACTGTGCTAAGCGCTTTGCAGTAATTAAATCATTTGATCCTTATGACCCTGAGAGGTAGGTGCTGTTATTATCCCCACCACACAGATGAAAAAACGGAAAATCTGAGATCAAGTGACACATTCAAGGTCACACAGCTAGTAAGTGTATGAGGCTGGATTTGAACTCAGTTCTTCCTGACTCCAGGCCCCGTGTTCTATCCAATGCACCACCTAGCTAGATTCTCTGAGGTTGATAGTCTCTATGTTATATTGTGTCATGAGAGAGCCTAAGGAAGTCTAAGATGCCACATCCGGTCTGCATTCTTGAAACTTCCCAATTTGTTCAAGGATTGACTCAAATGCCAACTACCTCAACAAATTCAACAACATGTATGAGCCAGCTAGGTGCCACAGTGGCTGGCACACTAGGTCTGCTATCAAGAAGACCTGAGTTCAAATCCAACCTCAGACACTTACTAGCTGTGTGACCCAGGCCAAGTCCCTTCACTGATGCCTGCCTCAGTTTCCTTATCTGTAAAATGGGATAATAATAGCACCTACCTCTTAGGATTGTTGTGAGATTATATTGTAAAGCAATCAACAAACCTTAAAGTACTATATAAATGCTAGCTGTTGCTGTTGTTAGGAGTAAAGTACTATGGTGGGTGCTACAAAGAAAGGAATACAAAATTTAAAAAAAACTAGTTACTTGAAGGTCCCTAAAGGAATTTACAGTATTATGAGGGGCAATCATAGAATAACATAGATCTAGGGATGGAAGGGATGTCAGACTTCATCTTGTCTAACACTCTTATTTTAGAGATAGGGACTCTGAGCAAGTTAAGTGACTTGCCCAAGGTCACACAGGTAGTAAGCATCAGAAGCAAGATTTGAATGTTTGACTCTAAACATACGGCATCAGATTGATTATAAACACCTTGAAGGCAAAAAACCTGTATCCAATTTCATCTTTGACTCCTCAAATGCCTCCTGGAGCACTACTCAGCTTTCTATAGAAAACACTTAATAAATATTTGTTGAATCGAGCAGTGTGGGGTCCCTTGGAAGCCAAGCCAGACTGCTTGTTTTCATTAGAGATATGTGTAAGAAAATCCCTCCCAAACAGCCAGCATCTTCATATCACAAACAAGGCTTGTTCGCATTCCATTCCCTTGACTATTGGGGAGGCCTTTGCTGGGTCTCCGTTTGCAAGGGCAGAGAGGGCATCCATCTACGTAAGAGCTGCAGCAGTGGTGATGGGGGGGATGCACTGGGGGAGCCTAGGGGGGAGATAATGAGAATAAAAAAGTATTTGTTTTTCTGACTAGAAACAGGGGAGTCATTGGTGAGATCAGTTTCAGATGGTGTGCTTTGCCACGCCCTACTAGACAGTGCCTCGGATGGGGGTTGAGGGAGAGAGACAGAATGGAGGCTTTGGTACCACAGTCAAATATAGACCCATTTCCATAAAGGCACCAGCAGCCTACCATTCTATAAATATCTCAGCCAATTTTCCATGGCTCTCATGTGACTTTGATGCCTGCATCTTCTGCTGGGATCTGTCGTCATGGTGATGAGGCCATGTGATCATCCCCTCTTCATTCATGATGACTCTGAGCTGTCCTGGGGAGGGAGGAGATGGGCTGGGGGGAGGAGAGAGAGAAAAGAAATGAATTTATTTAAAAAAAATAATCAGGCTAAAAGTTTCCATTCATTGCAAAGCTGGGGCTTATGGCAAAGACATGCTGACAGCCTTATCGATCTTCCAAGATTATTGAAGAAAAAACATGTTTATTCTAGAGGCCATAGGGGAGGGTGCCTTTGAATCAGAAACTGGTAGAGCTAGCTCAGGGATCAGCTAGTCAAATTGCATTATTTTACAAATGAGGAAACTGAGGCCCAGTGAGGTCATCCAGTTTGTTAGTACCAGGACCTAGGACCAGAGCCCAGGCTTCCAGACTCCTAGTCTAGGAGGTTTGAATCCTTTTTCATTATCCTACAGCCTGTGCTGGTGACAAGCTGATAACCCAAGAGTGCTGGGAGCTCTTGTGGACCTGGTGGTTCCCAGAATCCCAGGCTTCTTCCAACCTTGCACCAATGAGCTCCTCATCCCTCTGCTTCCCTCTGAAGAACTGGGGTGAAAATGGTGACCCTAGGTGAGCAGAAAACCAGACCCAGGCTGGATTTCTTGTGGGATTTTAATTGAAGATGGTTGAAGGGGGACATCTCTGTGTCCTGTGAGAGTATCCCCAGTACAGGAAGTGGGGGGAGGAGAGTCACCTCACTGCTGGGAATTAGCATGGCACCAGGGAAAGAATGGTGGTTATAGAACCAGGGGGATCTGAATTTGAATCCCATCTTTGCCTCTCCTTACCTTATGTGACCCAGGATAGATCATTTTGCCTCTCTCTGGGCCTCACTTTTCTTACCTCTAAAATTAGGGCATTGGACTAAATGACCTTACCAGCTCTAAATTTTTTATCTTTTAGAATAGAATTGGGAATATTTGGCCTAGAGATGAGAACACTAGGGAATGGGAGTGGGACATGATAAAGGTATTCTAATATTTCAAGAGTCAGCCTATAAAAAAGATTGACAACTGATAAGTCAACAAGAATTTATTAAGGACCTACTATGTGCCAGGTGCTATACAGAGCATTTGTGAAAAACAAAGAAAAAAAGGCAAACAAAAAACAGCTCTCGCTCTAACGGATATTAATAAAACAGAATACAGCTCTCACTCTAACAGATAATGATAAAACGGAATACAGCTCTCACTCTAACAGATAATGATAAAACAGAATGCATCCAGAGGAAGGATCATAGGATCATAGATCTGGACCTGGAAGGATTCTTAAAAGCCATCTGATCCAAACACCTCAACTTACAGATGGCAACCAAGACAACCAAGATATTGAAGGGTTTGGGGAGCCTGATACGTGAGCACAGGGGATCTGGGAATGTTTAGCCTGAAGCAGACAGGTAGAGGAGGTCTGGAGAAAGGGAAGGGAAGTGGGAACAAGGGAGGCGTCTTCAACTATGACGAGGCCCTGGAGAATGGAGGCAAAAGGGTGAACGTTACAAAGAGGAAGACTTAGGCTTCATGTGAGGGAATATGTCCTAACTGTTCTTACTACCCATAGATGGAATGGGCAGCCTTGGGAGGTAATGACTTGCTTCTCATTGAGATTATTTAAGCTGAGGTTGGGTGATCCCTTATCAGAAATTAAGCAAAGAGGATTCCTACTCAGGTATGGGTATGACAAGATGACTTCTGAGGATCCTCCCAAATGTGACTCATTATCTCAATGGATCTTTAAGATGGGGTTGCCTCAGTTTCCTCATCTGTCAAATGAGCTGGAGGAGGAAACGGCAAACCCCTCCAGTACCTTTGCCAAGAAAACCCCATGGGTGGCAGGAAGAGTTGGACACGACTGAAATGACTCAACAATAACAATAAAATGGGCACTATTGTTATCCCCATTTTACAGATGAGGAAACTGAGTCTGAGAAATTTATGTAACTTGCCCAGAAACCCACAGCTGGCAAGGGAGTGAGGTACAATTCGAACTTGGGTCTTCCTGACTCCAGATCTAATGCTCTAGCCAGCCTAGAATTAGAACAAATGGTCAGGGAGGAACAAGAAAGCAGCTTTCAACTTATTGTAAGGAAGAATTCTAACAGTGCCTCCATCCTACATCTGTATCCCACAGATACTCAAGGATTTGGCCTCTGAAATCCCTTTCAGTTCTTTGTGATAATGTAAAATGCACTGGATTTGCAGTTCAAAAATTTGGGTTCAAATCTTGACCTGCCACTGGCCACCCAAGTGATCTTGGGCAAGTAACAACCTTTCTGGATTGCAGCTTTGTCATCTGTAAAGTGGACTTAGACTAGATGACCTCCAAGATCCCTCTTCCTTTTCAATCTGTGATCCTAGAGGGCAGGCCCTGTGCTTTATTTATCTTTGCATCCTGTGTTGTTCAGTTAGTTGCAGCCTCGTTTGGGGTTTTCTTGGCAAAGATACTCTATCCCATTTCCTTCTCCAACTCATTTGACAGCTGAGGAAACTGAGGCAAACAGGGTTAAGAGACTTGTCATACAGCTGGTAAGTGTCTGAGGCCAGATTAGAACTCAGGAAGATGAGTCTTTCTCTGTTCAGGCTTGGCACTATGTTCACTGCACCACCTGGCTGCCCTTTGCATCCTGTGTAGAGACCCCTTAGCCAAATCATAGATTTAAAACTGGAGAGGCCCTTAAGTGCTATTGAGACCATTCCCCTCATTTTAAGGAGGAAGAAGCTGAAAAACAGGATAAACAACTTGTCCAAGGTCACGTGGTAGTGAGTGACCATAAATGTTTGTTGGATGGTTTATTCACTGATCATTTCCACATTCCTGTGAGGCAGAGAGGGCAAGGCAATCATTACTAACATTTTACAAAGGGAAAAACAGAGACGTGAGAGGACACCCAAGGTCACTGAGCTGTTGAGGATCAGAGGAAGCACTAGACATCAAGATCTCTGTATTCCTGGTCCAAGGCCATCCCCACAACCTGGGCCCTATGTGCCGTCATGGTCCCTAAAGACCAACTACTCCCAGGACTCTGTAAGTTGGCTTCAAGCCTAGGCCTGAGCCCAAGAAGCTTGAGAACACAAGGAAATTTGCTTCAGAGCCCAGGGAAGGGAGGCAAACTTGCTGGCAGGGAAGAGGAATTATTCCATTTTTCTACTCCAGACAAGCACGAGGCTGCCTCTGCCTCGGTGATGAATCTTTTTAGTTAAAGATGATACATCACTGGGGGTGAATTATAAGCCTGGAGGTGCTGGATGCCATACAAGTCAATTACTGAGGCTGAGAGACCTTTGTATTCTGAACCCAGTGGAGATGATGATTCCCTCAAGGTACTGTAAACCAACAGGGGCTTCCCCTTGGGTCCCACTTGGATGCTTGAACGCTCCAAGGCCTATACTCTGGATGACTATAAAGTAACCAGACTCATCTCCACAGGCTCCACGCAGAGATCCATCTCAGCTTTTTATAGCCCATCACTTTGTCTTTCCTGCCAGTGAGGCCAGGTTCATTCTCTCTGCTTTGTAGATAAGAAAGCCAGGCCTTAGAGAGTGTTTTGTCCAGGGTCTGCCCAACTCAAATAAACCCCAAGATCAGCTCTCCTGAGCCAGCAGAGTAAGCTTAGAATTGTGTAAAGGGCATTTTCCTTCCTACTCTCTTCTAGTCTATCTCCCCCTTCCCCACCAAAGGTCTTTGCCCTGCAGCCTGAAGTGGAGTGGGGAGCATTAACAAAACGAAAAGGACATTTCCTGTTTCAGTGGGGTTTGCCACAGACTCAGTTGAGGTTCTTGCCATGGCTAAGGCCCCCAAACTCTAAAAGTAAGCAGAGACCACAGTTCTACTGTGAATTCTTACTTCAGGTATTAATGAAGAAAGAAGGAAGGAAGGATGGAAGGAAGGAAGGAAGGAAGGAAGGAAGGAAGGAAGGAAGGAAGGAAGGAAGGAAGGAAGGAAGGAAGGAAGAAAACAAGCATTTATTAAGTACCTACTATGTGCCAGGCACTGCTAAGCACTTTCCAAATATCATCTTGTGATTGCTTATGATTCAGCCCCTAACAAAAGGACCTATATCTGCACCCTGCCTCCCTGTCCATGAAGATGCCATTTCCAAAAGTGTTTATTACACGGGAGTCAGGGGAAAATGTACCATACTGGGAGTGAGAAGACCTGGAATCTTGTCTCAGATCTTCCATGAATCAGCAGACCCCTTTCTTTTACTGGGCCTCAGTTTCACCTTCTGTAAAATGAGAAAGTAGATAGGAAGAGGGAGGAGATGTGGAGAGAAAATAAATGCTTATTAACTAAAATAATTTTTTTAAATGAAGAGGTTAAACTAGATGACCTTTAAAGAGTCCTACCAGAATGGAGAAAGTAACTTATATAATAACATTTCGAAGAAAAATGATTTTGAAAGACTTAGAAACTCTGGCAAAGCAATGACTAACCATTGACTCTGGAGGACTGATAATGACGTGTGCTACCTGGCTCCTGACAGAAAAGGAACAGACTTGAGATGCAGAATGAGACATACGTTTTTAGACATGGATAATGTGGGGATTTGTCTTGCCTCACTATTCATATTTGTTATGAGGATTTTCTTTTGTTCAATCATGTGGACAGAGGTGAGAGAAAAAGAAAATAAATGTTTTTTTGATTGGGAGAAGAAAAAGCCAAAAAGGTCACTTCATTTAAAAAGCGGGGGAAAAAACCTTGCTAGTGTTAACCTTCTCTGATTCCAATGATCCTTACTGGGAGCAGGAGAGGGAGTGATTGCTGCAGCCTCCATTGGGCTGGCCAAAGGTGAGGGGAGATTAATCACCTTCTTCCTGGCTGCTAGTGTCCTAAGAACAGCTGTTTGAGAAGCAGGTGGTCTGGGCAGTGAGTGGCTCACAGAAATAGGAATTAGAAAGAGATAGTGTGGAATAGTGGATACAAAGCTGGCCTTTAGCTAGTAAGACCTGGGTTCAAGTCCCACCTCTGAGATATACAGGCTATGTGAACCTGTACAAACCACTCTTAGTACTCTAGATTGCTTTTTGGACATTGGAGAGAGGTGTCAGCCTGAATCAGTACAGGAAGATTTCTCAACTGGGAGTTCCCTGTATCACTGAAATTGTAGATCCACCCTCTATCCTCTAGGATTGTCCAGGACAATAGAGAAGACTTATACCTGGGAAAAGCTGCATATGCATTTGTGTAAATTTGCAGAAAGAGAAATAAATGTAATCTAAGACTTGCATACTCATGCTCTGTTCCTTGGCTTCATGTGGCTAATGGGAAAAGAACTGACCTGGGTGGAAGAGATCTTGATGGAAGTGCTGGCTTTGCCATTAACTACTTGGGAAGTGGAGTCAACATGGTGCTGTGGAAAGTGTGCTGGGCCAAGGTTCAAATGAATACTGGCTCTCCCCCTTTATTGTCTGTGTCACCTTGAGGGTGTCATGTCAGCACTCCAGCCCCCATATCCTTTTTAGTAAAGAGAGAGGCTTGGACTAGATATTTACTAATGTCCCTTTCAGTCCTAAGTCTATAATGCTCTGTCTACCCCTATAACCTTTAAGGTCCCTTCCAGTTCTAAGATTCTATGGCACTTAGAACTTTAACCCTTAAATCTTGGTGGTATCTCAGACTACTGTTGACTTACTCTGCTTGGCCTCAATGGGCAGAGCTAGAACCAGTAGGAAAAATTTGGAGGGAAGCAAATTTAGGGTTGAAATAAGTGATGATAACATCCTAATAATTACAGTTATCCCAAAATACAGTTGTGCCCAAAATGGCGGCAGCAGGCTCCTTTTCAATAGATATCCTCAAGCAGAGGTAGATGGCCATTTTTCCAGGATGTTATTGAGAATTCCTCTTGACACACAGGTTGGACTAGCTGGTCTCTGAGGTTTCTTTCAACTTGTCCTGAGATGCTAATCAAGTCAGCTACCTAGGACTCTTCTCCTTCTCTTCCCTTGAGTCATGTTTTCTCATCATTGAGTCACTGTTGTCAGCTTTATCTCATACTACACCCCACCAAGCATTTTTGTTGTTCAGTTGTTTCAGTCATGACCCCATTTGGGGTTTTCTTGGCAGAGGTACTAGAGTGGCTTGCCATTTCCTTCTCTAGTTCATTATATAGATGAGAAGTTGAGGCAAACAAGGTTAAATGACTTGCCCAGGGTCACATAGCTATTAAGTGTCTGAGGCAGGATTTGAACTCAGGAAGATGAGCCTTCCTGACTCCAGGCCTGGCACTCTATCCAATGCTCCACCTAACTACCCCACCAAGTACTCTATACTTCAGTATAACTGGGGTACTCTTTTGCCATGCACTGTTATACTCTAGCCAAAATGAACTAATTCATTTCTAAACATGCCCTGTATTTTCCCACCTTTGCTCAAAATGTTCCCTATGAGTAGAATATTCTTCCTTTTTTTTCATTCCTATCTGTCCTTTAAATCCCCACTCAAATACTGGCTCCAAGAGCCTTTGTCTATCCCCTACTACCTGACCAGTAATGACCTTTCCCCTTTGACCTTACATATCATTTTATTTTTTTTCATTTCTATAATGAATTTACTATTATGCACTATAATTATGTGTATATTTGTCTTATCCTCTAGCTAGACTGTAAGCTCCAAAGGGGAAGAGACTGTTGCTTTCTTTGAAACTTGGCCCCTCTTGTTGGGCTCAATACAGTGTCATACATAGAGTTCATTCATTGATGACATAGCCATTTGTTACACCACCATGTGCAAAGTGCTCTTCTAGGCACTGAGGAAGATTAGAAATTTAGTTAATACACACTCCCTGCCCGCATGGATTCTACAGTCTAGTAGATAGATAAGACATCAACAGAGATAGTTGTAGAGCACAAAATTACAGGCTAAGTGCTTTAGATAGTAACAAAACAATGTGTTATTGAGATACAAGAGGGGGAAGTCACTACTTAGGGAAGGAAGCAAAGATTTGCTGGAGCTCCTCCTGACTCGAGAGATGATTCTTAAATTTTCAGCATGAGCATTTACACCTGAGAAATCTAACAAATGCTACAAATCGATGCTTGATTTATTGTTTTGTTGTCTAGACATAAAGAGATGAATAATATGTTAATATTGCAGATTAAACTTTGAAAGTATGTCCCTTATGTATACATACAGATAGATGGATAGATAGATAGATAGATAGATAGATAGATAGATAGATAGATAGATAGATAGATAGATAGATAGATGGACGGACGGACGGACGGACGGACGGACGGACAGACAGACAGACAGATAGATAGATAGATAGATAGATAGATAGATAGATGGATAGATAGATGGATAGATAGATGGATGGATAGATGGATGGATGGATGGATGGATGGATGGATGGATGGATGGATAGATAGATAGATAGATAGATAGATAGATAGATAGATAGATAGATAGATAGATAGATAGATATTCCTATGTGTGAATGAGTACTGGTTGTTAAACATTTACCAGCACACTCCTGGAAAGGGATAGGGAGAAATCACAGTAGAAGACCAGAGGATCACAAATCCAGAGCTGGAAGGGACCACAGTGGCCATTGGTCCAACCCCTTTATTTTACAAATAAAGGAACTGAGTCCCACAGAGGTTAAGCAAATTCCCAAGACATATAGCTAGTAAGTGACAGAAGCAGCATTTGAACCCAGATTGTCTGGTTCCAAAACCACTGTACTGATCAGGACAGACTTCAGGAAGGAAATGTCATTTGAATTGGGCTTTAAAGGATGAGAAGGAATTCAACGGGTGAAGAGGAAGGATAGAGGATAGTTGAGCACAGAGAACAGTGTGTGCAAAGGCAGGAAGGTCACAGGACCATAGTATCATAGATTTGAAGTCAGAAGAGCTCCAAACATATTCAGGAACCAGAGAATTATCTAGATGCTTAAATAAATATTTAAATTATAAGATGCATTAATAAATATTTGTTAAATCAAATTGTTTCCCCTTCCCTTATCCTATACTATTCTTTTCCCTTCCTCTTCTTTTTCTTTCCCTCCTCTTTTCTGCCCTCATGTTTGTCCTCTTTTCTTTCCTTCTCTTCATTTCTCTTCTCTTCCCTTTCTTTCCCTCCTCCTTCTCTTTCTTTCCTTCTTTCCCTTCCCCTCCTTCTCTTTCCCTCCTAACCTCTCCTCTCTTTCTTTTTATATCCCCCTCCCCCCACTAATTCCTCTCTCTTGTTTCCCCGAGTTTCCCAAATCACTTGACAAAGGAACTATCCAGCAGGGCTCAGGCTAGCTTCTAGCACCTTTTGGATAGCCATGATGGAGACAAATGTTTTCCACCCCAAACCATAACCTGCCCCTCCTGCCTCCTGCCAATGATGTGACTCACAAACACACACACACACTCCCATTTTATAGACTCAAGCTCACCTGGGCTTATCCGGGCCAGGCTCACCCATGATCTCCCTCTCTCCCCGACCCCGGCCCCCTCCTCCATTCCCGAATCCCCACCTGTCCCTAGCATTCCTCCCCGGAGGCACTCTGCAAGGGAAGCAGGAGGGACCCCAGGTGACAGGGTGGCTTAGGCCTCAATAGCCTGGAAATGTACAAGACAGAATACCCCAGGGACTAGGCGAGAAAGTGACGTCAAACGGAGGCTTAAAATACAGCCTGGAAAAATCACATGACAGCTGTGAGCCGCCCTTTGGCTGCACAGAGACCACAGACCGGGGAGGCAAGGGGGATTATACATCCAGGATTTTTACAGGTTTCCTATCTGCAAGTACCTCCTCAGTCGCCTCTCCCCGCTGCCCCGGGCGGTGGCTTCGGATGGGGCTGCCCAGCCTCAAGGGGCCCCCCTGCCCGGATTCCCAGGCTCAGTCACCCCGCACCCTGGGCCAGCCCCAAGCAGATGCTCAGCAACCGGCCTCATCCGGGGGCTGCAAGTGCCTGGGCTCCGCCTCCACCTCCCGCCCTGCAGACCCCACCAGCTGCCTCCCGAGGAACCATGGCTCCTCTGAGAGCGGACTGGCAGACGTTAGGAACAGACACAGAGACAAGGGAACTAGCTTCTCCTGCAGCGGCTGATTACAAACTGCTGCATAGCCTGCCCTGGCCACGCAGCGCTGCAGGAGCCTCCGTCTCCCTCTCCCTAGGGGCACAGCATCCCAAACTGGCCAGTAAAGAAACTCGGAGGGCTGGCTATACGGAGTGGAGACGTCGGCGCTTAGTTGCTGACATTTTCCTTGACATTCTCAAACCTGCGCTGTATCTGGTGTTACCTAAGACCAATCCAAACTAGGATCTCATTTCACCCTCAACAATAGATATCTCCATTTTACAGATGAGAAAACTAAAGCCCAGAGATTTAAGTGACTCTCCAGGCCAATCAGCAAAGCAGGAGCAGAGTCAGGGAGAGGGTGTCAATCGGTCAGTTAGTCAATAAACATTTTGAGTGCCTACTATATGTTTACTATTAAGTGCTTAATGTAGAAACTATTCAAAAAAAAAAGGTAAAAAAATTCAGTCTCCCTTCTTTAGGAGCTCACTCCGATAGCAGAAGACAACATGCAAACAATGACATATAAACAAGACAGATTGCAAATAATCTCAGAGGGAAGGCACCAGCATTTAAGTGGACTAGAAAGGCTTCTTGCAGAAGATGGGATTTTTGCTGAGACTTAAAGCCTGAGATGTCAGGAAGCAGGGATGAGAAGGGAGAGAGAGGAACAGTCAGAGAAAATGAACAGAGTCGGAAGATGGAATATCTTGGACAGAGAACAGCAAGGTTAGTGTTAGGATATTGGAAAGGACAAAGTATAATAAGATTGGAGAGGGAGAAATGGTCTAGAATAGGAAGGACTTTACAAATCAAACAGAGGATTTTAGATTTGATCATAGAGATAATGGGAAGCCACTGGAATAACTTAGAGAGGGGTCATCTAGCCAGTAGGTGTCAGAGACAGGACTGAAGTCCAGGTCTTCCTGATTCCAAAGCCTGTACTCTGCCCTCTATTCTCTCTTGATCTCTATCCCTCTGTCTCTGACTCTCTCTCTCACCGTCCTTCTCTCCACTTTATATTCATGATCTTGTTTGAACCTCACAACAACCCTGGGAAGAAGATTTTGATCATTTCAGGCATGCCCTCTTCTTCAGGACTCCATTTGGGTTTCGGGTTTATTTGGGGTTCTTTTTGGCAAAGATACTGGAGTAGTTTGCCATTTCCTTCTCTAGCTCTTTTGACAGATGAGGAAACTGAGGCAAACAGGGTGAAGTGATTTGCCCAGGGTCAAACAACAAGTAAGTGTCTGAAGCTGGGTTTGAACTCAGGAAGATGAGTCTTCCTGAGTCCAGACTCCACTCTATCCACTGTACCACCAAGCAGATAGTACAGTTATTATGATTCCCATTTTGCAAATGATTAAAACTAAGGCTCAAGGTTGTGAATGAATTTGTTACTTATACGTATACATATATATGTATGTAGTTGCTGTATATATATATATATATATACACACACACACATATATGCTGTATATATGACATCTTTGGAGACCATATTTCAAGTCAGTTCTGCCTTGTGGACATAAATATTCCTTGAAGATTCCAAGGTTGGAGATTTTTATCTAGGCATATGTGTTTCACAGAACCTTAACAAGATGAGTGTCCCTCTCTTTCCTGAGAAGCTCTCCTGTTTCAACTGTACCTGGATCTCAAACCAAGGGTGCTCATAGTACTGGACCATAGAACATAGTCCATAGAACTTCTGGACTCAAAATCCCAAATACCAACCACAAAAGGAGCTTCTTGTATGACCTGTAGGGTATAGCATAATTTAATGTTTGAATCCAGCAAAGAAAAGTGTGGAAGAGCTTCCAGGGATGGAAGCAGGTGGAAGAGACACATGAGGAAGAAAATCCATGTGGCCAGGGCATCCTTGCTCCAGAATTAGGGTATATTTGATCTGTACACATTTCAAGGGTACCAAAGAGATAGCCACCCTACAGGGTGACTGGGAAGCAAACACCACTTTTCTAAATAACCTAATTAAGGCCAGTTCCCTTCTTTGTCCACAAAACAAAATGAAAAGAATAAAAATTTGTATTTACCATAACACTTTACTGTTTCCCCGAGAAGGGTTTTCGCATATACTATCTTGCCTGGGCTCTGGTCTTGGAATCAGGAAGACCTGAGGTCAAATCCAGGCTCAGAAACTTCCTAGCTGTGTGATCTTGGCCAAGTCACTTACTCTTATTTGCCGCTAGAGAAGGAAATAGCAAACTGTTCCAGTATCTTTTCCAAGAAAACCCTATGGACCAAAAGACTGAATAACAATAACAAAGCATAAAACAGCATTAAAGCTTTTGGGACACCTTGTATAATCGCCTCAGTGATGTAAATAGCAGCAACCCAAATGTGCTGACCTCCAGTAAACCTTCAATCAAAGACTTCCTTTCCATGCTGGATTTCATGAGTACCAGAGCAGAAGCATTCAGGCCATCTATCCCTCTCTCTGGTCTCATGACCAGTTCACCTCCTTCTTCCAATCATACATTTCCTGGCTGCATTTGTTTTTATAGCACTTTTTGCTGGCGAGTCAGTGTTGGCACCGTGCTATAAACTACTTATGCCCATCAAGTGTCTCTCCGTGGCCCTTCTTGTCCTGTGCAATGTCAGTTCTCTACAGAAAGTAGCGTCCCAGTGATTCACAGCCATACAGCTGAGAATTATCGTAATCACTGTTCTCACAAATAAGGTGACTTTACAGGGGTATAAAGGGGGGAAGTAAAATATATAAAAAATAATGTGCACAGGCTTGGAAATGTCCAATTACAAAGACATCTTCAGTTAGCCCTGCCTGACCCTGTCAGCAGAGTTATATTTTCTCTCTTGATCCATCTCTGTCTGGGTCAGCTGCCTGGCATAACCCTCTAGACAAAGATAAAATGAGCTCTTCATTCACCTTCACTTGGATGAAACTCAGCTCTACATAGCAAACTTTATCAAGCACTTACCCCATGCAGAATACTATTCTAAGGGCTGAGGGAGATACCAACCCCAGCTAAGACAAGTAACCTGCCCTCATGGAGTTTACAGTCTAGAAGGAAGATAAAAGCAGTTAGGTGGCACAGTGGGTAGAGTGCTGGGCCTGGAGTCAGGAAGACCTGAGTTCAAATCCAACCTCAGCCACTTACTAGCTGTGTGGCCCTGGGCAAGTCATTTAAGCCTGTTTGCCTCAGTTTCCTCAATTGTAAAATGAGCTGGAAAAGGAAATGGCAAACCACGCTAGTATTTTTGCCAAGAAAACCCCAAATGGGATCACAGAGAGTCAGATATGACTGAAATGACTGAATAACAATAACACACACATATATACATATACACATATATATAGTATATACACATACACATATATATAGTTATAGTACAATAATAAATAAGTGTATTAGAGAATTAGGAAACAAAATGTGATGTGAACTCTGAGGGGAAAGGCTGTATATGTAGGAAATCAAGGTGAAGGATGAGGAGGTGGCATTTAGGTTGACCTTAGAAGGATAGATAGGTAAGAGTCCTACAGACAAAGAAGGGGAATGAAGGCATTCCTGCCAGAGGGGGAACTACGAGCAAAGGCACCAAGTTGTGAAAGGGCAGTGTGTGTCTGGTAAAGAGAGCAGTCCGGTTTGGCTGTTGTAGAATGCATGGAGTAATAAGAGATAGGTTCAAGCAGTAGGGAGGCCACAAATTGTGAAGAGTCTCAAATGCCAGGAAGAGGAGCTAACTCTCTACTTGGTGATAAAGATCCACTAAAGAGGTTATGAGCCAAGAAATGATGGCCAGATCTATAAATAAGAAAGATTATTCTGGCAGTGGTAAGAAGGATGCATTAGAGATGGGGGTGGGGAAGTGGAGGCAGGAAGGACAATCACAATAGTCCAGCTTGGTCGTAATGAAAGCTTATGCTAAAAGAGTGGCAATGAGAACAGAGAGGAGGGAACAGAGGGGAGAGACACCACAAGTGGGGATTGACAGGGCTTGGTAACTGACTAAATATGAGAGATGATAGAGAAAAAAGATTCAAAGATAATCCCAACGTGAGAAACAGGGGAGCCAGGGTAAATGGTGATGACATAGACAGAAATGCTGAAGTCAGAAGGAGGATCAGGCTTAGGAAGAAATATAATGAGCTCTATTGTAGATAGATAGATAGATTTGTAGATATATATATAGATACATATATATCTGAGATGCTCTTGAAGAAGCATGAAGTTGCAGATGTTTAATATATATTACAGATGCAAATATGTGTATATTTATGTATATATAAATAAATATATGTAGATTATGTATATATATATATATATATATTTGAGTTGCCCTTGAAGTATGAAGTTGCAGATGTTCTATGAACAATTGAAGATGTGGGTCTGGAGTTCAGGAGAAGCCAGCACTGGAGATAAGGATTTGCAGAAGTGGTCGTTGAAGTCACAAGACTTAAAGAGATGTCCAAGGGAGCAGGAATAGAGAGTGTCTAGGAATAGGAAAAGAGGGCCAAGGATGGACCTTTAGGAAACTTTCCTTTTGGGGAGTTAGGAATAGGAAGGACGAGGAGCCAGTGAAGAAGACAAAAAAATGGCTAGGGAGGAGGAAAAACAAAGCTCTTTCTGAAGGAGGAGAAAGAATCCAATAGGAAGAGAAGGATGAACAGTGTCAAAAGAGGCTGAAACACCAAGGAGGAGGAGTTTTAAGAGGCTAGTAGATTTGGGAACTAGGACGTCATTGGTGACATCTGAGAGGGCAGTTTAAAATAAGTGATGGGGGCTGGAGAGAGTGAGTGATGAGGAAGTGGAGGCATTGGGTATAAATAACTTTTTCAAGAAATTTAGCAGCCGATGAGAGGAAAAAGCCAGGAGAATAGTTGGATAGAAGAAAGGGGTCAAAGAAAAGGCTTCTGGGAAAAAAGGTTGGGGAAGCTTGAACATTTTGAAGGGGAAGAGCCAATGGTGGGCAGTAGCAAAGATCCAGTTGAGGTTATCTACCATGAATTGTGAGGCAACATGGTGGTAAGAATGTTTGATTTGGAATCAGGAAGAACTGAATTCAAATTCTAATGCAGATATTTATTGATTCTAACCCTGGGCAAGTCATTTAACTTCTCTGGGCCTCAGTTTACTCGTCTGAAAGATAAAAGAGTTTGACATCAATGATGCCTAAAATCCCATCTAGCTCTAAATTGATGAATTTGTAGTGGGCAAAATTGTGGTTTTCTCCAGCAGTGCTCAGCAGCCTTGCTGCTAGGGCAGGGTACTGGATTTTGAGGGATTACTAAAGAATGAGCATTGGCAATTGGGGAATGAAAGATCAGAGGAGCAAGGTTTCTAGGGCAGATATGAATGATATAGAAAATGACAGACCTAGGAGTCAAATCTGAGTAAGGAGACAAGTGAAGCCAGAGCAAGGGAGAAAGATGGAATGAAAGATGTTGCAAAGGACCCAAGGTCATGATGAAGGCAAAGGGAAGGCTATTAGTGTGAAAGAAGCATCTAGCTAGGAATTTATCCTCAGACAATGGAATTTCAAAGTTCTACATCTTAGATATGGTATCATTCTAGGAAGTGACCAGGCCTAACACGTGTAGAGTCATAACTAGGAAGTCTTTTACCTGAAACAACGGAGGACTATCCAGCCATGGGCACAGTTGCTCCAGGCATGGGAAAAATCCATTCCCCTGAAATCCTGTGACTCAGTGAGGATAGAAAAGGAGGGCAGGGAGACATGGGCATGAGATATTGAGTTGGGGTGTCAATGAAGGCTTGAGAATGACCATGAAGTGTGGAGGTGTCGAGCTTTGAACCACAGAGGGAAACATGTGACTTCCTTCAATAAGTATGTCCTTCCCATCTCAACACCTAGAGCAAAAACTCTGGCTGCTTTGTCTTAGTTATGGTGTGTGACTGAAGCTGCATTGGAGGAATTGAATGGAGTAGGTCAGATTACTAGAAAAAAAACTTGGATAAACTGGCAGAATATACTGGAGATAATGACCTCTAACTGTGGTCTCAGTCCAACCTGGGCTTTATCCTTGTAATTATGACTATGATTTTAAATCCAGAGACAACTCTTAACTAACCTTTGTAGGTGGCCTTTGGATGTTAGAGACCTAAACTTTTGGGTTTTTTTCATGGTTTCAAAGTTTCTCATGCTTCCTACCAATTTCACGCTTCTGGAATGATGCTCCACACTTAGCTCTTGAGGTAAAATGGAAAGCCTGTGGAAAGAGTACCGAACTTGGGCTCAGAGGTCCTGAGTTTAAAGTCTAACTCTGCTCACCACCCCACTATTCTTTGTGACATTTGGCAAATCATTTCCCCTGTCAGGCCTCAGTTTCCCTTTCTGTAAAAGGAAGGGGGTGTAATAGATGACCTCTGACATCACTATGATCTCTTCCTTCTAGCTTTAAGTCTGATTCTAAGGCAGATGCCCTCTGGGTCCAATGAAAATCTCTCTCCTGCTCCAGCTCCACCCATTTCCATTTCTTGACAGATTGACAAGTCATTTATCTCAAGGAGGTGTCCCCACCCAAAGGCCTATCTTACCATTTTGATGGCACCTGACATACTTTACACATATAGTAATAACATCAAGGGTTTCCAGCCACAAAGATAAGTGATCTCACCACAATGTTGATCCGGGTTTCAGCTGCTAGTGCTGTTTCCTTCCTTCCTGCTGAGAGCATTTCCTCCAAGATGATTCCTAAGGGGTGGTGATGTCAGAGCAGGGGAGGGCAGATAGAGGATGCTCAAAACAGGCTGCCCCAGGGCTCAGGTGGAAGTTTGTCTCTCACACGGAACCAGGTCTTCACTGGCTGTAGCATTTTCTAGTGCTCTTCCACTGTGGTTATGGCTTCTTTTAACAAGACCCCGAGGGAGGCTCTCCAGAGACTGTAGGGGGTGTGGAGGGACGGGGGGGGGGGGCAGTTCTTACTGGTGCTAATTGTTGATGTCTACTACTCCTGCAGGTTATCATTCCTCCCTCAGGAAGAGCAGAGAGAAGGAAGGAAGAGGAGGGGGAGGAGAAGGGAAGACAAAGACAGTGGAGGAGAGGAGAGAGGAGAGAGAGATAAAGGAAGGGAGAGGCTGTTGAAGGGAGGGAAAGAGCAGTAAAGGGAAAGAAGAGAAGAAAGGGAGAGAGAAGGGGAGAGAAGAAACAAAGAAAGAAAAAGACAGAGGAGGTGAAGGAGAAAACAGTGAATGAAAAGACAGAGACTGAAAGGAAAGGGGGAGAGGAAGGGAGATGGGAGGAAAGAGAAGGGAAAGGATCCTTCCAGGATCAACGCTAGTCTTCCCACACCGAAGTATTAAACTAGATTGTGAATGGGCATTTGAAGAAGAGCACCCCCCCCCCATAACTATATTCCCCATGGCCCTCAGCTTGCTGCTGAGCAATAAATCATACTCTAAGAAGCAGCAGAGAGGGTTGAGGTCCTCTACCCAGCTAGCTCTCCTCCCCTTTTCTGCCTTTTCCTTTCTCTCCCCTCACCTCCTCTCTCCTGTCTATTGGTTCCCTGTCTTTCCTTTGGCCACTCCCTCTCCTCTGACACTAAATCTAGAATTTTTTCAACTGCATCCCTCATCCTCTAAGGTTCCTTCCAGCTACAAATCTGTTAGCCAATGCTCTGTTGAAAGGAAGGAGGAGAACTCTGAAATCTTCAGTGAAGAGCCAGGTGACATTGTACAAAGATTTTGAGGAAGAAAAGTTAGTTTCAAGCATCTCTCGGAACCCTGAGCTCTGCTGTGTGACTTTGGACAAGGTTCTTACTCTCTCCAAGGCTCCAGTTTTTTTTATTTATTTCTTTTTTATTTTTAGTTTACAATACTCAGTTCCACAAATTTTTGAGTTCCAAATTTTCTCTCTCTCCCTCTCCTCCCCCTTCCCCCCCAAGATGGCATGTAATCTGATATAGGTCCTACATACATCTTCACATTGAACTTATTTACATAATAATCCAGTTGTAAAGAAGAATTATGACCAATGGAATGAATCATGAGAAAGAATGAAACCAAAAAAAAAAAAGGAGAAAAAAAAGAGAGCAAACAGTTTGCCTCAATCTGCATTCAGACTCTGTAAGTCTTTCTCTGCATCAAGGCTCCGTTTCTGTCAAAAGGAGAAGAATGTTCCCAGTGCCTCCTTCCCAGGGCTGTTATAAGGATCAAATGAAATGATAATCATAACAGTTCCTCACATTCAATGAATCGTAGAATCATTGAGAGCTAGAAGGGGCCTTAGAGACCATCTGGCTCAATTCCTTCATTTTAGAGATGAGAAACCCAGGGAGGTGAAGAGATTTGAGTAGGGTCTATCTGGTCCAGAGCGTCAGAGATAGGATTTATTCTTTTTTAAAGAATATTTTATTTTTTCCAATTACTTATTAAAAACAATTTTAAACTTTTTTTTTTAATTTTGAGTTCCAAATTCTATCCCTCTCCCCTTCCCCTCCCTGACAGAGCTGAGATTTGAACTGGGGTTTTTAATGGGGAAGGGTGATGTCGGAGTAGGGGAGAGCAGAGAGTGGATGCTCAAGGCAGGCTGCCCCAGGGCTCAAATGGAAGCTTGTCTAACTTATGAGAAGGAATTGGTGATTTCCTAGTCAAGATTCTGAGTAGTCATATGTTCAGAGCTCCCCAACTACTCCCCAACTACTGCTATGTTAAGGCTCACTTGATCCAATGATCCATGTAAAGCTTATAGCAATACTCCTTTGATTCAAGCAGTTAAGAGCCCTGTCTGTTGGTCTTGATGTTAATTTCTCTGCTTGTATTTTCTCTGCATTTTTTCTGCTTGTACTTCTCTGACGTTAAGGGTGCTGACCTTTCCCCTAAACTAGTGAATGTCATTAAAAGTAGGATTGTTAAGCCCTTTTTGAGCAGTCTTTCCTAGTAAAGCAGATCTAAGAACCTGTGCTAGCAGCTATCCTCGGTGTGCCAGTGTGGTTGCCGCTGCACTCGTGGGTGAAGTGGATTTAAGTGAAGCAGAGTTGCAGAAAGACATCAGCCTCATTCTCTCTTCTAGAGTCATCGAAGTCCAGGGGCAGGACAAAAGTCAAGACACATGGCAATGGCCAGCGATGCAGCGGATGATCTTGGCATCTTTGATGTGTGACCAAGCTCTAAGTGCTCCACGGCACCTGCTTCAGCCTCCTTCATGGCCGTTGAAACTGTTCTCATTCACCCATTCCACCTGGACAAAATCTTCACATGCTTGGGGTAGACATCCCTCTAACTCACTGTTGGCTTTGAGCCCTGTTGGTTACTCTCAACCTGATTTAGCCCATCCAGAGAGGTAATTTTACCAGGATGTGGCCTCTTCAAATGCTACAGCATATTGGAGCCACAGGTGAGAGCTGGGCGGCAGGTAAACACCAAAGGTGGATGAGCAGCCCTGAAAAGGGTGAGCCCTCATGCCAGAGGTGCTAGTCCTCCTGAATATCCCATGTATTCCAACTACAACGTATAACTATAAAGCATAAGTTATTATAGTCTCATGCCACCAGCCACAGTGCCTAGCCCAAAGTAGAGCTTAATACATGCTTATTGAATTGAATAATATTTAAGGAACCAAATATACTCCCCTCCCATTTGTTCATTGATGCTTTAAATCCAGAATAGTCTTTCATTGCCTTAGAGAAATATAAAAATAAATAAATGCCCTTGGGGAAAGTAAGACAGCATCTTAAGTTCACAGCAAAGTGTAAACAATGCTAATATCCTCTGGGGTTGAGAGGTTTGGCTAGCGGAGATGGGGGAGGACATTGGAAAAGAGGAAGAGATCACAGAAATAGAACTTACTTAAGAAGGATAGGCTTTAGCTCCTTCACAATTGTACTAAAGGAGAGCTCTGGACGACTACTGGAGGAAGATGTTCTGTGATATGATGGAAAGCACGCTGGCTCCAGTCCAAGGACCTGAGTTCGAATCTTGTCTCTGATGATCATTGCCTATCTGATCTTGAGCAAGATGTCGAACCCCTCTGAGCCTCAGACTGGCTTTCTGAGGTCCCTTCCAGGTCAGGGGACTGTCTTGGTAAGTGACAAGGGAAGACAGTGGGAACACTAGACTGTGTTCAACACCATTGCGCCAAGAAACAAGGCAATGGACAAGGGAAACCTCATAGGTTCCTTCTAGGAACCTTCTTTTAAAAACTCTACCTCGTCATTGTTTCCCCCTCCAATTTCCTTGGAAAGGTTGCCAGCTTATCTCCACTACATGTAGAACCTTTCTTTTTTGTGTCGTCTTCACCTGTCAATCAATCAGTTAGCCTGTCAATCAGTCAGTGAACTAGAATTTAATAAGTACTTACTACATGCCAGGAGCCGAATCTACACAGCGAGGACGCAAAGGAAGGAAAAACAAAATGAAGCAAAGCGGCAACAGTAACAGCGGCTCTCAAAATCCTCAGTCTGGTGGAAGAGGCTGCAGGTCAGCAGCAATGGACGGACCAGGAATGAGAAAGGCTTCTTGCATTGATGGATAGATAGAATACTAGATGAGATCTTTATATCTGTATGCATAGAAATTCTCTCTCTCTCTCCATATATATATGTATATATATATATATATATATATATATATATATATATATACGTAGTGTGTGTATTTAAATAAAGCTCCTCAGTTTATTTGCAAATTTAAAAAAAAGTTCTACCTTGTATGGTGTACTAGTCCTGCAGTCAGGAGGACCTGAGTTCAAATGTGATCTCAGACACTTACTAGCTGTGTGACCCCTGGCAAGACACTTACCCCACCCCACCCCCCACCGTTGCCTCCAAAAAATAAAAAAAATAAAAGTTTCACCTGATCTCAACTCTTCATGAACCAGATGATCTCTGTAGATGATATAGAATATAGAACAGGAAGGGGTTTTAAGAAAAGTGGAAAGATCAGCAGCTGTGGGTTCAAATCCTGCTTCTGAAATTTACAGTGTAACCTCGAGTAAGTCATTGGACCTGCTTGACTTTCTGTGTTAAAGGAGGGGTTGGAGAGGCCAGCCTCCTTCTGAGATCCTTTCCAGCCTTAGATCTGTCATCCTATGATCTGGTCCAAACCCCTCCTTCATTTCAGAGAGGAAATTACTCACCCATGACCTTGGATGGACCAGAGTGCAGTGCTTTCTGCTCAGGCATGAGTCTCCCACTTGCCAGTTTGCCTCCTGGCCCTCAGCTCACACCCCACATCTACTGGCACTCATTTAGGCTGCTGCTCAGTCAGTGTGTTCTTCAGCAGTTTCATGTGTCTGGCTCATGTCTGGCTTCTGTCTCCCATCCCCCCGACCAGATGGAAGTAAAGTGCCTTCTGTCTCCCTTGTAACCCTCCTAGCCTGGTGCACAGGGCACTTTAAAACCAAAATGGGAACTCATTAAATGTCACTGTGATAGCTCTCACATTTGTGTGAAGCTTACAAAGATGCCTGCCTCAAGACCTCCCTGGGACATGGGGATTTCAGGCATTCATATTCCCTTGTGCATTAAGAAACTTGAGATCATAGGACCGTAGGATGGGACCTGAGAAGTCATCTAATCCGACCTCCGAATTTTACAAAGGCAGAAACTGAGTCCCAGAGGGGGTAGGTGGGGGGCTGTGGGGAGAGGAGAGGAAGTGATTGAAGATGACACAGCAGAGCTGTAATTCAAATGCGCATCTTTCCAGGATAATACTCAGCTGTCTCTTTCATGTTGAGTCTATGATGCCTGTGGTATATCCAGGGCAGCTATGTGGGGCCATAGTTCATGGAGCACCAGCTCTGCGGCCAGGAAGACTCATCTTCCCAAGTTCAAATGTGACCTCAGACACTTACTAGCTGTATGACCCTGGGCAAGCCACGTCACCCTGTCTGCCTCACCTGTCGAATGATCTGGAAAAGGAAACAGCAAACTACTCCAGTATCTGCCAAGAAAACTCCGAGATCTCAGCTGCTTTACCAGCATTTGCAAAGTGAAATTGAAGATGAAAGTCTGGAGTTTATAAGAGAAGTCAGGACTAGAGATATGGATTTGGGAGTCGCTCGCTGAGGTGGGGGTAGAAGCAGCTGCAGTGAATGACTCTACATATGCAAACAGTTTACTAATTCTTAGCATTTCTATCCCATGACATCTCTTGAACCTGTTCCCCTTCTCCCCATTCATACAATGTAGCTTGGGCTTCATTGCCTCTTCCCTGCATTTTTGCAACAGCCTTCTACTTGGTCTCACTGCCTCTGATCTCTCCTTTCTTCAGTCCATCTTCCTGCTGGCTTCCAAAGTGACGCTCCTACAGCATAGATCTGACCCTATCCGTACCCCAGCACTCAACAAACTCTAGCCACTAGCAGCTCCTTATGACCTCCAGGATCGACTATCAATTCCTTTGCTTGAAATCTGATCCCTAGAATCTGATTCTAGTCTTACTACACACTACTCTTCTTCACACACACACACACACACACACACCAGTCTGGTCAAAATGCCCACCCTTCTGTTCCTCATACTCTCCAGGCCCTTACAAAAGCTGGCCCCGTGCTTGGAATATACTTCTTTCTCTCTTCCACTCCCTTAGAATTTCTTCAAGCCTCAGCTCAAGCACGACATTTGATGTGAATCTGTTTTTGATTCATCCACCTGCCTTCCCCCTCAAAAGTACTTTATATCTACTTTGCATATTCTTACACATATAGTTCACAGTTTCTCTCCTTATTAGATTGTAAGCCTCTGGAGGAAAAGGGCTCTTTTACTTTTGCTCAGTACCTAGCACAGTGCCTAGCACATAGTAGGTCCCTAGTAAACATTTGTTGATCGTGTGTGTGTGTATGTGTGTGTGTGTGTGTGTGTGTGTGTGTCTGTAGAGATTGAATATCCAGAGAGAAGGGAAGAGGGCCAAGGACAGGGTCTCAGGGGAAAAACGTTAACATTAAAAGGTCAGAAAGAAGATCAGACAAAGAGGTTAATAACACCAGAAGTTAATAACACTAGGAATGAATACAAATTTGGTTTCTGAGCCCAGTGGGCAGATAGAAAAAAAAAGTACAATTCCCATCCTCTGTCTGTGGAAAATAGGGAGAGGTCTGGGACCCAGATGGCCAGCAGAAATTTGCCAAAGAAGGGAAAAGGAACAGTTGGAAAAAAAACTTACTTTGATGAAAATGAACATTCTTCTACATCAAACTTGGACAAGCTGTGGAGGATCAGTGGAAGCAACCTGGGATTTGGAGTCAAGAGCATCTGGGTCCGAATGTGAGCAGCCATTTATTCCTTGTGAGACTATGGGCAAACCACTTAATACTTCATCTCCCACCTGGGTGTTTTTGCATTAGCCTGGCCATCCTCCAGGTACTCCATCCTCACCTCCGCTTCATAGAATCCCTCTGTGCCTTAAAGAGGCAGCTTAAATTCTGCCTTTAACATGAAACCTTTCCTTCAATCCTCCCAAATACTAGTGCTCTCCTTGCCTCACTACCTTGGACTTAACTACTTTGTATTTATTCTTTTAATGTTAAGTGTGTGTGTGTGTGTGTGTGTGTGTGTGTGTGTGTGTGTGTGAAGGGCAGCTAGGTGGCACCGTGGATAGAGCACCAGGCCTATAATAGTCAAGAAGACTCATCTCCATGAATTCAAATTTGGCCTCAGACACTTACTGGCTGTATGACCCTGGGCAAGTCGCTTAACCCTGTTTGCCTCAGTTTCCTCATCTGTAAAATGAGCTGCAGAAGGAAATGGCAAACCACTTTAGTATCCTTTTGAAGAAAACCCCAAGCAGGGAGGGGGAAGGCCCTGAAGAGTCAGACGTGACTGAAAAACAACTGAAATGAGATGATGAATGATGTGTGTACATCTGTCTATCTATCCACGTCTCTCTCGTTAGAAGGCAAAGCTCCTTGAGGGCAGGAATTATTTCATTCTTTGTATTTGATTGATGTTCTGCTGGGGAGAGGAGCAGCACGTACTCACAGGTATAAAATAAATACAAGTGGGGATCAGGAGAGGACTCTCGTAGGAAGTGGCCCTAGGGGCTGAACCTTGAAAGGAGTTAGGGGTTCTTCTGAGAGGCAACGGTGAAGGAAAAAGTCCATTCCAAGTAGGGGAGATGGCTAATTCACACGTATGGTGATGGAAGATAGTTTGTTCATCTGTAAAATGGGATGACTGTACGAAATGCCCATTAAGCTCCCTGCTCTAAATCTATGATCCTTTGAATCAGGAAGACTGATGTTTTCTTCCTGCTAATTGGGCTGCACTCTGGTAAAAAGGGTGTCAGTCAGAGACGGTCCCTTTGATTGTTCCCGATCCTTTCCCATCTCTCTCACCCCACTCGACTTGGAGACCAGAGAACATCCCTGACCTTCTCTGCCTCAATTTCTCCATTTTTTTCTAAAAGTGAAGGTTTGGGAAGGCTCTCTGGTGATTGCAGAACAACAGAATCCCATCTCCATGTGCATGCCTAACTGCAGAGCCCAGGGGGTCTTCTTTACTTGCCTAGACCAAGGCAGCTTTGCAGTAAGAGTATCCCTGCTGTCAGGCCCCTTGGTGGAAAGGAAGGAAGGAGGGAAGAAAAGAGGAGGAGGGAGGGAGGGGCCTTGCTGGGAAGGATCCCCCTGGCTTAATTGTTCTCAATCCCTCCTTCCCTGAAAGAAAGCAGCTTTGTTCCTGGGTCCTGAGGTCTATAAACTAAACCCCCTGTCCAGGGTAACTTGTGACCTCTCAAAGGGAATGAGGATCAAGGAGGGGTTGTGGAGCTGCTGCTGAGGGGATGCAAGGAGACGGTAACCTGGGAGGGGCCTGCAAAGAGAAAGTAATCCGAAACTAACGCTGTTCAGAGTGTCAAAAGGGGCCCTCCCCTCCCCCAACTGCCATTAACCATGAGTGGTTTACAACCGGGCCTGAATGGTGGTTAGCTAGAGATTAATTACTACCCAGGGAGGAGGGAGGGGGCTGCAAAGGGCAGGGAAGAAACCCCTTAAATCATCATGATGGGAGAAGCTGCCGGGGGAGGGTGGGAGGCATTCTGGGGGTTCCGATCTTTCTTGGGCCCTCTTCCAGTTATACTTTGAGGCCTTTCAGAACAGGGTGGGGTGAGAGAGGCAGGGAAGGACACTAGGAAGCTGCAGAGAACTGGGCAGGTGGGGTGGGAAGACATGTGGATAAGATCAAGCAGCCAGATTCTGCAGCAGCAGCAGCAGCAGGGAGGAGGGAGGGAGAGACCAGCTTGCTTCTTCCTCCTAGGTACCACTGCTTGAATAGTGGATGTGCACGCGCATGCATGTCTGTCTGGGGGGAGGGGGAGATGGCTCCCTTTTGCCAGAGGGTGTCTTCAAAGGAAGCCTGTGTCCCTATGGTTAGGTGCTATTTCTGCCTCTATATTGGGTATATCGATGTGCCAAAGATAAAGGAGGTAGAGAGACAGAGAGACAGAGAAAGGAAACATACAGCAACCCAAAACAGCAGAAAGAACATTGGATTCGGAGACAGAGATCCTGGGTTTGAATCCCGGCTCTACCACTTGTACCTGGGTAACTTGCAGAAGACACCCTATCTTGGTCTCAATTTCCTTATCTATAAAATGAAGGTAACACCTTCTAACAGATTAGAAGACACCGCCCAACCCTGTAGCTATGGTGCTATGCCCTAAGAAGGAAGAAGAGATGGAGGGAAACTATGTCTCCACAACTATGATAGTCATTTTAGCAAAATTTCATCTTATTGGGGTATTTGCCAATGGAGCAGCAAAATACCGAGATTTCGTAGCTTTCTGGTGGTCTGGAGATCCAACCACTAGGAGGAGGAAGAGGGTAAGACAGGAAGAGATGAGAGAGAATGTGTGTGTGTGTGTGTGTGTGTGTGTGTGTGTGTGTGTGTGAGAGAGAGAGAGAGACAGAGAGACAGAGAGAGAGAGAGAGAGAGAGAGAGAGAGAGAGAGAGAGAGAGAGAGAAGACAAAGCAAAGACAACAGAAAAAGGAGGAAAGGTGACCCAGACTGAGGAGAGGAGGGAGGGAAGGAGACAAGGAACACGAGGAGCAGGGAGAGAGGCAGGCTTGTCTGGGAGCACCATCTGCTGTGGGCTCTTGGATCTCATTTCTGTTTCAATTTTCTCACTTCAGCCCGACACCCAGAGTGCCTGCTGGCTGACAGCTGGCTCTGCAGTCCCAACTCCCCATCAGACACCTCACCCAGAACTGGTGTAAGGGAGCAGCAGGAGTCTAGCCTGAGTCAGGGAGGCTGCTGTCTGGTCTTTTCTCTACCTCCTGCTGAATGGTTTCCACCCTACCCTCCAAAGCTGCCTGATTAGGCTGAGGCCCCTTGCCTTCAATGAGAACTGCTGTGGGCACTAGGACACGGCCAGGTCCCAGAGTTCCAGGGACTGTCCTGGACATAAATTGGACTCTGGGCTCCAAGGCCTTAGAGTCTGAGACCAAATGGAATCAGAAGTATGGCTAGTTTCTGTATCCAAGAGACAGACATTGTTCTCATGTAAAGGGAATTTGTCTAATTATAGTGTAACAGAGGTGATGGGGCTAAGGATATCCCTTGACTTCTTCTGGTGGGCCACATACTCTGGCCCCTTGCCAGCAGCCTCTGGTTGGTCCTGGTGTTTCCCTGTGCCTGGAGGCTGTGTCAAAGATGACTGGAAAAGCTGCCTGCTCTGTAAGCTACAAGCAAAGAGAAGAAACAGCTTCTGGCCTCCTTCAAGGGCTGAGGTCTCTTTGTTGGGACAGAGCCAATGCCAGCTCTTCCTAGGATTTCCAGCAAAGTGGGGGAGGTGATTTCTCTCCCCTCCCCCTGACCCCCACAACAATTACATGCACATGGCAGTGAGAACATGAACTTGCCTTGCCATGTCTGAGCCTGGCCCTCAAATTCTTCCAAAGCTTTTCCTTTTTTATTTTTATTTTTTTCAATTAATAAGCATTTACTTTGTCTTTTTCTTACCTCCTCTCCACCAATGAAAAAGAAAATGAAAACTCTTGTAACAAATATTCAGAGGCAAACAAAGTACACTCTGACATTGGCCATATCCAGGGGACCCTGGGTGCATCTTCTGCTCTGGATTTCTCAGTGAGTCCAGGCCACTAGGTCTGGTCACCCTCATTTTGAGAAGCTGGAATTTCCTTTGGTTGGGTGCTGGTTGTAGGAGATGATCACCATCAGGAGGCTGCTGCATCTGAAGACTAAGGATACTCGAGACCAACTTGCCAGGACGTCCGGAGCTGTGAGCTGTGAAGACAGCAGACAATAAAGGCCAGTAGTTTCTACAAAGTTTCAAAATAAGAGTGATGGGTTACTGTTTCATGCTTTAGGTGTTGTCTGGATATGGCACCAAACTCACCCAAGCAGGTATTACAGCCCATGGTATCTGACATTGTACCTCTCCTCTTTATCTTCCCTCTAAGCTCCCTTACCCCAACTTGACTTCTGGGGAGTTTTCCTGGGGTGGCGAGCTGGCCATAGTCATTTAATCATCTGATCTCCGTGTTCTGGATGTCATCCTTGTGTGGGGGAATACATGCTTACTATTTACCGTTAATCCTGAGCCCCTACCAGTGTGCTTTGTATTTACACAAAATCAGTCACTGTGATATCATTGACTCTTAAACATAAAACATTGACTCAACAACAAGACAAAAATTGAAATAATCAAAACATTTACTTAATAGAAGGCAAGAGAAAGAGTAATAGTAACACTTACTCAATGGACAGTGAGAGCAGGGATAATCAAAACATCGTAATCCATCCATAAACCTGGCCCATACTCTCTCTCCCTCTAGCTCACACATCGTCAGTTGGGGAAAGTGAGCACATACAGAAAGCTAATGGGCAGGCACATGAGTAAGGAAACCCATGTGTCCAGGGCAACTCATAACTCTTGGATAACAGACTTTGATGTTCTGGGTCTTTTTATTTTTATTTTAAAAATTTGAGGGATCTCTTTAGATAACAGTTCGTAACACATACCACTTGCTAGGCAAAACCACTTCTCTGCTAATGCTAAAGCAATGACAAACTCTTTTAGCATTCAGCCACCATTGGCTGGGTGCTGAGAAAGAGTTATGCTCTTTTAGCGGCAAGCAGTTCTCTTAATCTGGAGAACTGCCTGGCTTCTCAGATATGCTCCTGGCTTCTGAGGAGTTGATCCTTCTCAAACTGTACAGAGCAATAATGCAATTCAGCCTTTTTTCAGCCAGCTCTTCAAATAGCAAAGGGTTCTCCTATATCCAATCAGCCTTTTTAGCAAAGCCAAGCCTCTTTTTCCAGCACAGCTTATCTTTCTTCCTCTGTTTCTCCTCAAACCAAAGGGCGGTAGAGAGTAATACAGTCAGGAGTGTTCTGGAGCCAGCTTCTACTGGCTTTAGGCTCTGGGAAGTCTATTGTTAAATTTTCAGGGTGAGCATTTATAGTGTGGAAATCAGCAAATGCTACAAATCAGAGCTTGAGTTGTATTTTGTTTATTGTCTAGACTTAAAAAAGTGATGGAGAAAATGTTGATGATACAGATAAAACTTAAAAGTATGTCATGTGCACATTTTTTTTTTCCTGGAGAGGCAGTTGTTAAACACTTACCAGCATAGCATTACATACAAGCACCCCTGGGAAGTTTCCCCTCTCTCTTTCAAGATCTAGATAGGGTTAGAAAGCAGTAAGCCAGATAGCTCTCCACGTAGTAATAGGATTCATCTGTCTCAACAGGGACAACTAGGTGACAAAGTAGATAGAGTCCTGGACCTGGAATCAGGAAGATCTGAGTTCAAAGCTAGCCTTAGACACTTAGTAGCCATGTGGCCCTGGCCAAGTCACTTCACCTCTGTCAGCCTCAGTTCCCGTGCCTCTAAAATGGTGATAATAACAGCCCTTGCCTCTTAGGGTTGTTAGGAGAATCAAAATAGATACTTGCAGCCTTGTACATGGTGGATGCTTACATTTTTTCCCCTTCATCTCTCATCCAATGAACTTCTAACAGATGCAGAGTCTATCAGGCTCCAGGTAGCTTTCTTAAGTGACTAGCTTCTATCATTTTGTTTCAGTCTATCTTTTGTAACAGCTTTTCTCATCACCTCCAGTACCTTCTGTCTATGACTCCTGCCTTCAGCTTCCTTTTCTTCTCCTCTCCCACTTTTCTTTGGCTTACTTATCCCTAGAGCTTCTTCTCTGGTTTCTAAGGTCTCAAATCAGTGCCTCCCCAATAAGCAGTGACCCATCTCTATCTTATTGTGTCAAATTCAACAACTCTACAAGATATGACCTAGACAATCCTTATATAATTTTCCCATAAACCCCAAACTGTTATTTGAGTTATAATTTCTTAATTACAACCTTTAAAACTCAGAAAATAATAACAATAATGCAAATGAGTTGATGGGCCGAATACCCTGCAGCCGTCATTATTATGTCAGTCATTGTTCTGTCTACCAGCGGTCCTCAGAACAGTGCATCTCTTCTCAATCTGATAGGCTATGTATCTTTTCAAGTTATTTTATACAATGATTACAGAGACACGGTATCTCTGATGACTAACTTTGATAGACTTGGCTCTTCTCAGCAATGCAAGGTTCTGAGACAGCTCCAAAAGATTCATGATGGAAAAAGTGATTCACATCCAGAGAAAGAATTTCGCAGTCTGAATGCAGATTGTAGCAAATTACTTGTTCTCTTTTTTGTTGTTGGTTTTTGTTTTTGTTTCTGTTTTGTTTCTTCTTTCTCGTGGTTCATTCTATTGGTTATGGTTCTTCTTTACAACTTGACTATTGTGAAAATATGTTTACTGTGAAGGTATGTATAGAAGCTGTATTGGATTGCATGCTGTTTTGAGGAGAGGGAAAGGAGAGGGAGGGAAAGAAAATTTGGAACTCAAAAACTCAAGGAAGTAGATGTTATAAACTAAACTAAAAATTAATTAATAAAAAAATTTAAAAATTATTTTATACGTTTTCCTTACACAAATGTTCTCTTTTTGCCCCTTTCAACAGGAAAGAGGCAGTACCTTATAGAAGTATTAGTTAATACATATTTATTTTTTGTGTCTTAATCATTTCGTGTCAGACACTTGCTAGCTATGTGACCCTGGTCAAGCCACTTCACCTCCATTTGCTTCAATTTCCTCATCTGTAAAATGGGGATAACAATAGCATTTACCTCCCAGAGTTGTTGTGAGGCTCAAATGAGACAATGCTTGTAAAGCACTTACTTCGCACAGTACCTGGCACATAGTAGGCACTATATAGATGTCAATTATTATTAGCTATCTTATGAAAAGAACTAAGAGGTTAGAGTAGAAATGACCCAGAGTATGTATATCCAGTGCTTGAACTTGGGGAGAAGAGAGGGCTAAAGAAAGATGAGATAGAAATGGCAAAGAGATAACCCATTTCTAGTCTTGAAGCTGTTTTTCCATATTGAAATTGTATGTAATAGAGAAGGAAACTACACCTCTGAGCAAAAACAGACTGGGAAGGCCAGTGGCGAGCCAGGAAAGGCTAGTAGGGGTAGGAAACCTATGGCCTTAAGGCCACACATGGCATTCTAGCTCCTTGAGTGCAGCCTTTTGACTGAATCCAAATGGATCCAATGGTTCAGTCAAAAGACTGAACTTAAAGATCTAGAAGGCATGTGGCCTTAAGGCCACAGGGTCCCCACCCCTGGGCTAGAGACATGGCAGGAGGAGGGCTTAGCATCTGAATCCAGATGGCTGCTCTTGAGGAGGACACAGAAACCAGTTAAGCATCCCAATTAATCCCAATTAATGCATCCCAATTTCCCCAATGGGCTGTGGACACATGGATAACGTTTGAATTTACACCTTTCACATTTTTGGCAAATAAGTCAAGCACTGTACATGGTCCCAGCCAATTATGCCATGTCTACATGAATGGGGTCCATTGAAATATGGTAGGAAAGGAAAGTGGATGGGGCTCTCCAGTGAAGTAGTGTTAAGTTTAATTGGAAAGAGCCAAGTTGAGAACATCCACAGTGTCCACAACTGCAGATTAACGTGATGAGCATTGCTACCTAAAAGGGGGCAAAACCAGGTAGGAGAGAGCACACCTTCTCTAAGAACCAGAGAAAGCTTAGTATTTGTCCTTAGAGCCTCCTGGTTCTGGGTGGAGCACATAACTGCTAAGTTGAGTGTGGGACTACCAACACCTGGACCCTCATCACTGAAAACAGGTAGGTAGGTGGAGGACAGTGCCTACTAACACTAAGTAAAAATAAGAAAAACCCATGTTTTCATGACCTTGTTACTCCCCACCACTTGGGACAAATGTACAAAGTTTAAGTATCTAAAGATACATGCAGTCTCGATAAGTAGAGTCATGTCATATATGCATTTAAATTACATAAGAAGCTGAAAAAGGGAGAAACAGAATTAAGAGGGGAAGGAAAGAAAGGCAAGAGACAGGCAGAGACAAGAGACACAGAAAAAGATAGTGACAGAAAATGGAGAGAGACAGACAGACAGACAGACAGAGAGAAAGAGAGAGAGAGAGAGAGAGAGAGAGAGAGAGAGAGAGAGACAGAGAGCCAGAGACAGAGAGAGACAGAGACAGAGAGAGACAGAGAGAGAGAACACAATATAAATAGCACAGGAGATTCCACCTTTAATTTCACAATTCCACTCAATTATCGTATACTCTGGAGTGAGGAATGACACCTCTCCCAGTAGACCCTACCACCATTACCCCCATACCAACTCCTGGCACCTCTTAAAGCAGAGAGGGGCAAGACAAAACACCAGGGACAGAGTAAGAAATTTAAGGAATTCAAGAAAGGGTAATTTTGACTCTGTATGATTTTCCCCTTATGTGGTGATTTTAGAATTTGACCAGCACGTAATATGAAATGCCACTGTAATGGTTTGACTCCCTGGCATTTGTGAATTGTAGACTACTGACGTATACGTGTTGTCATAGAGATAAACATCCAGCCAAGGGGTTTGAAATATCTCAGAGTATCATATCTGAGTTAGCCACCAGGTGGTGTTTGAGTTGTTCCTCCAGGACTGCCCCAAGTGTACACTGACTAGAAAGGCACTGGAGGGTTTTCCAGTGCAATGTGGCAAGAGACATTTTCTGCTAGTTCCTAGGTCCCAGTCTAGTCTAGGAGTTGAAGTGTTGCTCAAATATTAAATATGAAATAGAGTGTTTAGATTTTTGTCTTGTTGCCGCTATCTCTTAGGAGCATTGTACTCTCAGATCTCTTCCCTAGGCACCCATATATTTAAACACTTATTATGTTGTTATTATATAGTTTTAATAACATGAAATTAAAATGAGAAAGGGAATATAATTTCTCATGTTATTCTGGATCTGATTCTCACTAACAAGGAACTGAGTCTCTGTTGGAAATGCTGGTAACTCACCAACCTGCTTTAATTTATAATAGACGTACACAAAATGGAAGCAAGGATAGCTAAGGAGAAGGAATATAAACATGGTATAACCTTCTCTCACAGGGGTTAGGTTTCTCCAAGATTGAGAAATATTCTTTATAATTTAGAATAATGTGCTATGTTGAATAATATTCTTTTTTCAAGAAGTGTTAGGCACGCTAAAGCTTGGAATGAGCTGAAGCTAGTGCGTCAAGCTAAGGACTATCAAAAAAGGCTGAATAAGTCATGGTATATGAATGTAATGGAATACAATTGTGCTATAAGAAATGCGGAAGATAAGAACTTCATAATAACCTAGAAAGACCTGCATGATCTGATGCTGAGTGAGAGGAGCAGAACCAGGAGAACATTATACACAACCATAGACATATTGATTCTGCAATGATTAACTTTGATAGACTTGGCTCTCCTCAGCAATACAAGGCTCCAAGACAGCTCCAAAGGACTCAATATGGAAAAAAGTGAGCTACATCCAGAGAAAGAACTGTGGAGTCTGAATGCAGATTGGAGCAAACCATTTGCTCTCTTTTTTTTCCTTTTTTTTTTTTTTTGGTTTTATTTCTTCTCTCTCATGATTCATTCCATTGGTCATAATTCTTCTTTGCAACTTGACTATTGTGTAAATAAGTTTAATGCAAAGGTCTATGTAGAATCTATATCAGACTTTATGCTGTCTTGGGGGGCAGGAGGGAGGGGAGGGAAGGGAAGAAAATTTGAAACCCAAGAACATGTAAAACTAAGTGTTGTAAACTAAAAATAAAAAATGTAATTTTTAAAAAAAGGTTTTTTTGTTTTTTTTTTTAATGGTATGGGGTGGGGGGTGGAGAGAAGAATCCAAAAATGGTTAGGATGGCTACTGCTGAATCTTCTTCTTTGCCAAAGAGAATAACATTTGGACTGGAAGAGATAGGATCAAAATAGCCAATGAGAAGTTAATGTCCAAGGCAAGTTAGAAGACAGTATGAGTTTTTGATGAATTCAAGTCACCTGCCTCAGATGAGCTACTACCTTCCAGCTGTGAAAGAATTATCAGGCAGCACTGCTAAGCCAAGGGTCAGCAGGTTTGGCTGGAGCCAGCTCACACAGGTTGCTAAATTTTCAGAGTGAGCATTTACCCCTCCATCTCCGTGGTCCTGAATGATATCTGACCATTGGACCCAGATGGCTCTGGGGGAGAAAGTGAGGCTGGTGACCTTGTAAAGCCCTCCCTCACTCAAACCAAAGTCAATTGCAAGTCATGTCATCATCTCCCTGATGTCATGGTCCTCTTCAAGAATGAAGGACAGCCAATAACCACAGCCTAGACTTAAGAAAATGATAGGGGAAATGCTAATTATGCAAATTAAACTTTAAAGTGTATTGGCAAATACATTTTTTTCTTTTGGTGAACCAGTTGTTAAACATTTATCATCACATCCCAGACAATCAATAATAAATTAAAAATCATGGAGAATGGGGACTAAGGAAAGAGCAAATGTTACAGTTTGTTTTTTTTTTTTAAGGGAAGGGGATGAAATTTTTAACAATGGACTTGACTTCAATCCCTGACAAAGTTATGTATTCACACATGTGTAACCTGTATCAGACTGCTTGCCTTCTCAATAAGGAAGAAAGGGAAGGAGAGAATTTGGAACTTAAAAGTTTTAAAAATGAATGTTACAAATAGTTTTTACATCTAACTAGGGAAAAATGTTTTTATTTATCACTACCAAATGAGTTCTAAACTCAGCTGTAACTAGATTCAATCTAAAGATTGCTCCTTACTCCTTCAAGTATCAGCGCTGAGCTGGCTATAAAATCCAGCATGTCCAGACTGGATAGTTTGCTTTCCTGATCTTTCAAAATTCACAAGGTCATAGTTTCCAATTTCCTCACCTAAAACAAAAGAACAAATTCCAAGACAAAAGACTAAGTACTATTTTTATGGGATTAACATTTCAGCCTCAGAGGGAGAGGGCCCAAGTCCTCACCCCTTACTCTCTCACTGGAGGCCATCCACAGAGTGAGACCAAGAACAGAGATTCCCCGAGAGGAGGCAAATGAAAGCCTTTTGAAGGCACTCCCAGTTCTAGGGCCTCAAGTCAGGCAAAGAAGCTGCTGCCCACTACATGGTTGATAGACCAGGACTCATCGGACAATGTCTACACATGCTCTAAAGTCTCTCCATGATGTTTCCACTACATATCACCATGAGTTTCCTGAATGTAGGCTTTCCAGCCTCTTCCACATATGGAAGAATATTAGTACGAATCACTCAGAGCCTGTGCATATGCATATTCTTGTGATATTTTTCTTATAGGGTTGTTCTGACCAACGTGTTTGAATAAGTTTTGAAATACCATATAAAAATGGGTTATTATTGGTCTTATTTTTAGTTAATCTTCTTCAACTAACAAGCATTTATTTTCTCTCCCTTTTATCTTGAAGATGAAGAAGAAGAAGGCAAGGACGAGGAAGAGGAAGAGAACACACAAAAAGACCTTGTAACAAATATGCAAAGTACGCAAAGCAAATTCCTACATTGGCCATGTCCAGATATGCGTGTCTCGTTCTGTATTTTGAGTTCATCATTTGTCTGGAAGTGGGTCACATTCTTCATCACAGGTACCCTGAAATTCTGGTTCGTGATTGTATTGATTAAAGTACTTCAGTCTTTCAAAGTTGTTTGCTTTTGGCCTATATGCACAAAAATATTTATAGCAGCTCTTTTTGTGATGGCCAAGAATTGGAAATTGAGGGGATGTCCATCAATTGGGGAATGCTGAACAAGTTGTGGCATATGATGGCGATGGAGTACTATTATGCTACAAGAAATTATGGGTGGGGGGGTGTTTCAGAAAAAAAAAACATAGCAAGACCTACGTGAACTGATGAAAAATGAAGAAGAAGAACTGAGATATCATTGTGCACAGTAATGGCAATGTTGTAATGATGATCAACTAAGCTACTCTGATCAATACAATAATCCAAGACAATTCCAAAGGAATTGTGATTTTAAAAAAATGCTATTCCTGTCCAGAGAGAGAACTGATGAACTCTGAGTATAAATTGAAGTATAATTTTCTTGCCCTTTTTTTTTTTGCAATACAGCTATTATGGAAACGTTTTGCATGATTTCACATATATGACTGCTATTGTTTTACTTGCTTTCTCAGTGGATGGGGGAGGGGTCAGAGGGAGGGAATTTGAAACTCAGAATGTGAAAAGAAAAGAATGTTAAAAATAAATAAAAATAAAAGAGCAAAGTTGTTTACTTCTTACAATTATATTGTTACTGTATAAAATTTTCTTCTGGTTCTGCTCATTTCACTGTGTATCGGTTCATATACTTCTTCCCAGATTTCTCTAAAACCATCCCCTTCATCGTTTCTAATGGCAAAATAGCATTCCATTACATGTATATGCCATAATTTTTGTTATTTTTGTTCCAATATTTAGCACAGTGTTTGGCAATAGGAAAGAAGGGTTCTCCCAGGCAAAGGACAAGGTCATCTGGAGAGGTTCCAAGGAAGAAGCTGACATACTTCTATAAATCCAGGGGCCAAGGGTCCAGAGCAGTATGCTTTATTAACACCAAGTCCTCTGCAGATTATATATAGTGCCCTGCATACTGTGAGGCAACCAGAAAAATTTAGGTCACAGAATATAGGCAGGACAATTAAGTACAGGCTGGTGCTTTTTCTGCAGAAAGAGTACTATCTATACCATAAGTAGGAGCAGCTAGGGGGCCCAGTGGTTCGAGCACTGGGCTTGAAATCAGGAAGACTCATCTTCATGAGTTCAACCCTGACCATCAAATCAGACACTGTGAATCCCTGGGCAAATCACTTAACCCTGTTTGCCTCAGTTCCTCAACTGTAAAATGAGCTGGAGAAAGAAATGGCAAACCAGCCCAGCATCTCTGCCAAGAAAACTCAAAAAATGGGTCATAGAGAGTTAGACATGACTGAAAACAACAATATACTATGAGTAGAAGAAAGAAACAGTGTGTGCCTTTTGATGAAGTCCCTTCATTGCTCATCAACTTTCTGTTACCATGGTCTCAGTGGCCACAGTGACTAAGAGGAGGTTCTCTGGCTATGGACTGGTTGAGGAAAAGCCCTGTTTTGAATAGTACATCTAGACTCGCCTCCTACCAACCCCTACCCCAACACCTCTGGATTTAATAGATCCTTCCCAACCTTACATGGAGTGTAAGTGTATTTACCTTGCTGAAGACAAGAGCTAGCTTTTATCTATGTAAATCTAAGTGATTTATCCCTGTAAAGTCTTGCTAGCTAACGCAGCAAGCCAGAAATCATGGAGGAGATTCAGAAGAGGAAATGATGGGAAGATGAAAGAACATTAAGGAATAGATGACTCATCTGGGGCAGACATGTGAAAGGGAAATGACTTGGAAAAGAGCTGAAGAAGGTGAGAAATAATCACAGGTTGAATATATCTTAGGATGGAAGAGATCTTAGAGACCATTTAGTTACATGCGCGCACACATGCACACACACACACACACACACACACACACACAAACACGCACTCCCATTCCCTATAGGCATGAATTCCCTCCACAATATCCCCACGAAGTGGTTATCCAGCCTCTGATTGATATAAACTATTGGTGGAGTGGTGAACCAATCCAATCATTCTGCCCAAAGAACTACAAAACTGTGCATACCCTTTGACCCAGCAATACCACTATAAGTTCTGTACCCTATAGGCAAAGGACCTATGTGTACAAAAATCTTTATGGCAGCTCTTTGGTGATGGCAAAGAATCAGAAACTGAGATGATGCCATCAATTGGGGAATGACTGAACAAACTGTGGCATATGATTGTGATGGAGTACTATTGTGCTGTAAAAAAATGACAAGGGAGGTCGTTTCAGAAAAACATGGCAAGACATACATGAACTGATGCAAAGTGAAGTGAGAAGAACCAAGAGATCATTGTGCACAGTAACAGCAATATTATAATGATGACCCACCATGAAGAATTTAACTGCTCTGATCAAGACCATGCCAAAGGACTCATGATAAAAAATGCTATCCACCTCCAGAAAGAGAACTGATGAACTCTAAGTGCAAATTGAAGTATAATTTTCTTGCTTTATTTTTCTTGCTTTTTGTGATACAGCTACTATGGAAATTATATTTTGCATGATTTCACATGTATAATTTATATCATATTACTTACATTCTCAGTGGGTAGAAGAGGGGTGGGAGGGAGAGAAGAAGAGAATTTGGAACTCAAATTTTTAAAAATTAATGTTAACTTTTTTAAAAGTTTAATCTACATTATTAACATATTCTCCATCACTTTTTGGGGTCTAGACAATCAAGAAAACAATAAATTAAGCCCTGATTTGTAGCTGTCACCAATTTCTGAGGCGTAAATGTTCCAAATTTACCAATTAGCTCTCATAAGCCATAAGAGCTGGCTCCAGCATATCTATCTATCTATCTATCTATCTATCTATCTATCTATCTATATATATATATATATATATATATATCTGTCTGTCTGTCTGTCGATCTGTCTGTCTATACTTATCTATCTATCCATCTGTCTATCTATACTTATCTATCTACTTATCTGTCCATTTATACTTATCTATCTGTCTATACTTAATCTATCACCTTATTTATCTATCTATACATACTTATCTATATATCTACTTATCTATTTATCTATCTATCTATGATACTATGCTAAGAAATAGTGATACAAAAACAAAAAAAATAAAAAAGAATGCATGCCCTCAAGGCTCTCACATCTTGAAATCCTGGTTCCTCTCCAACATTTCAATGTACCTCCTAATATTATATGGTGCCAGTACTGAACACAAACAATATCGGTATGTGCTTAAGTCAATATAGGATAAAATGGCACCATCTTCTCACTCACTCTGGAAACCATACTTCTATTCATTCAGCCCAAGATGTATGGCAGACAACAAAACCATTGAGGATTTAGGCTAATCAGGAAGATAGGGAGCAGCTTAGAGAAGGTAACCTAAGCTAGAGATAGATGCAAGAAAAGAACCTAGAATCAGAAAATCTTTGAACTTTGCAAATGAGAAGAACTTTAGAGATGATCTGGTCCAACATCTTATTTTGTGGATGAGGAAAGTGAAGTTCCCAGAGGTAAATTAATTTTCCCAAAGTTACACAGGTGGTCAATGGCATTGCCTGTCTAGAGCTCCAGTTTCTTGACCTTATTTTAATTCTTTATCTACTTTGCTATTAGTTGATGAGACTCTAGGGCTGGTATCTAGGGAGGATGGAACAAACAAGGTGAAGTATCAGGGAGAATTATAGGGAAAGGGAGTCCTCCTAAACCAGTCTGAGGAGTGAAATAGTGTGGAGTGAAAGAGAGATACAAGATTTACCTGTTACCCTGGACCAAGCTAGGTTCTCTAAGGATGGTGTCTACCTATAACTGGCCAATCTGTGTATGGCTGATATCCTGAGGTACCTCAGAGTGAATTCAAGCTATATTTGTGCTTGAAATGATGGTCTGAATTTATAAATGATTCATTATGGAGGAGGGTTGCTGAGGAGAACAAAGCAACAGAGATGCATTCCCCAAAACTGAAACTTAAAAAGGGGAAAGACCCCTTTGAGTAGTGGTGAACCTAGATACAAGCAGTGAATCCGGAGAGACTGGCTTTGGGACACCCACGACACTTTATTATAGGATTATATCTGAAAAATGTCTGGACGGAGATACATGCTACAAATAGAACTGTTAAATATTTAAAAAGATGTGTTCTATTCCTCATCAGTGAGAAGTTTATAATGATATGGAGGAGCCACTAATTCCTCATGTTTTTAAAATACAAGTGAGAGGACCATCCCACGAATAGAAAACTAGATTGCCCCTAAGTGTATGCCTTCTGTTGATGCAGTTGTAGCCCTGGGAAGAAACAAAGGGGTGAAAGATTAGTTTCTTCTCCTTCTTGCTCCCCTCTCCTTCACCTCAACCCCATCACCCACCAAAATCATATCACCAAATAAGGATAGAAAGAAACATAGATTGTATTTCAGTTAAAGCAGGATTTGAATACCAGTGTAGCAGGATTTGGTTTTTGTTCCATTTTTAAATGTCATGCAAGATGTTTTTTGGCTTATTTCATTTTTATCAGCCTGATAAGGAGAAGTAGGAATTTAGTTGTGTTTCTGTTGGAAAGAGTTTGAAATATTAGATGACAATTGGAGAGAAAAAAAATCTGTCAGTTTTCATGGACTCCAAGTTCAATATAAGTCAAAAACATGGCACCAGACCTCCAAAATGTTAATTTGACTTCAGTTGCATTGAGGCATGATATCCAGAAGAAGGGAGGTAATAATGCTAATGTACTCCTCCCTGTTCAGAGCGTATCTGATTGGGTATTCAGTCCTGGGTACCACATTTTAGGAAGGATGTTGACAAGATGGCATGCATGACAAACAAGATGGTGAGGGGATTCAAAACCATGTCATCCTAAGAATTGGTGGAGATAATAAGATTATGTTAAAATTCTATTTTGTTCTGGTCCTCCGACCCCACCCCCTAGTCAGTATTTGTAAGTAGCCAGTATAAAGTGATAATATCAGGAAGTCATATTGCAAAGGACCTAGAAGTCTCATACAACACAGTAACAGCAATATTGTTTGACATTGTGAATGACTTAGCTATCCTCAGCAATACAATGATCCGAGACAATCCCAAAGGACTAATGATGAAGCATACCATCTGCCTCCAGAGAAAGAACTGATATTGATTGAGTATATACTGAAGCATGCTATTTTTCACTTTCTTTCATTTTTTTCTTTTATTCAAGTCTTCATGTACGAAATGACTAATACGGAAATGTTTTACATGATCGTACATGTATAACCTATATCTATCTGATGGCTTACTGTCTCAGGGAGGGAGGAGGGAAGGGAGAGAGGGATAGAATTTGGATTTGAAAACTTTAAATAAAAATTTTTTAATTGAAAAAAAAGAAATCATGTACAAATCATCCCAAGAATCAAAGACCATAATTTACAAACTATCATACCATTTACCTCTGTACTCTCCCACCCCTTTTCTCACTTGTCTTGGTATTTTCTGTGATGTTTTCCCCTACATTCTCTGTGCCTTATTGAAGTGTGATGATAGCCCCCTTTCCCACTGCCATCGTGGTCTTTCCCAGCCAGTACCCTAAGAATTGGATATGCCTGCCCCATTTCATAATTTCATAAATTAACTATCAATTCAGAGACAATGTTTTTAAAGGACTTTGCAGACTCTAAGACATCATATTACAGCTATCATTATCATTACTGTTTTTATTATTGGAGGACCTGAAGAAGAGAAGACTTGTTGGAGGAGGGGGGAGAAGGAAACATGATAACTGCTTATAAGTATTTAAAAGGTTATAGTGTTATAAAGGGTTTAGACTTGTTTTGCCTGATCCCAGAAAGCAAAGCTAGGAGGCAAGTGATAAAAGCTGTTAAAGCAGATTCCAGTCCTATGTAAGGAAAAACTTTGGACTGTCCAAAAGGGGAATGAACTGCCTCAGGAGGTAGTCAGTTCTCTATTTCCATAGGTATTCTAGCAAAGCATGGATGCCCACTTGTCACATATGTCATCAGTGGACTTCATGTTCTTCCTTGATCCTTTTCAGGTCTGAGGTGCTGTGATCACAAAAGAGAGCAAAGCTAGCTTTATTCCAAAGGGAGAATGGAACTCAAGACATTGGCCTCATTAACACCACATCTTAACTTTCTGAGTTAACTACCCACAGTAGAACAAGACCCATGTGTAGGCTGAGTTGCCTGGTTATTTATCCATACAATTTCAGGGGTGACTTCCATTACTCTAAGGGAACATCTCTCCTGCCTTCTCCCTGATGCCTGAAACCACCTCCCAATATGGCAGAAGATTGACTTGGGTGAACCTTGGGCAAGTCACTTGACCTCTATGTTCTCATCTACAACCTGAAAAGGTTGAACTGCATGGCCCCTAAGGTTCTTTCCAGTTCTAGAGCTATAATCTTTTCCCTCCACAATTAAAGAAAGATTAAAAATGCAAAAAAGTCCCAATCAAAAGAGAGTGATTTAAATTTTCCCTGTGGTATATGTGAGTGATATTAAATTCTTAAGAGCAGAGGCTGATGACAGTAGGGAATGAAGGAGATGAAAGGCAGGGGAGAGGTACATAGGGCATTAAATAGAAGAGAGGTGGTCTCCTTGGTACCATGGGAAAAGTTCACCAAAAGTGAAGGGAGATGGGAGCTACCCGGAGTCACAGGTTACCTAACCAGCCCCTCTTTCAAGACAAGATACTGGTGAAAGGGGTTGGCCAGCTGGCCTCCATCTCATGGCCTACTTTTCTGACACCCTTGCTGATCAACCTAATGTTGCTATCCTCAAAACAAATGTTGCTATCCTCACTTACTCCAGATTCCCATCTTAGAAAAAGGAATAAAATGGCCCACTTAATTTTATTGCTCACAGATTTCCTGGGAAACGGGCTATTAGGTTCTGTAATGTAAAGATAATAGGAACATCCCCCTTGGCAAACAGCACATACTAAGCAAGTGCAAAATCACTGCCCTGTCAAAGACCTTATCTGCTGATGACTCCCTCGGGAGCAGAGCCAGGGAATGGGGCCAAGAAGCAGGCTCAGCCATAACCCAGCTAACCAGCAGAGAGGCTGGGGCTAAACCGGAGAGTGAAGATGAGCTGGTCTGAGGGAGATTGGTGTGCAGACCTGGGAATGTTCAATTGTCCTGGGAACTCTTGCCAATCACAGAAGCTAAGACTCAAAAGGCCCTGAACAATCCCAAAATTTTAGTTAGAAGGAACCTCATTATTCATCCAATCCAATCTATACCCAGAAAAAAGCTAATATTCTCAGGATCTGGAGTGTAATAGAGACTGTTGGTCCAGGCTTCTACTACTATAGCTCACAAGCCCCTGCCAATGAGCTCTCTTTTAACAATCAGACAGTAGAAACAAAGCAAAAGGCATTTGCTAAGGTGATGTACTAAGAACAGTAGCTATAGAACATTACACACATGAGACTGGGGTGGACATTGCAACAAGTACACACATACCCCATAGGAAGGTTGAGCACAAATTTGAATATGATGGAAGCAAGGCCCAATTTATTGAACACCCGTGGTCAAGGCAACTGCCATTGCTGGCACCACAGCCCTCACCATCCTTTCTCTGCTAGTGAAGTCTTTGTGATTTTCCCCACTGCATTCAATGTCTCTGAGGACCAGGTTGCTAAACTGGGCTTCCAGGGTCAGCAGCTCTCCTCTCAATGGTCAGGGCAATAGTTTAGCTTTGAATCCACAGTCAGTTCTCCATGCTTCTTGAAACTGCCTCGTTTGAATGCCTGACTCTGTGCCAGTGTATGACTAGAGAACTCATGTCTCTCCTCCCTGCTGGATTCACCTCAACTGTGCCCCAATTCTCCAACCTTTGACCTTCAAACATTTCTTACTGTCTTCTAAGGGCCAGCAGAGCATGGTCAGTCTTTTCTTGGTTAATGGCATTTCTCCTTCCAATTCAATCAAAGAAAACATTTTCATGAGGAATGCAAGGCATAGACTCATCTTTGCAGTTAGTTTAACATCTAATTATCTGCCTCTTTCTGCGATTACATCCTGCACTCAGAGATAGGTCAGAGACCAATCTGCCTATGAATAGAATCAAAATTATCACTTTCTTTTTTCTGAGATCCCCTCTAGCCTTTGTTTAGTTCACAATTCTTCCCCTAGCCATAACTGTGAAAAGCACCAATCTTGTCCTTTTCTAATTTTTCTTATGATACGAACTTCTACATTCTGGTCTCATAATTTGTTTTGAATTAATTGTTGTGTGAGATATGTTAGTCTAAAGCTAATTTCTGCCAAACTGCCTTCCAATTTTCCCAGAAACTCTTGCCAAGTAGGGAGTTCTTTCCCCAAGTAATTTATGTTCTCAGATTCATTGAACACTGAGTTATTAAGTCCAATAGTTTCTGGTTCTTCTTTATCTAGTCTGTTCCACTAAGATTATTTTCTATTTTTTTTTTTTACTGATAAAAACTAGTCAGTCAGGCAACTAGCATTTATTAAACACCTACTATGTGCCAAGCATTGTGCTAAGCACTAGGGATACAAAGAAATGCAAAAGACACTCCTTACTTTCAAAGAGCTCACAGTCTAAGTGAGTTTTGTACAAACGAGATATATACCGGGTAAGTTGGAGATAATCTCAAAGGGAAGGCAAGAAGATTAAGGAGGATTGGGGAAGTTCTTTTGTAAAAAGTATGACTTTAGGTGACACTTGAAGAATCCATGGAAGTGTTTCAGGAGGAAGACAATTCCAGATATGAGGGACAGCCAATAAATAGGAAGTGACAGTGGTGTGTGTGTGTGTGCGTGCGTGCGTGCGTGCGTGTGTGTGTGTGTTTGTGTGTATGCGTGAACACGTGTGACAGGTTCACACAAAGTGGGATGGATGTAAGATATAAGAAGACTGGAAAAGTAGGAAGGGGTCAAGTTATGGAGGGTTTTTAAAACCAAAGAAAGTACCTTATATATGATCCTGGGTGCAATAGGAACCACTTAACTGGTTCATTTGGGGAGATCTGCATTTTAGGAAGACCAACTGGACAAGCTGAATAGAGGATGAACTTGAGTAGGGAGATACTTGAGGCATCAGTGAGGTTATGGGGCCCTGCACCAGGGTGGTGGTAATGTGAGAGGAGAGAAGGGGCAGGATAAAAAAAGATGTTTGAAAAGTAGAATGGGCAGGACTTGGCAACTAATTGCTAGGGGAGTTAGAGAAAGTGAAGGGCTGAGGGTAGCACCTAGATTTTGAGCCTGGGTTGATGGGAAGATGATGGTGCCCTCAACAGTAATAGAGAACTTAGGAAAGAGGGGTATGTGTGTATGTGTGTGTGTTTGTCGGAGAAGATAATAGTTTGATGATTACTGCTTTATTATACAAGGTCTGCAAGTACTATTCCCTTTTATTCCTACTTTTAGCTCTGTCTCCTAATGCAGTCAAAGGTCACATTCACTTTTTTTGGCCTCTTTTATCACACTCCTGACTCATAATGAATTTGCAGTCCATTAAGAAACCCAGATCTTTCTCATCAAAAATGCTATCTAACTATGCCTCTCCCAAGGTGTATCAATGAAGCTGATGTCTTGAACTCAAATGTAAGATTTGACATCTCTATTAAATTTCTTCGATATAGTTTCAGTACAAGGTTCTAGCCTATATTTTTGTATACTAACTCTGGCACCCAATCAATCCAACAACAAGCATTTATTAAGTGCTTATGGTGTGCCAAATGCTGGAGATACAAAGACAAAAAAGAAGCAGTCTCTGCCTTCAAGAAACTTATAGTCTATCAAGGACATAGTATGCATGTGTATATGTATGTATGTATAGTATGTCTATATGTATATATAGTATGCATATATGTATGTATATGTATATACAAGATATTCTACTGGACCAATAATTACCTTTCTCCATCTCTGCAAGACCTCCCTCAGTCTTCATGATGTTTCAAGTATCACTGATATAATTTGTTCTTTTAGAACCCAAGGATTTTGCTCCTTTGAGTCAAGTGGCTTGAACTTATCCAGTGCCATTACGTGTTCTCTTATCTTGTATCAACTCTTTTAGCCATTTTTGTTCTGTCAGTTCCAAAATAAAGGTCATTCTCTTGGCAGAGAAAATAGAAGCAAGATAAAATTAGAGCAGTTCTGCCATTGTAAGCCCTCTGTTGAATATACCACCATCTCACAGTCACCCAGGTTCACGACCTTGCCTTCTTCTTCCATTCTTCACTCTCCCTCACTTCCTATACAGATCAGCAGCCAAATCTAATTCATTCTATTTCTATATCATCTCTTGAGTCCATCCATCTGCTTCTCTACACACATGGCCGCCACCATAATTTAAGCTCCCATCACCTTTTTCCTCAACTGTTGCAATATTGCCTATTAATCTCCCTGATTCAAGTCTCTCCCCTCTTCAATCTATTCTCTGTATAACTGCCAAAATTATATTCTCTTTTTTGCAGTCATGCAAAACATATTGTAAAAGAAAACATAGACAAAAAAAAGTATGTTTTGATCTGTATTCAGACTCCATCAGTTTTTTTTTTCCCTGAAGGTACATAGCGTTTTTCATCATGAGTCCTTCAGAATTGTCTTGGATTTTTGTACTGCTGAGAATAGCTAAGTCATTTACAATTGATTTTCCTTACGATTTGCTGTTACTATGTACAATGTTCTCCTGGTTCTGCTCACTTCACTCTGCATCAGTTAATGTAAGTCTTTCCAGGTTTGTGCTGAAAGCATCCTGATTATCATTTCTTGTAGCACGACAGTATCCCATCCCGTTCATATACCACAACTTGTTCAGCCATTCCCCAATGGATGGGCATCATCTCAATTACCAATTCTTTACCATCACAAAAAAGAGCTGCTATAAAATATTTTTGTAAATATAGGTCCTTTTCCTTTAATTTTTTTTTCTTTGGGATACAGACCTAGTAGTGGTATTGCTGGGCCAAAGGTTATGCACAGTTCAAAATGATATTCTTAAAGTCTGAGTCTGACCATGTCACTCCTCAGGAAGCTTCAAGGGTTCCTAAGGACCTTTAAGTTAAAACACAGACCTCTCTTTGGTCCTTAAATCCCTTTTCACAAGCTTAGCTTTCCAGACTTATTACATGTCATCTCTTTCATACACTCTACAGAATTCAGCTTACTGGCTAATATTGCCTCTTCTATCCAGATGTGTTTTCAAAGGCTCTCCCCTTATGCCTAGTACACTCTCTCATCTCACCTCCACCTCTTCAAAGGTCAGCGAAAGTTACATGCTTATGAGATACCTTCACCAATCCCCCCCCACTAGTACCCCCCTCTAGCTGCCTTACAGACAGACCCCCTATCAAGGGGTAAAGCAAGTCAGTCAATGTTCAGCACCTGCTATGGGCCAGACACTGTGACAAACTAGGGATACAAAGTCAGGTAAAAAGTCTCTGCTCCCCAAGAACTCATAGTCTAACAGAAAAGACAGCATGCAAACCAATGAGACATAGTATACAGGACAAAGCAGATGCAATCTGAGAGAGAAGCCATGGAGATTAAGGAGGACTGAGGAAGGCTTTTTGCAGAAGGTGGGATTTTAGCTAAATCTTGAAAAAGGCCAGGGAAACTGAGAGGGAGATGAGGAGGGAGAATTCCGGGCCTGGGAGACAGCCAGTGAGAATGCTCAGAGTTCGAGGATTAGTGTTCAAGGAACCAAAAAGACCAGTGTCACTGGGGTAGGAGGGGCGGGGTTAGAATAAAGCGTAAGAAGAAAAGAAAGTTAAGAAGGAATCAGATTATAAGGGGCTTTTAAAGCCAAAAGCCAAATGGAGGATTTTTCACTTGATCCTGGAGGTTAATAGGGAACCACTGGAGTTTATTGAGGAGGACTGTGACATGCTCACTTTGGCAGCTGAGCGAAAGATGTACTGGAGTGGGGAGAGACTGGAGGCAGGGAGACCGACCTACAGGTTATTACAGATGAGGACCTATACCACTGATATCAGTGTCAGAGGAGAGAAGGGAGGATCTATGAGAGAAACGATGAAGGCAGCATGGTGCAGTAGATAGAGCTGATCTTGGAGGCAGAAAGACCTGGGTTCAAGTCTTTGTTACATATTGTCTGTGTCACACTGGGTAAGTCACAATTTGCAGTCACAATTTGCCATTTACCTTGGCAGCTCTCTAAATTTCAGAATAGGTGCCCTTTAGGGTGGATTGTTCTGTATTTATTAATTTTTTGAGGCAATTGGGGCTAAGCGACTTGCTCAGAGTCACACAGCTGGTAAGTGTCTAAAGCTAGATTTGAACTCAGGTCTTCCTGACTTCAGGGCCAGTGCCCTATGCACAGTGCCACCTAGCTGCCCCCTTTATTTATCTCTGTACACCCAACACCTTTGTAAGCACAGTTCTTGGCATTTCATTCACATTTGTTGATATGGCTGAATACTATATGTCTGGTTCAGGCGGTGGACAGGACCGCCAGCACCAGCAGCAGCCCCTGTGGCATGACTATAATGTCACTAATCCTAACACTATCCGATTGCAGTTGGCAAGTCATGCAGATGTCCCCCAAGTCACTGAATGTCCTCATACCTGACATCTGCAGTTCAATGTTCAATCCAGGACTTTGCATTGTTGTATGGATTATTCAATACAATACCCCCTGGGCATGTGGCAGTAGTTTCAGAAGCTTACTCAGAAATCCTATGCAGTATGAACTCAATCTGAACTTCACCATCTCAGACTCATCCTTCCTATGAGCTGTCCCCTAACTCTGGGGCACTGTCAAGCACAGTCCCAGCACATGAGAATACAGGACCATAGACCTGGAAGGGACCTTAGAGATCATCTCATCCACCTCCCTCCTCTGCCTCATTTTAACAGGTGAGGAAACTGAGGCTTAAGGAGTTTAAGTGACCTACCCAAGGTCACACAGGTAGTGTCTGAGGTGGGATGAATAATCCTCTGACTCCAGAGTCAGTGTGCTTCCTACCAAAACGCTGCCTAAAGAAAGAGAAATCAAGACACACCACAACAGTCGTCCCATTCCAACCCCTTGCCCAGCTGCCTTTCAAGAAGTCAGCCCACCAGTGGATCACACAAAACACAGAACGAGGAGGGAGGAAAGTGTTCAGGTCACTCAAAATAACTGTTGTTCAATTCCCTGTAGAGGGCTTACCTGGAGTCTGCCCCTCTCTCATTAATGATGATGATGATAGCTGACATTTGATTCATCCAATCAATAAACGTTTATTATGTGCCTACTATGTACCAGGCACTGTGCTAAGCACTAGGGATACAAAAATCAATGATATTTAATGATGACATTTATGTAATAGTGCTTTAAGATTTGCAAATTACTTTTATAACTATGATCTTATTTTATCTCCACAACAACCCTAAGAGGTAGGTGCTATTTATTTTTTTACATTTTACAAATGAGGGAGCTAAGGCCTTGCCCAGAGTTACACAGCTAGTATCTGAGGACAGATTTAAACACCCAGCACCCCATCCATAGCACCACCGAACAGCTTCACATCCGCACATCAGGATGTCGCACATTGTCTTGCAAAAACTGCTGGATAGGTACTACAGGTGATATTAACCTGAAAGGTTAACCCACTTTTGAAACAGCTGTGGTTTATGCCAGGTTTTCTTTCCTTTCGTATTTGCCTAAATTATTTCCATCTTAGAGGCTCCAAAAAGATAGAAGGTGTGTGTCTTGCGTAGCCTCAGGGGATTAACATAAATGGAGTTGACAAATTAAAGAGAGTTGCCAAGAAGCTGGTGTGGTGTGTAATGTTCTGTACAGAGGCATTTAAAACAAAGGCAGTCATGTACTTTATGGGAAACTCTCCAAGAGGCCCAGGAAGGGATGCCAGGAAAGGTTGCCTCATACTCCAACTGGCAATGACTTTGGGGCTGCTGTGCATGATCATAGGGCCCTCCCCCAGACCCTGGGGTTACCCCACCTGTGCAAACTGTTAGCCAAGTATCGAAAGCTCTCCCTTCTGTTCCCTTTCCTCTCTTAATGACTTTGACATTGGGAAAATGGGCTCCCTCCCCCCTTCTTCTCCCCACCTCCGAGCCGGGGCTCCCCACCATAATTGCTCTCTTGGCAAAAAATAAAGCAGGGAACTCAGCCCTTGCTAAGGACAGCTCCTGAGGGTGGGGGATAGAGAGATTTCAGACTTTATCAGAGGGCTACTCTTAGCTTCTCGCCCAGGTTCACAGGATAATGGGGCATCTTTATTTTAGAATCCATTCAGTAAGGGTAATCCATAAATCAAAACGTGCAGTTCTCTGTGTCACGCAAAGTTCCGAAGGAGATGAGAATCTAAACAAGATGAGGGTTGGACTATTTTGATAAAGTCGTGACATAATTTACGGCCATCATTAGGTAGGGCGTTCCAAAATTCTTAGTGCAAGTTTAACCTTAATCTCTATTTTCAACGCCGGACTATATGAGATTGGGCCTGGGAAAAGAATAGGAGTCTGGGAACCACTGGGAATCTTGGGAAACCCAGGTCAATGTGTTGTTTTGTGGGCAGGGGCTGGAAGCCATTGGTACCCCAGACAAGAGTCCCAAACTGTGGATTTGTGAAGTCTCTGAAGGAAGCCTTGGGATGTGGACCTAGGCGCGCCATCTGGTGGTGAACAAAGAGATTGCTCTGTAGCGACACCAACCGTACCTACTGTCCCACCCTCTAGGGCCGGCTAGAGCAGACGTTTTCAGGGAGAGCAGCATTCCTGGACCTGAGGAGAACAAGCCCCAAAGCACGTTCCTGGTTCTGTCCCCAGTCTACGTAGGCCAGGAGGCAGCTAAGCGGCTCAGTGGATAAGTTATTAGGCTCAGAAGTCAGGAAGAGGCCTGAGTTCAAATTCAGCCTCAGAGACTTACTAAGCTTATGTGACCCTGGACAAGTCAATTAACCTATGCCTGCCTCAGTTTCCTCAACTGTAGAAAGGATTATAATAGCACTTACCCTGGAAGGAGCGACAGAATTTGGAACTTAATTTTTTAATGAAAGGTTAAAAATTTTTAAAAATTTAAAGTAACAATAAGAAGACCTATCTGCCAGGGTTGTTGTGAAGATAAATGAGACATCTGTAAAACACTTAATACAGTATATGTGGCATAGTAGGTGCTATAGCAACGCCAGCTATTATTATTATTTAATTAGTTCTATATTTATAGTTTTTATTATGTATATATTTATATAATTAAATTAACTACTCATTAATTAACTAACAACCTGAGCTGAATGTTCCTTCCCGGCTTCAGACAACCACTTAGAAAACAACCCCCACCTGCTTCTTTCACCTTGGGGTTACAGGAACTGTTAGGCTAGCTTCTATGCCCATCCATGGATTGATGGATTGTGTTATTTCTACTCCTCTACTCCTTTGTTCACCACCAGATGGGCACACCTGAATCCTTGAAGACACTTCCTAATGACTTGGAAGATTTCCCCAAAGAGGGGGGGGGGATGGGGATGTCATTCAGCCCTTGGAGGAGAGGACAAGTGTACAATTTGATATATTCTTCTAGGCCAGGGGTTGTTAACCTTTTGGGTTTCATGGTCTCCTTTTGCCAATCTGGTGAAGCCCCACTTCTTAGAATAACGTTTATTGCCTTCATATTTGAAAAAAATATTAAGTTTCAGTTAAAGGTTAGTGAAAACAAAAGATGTAAGTTCTCCCAGTCCAAGTTTATGGAGCCCCTGAAATCTAAGGATCTGAAATCTAGGTTAAAAACCTGCGTGCTCTAAGCTGTGTAACCTCGGGCAAGTCACTTAACCCTAATTGCCCTGCCTTCCCCCTTCAAAAAAGACAAAAATAAAAACCTGTGCTCTAGAGTCTAACTCTGGGAAATGTATAAATGTACTTCATTCCATCCTTTCTTCCTGTTTGGGGGTCCTGATAGAGAAGAGGTAATATGACTTTATCGAAAAGGGAAACTGAGTCATAGAGACAATAAGGAGCTCACTGGAAGTCATAGCTTCCAACAACTAGCCTGGGAGATTCAAGAGACAGGAGAGGGTATCTATAAAAGGGAATTTGGGAGAAAAAGAAGTCTCCAGGAAACATACTATAACAACAAAAAATACCCACATCATAAATAATTTCAGACTTGTCAGGTTTATTTGCCAGGTGACTTTTCTGGTTTTAAGCCATCCTTGGGTGCTACATTGCATTTCATATCTCCTCGGGGCTCCATATTGCCTTTGGACTGGACAGTAGAGCCACAGGCTCCTAGGTGCTTTCTTTCTGAAAGTAAGAGTTTTGAGATCCGCTCCAGGTCGTCCAGGCTCATCTGTTGCAGACACTTCTTGTGCTCATCTTTTAGCTGGCTAAGGACTTTCTCTGCATCTTGTGGGCTAAAATGTTTGGCCAGAATCTTCATAAGCTGAGGCCACAAGGACTGGGACTGAGAAGGAGACTGAGACTGGGAAGGCCTCTCAGAGGATGCCTTCTCCAAGGGACGGAGGATCACGTTGAGAGTAGAATTGGGTCCAATACAATAGTCAGAGAGACGCTTGTTGTCAGCCAGGACCTGGCCTCTGAAGAGTAGCCGCTGCTGTTTCTCGGGGACATGAAGCTGTTTCGACACTAGTCGTTTCAACATAAATACTTTCTCATTCTCTGAGACTTGGAGTAAGCACCTCCGGCCTAAGAGAAGCTTGACAGTTAGCCACATTGTGGTTTGGGGAGGCAACCACCACTTGCTTAGACGGAGTCAGTTGACATCATACTCCGGACCAAGGTAAGCCAACAGCCCCAGGCCCTGACAGTCAAAAATGAAAAAAACAAGCCCCCGAGCAACTGAAAGACAAGGGGCTGGGCCACGGGAGAGGAGCTGCTATTGGCTGACCTGCTTTGATGTCACAGTCCCCCAGAAGCCTCAGCGTTCCAGAGAGGCGCCTCCACAGCATGGTGGTGAAACCAGGGAGGAGTGCTCACAGAAACCACTATAGTTCAGGTCCCTATCTCTTCTCTCCTGGTTTATTTTAATAGCCTTTGAAATGGTTTCACTGTATCTGGTGTCTGATTTTCCTAATGATTCTTTTACACTAATGCCCATAACGTACTGCTCTAATTATATCACTCCTGTCTCCTCTCTCCTCAAACTCTCAGTAGTTCACCATTGCCTAGGGAATAAAGTGTAGATTCTGTATCTTGGCTTTCAAGACCTCTCCACAGTTTGACTCCAATTTTATCTTTTTCAACCTTATTTCCAATGATTCCCCCTTCATGTACATTTTGTTCTAACCAAATGTTCCATTTTCTGTATCTTTTGCTCCTGAGGTCCCCCATGTCTTACACAGCCCCTTCTTCCCCATCTGATCAATCTTCGTCTATGAAATACCCCTCTCCTTTCAAGACCCAACTCCAGTGTACTTCCTGCCTTACCACCATCCCTCCACCCATTCCCTAGTTGTAAGCTCCTCCAGAGCAAGATCCATGCCATCTATTTGTATTCCTAGGACCTAGCACAGAACTTTTTCAGATCACAAGACACCCCTCCTAGCCATTAGCCTAATACTCTTCAATACTCTTCAACGGGATCAAGAGCTGGGAAATCCCACCTTATCTGACACCTATTCACTCCACCCTATTGAAGGGAAGTGCCAAAATAGTGTGCTCTCTCTCTCTCTCTCTCAATCTCTCTCTCTCTCTCTCTCTCTCTCTCTCTCTCTCTCTCTCTCTCTCTCTCCCTTCCCACCCTCTCTGGTTGCCTATGTGGTTTCATCTTTCTAGGGGGTATGTTTAATTTGGATTTGCCCAATTAGAATTAGCTCTTGAACTGACATCCTTCTGGTGAAAGCATACCTCTCCTTGAACTTTTTATATTTCCCCGTGCCCTCGTTACGTGATCTTGACATGATGGAGTCACTTCCCCATAGGAAGAGACAGCATGCTTAACCGTACATGGTATTTTACCCATGACCTAGAATGAATGGATAAGAGCAATGAAATATCTCCTGCCTGGCTATCTGCTCACAGCTTCCCCTAGACACAGGCAACCCCAAAATAATACATAGCCCCTCCAAATCTCAGGAAGATACCATTGGTTTCTTTAGTTCTATATATCTGCTTTTCTTCTAAGTGGTCAAAGGAACATAGAAAACATATGCTTATTGGTAGGTTTTGATCTCCCTTTCCAGCAGGCTGTGATTTCCCACTCCAGCAGGATTAAAATTATCCAACCTTTGGTGGAGTTGTGAACTGATCTAGCCATTCTGGAGAGCAATTTGGAACTATGCCCAAAGGACTATAAAAATGTGCACAGCCTTTGACCCAGCAATACCACTCCTAGAGCTATATCCCAAAGAGATCACACAAGTGAGAAAATATATACAAAAAATATTTATAGCGGCTCTTCTTGTGGTGGCAAAGAATTGGAAATCAAAGGGATGCCCATCAATTGGGGAATGGCTAAACAAGTTGTGGGTATATGAAGGTAATGGAATACTACTATGCTATAAGAAATGGAGAAGATACAGACTTCCTAATAACCTGGAAAAACCCACATGATATAATGCTGAGTGAGTGGAGCAGAACCAGGAGAACATTGTACACAACCACAGATATATTGATTCTGTGATGACTAACCTTGATAGACTTGACTCTTCTCAGCAATACAAGGTTCAAAGACAACTCCAAAGGATTCATGATGGAGAGAGCTGGCTACATCCAGAGAAAGAACTATGGAGTCTGAATGCAGATTGAGGCAAACTATTTGCTCTCCTTTTTTTTTCTTTTTTTCTCATTTGTTAGTTTTGTTTCATTTTGTTTCTTTTTTCTCATGAATCATTCCATTGGTCATAATTCTTCTTTACAACTTGACTATTGTGTAAATAAGTTTAATGTGAAGTTACATGTAGAAGATATATCGGATTCCATGCCGTCTTGGGGAGGAAGAAGGGAAGGGGGAGGAAGAAAATCTGGAGCTCAAAATCATGCAGAACTGAGTGTTGTAAACTAAAATTTAAAAAATCTTAATTAAAAAAAATTATCCAACCTACAATAAAAGAGACTGAGGCAGAGCTCTGAGCCAAAGGCACTTTATTAAAGAGTCCATGGTCTCCTTTGATGAAGTAGACCTCAGATCTTCCTCATGATCTGAGATGTCCTCTTCTTATAGGACCTTGTTTTTATAGGACTTGATACCCAAATATGCAAAAGAGGCATGGCAAAATACAGAATCTCATTGGTTGATAGACTTTGCTCTTGAGGGCCAAAAATGACATATCAGTGGGGGCAGGGGGGTCACAGGTTGAGTGAAGCATGGGATGTCTCCACTAACTAAGTGGTCATAAGATGGTCACCTGTTCATGTTGGACAAGAGAGGATAGTCCAGAGGTACAAAAATAAGTTGGGGGACTTTCTAAAACATCAAGGCATCTCACTCATGCTGGGTTGGGATATGAAATTTGAATAAAACAGGACAGAGATATCTGTCAGAATTCTTGTGGTTGCATAAGTGAGTTTCATAATTGATAAATAAGTAGTGAACAAAGTTCACTACTTGTTAAAGTTTGAGGTTTACCATAAGAATCTATCTATCCCAATCTGGTTTATGTAAAATATCAAACTAATTAATGCTGCTTGGAATAGGGGAGGGGCCCAAATGAATTATTTCTCACAAGGGTCAGGTGAAGATGCTGTAACTTCAGGCTCATCTCTTGGCTCCTTATGATGCTGAGCCCTGGACTCAGGACCTCTCCCTGACTGAAGTTCTTGGCACCAAGTGTTCTTCAGTTGGGTGTCCTGTGGCTGAAAGAGACCTGCAACAGCTTCTCCCTATAGCCACCTTATTATTGATGGAACAGGAGACTCAGCAGTAGGCACCAGTAAAGAGAACTCAGAAGCTGCCATACTACCATGGCATCTCTTTTGCCTTAAGCCTTCCTATTCTATTGTTTCCAGGACCTGAGAGGTACATACAATCATCCTAGGTCTCCTCCATAGACAAGGTCAATGGAGGAGGTGGGGAACCTGCAGCCTCAAGGCCACATGTTGCCCTCTAGGTCCTCAAGTGTGGCCCCTCTCAGTCAAAGGGCCACTTGAGGACCTAGAGGGCTATATGTGACATCAAGGCTGCAGGTTCCCCACCCCTGGACTATACTGTTATAATATATAACTAGGTGGCACAACAGATAGGGTACTGGGCCACAAGTCAGGAAGACCTGAGTTCAAATCCAGCCTCAGACACTTACTAGATGTGTGACCCTGGGCAAGTCACTTGATCTCTGTCTACTTCTGTTTCCTCAACTGTAAAATGGGGATAATAATAGCACCTACTTCCCAAAGTGGTTATAAGGATCAAATGAAATAATATTTGTAAAATTCTTAGCATAATACCTGGCATGTAGTAGGTGCCTAATAAATGCTAGCTATTATTGTTATTAATAAATGTTTATTGAACTGAAATAGAATTACCAGTGTGAGGAGAGAAAAGGCCAAGAGAAAGTGAGGGTAAGGAAGGAAAAACAAGGAAGAAGAAAGAAAAAAAATGGTATGGGGAGAAAGAGGAGGTAAGGAAAGTAGTGTGGAGGTAAGGAAGGAAAAACAAGGAAGAAGAAAGAAAAGATGGTATGGGGGAAAAGAGGAGGTAGGGAAAGTAATGAAAGGGAAAGGGAGGTCCTATGAAGGGTTTGGGTGATGGCACAAGAAAAGGACACATAGAGAAGGAAACAGAACAGTCAAGGGACCTGCTCTGAATTCCCCCTCCATGCAGGGCTTTAGGCTGGGTACACTGGACAGTGCATATGCCCCACTCTGAACAGGTTTATAGATTTAGAGCTGGAAAAGATGGACCTTAGGGGGTCACTGGGCACAACTCTCTGTTGTGAGGAACACAACACATGAGGAAACTGAGGCTGAGAGTGAAATGACTAGACCTGGATCACACAACTAGTAATTGACTGAGGTAGGATTTGAACTCCACTCTTCTTAACTTCAAATTCATCATTGTATCCATTGCACCACCCAGCTGCCAAAGTCAACTTAGTGTTGGTGTAATCATCATCTCAGATGTTCCCTCCATCTCCATCCTGCCTTTACATACGAGTTATATGCTATGAGGAAATGTACACATGACTTCTCCTAGAGCCCCTCTTTACCACTGGTGTGATTGGACCCTCGCTCCTGTTTCACCTTTGACTATCAGGATATGGGCATTGGCATGAGTGTGGATAGGGTAATTTGATTTGAATAATTATATAGTTGTCTCAGAGAGATTCTTTAGGATTTAAAAGACATGATTAGGAAAAAATTAGGGTGCTTCTAAACAAACAAGAAGTACCTGCTCCAGCAGAAAACACTCCTCCTTGTCTGAGGAAGAAAAGCTATTAAAATGTATAGTCACTCTACTAGAACGTGGTAATTGGTGACTGGGATATTCTTGGAGATGGAGAATGGTGCCACACTCTGGGAAACCTTTTGTGAGAAAGAGTTCAGCAAAAGAATTACAAAAAGGGAATAAAAGACTCATGAGATATCCCTTGTTACATACTATGGAGTAGCACAGTGGAACGCATGATGGGTTTGGAGTCACAATCCCACATGCTGTGGGTTCAAATTCAGTCCCCTCTAATGACTACCTTTTATGACCATGGGCAGGTCACTTAAAGTCAAAGGCCAAAAGTTTTCATGTGAAAAATGAGTTGATCTACTTGACCTCCTAAGATCCCTTTCTAGCTCTAAATCTATGCTCCTGTGACGAAAGGAGAGCAGTGTCTCCTCGGAGGTTTTTGTCTTTTCCACTCAGTGAAAAGGAGACCAAGAAAAGTTTATTACAGCATCTTTTTCCCCCTCAAGGACAGGCTTATGTTACCCATACCTAGAGCTAGATTTACAGGAGTCAGGATGGAGAGATCTAGGATGCCACCTTCTGGGAGCTAGAGAGAGTTATATGAGGAACCAAAAGATGTCCAGTTCCCTTAGAGCTGCTGGCTGAAGATTCCAGAAAGCAGAGCCTTGACAACTCACAACCATGAACAAGAACTGAGTATCTATATAGAGTTTTAGGATATAATTGTTCAGTGGAGAATATCTCTATTTTCTAATAACTCATTCAAGTTTTAGTGCACCCCAAGCTGCTACCCTGATAATCTATCTGGTTTGGGGTTCAAACTACTCACAATAATACTCCAAGACCTTATTCATTGACTCTCTCCCCCTTTAGGTCAGTAAGAATTTATTTCATGACTTCATATTATATTGAGAACAAGAAGGATTGAAAATACAAAATACAGCAAGCATAATCACTCTGTCAAGCTCCTCCCTGCCCCCACTCCACTCGCAGCTAGAGATTAAGAGCACTCCCCAGGATTGTTTTATCGTAGAGTGCTAAGAGCCAAGGAAGAGACAGATGTAAGATTTGCCTATTGAATGACCTCTAAAGGCTCTGTAACTTAGTGTGTGACCAAGATGTTCTCTTGGCATTGGATGGGAGAGTTCTGCGGTCCTACAGTTACAATGTCCCAAACAAAGGAGTTGGATCCCAGATGCTGTATGGGCACATTATCAGATCCATCAGCCAGGACGAGAGAAGTCTTAGCCTCTCATACCAGCTGCAAGCTAAAGACAGCTTCAGGAGGATCAGGAAATAGCAGGCACATCGGCATCCTAGACAGAGGAGATGCAGCTCATGGAGGATCCCCCATTTGTTTCTCTGTGTCTTTATCCTTCTATTTCTCCTCTCTGTTTCAGTTTCTCTCTTTGTGTGTCTCTGGCTGTCTCTGTCTCTCTTCCCCCCCTTTCTGTGTCTCCCTCCTTTCTCTCTTCCCCTCCTACCCCCCTCTCTGTCTCTCTCTGTGTCTCTCCATGTCTGTGTCTCTGTCTCTGTCTGTCTCTGTTTCTCTCTCTGTCTCTGTGTGTGTGTCTCTCTCTCTCTCCATCCCTCCTCAATCTCTCTCTGTCTCTGTCTTTCTCTCTCTCCCCCTCCTTCCTCCCTTCCTCTGTCTCTATCTCTCTCTGTCTCTCTCCCTCTCCCCTCCCTCTCTCCCTCCTTCCATTCTCCTTCTCTCCCTTCTCTCTCTCTTTCTCTCCCTCCCTTCTCAATCTCTGTCTCTCTCTCTCTGCCTGTGTGTGTCTCTCCCTCCCTTCCTCCTTTCTTTCCCTCCCTCCCTCTTCAATCTCTCTCTGTCTCTCTCTTTCTGTTTCTGTTTCTATCTCTCTCCTCCCCTTCTCTTCTTCTTGTTCTGTGTTTTAACCTTTTCATTTCTACTTGAGTTTGTGCCAGTCTAGTTGACCAATCCCAAAATATGTGGTCACTGAGCTGTACTAGAAGCATCTGCTTATGGCAGCTCCTGGAAAATGCAATGCAGAAAAAACCAGGATCCTGTCTATTTGTATATACTCCTTACACAAGCATTTCTTTATTGTTTATTCCTCCTCTGAATAAAATGTTCTCTAGTATTGTAAAGTGCATACTTGCAAACAAAGAGTCAGTCTCAGTATTCTGGGGGAAGGGATATCAGGCATACATTTCCCCATGCTTCTGAGGTAGGGACTGAGTCAAAGAATAAGAAAATCCCCCCAAATGTCAGGAGAGATTCTCTAGCACAGGGGTTCCATATGAAAATCCAGATTTACCCAATATATAAATGAGAACGTGATTCTTCGCTTTACAACAAGATTTGCTGCTAGAGCTCTTTAAATATCCAGTTCCCTGAGTGGATTTAAAATATGCTTCAATTTACCAAATTGAATTTTACATGGAGCTTGTCAAGAATAGAACTGTTGCATAAAGTTAGGTCCCCTTGCACAGAAGGAGAAGACATAGTCCTTTGTCCTAGCTGAGTTCCCAGCCTGACTAGGGAGACAGCTACATAAATAGTGGGAAACACATACGAAAAATATTTAAATGCTTGCAAATTAATGTCATGCAAACTGTACCTCAGACTGAGATGCTGCGAGACAGCGCAGGGATGAGAACCAGGTGTAGCTAATCAGGGAAGGCTTCCCTGGAGAGAGAGTTCTGGGAGGGGTTTGGAAGGAGACAAAAGAGGGGCAGCAGGGAGAGGGAAGGTGCTTGGGATGTCAATACCAGGCTGGGAGCCTTTCAAAAAGAGCCACAGGGAGCAAGAAGCTAGAGGAGGTATAGAAGAAAGGGAGGGGGGAGATTTGAGAGGAGGGGAAGATAAAGGAAGAGAGGAAGCAGCGTCAAAGGAGTGGAAGGAGGAAAAGAAAGGAAAGGTCGAGTTGGAGATATTGTTGTTCCTTTGCTGGTACTTCAGAGCCTATAAGATTGGCAGTTTTGGACTTCCTGCTCTAGGCAGAAAAGGAGACAGAGATGCTTATCTTGGCAGCACTATGAGCAGAGATGGCAGGTTGCCCCCCTGTGCCAGGACAATCCTTTCTGTGGAACTGTGCCCTGAGAAATCACCCTTGCCTGCCCTGAACCTCCTAATGAGGCTATGCTGGGGAATTAGTCGGTCTCAGCATGCAGTTATTGCATTTGGAGTGCAGAATAACAATTCATAAATTTTTTAATTTAAAATTTTCCCATGTAATTGCTTGTCTTAATTATGCAATTAACATGAGAAAATGCAATTGCACAATCAGGGCATGTAATCAGACAAAGATTGCAGTAATTAGGGGGTGAAGATTGGTAGGGAAGGGGGGGCAGTGACTTAGGGGGAGAGGAGGGAGCCTTTGTAAGAGGGGTAAATTTCCCCCACTGTGGGCTTTGAGTCTCCTACTTTGGGGAAGAGGAAATTCAATTAAGCTAGTTTGGAAACAACAAAATGGCAAGGCAGGTGGGGAAAGGAAAGAGGTCTGTGATATCACTGTGGCTTCCCCTTGCTCTCCTTCAAAGCCTACCTCCAAACCTTCCACGAAGCCTTCCCTGATTAACTCCACCTGGTTCTAATCCAGTCATTGCCTCGTATCCCCCCTGGACACTTTTGAAGCCCAGAGCAGTGTCCCAAATGGATTGATGGGGGTGATGAGGAAAAAGACCTGGAATAACTCAGTGAGCTGGAGCTCTGGCCAGCTGGTTAGAGACCAGGAGCTTCTAGCCGGTGACCTCTAACTATACAGCTTCCTGGAGGCCACAGCTACTGGAAAGGGGTGTATCAGCATTAAGTGCCTCGAGGCACAAAGGCCTTGAAACGCAGATATCAGAGTCTGGACAACTCCCAGGCTAGTAGGTGGAGTTTCCAAAGGCTCTTGCTCCTTCTAGTCCTTTCTCACCTGGAGAGGTGTGCTGGGCTCCCCCTAAGGCAACCCTGGAATCAGACTTCCCCACTCCACCCCACCCCCACCCCAAGCTGTTAAAAAATTACTGTGCATTATATAAATAAGTGACTAAACTGTCCATAGTTGTTGTCCTTCATTCTCAAAGAGGACCAAAATAACATCACTATGCTATAGTCAAGTTACAATGTGTCTGACTGTGGCTGATCAGACCAATACGAGCTCAGAATGTTCTACCACAGGTGGGGCGCAAATAATCCATGTGAACATTTTGTGTGGATTCTCTAAATTTGTGCCATCTCACATTTCTTTTGAGCTTCTTCAATTCTGCTTTGCTCTTAGAGCATGGCACCTTCACTGATGAGGGGACACCATGCTGAGAGGTCCTGTGCCAGTGTCTCCCATGTCACACAATCAATTCCAAAGTTCTTAAGACTTTGAGAGTGTCCTTGTATAGCTTCTCTGACCACCACGTGAACGCTTCCCCTCTGTGAGTTCTCCATAAAATAGTCTCTTTGACAAGCGTACGTTTGGCATTCGAACACCGTGGCCAGCCCATTGCAGTTGTGCTCTCAGAAGCAGAGTTTGAATGCTTGGCAGCCCAGCTTGAGAAAGGACCTCAGTGTCTGGTACCTTATCCTGCCAGATGATCTTCAATCTTCGTAATGTAATTATACACATAAAGTGACAGAACTGTTCATACCCTTTAACTCAAGAGATTCCACCGTTAGGCAGATGCCCTGAGGAGGTCATTGACCAAAACAATGTCTCCGCGTACTAAAATATTTATAGCAACTCCTCACAGCAGCAAAAAATTAAGTTCTCCTCACAAAAGTCCTTGGTGCTGCCAGATGGTTTAACTTCAAAAACAGCTGTGATTTTATCAGTAGAAATGGCATTAAAGAAGATTCGTTACCTTCTGGTTTGCTGCTACAGCCTAAGGGTCATGGGACCTTGTTGCAACAATCTGCTAGTGGCTGCCAAAGGGGTATAAGAGCCACCAACAACCAGCACACAGAAAGCTGCCAACACTGGTTCTTTTGATCTGCTTTACTAAGGAAAGCAATGTGAAGGGATTAACAATCTTACTTTAATCCAGCATACAAATATTATTCACTTAGTTCAGGGGAAAAAGCCAACACTCTGAGCTTCAGAGCAAACACAAACAAATTACAAACATCAACAGACAGATATTGTCTGATTCAAATCTCGATTCGTAGTTACCAGAGTTTAACAAAGTCCAAACATCCAGGTTTACAAGTTGGAGGGCTCTTAACTACAGCTGCCCAGAGTCTCCACATCAGCACTCCACCAAGAGTGAGAGCCCTTCGCAAATAGCTCTGTTCTCTCTTTTTATACTCTTTAGCCGTCATCAAACGTCATCTGAGCGACCAGAACTCAGGCTCCTACGATTGGCCCTGGTCTTAGCAACTCCTCCTAGGACCCTGAGGGCTTCATGCCCACATAGGCTTAGCACCTAGTAGATAGGGGTTTGGGCCTGGGATTTAGCACCGAATAAGACTCAATCAAAGACACCCAACTTAATTGATATTACAGACCTTTCCATCTGCTTAGAGCAGAAACCAATGTGTGTGTTGTGTCCCCTATTAGAAGGGGAGCTCTTTGAGAGAACAGATCTGTTCCAATTGTATCCCTGATGCTTAGCACAGTGCTTTACATACAGTAGGAGCTCAATAAATACCTTTTCATTCATTCATTCATTCAAAAAACTGGAAACAAAGTAGGTACCATTGATGAGAGAATAGCTATACACAGGTAAAGGAATATTACTGTACTATAGGAAGCAAGGAACATGACAAATACAGAGAAGTATGGAAAGACATGTATGAACTGATGCAAAGTGAGTGAAGTAACCAAGTCAGAAAAACAGTGCACACAATGACATAAATGGAAAGAACAACCACCACAAAACAATCAAAACTGACTGTTGTGAGAATATAGTTAAGAATGTCACCAAACAAAAGAGAAGACATTTCTCCTCCTTCTTCAACAAGGAAGGGGTTCATGGGTGTAGCACACTGACTATAACATCAGATTTTTTTCAATGTATTGATTGCTTTTGCTAAAATTTTTTCTCTTCCTCTTTTAAAAAAAAAGTATTATAAAGGATGGCTAGTGATATAAGGGGAAATGTAGGTGATATAAAAAGGAAAATGTAAATACATTTTTGAAGAGAAAAAAGAAGAACAAAGTCTATGAAGATGAACCCCCAAATTCCTTCCACAGGGGGTTTCCCAGAAATGGAGATGTTTAAACAGAAGCTCATAATTAACAGAAGGTCATGTTAATCAGGATAATAATTGAATGAATGAAAAATGCATATTAGCCACTGTTGAAGCATTATGCTCACGGTTGAGAATACAAATACAAAAGCAAAAACAATCACTACCATCAAGAAGCTTACATTCTAACGTGAGGAGACAACACGTAGAGGGGTGTGGCAATCAGGAAGGGGAGTTTTAGTCAGAAAAATTACAGAGATGGTGAGTAGGGTCATAGAGGAATAGATTGACTCCTCCCATCCAGGAACAATGTCAGAATTACTTAATCAAGTGTTCCAGAAATGAAAGGTGTGGTAGTGGTATGCTCTACAAGAAGCTTGGCTAGGTTAAGAAGGTGGATGACCAGGAATGGTGAGTAAAGTGAGCTATGGGTGTATTTGGCCTGAAACAGTAGAAGAGATGATATAGTCATATACAGAGGTGGGAGGGAGCAGGCCCTGGTGAAGCTGTTGAAAAGATGGGCAGGTATTAGGAAGAGGTAACATTGAGTCGTGAACAGAGAGCCTTCCCTGGAATCAGGGAGGTCTGGGTACTGCTTGTGTGCCTATGGGAAAGTCTTTTAAGTTTTCAGTGTCCTCAGTAACTTGTAGAGAAGGCACTGACCTGAATTGGCAGAGGGAGTTACCTATATGACAATGAAAGCTCAGGTCCTGTCTTAATTTTACTTTTTAGAGCATCACAGTGCCCAGAGAACCAGCCTCACAATCAGGAAGACGGGTTCAAGTCATGACCCCTGACATATACTGGCTATATGACCGTAGGAAAGTCTGATGGCAATTCTCTAAGACCATAAGTTCCAAAGCAGGCATCATCGGTGATAATGTGAGAAAGGACAAACTGGGGCCACACTGGAAGATAGCATGGGGGGACTTCCTAGGCAGAGGGGAGGAGGGAGTACATTCTAGTCTGAGGCCAGAGCTTGTGCAAAAACAGAGGATGCAACATTGAGTTCGGTGCCTGGCAGAGGCCAGTTTGACTAGAATGAAGAAAATTGGATGATAATGTGGGGTAAACTAGGAAAGGTAGACTAGAGCTTGATAATGAAGGACTTCTTGTGACTGAGCTGTTGGTCAGTTGTGTCCAACACTCCATCACACCATTTGGGGTTTTCTTGGCAAAGATCCTGGGGTGGTTTGCCATTTCCTTCTCATTTGACAGATGAGCAAACTGAGGCAAACAAGGTTAAATGGTTTGCCTGGGGTCACACAGCTAGTAAGTGTCTGAAGCTGGATTTGAACTCAGAAAGATGAGTCTTCCTGAACTCCAGGCCCAGTGCTCTGTCCACTTCGCCACCTAGCTGCCCCTGACAAGCTGGAGAGTTCATATTTTATCCTGGAAGCAATAAGGAGCTATGAACATTTTTGAGCAGGAGAGTGACCTGGTTGGACTTAAGTTTCAGGAAAAAAAAAATCACTTTGTTATCCTTGTGGAAGACAGGTTAAAGAAGAAAGATCTTGGAAGCTGGGAGTCCAGTTAGAATTTGTTGACTTATATATGAACTTTGTTTTCATTTTTAAAAGGGACGACATGTTATTTGTTCATTTTTGAAGAGGACCAATAACATCACAGGATGATGTCTTGGCTTGTGGGTGAACTGGATTTAAGTGGGGCAGAGTTGCACAATGTCGTCAGCCTCACGCTCTCTTCCTGAGTCATCAGAGTCCAACAATCAAGACCACCAGTGATGGCCCAGGATGTAGTGGATGACCTTGGCATCTTTAGTGTCTGGCCAAGCTCTAAGGACTCCACAGCCATTGGAATAAATTGTTCTCATCTGCCCATTCTACTAGGGAAGTCTTCACATGCTTGGAGTAGATATCCCCTAACTCATCAATAAATTTGAGGCCCCTTGGTTACCTTCAACCTGGTTTAGTCCTTCTGCCAGGACAGTTTTACTGGGGTGTGGCTGCTGTGCATACTACAGCTTCTTGTAGCCACAGGTGGGAGTTGGGTGAAAAATGGACACCGAAGATGGATGACCAGCCCCAAAAAGGGCTCAGCAAGCCCTCCCACCAGAGATGCTAGTCCCTGAATGCCCTCTATACCCAAAGGGAGGAGATATATTGGAATTTAAGGTGATATAAAAACAAATATGTATATAATTGAATAAATGCATTTATGTGGGAGTAGTATTCATAAATATTCAGTAGTTTACACCAGTGCTTTGTACCTTACCTTTCCTTTCCCTACCCCTTGATCAAATTACCCACCAAAGGGCACATCCCACAGTTTGGAAAAGTAGTCCCTAAATCATATGAGGGGGAGGGGCAAGAAAAGGAAGATGCCTACAAATGGCTGCCTATACAATGCTAAGAATTCACTGCCTCCTCCCACCCCTTGTCCTTCTCCTAATATCATCCACTAAAGTCCCATTTCATGGGGTAAAGGTGGGGGTGGGGTGATTACCCACCCTACTTTGAAAGGCTAACTTTGGATCATTTCAACATTTCACACTTGTCTCTGTTTGTCCCCCACCCACCTTTTTAAGAGTCTGAAGTTATATGCAAGGTAAATGTCTGGGGAAGGGCATCCAAAGCCCTATACAGTATTTTCTTTATAATATCACACTTTCTAAAATCCTTACTCTGCCACTTAGTATGTGTGTGACCTGGGTAAGTTACTTATTCTCTGTAGGCCTCAGTTTACTCCTCAGTAAAATGGCTAGGGAAGGGGGGGGTAGACTAAGTGATCTCTCAAGAACCTTTCCAGCTCTAAGTACTACCAACACAGAATTCTCTACCATTACTAGTAGTTTTATCCCTTCATCCTGGACAGAGGCCCTGCCTGTGGATGAGTGCCTGCTTCCAGGAAGGTTTTCTAATCAGAACAAGGAGGGATGCAAGACAGAGCAGCTTGGCGGACCCTCCCAGGCCAAAGGGAAATGGAGAGGGCTTGTGGGCAGTCTGTGCTGCTCGCTGCTCTCCTGGATACTTTATGACCGATCCCTGGGGCAGCATGAAAGACTCAGCAAAGAGATAATTTATGAGTCCTGCCCACCCCAGCTTACTGTTCAAGGTGATTACCGCCTTAATGGTGTCAACTGGGTTTGCAGAGGAGAAGGGGGAGAACAGGGAAGGGAAGGGGGGAAGGGAGCAAAAAGCATCTCAAGGAAAGGGAACTATGGAGAAGAGAGAAAGAGCAGCAACAGGAGGGAAGAAGGACAGAGAGAGACAGAGAAGTACAGAGACACAGAGAGAGACAGAGACAGAGAGACAGAGACGGAGAGAGAAAGAGAAGGAAATTTTAAAAGATAGGCAAGTTATGGAGGGAAGGCGGGAGGAGAGATAAAAGAAGATTGTATCAGTTAAAGATAAGAGGAAGAAAAAAAGAGAGGGCGGAATTAAACCAGGAAACCCTGAAGGCAAGGGAAAGGGCCCAAGAGGTGAAGTTAAATTTCGCAAACAAATACTCTCTTAAGTAGGTATTTTCTTAGATCTCACTTTCCTTGGGAGAGTTCCATTTATCTTCTCAAGCATCAGGCCCAGAGGGAAAACAGACTGACAAAAGGAGTGGTGAGGCCAAGAGAATCAATTCCAAAGCCAGGTTTAGATTTAGAATCTAGGTGCTCCGAGGTTCAATCTGGAACCATCTATTCCCTCTGATTCCCACTGGGTATTGAGGCTGTAATAGCCACTGGACCTTCCTGTCCCTCCTGACCAAGAGTCTCAGAGTTGGAAGGGACCTCATACCTGAACAGGAATCCCCCCTCCAGCCCCATTCCATTCCCCTCCCCTATTCCCCCCCCCCCACGTCAAAGAGTCATCCAGGCTCATCTAGAAGGTCTGCAGAGATGGGGAATTCACTATGACTTGCTGGAGCCCATAATCTCCCTATTTTGGATCAAAATCTATCTCTCTAATTTATTTTCCTCATTCTGTCATTTGGGACCTAGCAGAATACATCTGGACGGTCTTCCACGTGATTCTCCTAAATCAGAGGCGGGGCCGCAGGTTCCCCACCTCAATCTTCTCAACCCAGTTCCTCCCATCTATCGTCCAGATCTCTCACCATCCTGTTCATTTCCTCTGGAAGTGGATACAAAGCCCCGGATCTGTAGACAGAATTACGGGTTAAGTAACTTAGTAACTTGCTCAACAGCACACGTGAGTGCAAACTCTAGTGCATCCTGCAAGCCTGAGCACTTAGATCCCAGGGACATTTAATGTTGGAAGTAGATTTAAGAATCCCCGCTAGAAATTGCAGGGACCTCGAGAAACTCTCCGGCTCCCATTTTCTTCCTGTGTGAATGCGTGTGACCACTAGGTGTCACTGGTTGATCTCTCTCCACGGTGGATTCAAATAAAAGCTTGCCGTTTCTTCACTCAGCCCACAGAGCCAGCCAGGGACAAAGCCGGTCAGATGGCAGCCCAGGCTAGAATCCCGCTCTTACACTGCCCTCTCATATTCCATTCCTCTATTTTGGGAAGGCACGGGCACTCTTTTAGTCCAACAGTTTACTGTCCTGGTAGGATTGTTAAGATTGTTGTTCCATGTTGTTTTAACCAGAAAAAAGAGAGACTGTAGGACATAGTAGATAGGGAGCTCAAATTGAACCTGAGGAGACTTAGGTTCAAGTCTTACCTCTGAGACACCCTAGCTCAGTGACCTTGGGAGAGTCAATTGATCTCTTACGTTCTAGGCAAGAGGTGTCCTCGGACGTGGGGAAGGGAGGGAGGGAGGCAAGAAGGGGCTGCTTTGGGAGGAGGGAAGGGTCAGCACAAGGTTCAGGGAACATGGGGGCAGGGACAGAATGGCTAGAGCAGGAGGAGGAATACACAAGTCAAGGCAAAGGACCCCTCTCTTAGCACAGAAGGTCTCAAGTCACGGCTCGATCCTGAAATGATAGTGGTCTCTCTTTGCATCCCTTCCGCTGCTTGCCCTTGGTGAGGTTGTTTTTTTTTGGAGGGGGGGGGCAGTTAGAGGCCTCAGGGCCCCAAGAGGCAAGAGAGGAGAGAAAGCACAGTACTGTACTGGAAAGTTAACATAGGTGGCCTTTTCTAAATTGCAGATTTCTTTCATAATTCTCTACATAAAGTTGAATTTGCACAATGCTAATTTACATAAAGCAAGGACTGTCTGTATTAAAAGGGAAACACATCAGTAGCAGCCCAAAAGCTATATAAGTTTTAGGTATGTCAACTCACAAAGTATCTTGAATGTAGGGTAGGCATTCTCGGGAAAACCTTCCTCATGAGTTGGACAGTAGTCCAAAGGGGTGCTATTAGTGTTAAGGGAGGGATATCTTGGTGGGGGAGGGTGGATGTATATATAAAGGAATAAAAACAATGTAAAAACAAGAGAACAATAAAATAGATTTTTTTTAAATTACCTTTTTAAAAAACTTTGCAAAAGTGAAATGGTCTACCTCAGGTGGTAATGGGACCCCTCCCCCCCCCAACCTTGCTAAAGCTTACTAAAAAAAAAAGAAAAGAAAAGAAAGAAATGTTCTAGAAGGGATTCTTGTTCAGGTATGGATAGGACTAAATTGGTTCTGTGGTTCTATGGCTAACATTCTCATAAGCCCTCCCACCCCCCACCCCTTATTTACTCATGGTCATCATTTCTTGTCCTGTAAAAATAGCCAAAGTAACCAGGACTGACTCACTAACTGACCAGGGTCAGGTAATGTCTTCCCAACTGCCAGGCATACTCCTATCTTGTCATGTTAATAGGCCAGACTTATAAGGTCTGGAGCTCCAGATGGGGTTGAATTTTTAGAATAAAAAGCAGTAGAGAATGGAGGGGTGGAGGAGGAGGGGGAAGATTTACTTGTTTGAGTTGGTCAGCCAGCCACCACTGGTTGTTCCCTACACTCAGCAGTGTATTGGGAAATGTTTAATAACTGGTGCTCCTATGCCCCCAACACTTTTAAGTTTAATCTGAAGATTGATGTTTTCTCCATCATTTTCTTAAGTCTAGAACAATAAACAAAACTACAAATCAAGCCCTGATTTGTAGCATTTACTTATTTCTGTGGTATAATGGCTCATATTGAAAATTTAACAATCAGCCCTGTAGTTAGTTTAAACCATACAAATAAAACCCTGTGACTTCTGCTAAGAGTAAACTCTTTCATGGCAGACCAACCCCAATCCAGGCATTGGCTTTAGGGAGGACAGAGAAGAAACACACTGGGTCTCTACATCCAGAGAGGTACATTCAACATATCCCTGCCCATGCCCTGCATGTCATCTCCTCTTAAGTATTAAGCATCCTCTCTCTCTCTCTCTCTCTCTCTCTCTCTCTCTCTCTCTCTCTCTTTCTCTCTTTCTCTCTCTCTCTCTCTGTCTCTTTCTCTCTCCCCTCCCTGCCACCACTCTCTCCTTCTCCTTTCTCTCTCTGCTTACTTCTTTCCATCTGCCAATGTGCTGACAAATATAGGTCTTCCTCCCCTACGCATTTATCAACTGTCTCCTTTGCCAGGCACTATGCTAGGCTCTGGAGAACACAAAGGAAAAAGTATAAATGATTTATGCCCTCAAGGAGCTTGCAATCTAGTCAAGGGATACAATGTGCACATACCTAGGCATACATAAACTAGATCCTCAAAAAAAACCTTCCCTTATCTCTTATCGACCATCCAGGTACCATTCCATTGCCCTCCTCCTGTCACATTCCAGGACCCCTCCAGATACCGAGAATTGGAGGAGAAAGCTCAAATAGCCCTATGCTGTGATAACCTTGAAGTTAGCACCTCTCAAATCCATCTCTATAGCCCTGATTGAGAATTTACAGAGCTCCAAAGTCCCATATCTCTAACTGCCCACAGGGCATCTCTACATCATTGTTCCATGGCTACCAGAAACTCAACATATCCTGTATTCAACTCACTATTTTCTCTGACAACCTTGCTCTGTCTGTTAGCATCTTTATTTCTGTCCAGGTTGCTATTTCCATAGTGGATTCTTTTGGGGAAATGAATCAAAGAAGACGATGTATTCCCAAATCTAGGAACAAACTTAGCAAATGTTATTCTCCATAATGGAATCAAGTAGAAATGCATACAAGATGACTAAGATTTGCTCTTTATGGGAGCCATTCTCAGAAGCAAGCAATGCTACCCTGTCATCTGGAGAGAGCTCACTGTTGAGATTTGGCTGACTCCCTAGGTATTAGCAAGAAGCAGTCATTCTAAAGTGACACTAATGAAAGATAAACTATAATCTTGGGAATTTTGACATGTCATCAAGATGTGGGGAAATGAAGATGGGTGATAATGTGATGACACATGTTAAAAAAAAAAAGGTGGGTCCTAGATTTTAAGCACATTGAGGTCAGAGAACATGTCTACTAAACCTTGTCTCTTTCCAGCACTATGTTCTACATCTATAGGTCAGAAGATCATAGAAGCAGTTGGTGTCAAAGTGAATTGAATGTTGGACCTGGATTCAGGAAAACTTGATTTCAATTTCAGCCTCAGACACTTACTAGCTGTGTGACCCTGAGCAAGTCACTTAACTGGTTTGCCTTTGTTTTCTCATCTGTAAAATGAGCTAGAGAAGGAAATGGCAAACCATTCCCAGTATTTCTGCCAAGAAAACCCCAAATTGGAGTTATAAAGAGTTGGGAACAACTAAAAAAACTTCTAAGCAATAAAATGCCAATTAGAAGATTGTTGCAATAACCTAGTCAAAAAGTGATGAGAGTATAAATGGTGTCAAGGAGAAAAGAGCAAGATTTGACAATGGATTGAATATGTGGAATGAGGGAGAGTGAAGAGTCAAGAATAACACCAATGTTACAAGCCAGAGAGATTGAAAGAATGTGGTGCCTTTGACAGGAATAAGGAGTTTGGAGGGAGGTGAGTTTTTTTGGGGAGAAAAGATGATGAGCTCTATTTTGGACATGTTGAATAGTATGAGGTGTCTCTGGGGTATCTTATTTGAAATGTCCAATGGGTAGTTGGTGATATGGGACTGAAGCTTAAGAGATGGGCTGGAATGTGTAGATCTGCATAGAGACCGTAGTTAAACCATGAGAGCTGATGAAAACACCAGGAGAAAAGTTATAGAGAAAGAAGAGAAGAGGACCCAGAGGCTTGGGACCCTCTCACCCTCTCACTTCAGGGTGTAATCTGAATGATAAGCCAGCAAAAGATATTGAAGAGGGAGAGTGATGATATAAAATTCCAGAGAGGAAAAAAGTATCCAAATGGAGAGGGTGGGCCAAGGTATCCAATGTAGTAGAGAGGTCAAAGAAGGATAAGGACTGAGAAAATTCCATTACATTGGGCAACTAGGAGATTATTAACTGAATAATAAGCTTCAAACCCTGATTACAAAAGTTTGAGGACTGAGAAGAGAGGAGGTGGAGACAATGAGTGTAGAAAACTTGTTTCAGGACTTTGGCTGAAGAAGAGAGAACTACAGTGTCCCAAGGGTCTCAGCTAAGCTTTAAGCTACTAAAGCTATTAAGTCTCTTGACAAAGGGGCAAACTCTAGCTTGAAGGGATGACAGGGAGTAGTGAAACTCAAGTCATATTTGAAGGGAGTAGGGAAGATCTGGTCGAAAATTAGAGGTTAGAGATGGAGAGGAGGGGTGATTGACAGAGGTATCATCTGGAAAATATTGGAGGTGATGGAGCCAAGGGTACTTGTAGAAGTGTTGGCCTTAGCAAGGAGGAGGGCAGCTATTAGATTATTATTAGATTACTAGATAATTATTTATTATTTATTTACATTTTTTATTTACATTTTTATTACAATTATTAGATACTGGGAAGAAGAAAGACAGTACATATGTTAAAAGCATGCAAGATCCCATGAAAGATGGGAGAAAAAACTTTATCAATATTGTTCAAATTTGCTTTGGGACACATTCTGAAGTAAACCCATATGCCTGCTTCCTACCTTATGTAAAGCTAGGGAGACATTTGTTTCGGGGAGTGGTGTAGGGGGCAGGGCAAGGATAGAAGGAAGGATGCAGCATAAGTGGTACTGGTTTAGCTTTCTGAGATTTTCAGACACGAGATGCATTCTTTCTCATTGCAAGAGCCCAGAGGTCTCAGCTTCTAGGGAAAATCGCTTTATAGGGATCAACCATAATGGGGGAAGAAGAGGGGAAGTATGAGTGATAGGATGGAGAGGAAAAAAGTCCTTTTCCATTTCAGTCTAATAGCTAGCTATTTAGTACCTATTATGCGCAAGGCACTGTGATAGGTGCTGGGAATACAAAGACAAAAATGAAAAACGTAGTTTCTGCCCTCAAAGAGCTTACATTTTACTGGCTTCCTTGGCAACTGAAAGAGAAAGTAAAAACAAGAATCAGGACTACCTCAGGGGCAAGTTTTTAAACCAGACGCAAACCATAACTATGGTGTCCAATGGATTAGGTTTCCCCAGAATCCCCCAGTCCTAGACAGATAGTAGCCCCATCCCCAGGACCTGGCTGTTAGGAAGAGGTAGAAACTATACCTAAAGATGTGGCCTGGGCCTCTGCTAGATCTTGGAGTTGACTTGTATCCCAAAATGCTGAGGAAGAGTCCTGGAGGACAGAGGATCAGATGACTAAATTATTGGGAAGGACCAGTTAGAAAGTAAGAAGCTGCTGGGATGGAATCCAAAGATATGGCTTTAACATCAAAAGATCTGGCTTTGGGTCCCGCTACCAGTACAACTTAGAAAAAGTTACTTCCCATTCCTGGACGTCATCTGGAAAATGAGGGTTGATCTCTGATGTCCCTTCTTGCCCTGATATTAATATATTCAATAGGGTTTCTCAAGTCATTTCCTCACAACCATCTATCCTATGAGGACAGGCAGTACAAATACTATCAACCTCCTTTTGTAAATGAAAGTACAGAAGTTCAGTGATATGCCCATGGTTACACAGCTGGTAAGTACCATATGTTGGAGCCAAGATTCCAAGCCAGGCCCCTGACTCTCAAATCCAGCACTCTTCATTCCATGTTCTCTGATTCTTTGGTTTTATACATAACCGACATAGCTCCCAACCAACCAGAATGCCAACTACCTGCATGGTGACATTCGCCATCAATCTGAGAGCCTTTGGGGAAAAAACGTCTCCGTAGTGAAACATGGTAGGATTCTCTGGGAACTGCCCAAGGGCAAGGAAGGGCAAAGCTTTCCCTGAAACATTTCTTTCATTTAAGGCTCAGCTTTGAGAATCATCCCTGTCCCCATTCTACTGCCCGCTGCTTTACATTTTCCCTGGTCTCCCACGGATGGGGGTGGGGGTGGGAAGAGGATATTAATCCCCAGGACAAATGGATGAATGAATGAATGAATGAATGAATGAAAAAGCACCTACTAAACATTTCTTCTGTATTAGGCACTGTGCCAAACACAGAATACAAATGCAAAGAAGGAGATAGGTTCCTGTCCTCAAGGAGTTTACATTCTAATGTGGGGAGCAAAACATATAGGGATATTGGAATTCGGATCCAGAGAGTCTCAGGGACGATGAACTAATCAATTAGCATGCCCTTTCCAACAGTGCTATTGGATTGATTTGGGTACCTAGATCAAGAAGTGATGGTAGTGGCCCAATATTTGGCAGGGCAGATGGTAAGATGCCCTCATTCCATGACTGATAAGGATGGCTTGGCAAGGAGTTCCAAGGCTGAGCAGATTACTTTCCCCAGGGACTGGGGACATGGTTTCTGGAAGTCCTGTCTAGAAGTGGGCACTGTTCCAGGGGGAGAGAATAACTCTGGCTGGGAAGGATTTAGGTTACAACCCAAGGGATGAGTTAATAGACAAAGGTTGTTAACTACAGGGACAAGTTTTTCCAGTAACTCTAGGTTATATTGGCTTCCTCAGAATCATTAGGAATGAACAGAAAACCCCATCTCATGGAGAGATGATGGCTGTCTTCAAGCACTTAAAAAACTGTCCTACAGAAGAGGAATTAGACTTTTCTTTGGTTTGACCCCAGAGGGGAGAACCACAGGAAGTGGCTGCAAAAGGCTATTTAGGCTTGATGTCAGGAAAATCTTGCTGATGGTGAAAGCTATTCCAAAGTGAAATGGGCAGCCTTGGGACATCCCAAAGTAGGGAGAATCTTCAAGCAGATGCAGCTTGTCAGGGATGTTGTGATGAAGACTTTTTCTGAGCGTGAATCACACCAGACAGCTCCTTCCCACCACGAGATTCTCCATGATTCATTAGCAAGCCTGTCTGGAGCCAGGAAGATAACCAAGGTGACCTTTCTATCTGGCAGGTTAGGTTAGGTTAGGATTGGGGAGTGAATAGACAAGGGGGGAGGTGTCCTGCTGGTAGAATATTATTGTCCCATATTGTCACTGTGCCCAACAGGGTCTATGAGCTAGAAACAAGAGGAGTGAAAAGTCAGCAGATGTTGAGTAATATAATTCTCATTAAAGAAACGGTTGAAGTTTCCTGGGTCTTTTTGTCGGGATCCAGGTTCTCCCAGTCTTCAACCCTGTTGTGAGAAGGTCAGCCAGAGGCTCCTTGGGCATCAACCTTTTCCAGAGAAGGAGCTGGTTTCCTAGGAAGCTGCCTGTAAAGAAGATGGAGTAGAATGGGAAGGGGTGGGGGTGGTCTTGAATAGGATAAAGAAGTGATCCCCAAAGCTTTGGCCAAGTTTCTGGGCCCCAGATGAAAAGGGAGTGTGCTGACTTCCCCCTGGAGGGGAGTAGTCAGTCACCCCGTAAAAGTTTATTTTTATACATGTCTAATCTATTTCACATCCGCTCAGATATTTTGACACATATACAGGAAATGTAATTCTCCCCCATATGGCAGTGTTTGGTTGGCCAGAGCAGGAGGAAATTCAGTAAGGTCACAGAGGAGCAGAGAGGAGATGCTGCATGGAGGAAGAATGCTGGAGACCCCCGAGGGCCAGAACAGACTCCAGGTGATACAGAGGGCATAGTAGAGAGCCATGCTGTGGGCAGGGGAAATGGTAGGGGGAGGGGGAGATCAAAAAGTGAGATGCTGTCCTCGGTCTGCCCACACCTGAAACATCATGCATTGTCACACACCTCAGACCAAACAAGGGAGAGAAGGTCCAGTTTAAGTGATGGAGGAGGTTGGGGGGAGGGGGGAGGAGGCAGCTTCCATGTGAAAAAATGGTGGTCAAAAGGGCATATGACAGAAGAGAAATATCTACAGAATCTTAGGATTGTAGATTTGGAGGTGGAGAGGACCTATGAGGTTATCGAGTCCAGATCTCTCATTTTATATAAGAGGAAACTGAGTCCCCAGGAATGAATGACTTACCCAAGGTCACATAGCCAGAAAGTGTCTGAGGCAGGATTCAAACCCACGTCTTCCTGACTCCAAGTCCAATTGGACCAAACCACTCTGCTACTAAACACAGACCTGCTCATAGCACGGTGTCTGGCACATACTAAGTGCTTAAGAAATATTTGTTGACTAACCGACCTGCCCTCTCAAATGTGAAATACCAACAGGCACCACCAAAACTTGAGCTAAATAAATTGAAGGATTTTTTTTTTAAGTATCATATGGTGTGGTAGAAATATCATTGGATTGGATAGGAAGAAACCTGGTTTCTAGTCTGCCTCTGCCTCTGGAGCAGTGGAAAGTCTGCTGGATTTACAATTGAGGATCTGGGTCAAATCCCAGCTCTGCCACTTACTACCTGTAAGTGGACCTCAGTTTCCCCATTTGTAATATGAGGTGGTTGTCCTAGATCTCGATGGTCCCTTGAAGTTCCAGATGTAAATCCTAGGACACCGTAAGGGGCCTCGGTTTCCTCATGTCTGAGCAGAGAGGTTTGGCTAAGCTGAACTCTCAGCTCTAATCCTCTGATTTCAGCTACTACAAGGCAGCATGAAGGACACTTATGGAATTCATTACTTTAAGAGGTAGTACAGATGAGGAATATAAATAGATTTTTTTTAGGTTTAGATAAACTCATGGATAACAGACCCATAAAGGGCTGTGAAGGGAAGCTAGGGGCATAAGATGACTATCCCTCGCCTTTGAAGTTGACATTGGGGAGGACCAGCAAGCCCTTTTTTTGGTGCCTCAGTCAGAGACAGAAAGAGGCTGAGACTAATGTGGCAACTCATAGGGCCGTAGAACCTTCTCTTGTACTCGGGCACTAGGCTGGGAATCCACATTCCTGCTTGGTTGTCTCACTGAATGACCCTGGACAAGCTCCTTCTGTTCCTAGTTCCTTGTTTTTCCCCACTGTAGGCTGAGAGCAGTTGTATGAGATGGCAAAACATAGTCATTCTACTAACATTTCCTCATTACCTACTGTGTTCCAGGCATTGAGCTAAGTACACACACTACCTGCAGAGGACTGCCTTCACAGGGCTTATTTATTCATCCACTCACTCATGCATTATATATCTCATGAAGCATCTGCTGAGTGACGTTATGTAGGAAGCTGTTGAATGATCTCAAAGCACTTTTGATCATCTTTTTTTTTTTCCGGGCTGAACAGTCAGTTCTTTCATATAGCACCAATCAATACTATGTGCCAGGCATGGGCTAAGTGCTGGGGATACAAAAGGCAAAAGACAAACCTAGTTTCTACCACCCTGTATATATTGCTCCCTGTTATCACGCAAGACTTTTGTTTTTGTTTTTTAAGGAGTGAGAACTGTATCTGGGGGAGAGGGAAATCTAAGAATCGACAGTGGAACCCAAGAATGCCTCAGTCCCAAGCCATCTCATTTCCCTTGCCTAGCTGATGTAGCTTTTACTGCTCATTGGCCTGCCACTGTCCTTCCTCACCCAACCTCCACCCCACCTCAGCTGACCCTCACTCCTCCCAGGAGCCCAGGCCTTGACTTTTTTCCCCTCTGCCCCTGACTCCTCCCCATAAACCCAACAGGAAAGCCCTTTAACTAGCACATAAAAGTGGCCTTCAGGCCTTCAAAGTCTAGGCTCCATATTTACAGCATCCGGGAAACTTTTACAAGCCACCTCTATTCACTCTCCCCCTCCCAGGAATCCCCTCCCTCCCCTCTGCCCATCGATAGTGAGATAAATCTTTTTTTCTGGCCATAATCTGAGGAGAGCACAGATACCTGGATGCCATGGTCTAGGTCAAGTGATGAGGTCAGGGAGGAGCCTACGAATGCCACAGGTCCCGAGAAGACACCAAGGCCAAAGGCAATGCCACACTGGTAAACAAAACCCCGCCTTTTAATTCCTAACAGACTACAAACTCTAGGAAGGTAAAAACTATATCATCTTTGTATATCCCACAGTCCTTAGAACAATGCTTTGCATATAATAGATGTGGAAGAAATATTTGCCACAAGTATATGTGAATAAGAGGCAGCCAGGGTGGTGCAAATGGATAGAGCACCAGCCTTGGAGTCAGGAGGACCTGAGTTCAAATCCTGATTTACATACTTGACACTTAGTAACTGTGTAACCACAGGAAAGTCACTTAACCCCAATTGCCTGGTCAAAAAAAAAATATATATATATATATATGAATGAATAAATAATGGAATGAGTGAATGAAGGTATTTAATGATGTTTTTTAGGAAAAGGAACGGCAAACTAAATTACTAGGCAGTTGAGAGGGTCAGCCAAATGTTGCTTGGGATAGTTCTGGTCCAGTCATTCCTAGGAAGTGGCCAGTGACCAAGAAGGAATTTGGAGCAACTTAGTAGTATCTGTCCTAAAGTATTTTCTAAAATAATTAATTAATTTTAGTTTTTAACACTCACTTCCATAAGATTTTGAGTTTTAAATGTTCTTCCCCTTCCTCTCCTCCCCCTCCCTAAGATGGCATGCAATCTGATATAGTCTCTCCTTATAAATTCATATTAAATGTATTTCCACATTAGTCATGTTGTAAAGAAGAATTAGAACCAATAGGAGGAACCACAAGAAAGGAGAAACAAAACAAAACAACAAAAGAGAAGGAGAGCAAATAGTATGCTTCCCTCCCATTCAGACTCCAAAGTTCTTTCTCTGGATGCGGACAGCATATTCCACCATGACTCTTTTGGAGTTGTCTTAGATCCTTGGCTTGCTGAGAAGAGCCAAATCCATCAAAGTTAGTCATTGCACAATGTGCCTGTTCCTGTGTGCAGTGTTCTCCTGGTTCTGCTCACTTCACTCAGCATCAGTTCATATTAGTCTTTGCTAAAGCATTTTAAAGACTCATTTTGTTTGATCCCAGAAGGGAGAACAGGAGCAGTAGAAGGAGGAAAAATTGGTATTAATGGGAAGGGAAATATGTAAAAAATCTCAACTTCCTAAAGTTAGAATTATCCCAAAGCAGAATGAGCTACCTCAGGAGATACTGAGTTCATCCTTACTGGTGGAAGTGGTGAAGTAAATGCTGAATAAGCGCTTTATTGGTACACCATAGAGAAAATTTCTTTTGAGGTATGGACTAGTCAGAGGTGTCAAAAACACTGCCTGCAACCAGTATTTCAACCTGTAACACTCCAGAATACACCCTGAACCAGAATAAAATGTAATTGGAAAATATTTAAGAGAATAAATTAAATTAATAAATTAAGAGAATAAATTAAAATGCAATAGAACATAATGTTAATAGGTGATTTTCTAAGTCATTATGGCTACTCTTATATATGGTTTATTGGCCCCATTTCTATTTGAATTTGACACCACTGGGCTACATGATCTCCAATCCCTTTCACCTTTTAGACAAGGCAGCTAAGCCTTTGGTTGTCTGGGGTAACTTCACAAAATCCCCCTCCCCTTTTGTTTTTTGAGGCAGTTAGGGTTAAGTGACTTGCTCAGGGTCACACAGCTAGTGAGTGTCTGACTGGAAGACCTGGGTTCAAATCCAGCCTCAGAGACCTGTGACCCTGGGCAAGTCATTTAACTAGTATCTTCCTCAGTTTCCTCTGTAAAATGGGGATGATAATAGTACCTGCCTCCTAGGGTTGTTGTAAGGATCAAAGCTGATAATAATTGTAAAGTGCTTTGCAAACCTTAAGACAGTGGTATCAAACTCTAGTAAAAACCAGGGGCCTCAAAATTGTACATAAAGATCCCTGTGGGCCAAATATTGACTTAGAAAATGACGTATTAACATTCTCTATGTTCTACTGTATTTTTATTTTTATTAACTGTTTCCTGATTACATTTTGATCTGGCTTGGGCAGTCAGTACTAAGGAGGGTTGTGACATCTCCGTCTTAAACTACTATATACGTCTGGCTATAATTAGTAGCATTCTTAGATCCTATGGAAGGAGATCTCTGCTGGCTATGTGCCTTTCCTGACTGGCCCTAGAAGCATCTCTGAGGCTTATTACTTTAATTTGAGGGAGGTGGGGAAAGAAAGTGTCAAGACTTGGGGCCTTATTAAGCCTCCTTTTCTAGGGAGTGGGACTCATGAATGTATGGCACTTTACTTCAGCAGATCCCACCCTTCACACCCACACACGTGGACTGCCGTTCCTCCTGGTTGGTAGCATCAGTGAGATGGGGAAAACCCAACAGCGTAGGCTTAGAAAATGCTTCCACTTTTCTCTCTAAGCCACTTACTGATCTGTTCTTTCCTTTGACGATCTTTTCTCTAATGCTTTCCTTCTTTTTTCCTCCTGTGATATTTTCTTCCTATCCTTCTTCTCTTTTACAGAGCATACTTTCTCTCCTTTCTTATATCTCCACAACTCCCTCTTCTTGTCATGCAGGTTCATGGAGGGCACTGGACTTGGAGCTAGGATCGACCTGAGTTCAAATCCTGCCTTAGACACTCACTAACTGTGTGCCCCCCGAGCAAGTCTCAGCCTCAATTTCTTCATCTGCAAAATAGATATTATAATAATAGCGCCTAACTGACAGGTTTGTTGTGAGGACCAAATAATATGTGTAAAACGACTTGTGCATCTTAAAAGCCCTTTACAAATGTTGGCACCATTATTAATTTTCATCTTTCTCCTCTTTTCTCTAAACTTACTTCTTTCCCCTCGTCATCTCCATTTGCTTGCCCTTGTCTTTCCTTCCATCCTCTCTTCTTCCCTTCTTTTTCCTTTTTTCTAAATGAAATAATCTTAGAAAGATGTTCTTAATCTTTTTTGGTGTCGTGGATGCCTTTGGCTGTCTGGGGTAACTTCACGAAATCATGTCCTTTTTTTTTTTTTTTGGTTTTGAGGCAGTTGGGGTTAAGTGACTTGCCCAGGGTCGCACAGCTACTAAGTTTCTAAGCTTGGATTTGAGCTCAGGTCCTCCTGACTCTAGGGTAGATGCTCTATCCACTGTGCCCCCTAGCTGCTCTAGAAGCATGTCTTTAAATATATAAAATAAACTACTTAAGATCATAAAGAAAATGAAAGATTAGTGAAAATTAAAATGTAATTTTTCTCATCCAAGTGTACAGAGCCTGAAATAAATCCATGGAATGCTTGAGGTTTCACAGACCTCAGGTTAAGGTCTTCAGCTTAAACAAATGTCTGGTTCTTTTCTTTCTCCTCCTCTTTTCCTCACTTTCCCCCTTCCTTCTCTTCCCATTCTTTTTCCTCTCACTTGACTTTCCTCTGCCTGAATCCCACCCTACACCAGACTGATCTGATTCAAGGTCTCCTTCGGATTCCCATAGTAAGAACAAAGGACCTTGCCCCTGAACTCCTCAGGCAGTGTAAGCTTTCCCTTCAAGAAGAGAAAAAGTCAGAGAAAGGAGTCTGTCTGTCTTGGGGGGACTCCAAGGCCAAATGACGGGAAGGAAATGTCAAGGGAAGGGACAGTTTGAGACAAGAGGATCTTGTCTCATTTCTAGACCCAAGAATAAAGCCCTCTATCCAGTCTCTGCATCCTGCCTGGCCAATTCAGAGATTCCTAAAATGTTCAAGCTACAAGAGAACTTATGGGTCATGTAATCCAACCCCTTGGGCTTCTAGACGCCTCATGGAACTTGCTCTTTTCTTCCCCCCTTCCCGATATCCTGCCACCCAGGAACACCCAGAGGTTGATGCCCAGGACCCAGTGCCCACCAATTAGGTGGCATTCTGGCAATATAGGCTTCCTTGCCTGAGTGCCCCAGGGCAGCAGGAATATGTTTCTGTCATACAATCCTCCCTCCCTTTCCCCGAGAGCCCCACGAAGAATCGGATTAAGAACAAAAATATGAGCTGTGTTTGTTTTAATCATCGTAGTGACATGAAGATTTTTAAAGGGGAAGAGGAGCAGGAGCTGGGAGCTGGCCCCAGGGCTGGCTGGCTGGGCTGCAATGCCATCCTGGGGTCAGGAGCACTCCAAGTTGGGAGTGCATTCCAAGGTCAGATCCCAGGAGCAGATAAGGGTCTGAGAGGGAAACCTTGGGGGGATGAGAGAGAGTGAGGGGAGGAGGGATGGGGTGGAAGTGGAGGGGGTGGGGACAGGATGGGAGGAAGGGAAAGACACAGGATCCTCCAAAGAGAAATTGACACAGTTTCTTGGGGAAAGTTCAGAGGGTTGCCAGCAAACCCCGTCCTGGAACAAGGCAGAGGTCTGAGTGGTAATGGTGGGGGATGTGAGAGACCTCCCTGGAGTTAAGTAGAATGTAGTTTTCCCCAAGAGACGGCTTTCTCTTCTTACCTTTAGAAAGAAGGACCAGAGTGGGACGAGACGGATGAGAGTAGAGATATTGGCTTCATCATTTGATCATTGCCAAAGGAATGGGAGGCAGGGGAGAAGGAGAGAAAAAAAAATTAGTAGAAAGAGCATGGAGTTTGCCCTCAGAGGATCTGACCAATCCAGGCTTTGCCCTTGTCAATAACTATATGTATTTTGGGGGGCAAATCCCTTAACCTCTCCGGGTCTCAGTTTTCTCACCCACAAAACAGAGATGATCATACCTGCTCTACCTACTACTGGACTCCTTACTGAGAAAGTGTGAGGTGTTTCCTGTACTGGCTTGTACTGTGCAGAGAGGCAGATTTTTGAATCTATATAAGGATAAGCTTCCTAACAATTAGTTTTCCTAAAGTAGAATGGGATGCCTTGGAAAATGGTAGGTTCTCCTTACATTGGAGTTCTTCGGGGAGTAGCTGGATGACCATTCATTATATATGTTGTAGACTATTTCCAGTTCAAATTAAGTCTAGATGAGACAGCCTCTGAGGTTGCTTGGAATTTTGTAATCATATGTGCCTGTTGTCTAGTAATGACTAAAATCTTATGCCCTAGAACCGATATATGTTGACTTCCTGAAGAGGCAGATTCCAATTCAGACTCAAAGTAGGAATCATCCTGGATCTAGAGTAAGAAGACCTAAGTGCAAATGCCAGGTCTGTCTCCAAGGATCAATAGGAGTTTCCAGTTACATATTTCCAGGTAAGAGATGCCTGGATTCTGTCAGAAAAAAAAAAAAAAAGAACAATGAGAGACATTGGATCACTCAACAGATTTCAAGAGTTTGTAAAAAACGAAACCAAAAGCAAATCCTGGGTTGGGGGAAAATGGGAGGATGGGTGGGGCGACCCAATTAGTATAGTGAAAAGAAGTCAGAAGCAGGACTTTAGTCCTAATTCTGTCATTCGATGACCTGTGTGACTTTGGACAAATGACTTCTTCTCCTTGACTCTCATCCTACTCCCCTATGACGAGCTTGGACTAGATCATGGGTCCTTTAACTTTTTGGTCTCAAGACCCCTTTGCACTCTTAAAAATTACTGAGGAACCCTCCCATCCAAGAGCTTCTGTTTATGTGGATTTTATCTATCGATAACTATTGGAAATTAAAAACACCTTAATATTATTGTGAAAATAGTTTTGACCTTAAGGACACTCTGAAAGGATCTTCAGGATCCTAGGGAATCCCGAGACCATACTCTGAGAACCACTGAACTGGGGTGATTCCCAAGGTCTCTTCAAGCTCTAAATGTGTGCTACTACAAGATGTTGAGGAAAGACTTTTGAGCCTAGGACCAGGGAGGGACCAAACCAGCACCAGCACTTCTCAGGACTCCCAAGACACTGCTCTTTTCTTTGGGTCAGATCACCTCCTATTTGCAGGGCTTCCCTGAAAGAGAAGCGAGCATCTCTTGAGCATTCGATGAAGTGAGGAGCAATTCTATTAGTTCAACTGACATTTTAATAGTTCCTACTATATGCTGCTTTGGAGAGTCATCAGTGAAATAGTGGAGGGCCAGTCCCAAAGTCAGGAAAAAAAAATGGGTTGAGTTCTGCTTCTGGCACATACTAACTGATCATATAAACTTTTCAGTGCCTTAGACAAATCTGTGATTATAAAATGAAAGTGAGCTCTCAAGCCACTTCTGCAGTGAGAGTCTCAAGGTCATTCTAGCAGTACACACCACCCAAGAAGCATTTGAGGAGGACTCTGGCAATGAAGTCCTTTACTTCATTTGATGCTCTTTTATCATTTTGTAATGATGCTTCTGTTGATTACCTGACCATCAGTATTGTCCCCTCTTGATGAGACTAGAATATAAGACCCTCATAGGCAGATATTAGGTCTTCTACTGATTTTTTATCCAACCTTTCCTACCTCCATCTCTATTGGAGGCACGAGGTGCACTGAACACAATAGACACTCAATAAATTTGTGTTGATGAGAAGCAGACTGGTGATGGTGATGGAGTAGACACTGGGCTGAGAATCAGGAGACACCCATTCATCATTAATCCTTCAATATCAACTTGGAAGGAGAATTATATTTGGGGCCACGTTGTTCAATATTTTTATCAATGACTTGGCTAAATGTACAGTTTCCATGTTAATTAAAAAATGTTTTAAGATGTTGGTTAATTAGAAGGAATTGAATAGAGATCAATGCAAAGTCTTATACTCAGTAAAAAAAAATCAGAAGATAGGAAGGTGTGGCTAAGATAGCAATTCATCAGATGATCTGGGGGTCAGAGTGGACTTCAAGCTTAATGAGAGTTAGTGACATGATATAGGGATCAAAAAAACTTATCAGAAATTGAATTCCTAAGAATAGAGGTACAGCTTCCAGGAATGCAGAGGTGGCAGTCCTTTGGTACCCAGACCTTTTTTTGGAAGATTATGTTTAGTCCCCAGCTTCTCTCCAGGAGAGAACAACGAAAATGGTGAAGGTTCTCCAACTCATGTTATGTTCAAGAATTGAAGATTTAAAAGGACATGATATCTATCTTCATATGTGAGAAACATAGCCCAGTGAAGAAAGAAATAGACTTATTCCGCTTGGCCCCATAGGGCAGAAATTGCAAAGAAGATAATCAAGGGTTGATATCAACAGGAACTCCCTAACAATTAGAACCATCTCAAAGCGGACAGGACTGCCTTGGAAGGTGTGCATTCCTTTCCACCAGAAGGCCACTTTTCAGTAAGGTTGCAGGGGGCATGCTTGTTTAGAGATGGGTTGGATTCAGAGATCCCTAACAATGCTGAGATTCTCCCAACCCTGGGTTCTTGCTGCTAACTCACCATGTGACCTTGGGCAAATTGCTTGATAATAATCGACATTTAAGTAGTACATTAAAGTTTGTAAAACACTTTTATAGATATTATCTTTTTGAACCTCTCAGCAACCTTGGGGGACCACAGAGGCTGTTGGTATTATTATCTCATTTTACAAATGAGGACATTCAATTCTTTGCTCAGGGTCATACAGCTAGTGGGGTTTTTTTTTAATGTTTTAAAATAAAGTAACAGATTGCTTAGAGTATTCCTTCCATTTCAGAATGCCCCCTTCCTCCCCCAAAAGTACATTCATCTTCATTTTATCAAATATTATTCTGTTAAATCTCTCCAGATCTGGCATTCTTTTTCCCTGACCCAATGCCTCAGAATGGTACCACAGAACCAAAGCTTTTGTTTCCGAGCACAGACATTATAAAAGTGTGCCACTGTGGGAAATACAAGTGCAGAATTGGTATGGACCATACAGCTAGTGTTAGAGGTGGTATTGGAACCAGGTCTTCCTGATCCCAGGACCAGCCCTATCCAGTGTGCCACAAAGTTTCTCCCCAACCTCCTGGGTCTCTTTTTCCTCATCTGCAAAATTATGGAATTGGACGAGGTGAATCTAACAGTGCCTTTCAACTCTATTTGCGCTCCTCTAACTGACCGGCTGATTGAAAATTCCCTGAAGACAAAATTCCTGTCTATTCCTAACCTCTCTGCTCTGTACCCTGCAGGGTCAATTAATACTTAGCATAGATTAAGAAGCAGAAAAGGAATAGCTTCATTCACATATCAAGAACCTAAGAACATGGGAATGAAGAAACACCTCGGGAACAGCCTTAGAGAAAGAGGAGAAGGTCCATGCTCTGAAAATAGCAAACCTGGGCATCAGCCTGAGCATAGACTCAGACCTGGGCTCTCTTCCTCAGGTCTGGAGTGACTGGTCTAGCAACCACCATCAAGACGTAGCTGTCTCAATAATTGGCTCCCCCCTCAAGATGTCTTTGTCTTCAAATTCCAGGTGCCTGTGTTGAGATAAGAAGGGCTCTCCCGAAAGGTTTTGTTTTTTAGATACTAGGGCTAGAATTTTTTTAATATCCTCATTTGTCTGTTTGTTCATTCACTCATTCATGCATTCATTCATTTATTTACTTCTTTCTTTATTTTTCGTTTTAAACATTCACTTTTATAAGACTTTGAGTTCTAAATTTTCCCCCCTCCCTCCCCAAGATGGCAAGCAATCTGATATAGGCTATACATGTACAATCACATTAAATATATTTCCACATTCGTCATGTTGTGAAAGAAGAACCAGAACAAAAAGGAAAAACCATGAGAAGGAAAAAACAAAAAAAAAAAAAGAGAAAATGATATGCTTTGATCTGCATTCAGACTCCATAATTCTTTCTCTGGATGTGGACAGCATTTTCCATCACGAGTCTTTTGGAATTGTCTTAGATCACTGCATTGCTGAGAAGAGCTACGTCTATCGGAGTAGGTGATCAAAGAAAGAATGTAGCTGTCATTGTATACAGCATTCTCCTGGTTCTGCTTACTTCACTTTGCATCAGTTCACATTAAGTCTTTCCAGGTTATTATGAAGCCTATCTGGTCCCGATTTCTTATAGCACAATAGTATTCCATTACATTCATATACCACAACTTGTTCAGTCATTCCCAATTGATGGGCATCCCCTCAATTTCAATTCTTGCCCATCACAGAAAGAGCTGCTCTAAATATTTTTGTACATGTCAGTTCTTTTCAGGGCTGAAACTTTTCTGATCCAAAGTCAATGGACCATTCAACACTTACTAAGTACCTACTATGTGTTAGACACTGTGCTAAACTCCACAGATATGAAAAAGGCAAAATTAATCCCTGCCCCTGAGGAGCTCACAGTCCAATGAGGGAGCCAAGCTTTAAATAACTAGGTACACATAGAGCAGATTGAAGGAAGAGAAGGCTTTGGTGGCTGGGGGATGCAAAAAAAAAAAGTCTCTTGTGGAAGGTAAAATTTGAGCTGAATCTTGAAGGAAATCATGGAGATGGTGAGGAGAGAGGGCATACCAGGCAAGGGGCACAGATAGTGCAAAGGCCCAGAGGTAAAAGATGGGAAAACTTGTGGGAAGAACATCAAAAAGGCCTGTGTAGCAGGATCATAGCAGGCAGCTTGGGGAGTAAAAGTAAGAAGACTGGAAAAAGAGGAAGAGGCCAGGTCGTAAGAGACTGGAGATCTACAAAGTCCTTAGCCCTGAGTAGGCATATCCCTGCCACAGACCAGTCCTTCTCTTTCTAAGCACTGTCCCTTTCTTTTGGCTGCCTCCCTGCTTGTCAGTCTGCAGTGTCCTTTTCTTCTTTCCTTCCTTCCTTCCTTCCTTCCTTCCTTCCTTCCTTCCTTCCTTCCTTCTTTTCATTCTTTCATTCACTGACAAGCATTCATTAATTGGTTCTAAGGTGCCAGGCACCATGCTGGAGATACAAAGCAAAAATGGAAATGCCCTCAAGGGCCTTCCATCCCACAACTATATGGGGTACAGGGTCCTGTATCACCTCTCTGGTGGAACAGAAGGAAAAGACCTAGTTCCATAATTTTTGGAGCTCCCAGACAGGGGGGAGACAAGACCCTCACACAGGAAAAAGAAACAAGCAGGTAATAGACATAGTTTGACATACACCCAAGTGTTGTTGGTACTTGGAGCAATGAAGAGAGAGATTGCTGATGTCTTGGAGGACTTGGGTCATGGGGAAGTTGGAAGACAAAGAAGGAGGTAGTCACTCTCCATGTGCCCAAATGGGCATCCTCAGGGAATGCCAGGGGCTATTAGGGGATATGGATCAATAGTGATCAAGAGGCCTCGAGTTGAAGAAGTTCCCATTTTTAAACACCTGTACTGCTCAGTAATTCCTTCTTTAAGGTAGCATGATAAATGGCAGTCATGTTGGATTTGCTGGGTTCAAATCCAAATCCTGGCTTGCTGTTTACTGCCTGGGTGACCTTGGGCAAGTGACTTAACCTCTCTAGGACCCGAGTTCCTTCATCTGTAAAATAAGTTTAGGAGCAATGACCTGAAAAGGCCCTTCTAGTCTGAAATGCAATGACTTCCTGTGTTCCCTACCATGCAGGAGGGGATGCTGCTCTTTCCAGGGTGAGGGTGAGGATACCCAGTCTGGGGTGGAGGACTATGCTTTTGTCAATTACATTGCTTCAGGGGGTTTCACTCATGCAAGTGGGAGACAGCAGAATGGGCCCAGGGAGGGAGGGCCCCCCTCATGGTGCCACCATGCCATGTGGCATCCCAAGAGCCCTAAAGAAGAGGAAGAAGGTTGTCCTCAGCCTGAGGTGGGGAACCTTGTAGCTGCCTGATGAGAGGATGCAAAGGGAAGAAGCTTAAGCTGGCTGGAGGGTGCCAGAAGAGGGAGACCAAGGTACCCCCCCCCACCTAGGGAGCTCTGCTCAGTCTCAGCTCAGGTCCTGGGACTCCAAGGGACACCGGCTGCCTGATACCATGGCATAAGGTTTCCCGTGATCTGGCTCCGGCTCCTATCATCTGGCCTGGCAGGAAATTGCTGTCGACACCAGGGAAGGGGGGCACAAAGGGGGAAAAGAGGAAGGGAGGGGAGGGACTTGGGAAATTGTGAAGCTGACAAGTTCTGAGTGGGATCTGAGATGGTCCAGGACCCTGGGGAGTTGGACCAGAGCTGGCAGAAATGTGGCCACAGCAACTGTTCTGGGTTATATTTGGAACTGTGCCCAGTTGTTCCCTCCCAGCTGGGCCCCCACTGCACACCCCTGATCTCTCCTAGGAAAACTGGTGGGAATCAGGAGGCTATGGAACATTGAGCACTCTGGGAGACAATGGGCCAGGGCTCCTGGTGGTGAACCCGAGATGCTTTAAGCAGTCATCAGACAAGAGAAGCTTATTCTGAGGTCCTAGACATGTAACAGGCAACCTTGGGACTCACCTGCCCTCAGACGACCTGGGCACACTCCTAGGCGGCCAAGTCATTGGGCAGTATCTCTGGAAGCGCAGATGCAATCTTCCCATCTGCCAAGGTACCCCGAGTGAGGACTTCTCCACAGGATTCTGCGTGAATGCTCTGTTGGTTCTGGTGATGGGACCTGGGTGGGTTGGGGTAGAATAGGGAGGAGATATCATGGTATGGTGGAAAGACTCCTGGTTCTATGGTCAGTAGACATGAATTCAAGGCCTCCCCCTAATAATGACAACTGTGTGACCTAGGGTGGGCCACTTCTCTCCAGGCTTCTATTTCTTCATCTATAAAATGATGGCATTGGACCAGATAACCTCTGAGGACCCTTCCAGCTCTGAGCCCCAGACCAGTGACTGTTTTGGAAGGGTTGGATGAAAATGAAGGATTTGAAGGAGTACATTTCTCCTTCTCTCTGCCTCTCCCTCCTGCCCACACTCACCCCTACTCCCCACAGGCATCCTGCTTAGCTTCTCACTCAGCATCCGTTTCCCCTCGTCCCTTCTCTATGATTCTGTCCATTAATAGAATCAAGGACTTGGAGTCATAGAGGATCTTAGGGGTCATTCAGCCTCACCCTCTCTTTCTGCAGAGGAAAATGGAGGCTGAGAACACTTCCCTGACTCGCCTGAGGTCACACAGCCCGGAGGTAGAGGAACCAAGATGGCAAGTCGACTCCGGACTGCCAGCCCAGGGCTCTTCCCACTGCATCCTAATGCCTTTTGTCTCTCTTTTCCCATCCTGCCTTCCCTCTCTCCCTCTCTCCCGGCCCCTCAGTCCCTGATCTCCTGGCCCCCCACCAGGACCTTCTGCAGTGTATTTATTAGAACAATAAACATGGCACTGCCTCCAGGTGCTCCTGGACATTCCTAAGACTTGGGGAGAAGCTGGGGGGAGGGCCAACAGGGAGTGGGTGGTGGGGTGGGAGAAGGGGAACGATAGGCAAGGTACACATGGGGTCCCAGGCCAGAGGTGGGTTTGGGGGGTTGGGGTGACAGAGGTTCTTGTAAAAGAATCAAGATCTTCCCCAAGCTGGGCTCCCATACTTATCTACAGGAAATTCTGTGTGTGTGTGTGTGTAAACAGGAGGGCCCTAGACCACACCAGAGGGCTCTCTAGATTCCCAAAAGCCAGAAAGGAGGCTGGACTCCAAATGATTTGAAAACACACTTCCTTTGGGCTCACAGCCTTCATCTTCTAGATTAAACCAGCCTGCTCCTGGGCTGGGAGAACTGGGAACCCTGTGGATCTCTGTGGCTAAGGGGGTCCCTGGCCCTGCTCTTTGGAGAGGCTCTAACCCTAGCCAGGGCCCCCACCTGCCTCTTGCTCTAACCATAGAAACCAATAAGGGCAAGAAGGAAGCCTAAGGAAGAGGAAAGGGCAGGAAAAAGAAGTGTCATGGGAAGGGGCAAGGGGGTTATAGAGACAGGTCAGGCCTGGGCCCAGGGTGGAAGAGATGGAGCCAGGAAAGGGAGTGGGGATAAGGTTGTGGTTGGGGAGTGAGGGAGGGACAGTCCAGGGCCAATGGAAGATGTCACAGACAGAAGAATGAGTTAGTGTGCAAATGCTCCTGGGCTACCCCAGGCCAAGCCACCAACAACCCAGGGGAAGCCGAGAATTTCCTAGTTCCCAGACTAATAGCCAATGGGTTCCTGCTTTCCAGCAGACAGTGGCCAGGCCAGTCCTCAGATTTTCAGTGCTATGGTTCCTTTCCTACTCTGCATCTCCTGATGCCAAGCCCAGCCAAAGGCTCCACTCAGTAGAAGAAGAGATTCTCCTTCTAGTCTCCCTCCAAGGGTCAGGAATGAATCCTCTGCTTAAATCAACCAACAAGCATGAATTAAGCACCTACAACTTACCTGCACTGTGCTCAACACCTCAGGAGATTCAGCTTTGAGACAACAGAAAAAAAACTGCCTTTAGAATCAAAAGACCTGGATTTGAATCTGCCATTTACTGGCTGGGTGACCTTGTCCAACTCACTTCCCTCGGCTCCAACATTTCCATTTGCAATATGGGCTTTATGATGCTTGATTTCTTGCCTTTCAAGTTTACATGGGCATCTTGGGGAGTTAATGTAGAGATGCAGCATGATATAATGGAGAAAACTATAAACTTGGGGTCACAGAAATGAGCTTTGGATCCTAGCTGCCATTTTGTACCTGTGTGACCTCAGCAAGTCATCCACCCTCTCTATGTCTCAGATTCCTCAGCTATAAAACGAGACGGTTGGATTAATAAAGATATAGCATCTGCTATTGTTTAAATAGATTCTCATTTGATCTTGACAACAATCCTAAAAGGTAGGTGCAATGACTGTCCCCATTTTACAGATAAGAAAACTGAGGCAGGCAGAGGTTAAATGATGTGCTCAGGAATACACAGCTAGTAAGTATCTGAGGCCAGATTTGAACTCAGGAAGATGAGCCTTCCTCGCACCAGGCCTGGCACCCTATGCACTATGGCACCACCTAGCTGTCTTTTGTATATACCTATAAATGTGTTTATTGTCTCTCTTGGCTAGATTGGAAGGTTCTTGAGGGCAGGGACTGTTTTGCTTTTGTTTATGAGGACAGTAAGGGTGCCATTTTGGCCGATGATGAATCTGGGGCCACTGGGTAGTGACTTAGGGAACCAGTTAGTAGGACAAGAGGCACTTTCCAAAAGCAACTTAAAAAAAAAAGACCTAATAATTATCATATGTATATAGCCAATCATTTCCACTAACACAAAAGCAATGGGCAAGATTGCCCTCCCTCCCTGCTCCATACATCCTGGAGGGTACGTATTGTCCTTCTGTAATTTCCTCTTTAGAGTCCACTCATACAAAAGTAGTAGTGGTGGGAATGAGTTGGAGGTGCAGAGGAGACAAGACCCCCCTAGAGATAATGGCTCCATGTCTACATCCCTGTAGTAATGGCCTTAAATCGTATAGACAAAATTGACACATGTGAAATTGAGGACAAGTAGAAGAACCATATGTTTCTGCTACATCCCAGGCACAAATTCATCACAGACTCTCCCCCGATCATGGAAAAGATATTCATACTGCTTGCTCCTGGAATCCCCCATCTCAAGACAGGCCAGTGAACCTGCACAGCACACAGGAAAGCCAACCTTCTCTGCTGGACACTGAAGCCCTATTTGGTTTTATCCCTTCCCCTCTCCCTACATACAGAGCTGCTTCGGTAATCACAGGGTTCTGACTTGCGTCAAATGCTGCCCCCAGCTCCTCTCCTTAAATGTTATGGCTAAATGAGGCCATTGTGTAGGCATACACATCCTTATGCTCACAGGCAATATTAACCCTTTTCGCTTCTGGTTTCTTAATTTGTGACTCAGTTAATAACATTTACTAAGCACCTACTGTGTGCCAAGCACCCACTAAGCACTGAAGATAAAAACAAGGAAAAGAAAGAGAGTCTCTCTTTTCAAGGAGCTTACAATCTAATGGAGAAACACACACAAAAAGGAAACTGAAAGGTAGGGCACAGCTCAAAGAAGAAAATACCGACTCGAGGGGCATGGTGAGGTCCAAGGAGCGTGGCTGGTAGAAAATGAAGAGCCAGCTAAGAGTCCTTTTTACGTGAAGGCTTTGCCCTGCCCATTAGCTCTCCAATCAGAGGGGCAGAGAGTACTGAGGGTATTGACGAGGTCTGGGTACCAAAGCTGGTGCCATCTGGAAGGATGATGAGCCTCCTGGTGAGGAGGTCTCCTGAAGGCATCATCATGATGGAATTCTGCATGATTGTGTGTTCAGCCCGGTGTCAGTCACCAGCAGAGGCACAGAAAAATATTTTGTGGCTAGGTGACCCTAAGCAAATCATTTCATTTTTGTTGGCTTCACTTTCCTCAGCTATAAAACAAGAGTGTCAAACTAATACTAATCTCCAAAGTCCCTTCTCGCTCTAGAACCTATGTTCCTAATGTACAATAAATTAAGTTATTCAACTAACTTCAAGTTCCATCCAATCCAATTCAGGCAATATTTGTTGTCAGCGTAGTGTGTGTCCAGCAATATTTAGCATGATGTGAATAGAAACTCCCAGCTACCTAGCATTCCTACAAAATTCTTATGTTGTTGTTTTTGTTCATTTTTTTCAGCCATATTTGACTCTTTGTGACCCAGTTTTGGGGTTTTCCTGGCAAAGATACTAGGTGGGTTGCCATTTTCTTCTCCAGCTCATTTTACAGATGAGGAAACTGAGGCAAACAGGGTGAAGTAACTTGCCTGAGATCACACAGCTAGTAAGTGTCTGAGGCTAGATTTGAATTCAAGAAATTGAGTCTTCCTGATTGCTGGCCCGGTGCCACCTAGCTGCCCACAAAACTAACATCATGATCTAGTTAGTACCAATTTGTTAACAAGGATCTCTAAGTCACCCTGAAGTGCCTTCTAAATTATCAATAATAGATCAATTTCTATTCAGGGTGACTTCAGTGATAATTGCATTTTATTGTATGCTGAGTTCTTTAAAAACTGGTGACCCGTGTTTTATTTATTCCTCATGTAGCGTGACCTCTATTAACCAAAATATTTCATTAAACAGACACCCTGTGGTCTGAGAATATTGGATAGCTAACTAGCTATCACTGGGAAAACAAAACCAACATACAAAACAGAAAGGCAGGATGTATCCCAGTGCTAGTGTGGGGCACAGACTCAGGTAATATTTGTAAAGTACTTAATGCAGTGCCTGGCACGTAGTAGGCACTTACTAAATGCTTGAACCCTTCTTCTCCCCTTCCCCCCATGGCACAAGCTACTGCCAGGGATGGAGGAAGGGGGAAAATGTCTAGATGCAAATCTTGGGTGACATCTTTGGAGTCTTCTGTCACCCCCTCTCCCCCAAGAATCAATCGATCATCGAGTATTGATTAAACATCTACCATGTGCCTTGTTGATAGCCAACATACCCTTTCTTCAGGGGATTTTCTGGCCAAGTTACTTTATCAGGGACCACAGAGCAGACACTCCTACCTTCCCCAGCCCAGCTACCCCCTCCCCGGGGACCGACTTGGGAGAACCCCTTTAGAGCTAAGAGTTCTTTGCCCTGCCCACTAGCCCCCCAATAAGAGAGGCAGAGACTACTAGGGTACTGATGAGGTGTGAGTGCCCTAACTGAAGCAATCTCAATTGATTCTGAGCTTCTTGATGGTGAGGTTTCCTGGGGGCATGATCAAGGTGGAGTTCTAGCCACTCTGCTAATGACTGTGCTGAGCCAGCCTAGGGCCATTCTCCATGGTCCATGGAGAGATTCTATAAGGTTCATAACCTTGAAAATTTAAATATTTTGATAATTCATTTCACTATAATTGTTTTCCTTTGTAATCCTATGTGTTTTATGCATTTAAAAGCATTACTCCTGAGAAGTCCAACAGACTTTGCCAGACTGCCAGAGACATAAAAAAGGTTCAGAAGCCCTACTTTAGAGAATCTTCACTTGTGAAATGGGGCTCATGAAATGCACTCAGTCAAAGATGGGGGTAGAGGATGGATGCTTTTAGCTTAAATCATCATCAGCGAGAAGATAGAAACCTCTAATTAATTTGGTCAGTAAAAATTAAGTGAAAACCACGAGGCAGAGAAATTTCTTGGGCATCACAGACACATAGTCTTTGGGGCCTGGGATTAGAGGTAGAGGGCTTCTTGGAGCTGTTCTATTCCCTTGGTTAGACTCATGGGAGTCACTGAGTTTCCAGGATGAGGTGATGCTGCCTTTGTGTCCCCAAGGACCGGGTGACCCTGCATTCATGGAGCTCTTCTGCTTGGCTGATTCAGAGCAGTCTTCCTGATTCCCCCAGAAGCTGGCCAGGGAGGAGGCAGGTTGCATCGGGAAGGCAGCTCAAATCTCAGGATGTGACCCAGGATGTGCGGGGTGCTCTAGGTTCATTGGAGAGCTATGTGGAGTTGAAAGGTCAAACCTGTTTCTGGTCTCCTTATCAGGAATGGTCCAGTGGAAGGGAAGTGGGCAGCCCCAGAGGTCAGGATAGGAAGGGTCACAGGCAGGGCAGGGCAGTGGCCCCAGAGAAAGACCTCACTGGGGAAAGAAAGGGAAGGGACTTGGAGGATGGGGGAGGAGGGAGAGTAGAAAGGGTCTTAATCCAGTGAGCTGTTTTTGCCTTTGCATTGGCATGACACAGCTGAGGGTTTGGTTGTAGTATTTCTGTTTTGTTTGTTTTTTAAAATGACATTCTTTAAGAGAGAGGACAAGAATTTACTCACAATGGCCAATTAAGAATTACCTGGCCCTACAGATGTCACCTTTCCAGGCTGGTGCTGGGGCTTGGGTTCACACAATAACCAGAAAAGCATCAACATCTCTCCTTTTTCTCCACCTGTTCCCATCCTGCCTGTCCTTCCGGTCCGGTCCAAACCTCACCTCCTCTATGAAGCCTGACCTGATCTACCTGCCAACAGTCATTTCTCCTTCCAAACTCCTTTGGTGCTCACTGCCAGATTGCTCTTCTGGTGCTGAGGTCACAGATCTAAGGCTCCATGAAGGGACTTTAGGAGCCTTCTGTTTACAAGTGGTAACTAATTAGTCAATAAACATTTATTAAGTGACTGAATGAGCAGCCTGAGAGCACCTGAGAGATGTCCTGCTCCCCCCCAACTCTCACTGGTGGCTCTATAGCATGCACATCATTGACACCCAGGTACCACATCAGCAGGTGGGCTAAACCTTGCGGGTAATGGACTGATCTCAAACCCATTGGTGAGTTAGTGGAGTGTCTGCCCCAAGCATGTGAAGACTTCCCTTGGCAGAATGGAATAGGCAGATGAGAACAATTTGTTCCAATGGCCATGAAATCATGGAGGCTTAGAGCTTGATCAGATAGTGATGATGCCAAGGTCATCCATTGCACCCCAGGCTATGGCTGGTCATCATGACTTTTGTTTTGCCAGTGGACTTTAGTGACTCTGGAGGAGAGACTGAGGCTGATGACTTTGTGCCACCCTGCCTCACTAAAATCCAATTCACACATACGAGTCGAGACATCACCCCATGATGTCACTGGTCTTCTAAAATGAAGCATTACTAAGTACTGGGCACTGTGCTAAGGGTTGGGAAAGGCAAAAGACATTCCCCCTCCTCCAGGTGCTGACAGCATGCACAGAACTATGGACAAATAGGATATAGATAGTTGTAGATATAGAATAAATTCTAGACAATCAATGGAGGGAAAGCACTAGCATTGAAGAGGAGTTGGGAACACACCTGGTAGAAGGTGGGTCAAAGAACAGACTTGCCATGTATAATAGATAGAAGGCTCCTTAGAGACCAACCAGACCAACCTCTCCACATGACAAATGAGGGAACTGAGGCCCAGAGAAGGAAGTGACTTACTCAGTCACCCAGTAGAGGATTCTCTTATTCCACATCTACCTCTTTTCCCTGTATTCTCTGGCTTTGGGAAGTTGGAGGAGGAGGGTGGGCATTAAGATTTTTCTCTCCTCTTATCTATGACTGTCTTGAGGGCAGAAATAAGATCTCATAACTCATACAGCATATAGCTCAGTGCCTTGTAGGTAGCAGATGCTTAATAACCATAGGCCAATACATTGATTAGGGTGCCTGAGGAGAGATCAGGGTGGAGAGGCAGAGAGTTAGAGGGCTAGGGTGGACCATTTTCTGTCATCTGGTCCTTACCCTCAAAACAGAATACTTGAAGCTCAAAAGAGCCCCTCCCCCAGCTTCCCACCCCACCCCAGCCCCACGTTTCTGCCTTTCTCTGGGTATCCGCCAGGCCCAGCTCAGATACTGAATCAATACCGACTCTCATATATCTCAGGCACCAAGCCACCATCTCCCCTTCTAAGGTCCACGACCCTGTTCCCAGCTCCATGGGCCAGAGGAGGTGGGGGCAGGTTTCCGGACAGGACCCTAGCTTCAGTCCCCGGATATTTCAGGGTTAGGTTAGGAAACAGAAGCCGGGTTGTTTTTCCCAAAGCAGCAGGGAAGGCCATCTGCTTTGCTGCAGGCCCTGGGGCTCCATGCCTCCTCCTTTTCCAATCAGGAGGTCCCACCTGCGGGGAACACAATAGTGAATGGGCTACATGTGTGTCTGGGAGGTTCTGGGGGTAGGGGAGCAGCAAGAGGTGAGGGGTGGAGAAGCAGAGGCCCCAGAGGGTTTTATCCTTTGGTCTCAAGCCTTACAGCCAAAGAAGCCATGTGGCAGCTTTGATGAGAGAGTCCTAAGTTCCTAGAATCTCCACTTTAGAGTGAGGTCAACCTCATTCTTTTTACAAAGAAGGAAACTGAGGCCAAGATCAGGGAATAAACTTTCTTAGGTCACCCAGATAGCCAAGAGCAGAATCATAGCACATTCTGCAGGATCACAACCGGCACTGCTGCTGGGTGATGGGCAGTGAGGCTGGGCTCTGCTTCCCCAGTAGAAGGCTCCCCCAGCTCCCCTGGAAACCGTGTCCCTTCTGGACCTTCACTGTGTTGTGGTACCAAGACCTAAGTCACAATCCAGCTCCCCCAAGACTTAATCCTCCTTTCAGCCCAGCCCGGAAGAGGCAGGAGTGTATCAGAGAGGAAAGGATGCCTAAGAAAGGGAAATGCTGCTGAATTGAGTTCTATCTCTCCCTGAAGTGGAGAGGGAATCCAACTACCGTATTCACCCTCTTTTACCCAGTCCCCTTGTGACCAGTACTTTGTTCTAAAGGGGCCTAGGAGTGCTTCCTGAGACTTTAGGATAGGGGTGTGCTCGTGAAATGTTTTTTAACAATCGGCTCCCCCTGCCCACAAAAATTTGCCCAGGAGATACTTTTAAGTTTAATCTTGGTGATTAACATTTTTTTCATTACTTGCTTAAATCTAGACAATTAGCAAAACAATAAAGGAAGGCCTGGTGAGCGACTTTTGACTGATTTGCAAAATGTAAATGCTCACCATGAGAATTTAACAATTGGCTCCAGGAAAGTTGCCCTCACTGGGGTCTGGTGGCTGGCTGAGACTGCTATTTCCATCTTAACCCCAATGACATTTTGCTGTTCTGCACCCTATCTCTCCCTACCCTGACCCCCTTTCCCCACCCCTGGGACAAGCCGTCCTTTGGCTTTTGTATCTAGACAGACTCCTTCTCACCTTCCCTAAAACTCATTGGAATTAAAAATGGCTCAGCCACAGACCAACCAGGGAGACTGATTTCAGGACCAGGGTGGCACATGCCAGGTTTAGGGAATAACAGAGAGAGATGTCCATTTCTCCTGGGCCTCCTGAGGATAAGCCATCATCTGACCACTATCTCAGCAGCTGGTAAAGTGGAGCCCTCCGGGGAGAACTCTGGGGGGAAAGGATGGATGAATCCAGAGCTTTAGCTAGCAAATTTTGCTCCCTGGGGCAATCAGCAATAAATACTGCCAAGTGAGTGGCAAGAAACACAAGACAAATTAAGCTAACAGTACCTAAGTGTGTACCTCTTTCCCTCTCTCATCTAGAAATCCTCTTTGCTGCTGTCCTGAGCTTCCATCTCAGCTACCCAGAGGCTGGGTAGGACGACAGATAAAGCTGGGAGGCCTGGGTGGGGATGACAGATAAAACAGGTTGGGACTGAGTGAAGGAGAAATTCACCTGGGAGGCAGGACCCTGGGTCAGTAACATTCTGGAACAAAGTTGTGGTTGCCTTACCATAGTTATTTTTCTAAATGAATAACACAGCAAGCAAGAATGAGGATACCTCTTTGTAAGATAAGGCTGGTAGAACGTTGACCTAGAAAGGGTCTTAGAGAACATTTAGTCCAACCTGACTCTCCCTTCTACTGCCCCTACTTTACAAATGATGAAACTGAGGCCCAGAAAGTTTCAGCAACTAGGCTTTGTTTTGTTTTGCCCATGGAGCAAGCAACTGTCCATGTCCTAATTTGAAGGATACCGAAAGGCCCCTTTGCTCCCAAATATTTCCCTTATGAATTTGCTGCTTTGCTACAATTACCCCCACTAGATTATTAAGAATATAACTCCAGAAGGCCCCTATTAAAATGCAGCTAAAATGCATCCTTGGAGGGATGACTCATTAATCGATTTATAACCACTAACCCATCCGCATGGATTCATTTACCAGATTAACGGTCACCTAGCAGAGAACAGGATCTGGAGGACACCAGGCACTGGGAATTTTAAAGGAAGGAAGGATCCAAGACAGGAAGAGAACAAGAGACATTACCCAGAAGGGAAACGCCTGGGGAAGCAACCAAAGGGGGCGCGTGTCAATTTGCCTGGAAATATGGAGATAGAACCAAAAAGGAAAGCAAGGACCTACTCTAGTAGGGGAGGGAAGGGAATACCCAAAACACCTCCGACTCACTTCAATTCAGCTCAAGCATTTTTTTTCCTAAATTAAATTATTTTTAGTTTTCAACATTCACTTTTATAAGATTTTGAGTTCTAAATTTTCCCCCTTCCTGCCCTCCCCACTTGCCATCCCATATAGGCTATACATATACAATCATATTAAACATATTTCCACATTAGTCATGTTGTGAAGGAAGAATCAGAACAAAGGGGAAAAGCTACAAGAAAGAAAAAAAATAAAAAACCCAAAAGAAACAGAAAAGAGTATGCTTCGATCGGCATTCAGACTCCATAGTTCTTTCTCTGAATGTGAATAGCATTTTCCATCATGAGTCTTTTGTAATTGTCTTAGATCATCGCATTGCTGAGAAGACCTAAGTCTATCAAAATTGATCATTGCATGACATGGATGTTACTGTGTACAGTGTTCTCTTGGTTCTGCTCACTTCACTCAGCATCAGTTCATATAAATCTTTCCAGGTTTTTCTGAAGTCTGCCTGTGTATCATTTCTTATGGAAAAATAGTATTCCATTACATTCATATACCACAACTTGTCTAGCTATTCCCCAGTTGATGGGCATCCCCTCAATTTTCAGTTCATTGCCACCACAAAAAGAAGTTTAAGCATTTATTAAGTGCCTACTCATTCCCTTGGTGTGGGTTACTATCCTAGACCCTGGGACTTCAAAGATGAAAAAAAAGAACATAGCTTCTGCTCTCAAGAAATTTATATTCTAATGGGGGTGGGACAGGTTAGGATATGTCTGCAGGTAAGAGTTGGAGGGACAAAATCAAGATCCAAATAGTTCTAGGAAAATTTGAGGAGGAAGAGAACATTCTTAGGGGATAAAAGGGGTGGGGAAGGACCCATCAATATTAAATCAATAAAAACCCATCAATTAAAAATTTTAAAAATTAATTATGTGCCTGCTATGTGCCCAGAAGAAAAATAGCTTTTATTGGTACAAAATGTTTGTCACCATAAAGTCCCTACATTGGCAAAATTACAGGTCTAGTTAAAAAAAAGTGTTAGGCCTTATGCTAGGCACTGGGGATACAAAGACAAAAGCCTTCAAAGAGCTTAGATTCTATTCTCAGGCTACATGTTCACGGATAAATGAAAACAGGATTAGTAATATGAAATACTAATAAGAATCCCAAATAAGAAATACAGGGTTACTAAACTTACTGTCTTAATGATTACAAATTTAAAAAATAATGCCAATTGTCTTGCTTTTGCAAAGTTATAATTTCAGCCACTTAGAGAAATGTTTATGGCTATGTTTAGTGGGGCTTTTTTAATTCACTGAATGTAAATAACTTCGATTTTAAAATTATTTTGATTAAACTAATTTTGTAAGTATAAAAAATAATACTAAATCCAGGGGATTGGGAAAGGCTTCAAGGAGTAGTGGTACCTGAGCTGGATTTTACAAGAAGAGAAGGAAGAAGGGAATCCCCAGTGTAGGGGAGAGGTTGTGTGAATGCAAGGAAATGAGAGCAGGATGAAAACTAAGAGTCCACTTTGGCTAGAAAGTGGAGTGTAGGAAGAGCTCAAAGCACCTGAGTTAGGGAGCCTTTCAGTGTAATAAAGTCAAAGTAATGGCCTGGGAGTCCAGGGACCTCATCACTAGTCCTGGCTCTGCCACTGACTTATTAGGTGAACTGGAGTAAATCAACCATGTGACCTCCCCAAGAATGCAATTTCCCAATGTGTAAAATGAGGAGCTTGGACTAAATGATCTCTAGGGCAGAGATGTCAAACTCATGGCCTCCAGGCTGCAAGCAGACCCCAAAACTCCCATTAATCTGGGAATTGTAATTGGGAAATGTTTGACAAAAATAAAGAAAAATACAATACAACATATATAATGTTAATTTATGGTTTTCTAAGTCAATCTGTGACCTGCAGGTATTCATTTCTATTTGAGTTCAACACCACTACTCTGGAGTTATATTAGCACTAATATAGTTCTAATAATGTGCAGCATGGTTGAGGAGAGTATGGGGCCTGAAGTTGGGAAGACTCATAGTTGTGAGGTCAAACCTGACTTCAGAGACTTAACTAGCTGTGCAATCTTGGGCAAGTCGATTAACCCTGTTTGCCTCAGTTTCCTCATCTGTAAAATGTGCTAGAGAAGGAAATGGTAAACCACTCCAGTATTTTTGCCAAGAAAACCCCAAATGGGGGCACAAAGAGTCAAAAATCCACTGGAAATGACTAAACAACAACTCTAATAATATAATTCAAAATGGTGACATACAATGAATGATCTCCTGTGGGGCACTTTAAGCAGAATCACCAGAACCCTACTCAAAAGATTATCATACCAGGGGAGTGGAAATGAGGAGGACAAGAAGGATGGGGAGGAGGACCTACTGGGCAGTAGTGAAAGCTGGTGGAGGGGCAGTGTCAATCCAAAGGCAGAACGAAGGCTTAAGAGCAGACATAGTGGTAGAAAAACTGCCCAAGGAGATGGGGGTGGGGAAGGCTCCCATGGACTCCAGTTGGTTTCCTCAGAGCCTGCCCCTGCAGGCTGGGACATGGGGAACTTGTGATTTCTTCTTCCAGGGCACATCTGGGGACTGTATCAATCAGCAGTGAGAATTTGGTAAAGAAAATTGCTATGGAACTATGGAGACATTTATCAAAGGGAGCCTTGAAAGCCCCCCCTACCCCCCACGCAGAGTGCTGAGCCCAAAAGCACGAAGTCCCTTTCATGAATTGGATGAGGGAAATTGAAAATTGGAAAACTGGAAGACAATTACAGCATCATCAAAGTGGCCAAAATTAAATAGAATCCAAAGGTTTTAGGGCTGGCTGGCAGATACCCCCAGCTCAGAGTTCCACTGCTGCTGCTGCTGCTGCTGCTGCAAATACACTGTTTGAGAACCAAGCCAGCCATGGGGCCAGATCCTGACTCTGTGAGCAAACAAAGCAGCCCCACAAAGACTTCCCATGATTTCCCTCACATTGGAAGAATGTGAGAAGCACAACCCTCTGGAGCCTCTCTCTCTTCCAGCGTTTTTGTCTCTCCATCTTTCTTTGTCTTCCTTCTTACCTTCTCTGGCGGTTTCTGTTCTCTGCTTCTCTCTGCCTGTCTCAATCACCTCTCTCTGCTTCTGTTTCTCATTCTCTCAGTCTTCCAATCTTTGTATCTTTCTGTCTCTAACCCATATATATCTGTGTCACTCTTTCTGTCTCACTTAATTCTATGTCTCTCAGTAGCTTCCTGTTTCTTCCACATTCTTTACCTCTGTCTCTCACTCTCCTTTTGTGTCCCTCTTTCTTCCTCTGTCTCTCCTTTAGTTCCTCTCACTTTCTCTCTTTCTGTCGCCTTCTGCCTCTCCCTTACATTCTCTCTCCACCTCTTGATCAATTTTTCCTTCCTTCACCCCACAATCTCAAAAGATTCAACTGAAAGACTTGTCTTGAATCAACAAACCTGAGGCCACCTGTGTGCCCCAGTGGCCTGAGACCCTCCCTGGGCATCTGGGCCAGTGGAGGGCCAACTCCCCCCCATTCCTAAAATCCAATTTCCTGGATTTCAGTTTGTTCTAACCTTTCTCTGTGGTTTATTTGCTTATTCTGGATTGTGTACATTTCCTTTGGTGCATGAGTACATGAGCACACATGAACACATATCTCTGTGAGACTGCCAGCCTACATTCTCAGGGCCAAGTACATTCTGGACATATGTTGTTGGGTCCATCCTAAAACAAAAATGTGAGAATTTTTAAAATATGAAGTTAATGCTAGGCAGTACTAACATTTGAACATATATGCAGTTTTACCTGCATATATGCATATGCCTAGACCTTTATGTCAGAACTAGTGAAACAATTCTGCAGCTGATGGATCATAAAAGCAGACTGCCTTCCAAGTTTCAATCATTTTTAAAAATCTCACATATGTTGGGAGAAGTACACATTCATTCCACTAATAATAAAGTTATATCTATGCATAGTTTATGTTCAATGCACATTAAAATGGACAATAACTGTGACAGCCACCTTTTGCCACATGTAATTGACTAAGGTTGAATATTCATCCAAGCCCTTATGTACCTCCATAGATAAATATGGCAAAATATACATTTGTAGATTTTGTCTATACTCTAGGACACCTATCGCATTGACAACAGCTTGGCGCCCTTATAGAAATGGCTACCGACTTAGGATGAGAAAAACACACAAATATTTATCAAAAAGCCGACTCCAATAAGGGCCTGAGAAAGTGAAACCAGACAGCATTTCCCCAAGTAATAAAAGTTAAATAGGAAGGTGCCCCGTCCTTTCCACTCCCATCCTGCACCCCTCCACCACACACAGAGACAGTCCTTAGATGAAGTCCCAGCGAGACTCAGATTATTGACCGTGAGGTTTCAGCGAGTCACTCTGTTTATTAATGAAATTCATTGTAAATAAATCCCCGGGGAGACACCGCCAGCAGACCCCTCCTCTATTAGATCTAAATTTGGGTGTTTCTCTTGAAAAATAAACGTGCCTGTCTCTGTCCCAGAGAGGCTAGGTCCTACCCAGGCTGTCTGGCCTTTGCTGGATACGGTTCGGGCTGTCCGCCTCCACCCGCACCCCCAAGAAGAAAAGACATAATAAAAGGAGTTGTGAGTAATCGGCAATATCTGTAGCAGTCGCCTCAGCCTTCTAGTGACATCATGATGCTCCCTGCTCCCAAGTTCCTTTCTCTTTTACCTCTCACGCCCCACCCCAAGACAAAACTCCAAAGGTTTGTGAATGAGTACATGTGTGCGTGTGTGTGTGTTAAATTTTTACGAGGCTTCAAGTTCACAAGAACTTCGCAAATTTCCACTGCACTAATCGGCCCGGCTCTCTCCATCTCTTGGGGAGCATCCCGGGCTTCTCGTATTCACCCCTTTTCACCTCCCCCCGGCCTTTCCTCGGGGCTGGGGCTGGAAGAGTGTCTTAGGCAAACCCAGGAACCCCGGCGCCACTTTCAAAGGGCACTGGCCCTGGCTCCCTGGGCGCCTTTGATTTTTCCCAAAATGTTTTTTTTTATTTTGGTGGCGGGGGATGGTGGGGTAAGAGGTATTTTTTTTCGTCTAGTTCTGCCGCGAATATGCGGGAGCCTGTCCTATCCTGGGAGGCAGCGGATGAATGACCAAGCCATAAGAATGGCCAGTGCTAAAATACCAGCTTTTCCTACCCCATCCTACCCAACTCCAGTCCTTCCCCATCTCTCGGTGGGACTGTTCTCTGAGGAGTGGACGGCTTCGCTTCTTATGGCAAATACCAGGGGGAAGCTTGGGGAGGCTGTTCTGAGCGGTCTCCCTGAACCAACAAACCCTAGGGTCGGGGTGGAGAGTAACAGGGCCTCGGCAAAACAGCTTATATTGGCGGATAGGGTTGGGGTGGACGAGAAGAAAGGCCAGAGGAAGGCTCTCGCTGCACCCTGGCTGAAGTCTGGGTGTCGTACAGACGGAGCTGTGGAACCCTCCCCTCCCTGCCCAGGCACTGGGAAAGACTCAATTACTTTCAGGTGTGGGCTAGTTAATAAAATAAATCTTCAGCCTTAGAAAGATGGTTTTCAGCGACTAAACACAAAACAGCAGGCTCAGAGATGGGGGTTTCCTTAAGTTAGTTAGAGTTTCCGACACTAGGGAACCCGACCTATTTCAGAAAAATAGACTCGCCTTAACGATCTCTTTCAAGAGGTCTGCTCTGGTGAACACAGATCTAAGGAAACGATTCTCCCTATCCCTCTCCTGCATATCCGTTCTTCATTAGCTATCAGACTAAAACATGATCCAAAGTCTGTCTAATTCTATTTATTAAAACAATCGAAAATACTCATCAGCTACTTCCGGACTCAGTGGGTTTTTTGTTTTGTTTTGTTGTTTTTTATTTCACTTCCAGAAGCCCTTTTTTTCTCCCTCCTCCTAAGATCATCTCTTCTTCCCCTCTTCGCTGTACGGCATTCTCACTTTGTTCTGTCCTTCGTAACTTTATTAGGCAACACCCCTGGGTGTCCCCAGTTACCTCCAGGGATGTGTGAAATTCTCAGAACAGCATTATTTTAGTTTAGTTTAAAATTTTTTTTGCTATAGCAAAATTGAGGAGTGTGGGATAATGTAGAGTCAAATAAAGCCCACTAGAGTGTCGCCACTCCCAAAATGTTGGGAATCCCGGTTCCAGATGTTTTGGGAAAAGAGAAGCAGCTTCAGGCTGAAGGATCAGCCCTGATAGGGTAGGTTCCCTCCCAGATTTATTTCATGGAAGGTCACTGTACACAGCTCTCTGAAGGGCCCCTCAGATGAGAGGTATTAGGAAAATTGGGAGTAAACCCCATTCTAGCTGTTCTATTTCCCTTCCCCCAAGACCAGCCCGAGTCTTCCTTCACAATTTAGTGTAGGGGTTCTTAACTTTTTTTGTTATGGAACCACTTTGGCAAGGGGGTGAAGCCTAAGGACCCATACTCAGAATAACTTTTTTTTTAAAGCACACAAAATAAAGTACATAGAATTACAAAGGAAACTATGTTGAAATAGTCAACAAAAATATTTTTTAAAAATTCATAGATCTCAGGTTAAGAACTCATAGTTTAGGGGGGAATAAATTTCACCTCCCCAGGACCAGTGATTCAAAACACACATCCAGCCTTTCTTAAGCTTAGATGTACAGGCACCAACTAAAGTTTATGGTTAACTCCAGGAGAAAATGCCTCTTTTCTCCATTTACTTAGAAATTTGGGGTCCAAAACAGTTTTCTGTTTGAATTACCCAGGCAATTGTGTCAGTGTAGTTCCTGTTTCATACAACTATTTGTCTCCTTTAGGACAGACAATTATTCACCCAAAACATCTAAGTGCAGTGATCCGTATCGTTATAGAGAATGAGAATCTCTTTTAACACACAAAAAAATAATAATATTAATGGGCCGCCCCTCATGGTTAGCGTTTCCACTCAGCATCCACTGGCTGAGAAAATCCACAGTGTCAAAAGTCCATTACGAATTCAGTAATGCTGTTAAGTGGATTTGAAATTAATTCGTTACAACAATATCCATTTGAAAAACAATAATAAATGAGTCCACAACATTTTTTATTCTACAGGAGTCTATCATTTTCTTATTTATGGATTTGCATATGCACTCACAAAACCCTTATAAAAATTCCTTGGCTCCCAGCTGGCTAGGAGCTGAAGATCTGGAAAACACAAGATTATGGATTTAGAAGACACCTTGAATCCTCTCATTTTACAGGTGCCCGAGGCCTGCTTCTTCCTTCAAAGGAGAAATAGTACCAGATTTAGAGTTAGAAGACCTGGGTTCAAATCTCGTTCTTTCCATAGGTAGTTGTTTGGCCTTGGGCAAGTCACTTTCCCAGATTTGACCTCAGTTTCCCCATCTCTAAAAGGAAGAGGCTGGACTAGACAACCCTGCGCACAGACATTAAGTTACTTGACCAGAGTCACGCAGGTAGTTCATATCTGAGGTCACATTTGAACTCAGGTCTTCTGACTTCTGGCAGAAGCAGGACTTCTGACTCCTGGCCCAGTGATCTAGCCACTGATCTGGCTGTCTACCTGCTCTAAATATTCCGGTGTATGACCCTGCCATGAGATAGTCAAGACGCCAAAGGCAAGAGAACAACACAAAACAAACTATCGCTAAACATAGGCTACGACTCCTCCTCTGAAGCTCTGGATTACTGCCTGAGGGAGCTCATAACCCCAGGCTCCACTGAACGGGGGGGGGGGGGGGGGGGCAGCTCACTCCCTTACTGATACATTTGAATTTGCCTCTCTCCTGAATTCACATGGCAAAAATTTCCTTTACTTGAAATAAGTAGATATTGTCTGTATTAGACAGGGACCCAACCTATGATTTCACTGGTCTTGGTAACTCCCAGTTGAGGGAAGTCCCTCTACTAATGCAGGTGGTCACTTTCTCTGAAACTTTTAGTCCTAAGAGAGTTATCTGAGGTTTAAGCAGCTTAACTAGGGTCACACACAACTTAACTAGGTCACCCTGGTAGAGTTCAGAATTGGACCCGGATATCCTTCCTAGCCCCAAGCCTATCTCTCTATGCAGCTCGGTAGAGCAATTCGAGAATGCTGGGCCTGGAGTCATGAAGAGCTGAGTTCAGATCTGACCTCAGACACTCACTAGCTGTGTGACCCTGGGCAAGTCACTTAACCTATGTTTGCCTTAATACACTGGAGAAGGAAATGGCAAACTATTCCAGTATCTTTGCCAAGAAAACCCTGTGCAGGGTCACAAAGAGTTGGGTATGACTGAACAATAAACTCTGCCATTAGATTATAAGCTGTGAGAAGACAATGACTATCTCTTGCCTCTTTTCGTATTCCTAGGGCTTAGCACAGCACCTGGCACATAGTAGGATCTTTACCCACAGAGGCATCTAGCTGCCTCATAGGAGAGACAACAAGAAAACTAACATCTACAAAGCAAGTTATAAACAGGATAAATGAGAAATGATTAGAAGAGGGAAGACACTAGAATTAAGAGAGATTAGGGAAGGCTTCCAGTAAAAGAAGGGATTTTAGTTGAGACTTAAAGGAAGTCAAGGAAATCAATAGTAGCAATGGAGTGGGGAGAGAGTTCCAGGCACAGGAGACAGAAGCAAAAATGCCAGGAGCTGAGAGATGGAGTGTCTTCTTTGTGGAACAGCCAGAAGGCCAGTATCACTGGATCAAGGAGCTGGGAAATAACATGTAAAAAGATTGGAAAGGTAGAAAGATCGAAAGAGGAAAAAAATGTTGGAAAGGGCATGAAGGGCCTTGAAAGCCAAACAGCATTTTGTATCTGATCCTGGAGGCAATGGGGAGCCCCTGGAGTTTATTGGGGGAGGGTGAGGAGGGTGACATGGTTGGACCTGTGCTTTAGGAAAATTACTGTAGTGGCTGAATGGATGATAGAATGAAGTAAGGAGACACTTGAGGCAAGGCAGACTGACTAGCAGCTATTGCAATAATCCAGGTGTTCAGTGATTATGGTCTGCACCAGAGTGGTGGTGGAGTCAGAGAGAAGGGAGCATATTCACGAAGGGGAGATCAACAGGCCTTGGCAACAGATTGGATATGGGGAGAGGGGGTGGTGAGAGAGAATGAGGAGTCCAGGATCACTTCTAGGTTTTGAGCCTGAAGAACTGGCAGGATGGTGTTGCCCTATACAATAAGAGGGATAGCAGGAGGGGGAGAGATAATGAGTTCTGTTTTGTATCCCCAGGGCCTTATATATAGTAAGTATTAAATAAATGCATTTTAAAAATTGGTCCAGAAGTGTTACAGGATCCTGCAAGATTTAAATCACTAAGAAGAAAGACCGTCAGTTTAAAAAAAAAAATATAGCACTGAGGTCGTGCTCCGGGATAAGTGCAAGGAAAAATGGCTGATCGAGACTTGATCTGAACACTAGTGAGAACAACAGGTGACAATGGCTCTCAGCCTCATCTAAAGGTTATCTTTGCTTTCTTGCTGGCATCTTCAGAGCTTAGCACAGAACTTGGCACTCAATAAGTAATTCATGAACTCTCTTTCGTTATTTCAACCTGGGTCAGAGTGAAAAGGCAAGAACCAAACACCCCCATGAGACGGGCAGCCAAGGCGCCTTTCAGGGTCATTAGAATTCAACCTGAGCCCAGGGGAGGAATCTTTGGGGCCAGTTAGGGAAGTGCCATCTTTTGGAGCAGAAAGAGTGCCCCTTTAAGATGTGCTAGTGACCAGTTGTGCCTGGGAGATAAATATCTCAAGAGAAGATTCCCTCGATCTGTAGGCTTGTCAACTGGGTATTTTTACATTCTTTTGTTTATTTTACTTTTCCCCCTAAAGTTCCTTATATAAAACCCAGTCTTTGTTTCTGTGGAACTCAGAGAAAGGAGAGGCTGGCCCAGGAGATGCTGGGAAAGGTCAATAATAACCCAGAGACCAGATGAAAACTATGAAACACAGTTAAGATGTCAGGGATTTGAGATATTATAGGACTGAATATTTCAGAACCGGAAGAGGCATTGGAGGTCATCAAGTCCAATCTTCCCATTCTACAGATTAAAAAAAAAAACTGAGGCCCAAGGCCTCTTAGGAACATGGTACAAAGTTCTGCCTCAGCAAACCCACCAATAATTAAGTAGCTAAGGTTAAGTTACCTAAAATTCAGAGGGTTTAAAAGACTTGCCTGCGGATCGTACGACTAGAATCAAAGGCAATATTTGAACCCAGAACTTTACCTACTATTCCACCCTTCCTCTCTTATACACCACAATGTTGCGGAAAGAACATTGTACTGAGTATCCAGATTCTGGGTTCTAGTCCTACCTTGTAGGACTGTTCTGTTTGGTATTCCCAGGGCCTTGCATATAGAATTTAGCGTTACAGGATCCTGCAAGATCAATTACTTCTCCGTGACTTGGTTTCCTCCCCTGTGACATGAAGGAACTGGAGTTGTCAGTTAACAAGCATTTACGAAGCTTAGGGACAGCCAGGTGCTGCATCGGGTAGAGTGCCAGGCCTAGAGTCAGGAAGATTCATCTTCCTGAGTTCAAATCCAGTCTCAGACACTTACTAGCTGTGTGACCCTGGGTAAGTCATTTAACTCTGATTCCTCGGTTTCTTCATCTGTCAAATGAGCTGCAGAAGGAAATGGCAAAACCACTCCAGTATCTCGACCAAGAAAACCCCAAATGGGGCCACGAAGAGTTGGACATGATGGAGAAACAAAGCAAGCCAGTTTGTGCTCAGATACTGTGCTAAATGCTAGGGATAAAAAGAAAAGCAAATTAAAAAACAAAAACCTCAAACAGGCCCACCCACCTTCAAGATGTGCACATTCTAATGGGAGAGAGAGCATCTAAATATCTAGATACGGACAGAGAGGCAGAGTATACGAGGGTCATCGTAGAGGATGATTCGTCAGTCAGCGGCTGGGGAGTAGGGAGGGCACAGGGAAAGGCCTCCCAGAAGAAGGTGGGATATGAGGTGAGTTTTGAAGGAGCTGGAGGGGAAGAGGCAGAGCGTTCCAGGGATGGGGGCGGGGGCAGTTGGAGCAAGGCAGGGGGTGGAGTGCCATGTCTAAGCAGCTGCTAGTAAACCAGTGTAGCTTGATGATCTCAGAGGTCCGGTTCTGTTCTAATGTGGATTTCTGGCAGAAACATGCCAGTCTTTCTTTTGGAGAAACAAACCAACTTCAGGTAGGGTTAGGTTATGAGTGCTTGTCTTCCCTCCAGCTCCCTTCCCCAGGGTATTTCCTTACAAGGCTAACCAGGAAAAACCAAGGGGAGCCCCAGAGACAGTGGAATTGCCCTGGTCGAGGGAAATTCTCATTCTCAAGGCCTCTGACAAGGGCCCACATGTTTTGCGTACAAAAGACAAATCTGCCCCTATTAAAGTGTAAAACCGTTGGGGAAAACGCTGATGTGATATTGGAAACAGGCGGTGCCCATGGTGTGCACTGGGAGAAGCAGATCCTCTCAGGAAGGGAAGAAAGGCCAGCAAGGGAAACTAATCTCTCCGTGTCGGGCCTCATTTGGCTTGGTAATGTCAAGGAGAGTTTACTGGGCCAAGCCAACCAAACAGGGAGAGGTTTTCAGGGCTTATTTATGGCATCCAGTCTCTGAGTTCGAAAAGAGAAGGTCAGGGGTGAAGGACAGTGAAAGCTGTTGCCTGGGGTTTAAACTAGTGAGTGCAACAGAAGAGCCCTTCTGAGCTGGGCAGAGAGGCATCAGACCTGGAGGTCCGGATCAGCTGCTATTACATGTCGCCAAATACCCACATCTTCTAACCAAATATCTGTCATTTGAGTAGTGCATACATCAATCACCCGAATAGCTTACACTAGTAAATGACATTAGTACAATTACTTAAATTATGGCTCCATAATAATAATAAAAATAAATGCTTCCTTCTTCTTTAAATGCCCCCTCTTCCAGCTTGACTGGTTGGAAAATAAGTGGAAAAGGTAGTGTGCGGTAGCGTGTGGTAGAAAGAGCATTGGATACTTGTATGAAGGATGGGCTCTGGTCTTAGCGCTCCTTTTAATTTGCCTTGTTCGGTGATGAAAATAGGGCAGCTAGGTGGTGAAGTAGATAGAATGCTGGGGCTGGAGTCAGGAAGATTCCTGTCCCTGAGTTCAAATCTGGCCTCAGGCACTGACTAGCTGTGTGACCCTAGGCAAGTCACTTAACTTTGTTTGCCTCAGTTTCCTCATCTGTAAAATGAGCTACAGAAGGAAATGGCAAACCAGTCCAGGATCTTTGCCCAAAAACCCCAAATGGTGTCACAGAGAGTCGGACGTGACTGGAAATGAGTAAACAACAAAAATAACACTTTGATAGGCAGACCATCACAAATTTCCTTTTCCCTCTCCTCCTTAGGCCAACTGAGACTCATTACTCTCTGCACCACTGATGCAGAGGGCACTAGTAAAACCTCAGTAACTGGCAATAAATACCTTTGTTGATACGAATTGAATTCCGTTTGGATCTTGGATGATCTTGAATGGCTGTCTAAAATACTACCTGAAATCACAGCCTGTCGGTAACTCTCGTTTCCCTTTGTGCTGTATAGATTTGACTGTGTCTGTTTGCCTGGGAGGGTCTGTGAGTTTACCAGGCATGGAAGTGGTGGTGGGCAGCTAACGCCCTTCGCTGATGCGGATTTCAGATTTTCAACATTGCTGATTTAAGAGATGAGCTCTAAGAGGAAAGGGGCCATGGCAGAGAGAAGACTGCTCTTGGATTCAGGAACTTGGGCAACATCACTTAACCCTTTATGCTCCAGGCAGCTGTCTAAGAAGATTAACTACAGACAAGTTGCTCTGTCTGAATCAGTGGAGGGTCTGGTTCCCCCCACCCCCATCCTCAAAACAAAAAACAAACAGAATATAGATTTAAAGCAAGAAGAAGGGACCTTGGAGCTGAGAATTCATTCAGCCCACCCCTCTCTCACTTTACAGTTGAGGAAACTGAGTCACAGAGAGGTTAAATGACTTGCCAAAGCCGAACAAATAGTAAGTCAGAAGTTATGGCTTTGAATCCTGGCATCGGCACTTCCTACTTGTATGACCCTAGGCAAGTCATTTTAATTTGATGGAACTCTATTTCCTCATCTGTACGATGAAGGAGGTTGGATTAAAGGACCTCTGAGATGCCTTCTATTTCAAAATCTATAACTTTTTTTTTGGAGGAGGGGGGATGGGTAAGACCTAGGATAAGACCGTAGGTGGGAGACCTATGATTTTAATCCTGAATGGAATTCCAGTGTGGAAACTCCCTCCAGAGATAACAGATTATCGACTGTCTTTTTAGAGAGTTCTCCAGACCACTTTCGCCAGGGTCACAGAACTAGTTATGTGTCAGAGGGGAAACTTGAACCCAGATCTTTCTGAATCCAAAGCCAGTGTAACATAAGCTGCAGAAAGTAAGGGTTTGTTTCATTGTTTTATCTTTGGAGTGCCTGGTCCTGGCACCGAGTTGGTACTTAATAAATGCCTGATCATTGATAGATTGATTCCAGCATGCAGCCTCTATCCAAGTAGGCAATAGTTTTTTTATTGTTCAGACCGAGTACCCCTGCTTGTGAGTCAAGCATCCAGCACACAGGGATCAGATCTCCCCACACATACACAGCCCCCCAGATAACTGCTTTCACTTTGATGTGCCTCTGTCTCCACATGGCCCTCCTCCCAGAGCCCCAGGGTTATTTATCTTTTGGCATGGGTTCTTAGGACATTTGTACTTAGCACAGCAGCAGCACCTCTCAACCCCACCGCTTTATGAAGTTTATCAATCTGCTCCATATTTGGCCCCTCGGCCCTGCAGATCCTGGGTAAATATTAACTTGTAGGTCTGCCTTTCCCCCAAATATCCCCAGGTCTGTGTGGAGCTGTGGATAAGCCCTCTTCATGAATGTGTCCCCAGAGCCCAGAGTTCCCTGGCCCACCGGAGGCGGGAAGAGGAGAGGGAGGCAAAGAGCTGCAGTGATTCCCCTGCCGCTACTACTTCTTGTCCTAGCACATCCGAGAGACACCTCTGCCAAAGTTTTGACTGTCACCAGCCCTCGGCTGCCCTTCTGGACCTGCCGGCTCACACCTCAAAGGATGCTGTCTTCTCAGGGTTCAGCTGCCCAGACTGTCTCAGCACCTTTCCTCTTCCCCTTAAAGAGACAATGATGCCTAACTCAGGATACAAAGGTACTCAAAACAAACAAAAGTCTGAGCTAAGGAGGTAATGAAGGTGAAAGCATTATGTTCTTTACAACAGCTGGAGGAGCTTTTTACAGAGGGCATTATTTGCCTTTACAACACCCAGGGCAGTGCTTAGCTTGTGACCTCCTGGAGGGCAGGGACTGTCTTTTGCCTCTTCTGGTAGCCAAGACTGCTTAGTACAGTGACTGGCACGTAGTAGGCACTTAAATGTTTATCGACTGCCTGCCTTGTACATGGTAGGCAGCTTAATAAATATTTGTCGAATGAATGAATAAATGGCCTCCCCTTCTAGCATCTTGGTTTCTGAGGAGCCATAGCTTAGAGGTGTTGCTTTATCTAAGGTATTCCTGGCCTTACAGCAGCCAGGATATCCCAGAATTCCTGGGAGACATTTGTCCAATGGGACTGTTCCACAATGTAATGGGGTAGCTGGAGTGGAGGCCAGGTGCCTAAATCTACCTAGTGAAGTCTCATAAAGAATATTTCCAGTCTCAGGGAAGTCCTTCCCCAACACACACACACACACACACACACACACACACACACACCTGCACTCATTTTTCAGTCCTGAATCTGTTCTAAAATAGAATGGTCTGCCTGCTACTGGCCATTTTTGTTGTTTGGTTGTTTTTCAGTCATGTCCCATTCTTTGTGACACCATTTGGAGTTTTTTGGGCAAAGATCTTGGACTGGTTTGCCATTTCCTTCTGCAGCTCATTTTACAGATGAGGAAACTGAGGCAAACAGAGTCAAGTGACTTGCCCAGGGTTATGCAGCTAGGACGTGTCTGAAGTCAGATTTGAACTCAGGAGCAGGAATCTTCCTGACTCCAGCCCCAGCATTCTATCCACTTTGATACCTAGCTGCCCATTACTGGCCATTCCTATCCCATAATATGGCTCATAATGGTTTCAGTTACACCTCGAAGTCTCTCAGCAGATAAGGGAAGCCTTGAATCGGCCCCTATTTGCTAGCATTAGTGTCTCTAGAGTTCAGCCAGTGTAAATCCTGTGTGTTGTGACAGGGCTAGCTTAGGCGTTGTATAAACCAATGGAATGAAAAGTATTAGTTGATAGAATATAAGCTTCCTAAGGGCAGGGACTATTTCTTTTCTTTGTCTTTGTATCCCCAGGGCCTAGTACAGTGCCAGGCACATAGTAGGTGCTTAATAAATGTTTGTGGAGTTGAAATGAAAGCTTCTCCCCTGCCTTGCCACTAGAAATAGACTTTGAACTTTGGTCTGGCTTGCCATAGTCATGGCAGAAGGGAGGAAACCAGGATTAGAAATAAAACTGTGGACTTACAGGGTTCTGCATACTGTGTGCACTTGCAGCCTGTGCTTTGACCTGGTCAAATCACATCCGGAGTGTTGTGGTTAGGAAGAACTAGGGAGCTAGGGAGTATCCAGAGGTACATAACCAGGATGGTGAAGAGCCTTCAGCCCATGTCACATGAGGATTGGTCCAGTCAGTCAACTAGAATTATAGGGCCTACTATGTGCCAGACACTATGCTAAGCACTGGAGATTGTGGTTTGTTCTTCTTTCTCAAAGAAGACAATGACATCAGGGAGGTGATGCTGTGACACGCAAGCACTGGAGATACAAAGAAAGACAGAAGACAGTGCCAGTTCTCAAGGAGCTTACAGTCTAATGGGAGGCAGGAACCACATGCAAACAACTTTGTACAAACAAGATACAGAGAAGAGAAATTGGAAGTAAGCAATGGAGGGAAGGCACTCGCATTAAGGCAGATTGGAAAAGGCTTTCTGGAGAAGGTGGGATAAGGAGAGAAAGAGGATTCCAGGCATTGGGGACAGCCAGGGAAAGTTCCTCAAGGCAGGAGATGGAATGTCAAGTGTCATTGGATCATAGAGTATGGAGGAGGGATGTGGGGGTAAGGTAGAAAAAGATCGGAAAGATAAAGTTGTGAAAGACTTTAAAAGGCAAATAGGAGATTTTCTATGTGATCCTGGAGGCTTGAGGAGCCACGGGAGTGGAGACAGGGGTTACTCTCTCTGGCTTACGCTTTAGGAATATCAATTCAACAGAAGAGGATGGACGGAAGTAGCCAGAGATGAGAGGGGGAGACCGACCAGCAGGTAAGTGCGAAAGTCCAGGCTTGAGGGGATGAGGGCGCTCACCAAGGTCGGGAATGTATAAGAAAGGTATTTTGAAGGTAGAAATGGCAAGACTTATTCAGTCAGTAGCATGATTGAATATGGAGGATTCGAGTGTGGAGAAGGAAATGGAAATGTGTAGCTTGGTAAAGAGAAGACTTACGTGGGAAATGAGGTTTGCCTTCCAGTATATGAAGGGCTGTCACAGAGAAGAAAGGTTAGACTAGTCTACTCGGACCCAAAAGACAGAACGCAAAGCAATGTGGGGGGGGGGGATGTCGCTGTTCAGTTTCAGTCACGTCCAACTCTTTTTGACTACATTTGGGGTTTTCTTGGCAAGAATACTGGAGCGTTTGCCATTTCCTTCTGCAGCTCATTTTTTACAGATGAGGAAACTGAGGCAAACAGAGTTAAGTGACTTACCTAGGGTCACACAGCTAGTAAGTGTCTGAGGCTGGATTTGAACTCATGAAGATAAGCCTTCCTGATTCCAAGCCCTAGTGCTCTGTCTACTGTACCATCTAGCTGGGGTGTGTGTGTGTGTGTGTGTGTGTGTGTGTGTGTGTGTGTGTGTTTTATGGGGAGGGGGCAGTTTGCAGAGAGGCAAATTTGGGGTCCTTAATAATTAGAACTCCCATAAGTACAATGATCTGCCTCAGGCAGGGTATTGAGTGCACCCTCATTGGAGATCTCTAAGCAGGGGAGGGAGAACTACTTCGGGGGGTGGGGGGGGAGGTGTTACAGTGGAGATTGTTTCAGGTGTGATCAGCAATAGTGATTGTAAGGCCTCTTCTGACTTCAGAATTCTGTGATTTCCATGATTTGCTGCTGGAGGGACGTAGTCACTGTCTCCTCAGTTTCCTCATTTGTAAAATGCTGGAGTTGAACTTTATGGACCCAAGTCCCTTCTAGTTCCATGATTCCATGGGAGGCACAATTTAATTGGTCCATGGCTTATGCCCACTAAAAAGGGCAAGAAGTATATTGCTTGGCTGGCTTTGATTTTTGTCATGAGATACCCAGAGGCCATCCTGTCAACCTCAACCAGATGCCCAAGTCAGAGCCCAAGCTTTGATGAAGGTTTTTCTAAATCTGGGGTTTCCGCATGAAATACCATCAGGCCCAGGGTTTAATTTTCCTGTCTGTGATAATGGAATGTCGGTGGAAACATTACTGGATCAGGCACCAGGGAACGTCAGCTTACCACCCCCAAACCAATGGGCTGGCAGAAAAGTTTAATGGGACCTTCAAGCAGATGAGGAAGATTTATGTGAGCAGTGACTGCTCAGACTGGAACTGATAAACTTACCCTCTCTGCTGTTTGTTTCCAAAGACAGGGGAAGCTCCAAAAAGTTCCTTCGGCAAGACTTTCTCCTTTTTGAATTGACATTTGGAAGAGCGCCCAAAGGTGTCTCTTTTAAACAATGTTCTGAAAGAGATTCCAACTTCATGCGCTGGAAATGAAGGGAAATTTTCAGAACTGATGACTCCTATACCAAAAATCATGATAGCCCAGGAGAATAGTAGGATAAGGTTGTTAGAGAGCAGCCAAGAATGGGCAACTAGATGGTGCTGTGGATGGAGCGCCTGGCCTGGGGTCAGAAAGACCTGAATTCAAATCTGCCCTCACGCTTACTAGCTGTGTGACCCTGGGCAAATCACTTTACCCTGCTCTGTAAAATGAGCTGGAGAAAGAAATGGCAAACCACTCCAGCATCTTTGCCAAGAAAACTCCAAATGGGGTCACAAAGAGTTGGACACCACCGAACAACAACACATACCAGGAAGGTTAACTCCTTATTACATATCAGTCTCTTGGGATCCCTGGGTGATAAGGCACTCAGGCAGAAGGACCAACTGAGCTGACCTCGAAGAGAAGGGGCCCTGGCCGGGTTGTATATACTATTATGTAAAACCTAGGTAAAGTAGAAGGTGTTAGTGACCCCAACCTGAGGAGGAAGAG
>CM053627.1:54972538-55016776 GCA_028646595.1 Phalanger gymnotis
GCTGCTTCTTCCTTGACTGGGTACATTTCCTCTCTACAATTACTACTGTCTCTGTGCTGAATTTCCCAGTTCTCTGGGCTATGGTGTGGTATGGCCACCTTCAGAACAACTTTCAGGATTGTGGAAGAGAACAACCTCAGAAGAGGTTTGCTACTCCTTAGGATGGCCCTTCTTCCATGGACTGCCATCTCTCCAAATCCATAGGCTCCCTCCTCCCTTAGCACGTCTGTTCGTGATCAGTCTGTCTTCTATTAAGGACAATATTTTGTCCAAACTAACTTTGAAATGATTTTTCAGGGAAACTTGGCTACCTATGAAATTGACATGGGAGGCCACATTCTCACAGGACACTTCTTTGTCCTTCAAGTGGTGAAGTCTTACATAATATTAAGAAATAAGAGGGGTGGCTAGGTGACTCAAAGGATAGAGCACCAACCTTGGAGTCAGGAAGACCTGAGTTCAAATCTCCCCTCAGACACTCGATACCTACTAGCTGTGTGACCTTGGGCAAGTCATTTAACCCTGATTGCCTCACCACCCCTGCCCCCGAAAAAAACTCCCGAGGAAAAGAAATAAGTAAACACAGAATGAGACAGTTTAGTATAGTAGACAAAGAGTCAGCTCTGAAGTTAGGAGGACCCAGTTTCAAGTCCCACTTATGATACAAATGGGTTGTGGGACTATGGGCAGCTTGTTTAATCTCTCCCCAGGCAAATGGCTAAAATCATTGATCACTTGCACATATGCAGGGATTTCCATACTGGAAGTTCACTATACTCATGAAATCATAGCTCTAGACTCTCAACTACCCTCCATCTTCCCCTGCACTTAAAAACCCCCCACAAAATCTTCTAGAGCTTTGAGTCATCACCCACAACCAAATGTCCTGAATTTCTCCTTTAGTCCTTCCTAATCCTTGCGTCATCCAATGTGAGAGTGCCCAGACTGTTTCAGGTTAAAAGTTATCACTAAGCCTCATAGCTATCTGATGCACTAGATGTATGAGCTATTAGAGTTGCTGGGTCTGCAAGGTCACTTTGACCCTAAATCTATGTTAGGGTTCCTGGCAGATGGTCCTAGAGACCTGGCCAAAGACTGCTTTAATTACTTCAGCAAAGCTTGCAGGGAATGTATGAATCTAGGACTCCTAGTACTCCTCCCTTTAGATTGAGTAATCATAATATTTTATCCTCCCACAGGGGAGAGGTCCTGGGACATGGACACACACACACAGAGGGGCAGATCTTCAGGGCTTATTTCACTTACTTCTGGACTCTTACTCCAAAGAAACCTCTGGAGTAAAGCTTAGGCTCTGCATCCTGGCCGCAGTTGAGTAAAGAGCGCTGTAAATCTCCTGTTTGGGAGAGAGAGACAAAGAGAGAGAAGAGAGAGAGAGAGAGAGAGAGAGAGAGAGAGAGAGAGAGAGAGAGAGAGAGAGAGAGAGAGAGCTTGAACCTTTATTTCCCCACCCTGTTCACAGATTTTTTTTTTGTCTCTGTTGTGTGTATTTTCTTCCTCTGAGGTAAAGGAATATTCGACAAGGCTTCTACTTTGTGAGCTCTGAAATGTCACAAGATTGAACCTCCAAGGCCTAACAGCTGAAGTCTAAATCATTGTGTAGAAAGTCAAGCCCAGTGAGGACTTCCAAAGTCCTGAGTGATCTGTTCAACCCAGCATAGCAACAAATCTCCACTTCACTCCAAGAAGGAGTGAGAGCAGCTCAACTAGCAGCTATTCCACATTTGAAATGAACTTGATAGAGTAAACGCATTTCAGCAACTGCCCATTTTCCCCAGGGACCAAGGCAGTATAAGGGAGAATATACAATTAGGTGTTGGGTGGAAATGCTTTCAACTTCTGTTCTTCCTATATCTTCTCAGTAAATTTTCCTTTGCAAAAATGTCTTTTTTTAAGTAAAACTTAGGTATAGTTTGTGTCTGGGTCTTCCCAAATGTGAGTTCTAAGGTTCTCAACTTCTATACAGGAACTCAGTGTAAAAAATGGGTACTAGATATGCAACAGCCTATATTTAACCACCACTGAAAATATATGAAACGCAAATGTCTCAGAAGAGCTCATGAATCAATATATTGGAATTGGAATTAGGTCTAGACCTCTGATTTTATTGCTCCAGATCCAGCATAAAATAAAATTGGGAAATATCTAACAAATTAAATACAAATACAACAGAACATGGACAATGTTAATATGTGGTTTTCTAAGTCTGTTTCATGTATGAGTTGTATGCGCATACATATGCAGTCAAAAGAGATCTTTATATACGATTTAGTAGCCCCATTGATATCTGAGTCTGACACCACTGCTCTGGAGAATGCCCAACTGAGGAAACATCTTTAATTAGTGAAGGTCAGCAACTTTCTCTACAACTTTTAGTCTTAGAGACTTACCAGAGTGATGAGATGTTAATTGAGAGGTGACTTGCCCAGAGTGAACACCCAGTATATGTTAGAAACAAGCCTTAAAACCAAGTCTTCCTGGCTTGAAGACTAGCTCTCTATCTGCTATACCACCCCACCTCTCCTAGATGCATTTATGCAAATACTCCATTGGATTTTCCCCTCACCTCCACCACCCCACCCCCACCAAAGTAAACATACTTTGGGGGCTACTAAATAAGAACCCCCCCTTAACCTTGGACATTTATTGTCAAAGCAATTAACAGCAATAACAAGGAGGACTAACTAGGTGTAGTTCTCCTTGGGTCTACCCCGCCAAGGACTCCAACTACAGGGGCCATGTTGGCATTCCAGCTGAGGAATCTCTCCTTCTAGAAGGCCAATGTTGTTCTGCTCAAACTCAGGAAGTCTTGTACTTGGGTTTACCCATGAAGCAACTTGAAAAGCTGGTATTGTGCAAGATATCCCTCTCCTCAGTCTAGAAGACTAGATTACAGAATCATGATGCCTGGGGAATCCAAACCATTACCTCTTGTACTCAGGACATTAGAGCTCAGGAACAATGTCTCTGAACATTGGTCTCATGCAAGCACTGTATATTTCTCATGAGAATTGCTATTATTTATCCTGGGAGTAGGGAAGCAACCCCAGCCCCTTCTCTCTAAGAATGAAAGTCTGTCTGTGGTAGTGATCCAGGCCAGAAATCAAAGAGAGAAAGAAGGAATGAAAAACTTTAGAGTACCCCTATGAGATATCTTGTCTGACAAAACCCCTTCCTTCCTCATCCCATTCTCATTGACTTGCAGTCAACAGTCATCATCAAGGCAGCCTCAGTCACCCAAAACCAAAGAGAGGAATTCCCTATGTCCTCTCAGCAAGGTGCCCTGACATACATCTCCCTCGGCAGGCCATGCCCTTCAGATAAAGGCCCACACTCTGTAATCTCATCAAGTTAATGGGGAATTCATAAATTTGAACAGCACATTCCCCTCTTCCCCCATTTCAGTATCTCACATTGATATAGAGCTTTAAGGTTTGCGAAGCTCTTAATTTTTAAAATTCTGAGCAGACTTCGAACAAAATGACAATTTCCATATTCAATGTAGAACAGAAAAATGATTATACATGAAAATATGAATACTATGTAGGGCTTGCTTTTCTTTTAAAATATGTAAATGGGGCAGATAGATGGTGGAGGATAGTTGGGTCTAGAGGCCACATGTCACCCTCTAGGTCCCCCAAGCACAGCCCTTTGAATCCAAACCATCTGTGAAGTTTGTGAAGTCTGTGAAGTTTGGTTCCTCACCCCTGGGATAGAGCTTTGGCCCTGGAGCCAGGAGGACCTGTGTTCAAATCCAGCCTCAAACACTTGACACTTACTAGCTGTGTGACCCTGGGCAAATCACTTAACCCTGACTGCTTCAACAGCAACAACAGCAACAAAGTATGTAAATACTTTCACATGTAACTTTCAAAACTGTCCTGTTTGTGATTCCTTCTGGCCTTCCATTTGTTATCTTCTCTCTCTCTTTCTTTCTCTCTCTCTCTCTCTCTCTCTCTCTCTCTCCCCCTTTCTCTCCCCCTAGTCCCCATCTTCATTCTACCTCCCTAAAAAGCACATATATACATATACATATACATATACATATACATATACATATATATACATGTTATCTTATTTGATCTTTTCATCGACAACCCTGTTGAGCATGCACTAGTGTCATTTCCTTCTTTACCAGTGAGGAAGCCAAGGCTCGAGTAGGTCAGTGAGCTTGACCAGGTTTCCCCAGCTCATAAGTGACCAGTGGAATTCAGACCTGGGACTTCCTGACTCCAGCTCCAGAAAGCTGAAGTGATGCTTCAGTCTGTTCATTGCACTGATAAACATTCTTCTGAATGGCATGTGAGACCTCGCTTGTAGCCATTCACACAGATGATGTGACATCCTCTAATCTGAACGTGGAATCCTGTGTGAGACATTACAATTGATGTTCAACTTGATTCCAGAGGAACACGATTACCAAGAAAGCCCACAGACTGCTCCACCTGAGGTGGAGAGCTCAGGTGAGTAGGAGTAAGAAAGGGAGGAGGGTGGTATACTGTCCAAGGAAACTTCTGCTTGAGGTTAGGGGCAGGTAGAGAAGCATTTAAGGTCCACAAGGCTCCTAGGAAATAGACTGTTTCTGCTTGAGACATGCTTCCTCTTCTTATCCCACTCCTTATGCCACTCCCACATTTTCTGTCAATTTTCATGCTAAAAACTTCCAAGATCATATTGTATACATAATGGGAGTGCGGAGCACTGGCAGACCCCACCAGCTGGCTAAGGTGGTTTCTCCATATGGAGGACACCGGGGAACTGCTTCTGGGAAAATACAGATGATGTGTGAAGGGAGTGCTTTGGAGAGATGAGAGCCTGCTTTGATGTTCCGTAACTGGTTCTGCTTGACTAACCACGTGGTGAAGAGGAGGCTCTTAATACATCTGCAATTGCAGCTACTCTCTCTTCACTTTGGTTATCTGAAGGAGCTTAGCACCTGGTGAAGAAAGGAGTGGAGTCTATAATCTTGTAAACTCCAAAGATCAGAGTCTGGGTTTCATGGATATGCCCTGAGGAACAAGAAGAAGACCGTTTAGGAGTGACCCTACCTGCCTGTACTGAGAATCGGTCTCAATCGTCGGTCATGCCACATCTGGACCCATGCTTTGCAGAAACTCTCCAATCTCCCCCGATCATGTAAGTGGGATTATGCCCCCAAGGTGGTAGAGGGAAATGTTTGTATATTCTTCTTATATCGCTTTGTAAAATCTAACTGGTGTTGTTTGAGGAGGCCAAGGTGATAGTTACTAGATCCTCTCCCAACAAATGTGGGGAACCCGGATGATGAGGGCTTGAGCTGACAGCAGAAAAAAAGAGAAATCCACCAATCCGTCAGGCTACTCTCTGGAACTCTGAAGGGTAATGTAGTCCTCCTGGCTCGTAAAGAGTGGGGCCAGAGAACATTCACTACATATGTAATCAAGTCTGACTTACCAATCCCTGCCCTCTCCCTGAGTGTCACATCAGAGACAAGAAACCAATCAGGTGCAACTACTTGGCAAAGATCCTGCCCCACTCCCTATAAAATCTCTGGCCCTAATCAAGGAGAGCTTCCTTGATGGATGTTGAGATGAATCTCTTAGGCACCATGACCCTCAGAACCGGAGGAAGTAATACTATTTGTATTTGTAAGGGAGCAAGCATGTTGGAATGCTTGATTTGGGAGCAGAGGGGATGGGGATCACTTGGTTCCTGGTGGAGGAAAGGTGACTGTTTCTAATGATCTCCAAGTTACTAAATTTGCCAACCCTTTCCCAGTCCTCATTTTTCGTGACTTCTCTGCAGCTTTTGATACTGTTGGTTTTTCCTTTCTCCTGGATATTCTTTTCTTCCTTTTGGCTCTTTCGTGGGTCTCTTCCTATTCCTTCTCAGTCTCATTTGTTGGATTTTCATTTATTTCCCAACCACTAACTGTAGAGGTTCTACAAGGATCTATGCTCTTTTCTCTATCTACATGAGAGTCTCAGATCTTTTTTTCGGGTTCATACCAAGTAGGACTACGAGGCCTTTGACATTTCTGCCAACTCTGAGATCCGTAGAATCATATGAGTTTGGAGACATCAATCAAATTCCTTGAGCCTCCATTTCCCTATCTCAGCCAGACAACCAATAAACATTTATTAAGCACCTACTCTGTGCCAGGCATTGTGTCAAGTGCTGGGGATATAAAAAGAGGTCATAATCTAATGGTGGAGATAATAGCAAAACAAGTATGTTCAAACAAGCTATAAACAAGGTAAATAGGAAATAAAAAAGAGAAAGCACTAACATCAAGGGGAACTGGGAAAGCCTTCTTGTAGAAGGTGGGATTTTAGCTGAGATCCAAGGAAGCCAGGGAAGGCAGGAGGCAGAGAAGAAAAGGGAGAACATTTCAGACATGGGGGAAAGTCAGAGAAAATGCCTAAAGTAGAGAGATGGAGTGTTTTGTTTGAGGAACAACAAGAAAGCTATTGCCACTAGATTGAAGAGTGTGTATTGGGGAACAAGGTGCAAGAAGAATGGGAAGGTGGGAAAGGGGAGAGGCTAGATTATGAAGGGCTTTGAATACCAAACATAGCATTTTGTCTTTGATCCTGGGGGCAATAGGGAGCCATAGGAGTTTATTGAGTAGGGAGGTGACATGACTGGCCCTGCACTTTAGGAAAATCACTTTGGTGGCTGAATGGTGGATGGATTGGAGTGGGGAGAGACTTCAGACAAGCAGACCCTCTAGCAGCCTGTTATAATAATCCAGGCCTGAGGTACTGAGATCCTGCTCTAAAGTGGCCAAAGAATCAGAAGACAGAAGGGGAAGAAATTGAAAGATGTTGCAAAAGTGAAATGAAGACAATAACTCTTGCCCAAACTGGATTATTTCGAGGAAAGACTATGTAAATGTAAACTATAAGAATTTGCTAATTCATCAGATTCCTTAGCTCCAAGTAGTTCCTTTGGCACGTGTTTTCATGATGTTTATAAGCACCTTCCTAAGCTGAGTGAGAACGGAAAGCCTGACAGAAGGCCTCTTTATGTTCCCTTGGTTTTTCTCCCTGAACAGTGAAGAGGCAATCTATGTCCACTCACTTTATCCTGAGGAATTTGTTTGCTAACTAAGGAAGAATAAAATAGGTGATGCCCAGACAGGACCAGGAGCCAGTCCCAGGCTCTGCTCCAGGGTGTCCCCCTGACCATAATCCATGCCACCCCCCCCCACCAGTTCAGAATCTTATCACCTCTTGCCCCTATTACAACAGCCTCTTACATGGATTTCTAGCATCTAGTATCTTCTCTCTATATACCATCTTCTATATAGTTGTCAAAATAATTTTCTTAAATGAAAGCATAAGTATGACTATGCTACCCACTGGCTCAAGAATCTCCAATGGCTACCTTCTTCATTTTAGAACAAAATATAAACAATTGAGTTTGCCAATTCCAGATATATTTCCAGATAATCCCCCTTTGTGTACTCTCCACTCAAGGCAAACTGACCTACAGTTCTACAGGGAAGACTGGACCCAAATGGATGCTCCTATGAATTGGACCTCCATGCTCAGATTCCCTTCATGAATGGGTAGGCTCAGAACTACCCCTCTTGCTAAGGGTGTTCAGGCTGTGCTGTTTGGGTTTCCTCTGAGGGGCCCCTGAAATGTGATAATTACATACTTGTTAACGCTGTAAAATAACAAATCTGAAGCCTACATTCTGGAACCAATGGATTTCCTGCTGAAATCAGTTCAAGGGATCCCCTCACTGACTGGAACCAAGGTTTTACTGCAAAAGCCTTCCCAAGTCCTCAGCCTGGGGAAAACTGTCCCTTCAATCTTCCCACTCCTACTTCTTTTATCTCTTCTTATCTACTGACTCCTTCTCTACTGCCTACAAATGCCCAAGTCTTCCTCCTCCTTGAAATCTTTCACTTGAATTTAATGTTATTCCTTTAAGCTATTGTCTGAGATCTCTCCTCCATTTCATAGGCAAACCTATAGAAAAAGCCTTCTACTTTTATTGCTTCTACTCCCTCACCTGTCACTGCTTAGTCCCTTGAAGATCTAGCTTCTAATCCCGTCCCTGCTACAGGAGACAAAATCTGCTTTCTCCAAGGTTTCCGATGATTTCTCAATTGCTAAATTTCCATCATGAAAGGCAGACGAGGGTATCAAAGAAGAAGGGATAGTCTACAGTGTCCAAAGGAGACGAGAAAATGAGTCCAGAAAGATGAAGTCTAGGGAGAGGGCAGAAAATTTAGTAATTAGATTCTCCTCCTATCTATCTGATTGTCTATCTTTTTTCACTAGACAGTGATATGGCCCCTAACCATCAGTGTCCTAGGAACTTTTTCTCTTTCTACACATTCTCTCTTAGAAATCACATCAACTCTCACGTTCAATTATTGTGCCTATGGCTCAGGACTTGGAGTCAGAAATACCTGGGTTCAGATCCTGCTTCTGTTGCCTTCTGGATCCATGACTATGGGCAAGTCACTTAATTTTTCTGAGACTCAGTTTCTTCATATGTACAAGGGGCGCAATAATAGCACCTGCCTCCATGAGGTTGTTGTGAGGAGCAAATTAGATTGTAAATATAAAATGTTTCATGAACAGTAAAGTGTCAGCTCTTTTTGTCATTATTCCAAAATCTTTGCAAAAAACTAACCTCTAATATTTACAAAGCCTTAATCTTTCTCTCCTGAGTTCCAGTCCCACATCGTCAACTTCCTGCTGGACCTTTCCATCTAGAAGTCCCACAGGTGTGTATCTCAAACCCAAAATGTCCAAAAGTTCTCCCTGTACCTCTCCTCTAAACTCTGTTCTTTCTGTAGTGGCTATCACCATCTTCTTGGTCACCCAGGTATATTATCTTGGAAAGTCATTCTTGAAACTCTTTACTCTTCCTCACCCCAATTGATATCTAATCAATTGCTAATCTCATCAATTATTCCTCTACAATATCTCTTATATCAGTCTCTACTCACATGGCTGCCATCCTAATTCAGACCCTCACCACCTCCTGTCTGGACTACTGCAATAGCTTTTTAATTGGATTTCAGATCTGTATTATCTACCCACTCCAAAACAATTTCCTACACAACAAATGGAAAATAATCTTCCTAAAGCACAGGCCTCACCATGTCACTCACTGAAGAATCTTCAGCAGCTATCTACTGCCTTCCAGGATAAAATACAAACTCCTCAGCTTGCCTTTCACAGTCTGGCTTCAGTTTACACTTCCGGACATACTTCATAATACTCTGTTTCAGTCTAGATAATCCACAAAACAATAAATCAAACTATAATTTGTAATATTTGCTGATTTCCAAGATGTAAATGTGAGCACTGAAAATTTAACAATCAAGACCCTGAATGAGATGATGCCAACACACTCCTCAGTTGTTACTATTGATTAGGACTCATTTATATTCCGGGGTTTTTTTCCTCTGTGTAAATGCATTGCCCTAGAGGGCAAGGACCTCTTTTTCTCCTTTGTGTCACTGGTACAGTGCCTATCAGTCATTAGGTGCTTAATCGTAGAATGTTATTGAATTAGCCCCACTCCATCCTTCAGTTGGCATGTATATGGATACAATCATTGTATAGAATCACTGTAGCTGCCATCTAAAGTTTGAAGGAAAGAGTCTTAAGAGCTCATCCAGTTCAACCCCCTTATTTTACAGATGAGGAAAATGAGGCTCAAAGTCACTTGGCTAAGGTCACACATACAAATGGCAGGGATGGGATTTGAAGGAAGGTACCATAACTCCAGATCCAATGCACTAAGCATTATTTTTCTATAGGAACAGCTAGGTGGTGAGATGGATAGAGTGCTGGGGGCCTGGAATCAGGAAGGCTCCTCTACATTCGAATCTGACCTCAGACATTCACTAGCTATGTGACCCTGGGCAAGTCACTTAAACCTGTTAGCCTCAGTTTCCTCATCTGTAAAATGAGCTGGAGAAGTTGCTCCAGAAGACGCAAGGACTTCATAGGAGTCCATGAGCCAATTGCACACACATCATATGCTCATTAGACTCTCCCAGAAGATAAACACACTTTGGGTTCTATTCAACAAGCAATTGTATTCACCTTGGGCCATTCTACTGGGGTGGCAAAGGCAGTCAGTCCAGACTTGCCATCCGGAGAAATCTCAGGATCCTAGACCAATGTCCCCTTCGTTAAACTACTTCCTCCAACAAGAACAGAGGCCCAGAACCCAAGCAGCAGCCTGGGCTGCTGGACCTGTGGCCAGTTCTAACTGTGGCCTCTCTAACCAAGGAGCAAAGTTTGTTTTATAGGAGTGGGGTAGAAGAGCCGGATTTAAAGATTTATTTACCATTTCTGTGCCTGACCAGATTCCAGGAAGAATGTTCCTAATGGAAAATAAGCTTCTTGGGTTTTCTAGACCAGATTTCCCGGGAGAATCTACTTAAGATTTCAGCATCTGAATTGAATGGAGTGAGTGTAATACTGACTGCCTTCCCTTTGGAGGAGCCCAAAGCTATGAGTCTGCTTCCCCTATTCCCAAGATTTTTGGTAGAGGAGCCTATCCTAGCTCAAAAGTCAGGTTGTCCGGTTAAGAGACGTGGGTTCTATACTTAACTCTCAGGATCTCTGGACAGGTGACTCGTCCTCTCTGAACTCCAATTTCCTCATCTGTAGAATGGAGATAACAAAACTGAGACTACATATTTAAAAAGTTTGTTGGAAAGAAAGCTCTTTGTAAGCTTTAGAATTTATATGTGTGGCTTTGGGCAAGTCATATAACTTCAGTACTACCGGGTCACTCTACTATTCGTGGGGAAAATGTCCACATTCAGAGTTCCTTTTATCAGGGAAATCAGAGATCCAGTCCATATTATACCAATTGCATGCAGCCTATAATTCCCTTTTTTTAAAATCCTGTCAGCTGGTGCAAACTGGCAACTGATCTGTAATTTCTAGTTTTGTTGACTTACCTGGGTCAGGGATACTTTGCTTGCCCAGGGCCATACAGGTAGTATTGTGAGAGAAAAAGAACTCAGTCCAAGTCTCCCTCCCTAGAGCCACTGGACAGTAGTTTCATTAAAATTCTGTGTAATGCAAAGTTCTAAAAACAAATGTTAAAAAAATTATTTTTACACGCAACTGGGAAATAAGATATACAGGCAATGGGGTATAGAAATATATCTTGTCCTATAAGAAAGTAAGGGGAAAAGGGATGGGGGTGGAGTGGGGTGATAGAAGGGAGGACAGACTGGGGAAAGGGGCAATCAGAATATATGCCATCTTGGGGTGGGGGGAGGGTAGAGATGGGGAGAAAAATTGCAACTCAAAATCTTGTGAGAATGGATGTTGAAAACTAAAAATAAATTTTAAAAAAATTCTGTGTAATGAACTGGTGCTGAGTGAAGCGAACAGAACCAGAAGAACACTGGACGCAGCAACAGCAACGTTGTGCAATGACCAACTTTGATAGACTTAGATCTTCTCAGCAATACGATGATCTAAGACAACTCCACAAGACTCATGATGGAAAATGCCATTCACATCCAGAGAGAGATATATGGAGTCTGAATGCAGATCAAAGCACACTCTTTTCCCTTTTGTTCTTTTCTCATGGTTTTTCCTTTTTGTTCTGATTCTTCTTTCACAACATGACTAATGTGGAAATATATTTAATATGATTGTACACGAATAGCCTATCTATATCAGATTGCTTGTGGTCTTGGGGTGGGGCAGGAGGGGAAGGAAAGCGGAAAAATTTAGAACTCCAAATCTTATAAGAGTGAATGTTGAAAACTAAAATAAATATATTTTAAAAAATTCTTTATGTGTGCGTTATCATAGTGAGAGAAATAGAGAATGGATATTACTAAAAGAAAATGACAAAAGAAAATTTTTAATTAATTTGGGGGGGGTTAAATGGTTGAATTGTTCTTTTATTTAGCTGATAGATACAACTGTAACAGTATCTCTTTTTTGACGTCCCTTTTCACTCTCCTTTTGGACAAGGAAGGAGGAAGAAACACTTGGAAAAGTAATAGATGGTGAGCTAAACTTTGCAACAAGAAGGTGTGGATTCAAATCCTGCCTTGACAGTTTCCTCATCTGTAAAATGAGGTTAATGCGAGCTCTCAACGCAGGATTGTTGTTATCTCAAGAGAGATGATGTAGTTGTTTTACAGACATTAAAGTGCTATTAAAAATAACCTTATCGGGGCAGCTAGGTGGTGCAGTGAGTAGAGCACTGGCCCTGGAGTCAGGAAGACCTGAGTTCAAATCCAGCCTCATACACTTGACACACTAGCTGTGTGACCTTGGGCAAGTCACTTAACTCCAATTGCCCTGCCTTCCCCCCTCCAAAAAAAAAACAAAAAAAATAGCTTTATTTAGCATCTACTTAGCACTTTAAGGTTCACCAACCACTTTCCAAATGTTATCTCATTTATTCTCACAGTAACCCTACTACCAGGTAGATGCTATTATTATCTCCAGTTTACAGATGAGGAAACTGAGACAGGCAGAGGTTAAGTGACTTGCCCAGAGTCAAATATAGTGATGGTCTAAGGAAGGATTTGAATTCAGGTCTTGTTGACTCTGGGCCCAGTGCTCAATCCACTCAATTATCGTGGCGTAGTGCATAGTATTTTTTTGCTCAAATGAGAAGAGCCATTATTTAGGATAATGATTACTTTAAGGAGGTGAGTGGAGCAACCAAGCTCCAGGACACTTAAGGATTGGCTGAGAGGAATGAATGCCAACCCAGGGAACCCAAAAATCAATGCAGAAGGGCATCATTCTCTGGTGAAGCTAAACCCAAGTAATTTTAATTGGAGACCAGCTTAGCAAGTTGGGCACATCATTCCATTTATGCTAGGTAAAGTATTAAAAAAAATTACTCACTTGTACCCCAAAATATATTCTTAATATTTTTGCATATTACTTTTTTTCCTTGTGAATAAACCTTAGAAAAACATATTTGTAGCCTGGAGTTGGAGAACTACAAGGATTAAATCCCACCAATATCACTGTCCTAGTAATGTAGCATATAAAGGGATGGGAGCTGGGGTTCCCTTTACAGAGCTGGCTCCCCTAGGCCAACTAGACACAACAGACATCCTTTGACAGCAGAGGTGGCAGAAGGTCAGAAAGGTCAGAAGCATCAAGCAAGGGCCAATGCTCCAAGAAGCTCAGAGATCTTAGCGATCATGTCAGTGTTTGGAGATAAATGGAAATTGAAGGCGGAGGCCCTGGAACCAAAAGCAGGGCTTTCCAGGATCATCTCCAAGGAGATGCCAAAGCCCCCCACCAAAGACTTTATGGTTGGCTGATCAATCACATGAGGCTGGGTGCATCCTTTCCAGACACTATTTTAGAAATTTAGTAAGGACTCAGAGAATTGCAAAGCCTGGATTACTTGTTCTAATCAATCCCCTCATCCCTCACCCCCACCTCATCTGAAGGAATGAAAAACTAGGAACGTATTTTCATCTGTTGCAAATTAAGGGAAGTGGAGGTTAAGAAGGAAATCTAGAAACTTAAGGTTATTCTCTCAACATTGCAAGTCAGCCTAAGACCCAGAAGCAAGATTCTGACTCCATTCCCAACCATTTGTATTGGGACATTTTCTCCCCTACTCTTTGTTTGTTTGTTTGTTTTTCAGCATGGAAAAGAGATATAACCATATTGGCAAAGTCTGTCAGTCAATAAGCATTTATTAAGCGCCTACTCTCTACCAGACATTGTGCTGAGTAAGCTATGGGGATACCAAGAAAGACAAAAGACAGTCCCTGCCCTCAAGGACTGAAGTCTTAACCATTTAGCCAACCAATCTAGATAATTCCAATGGGAATTACTTTCCCTTCAAGGTAGGATGCCTTTACTTATTGTCTTACTGTGGAGTCTGAATGATCTGGAGGTCAACTCCCTGCTTTTCAGTGGACTTGAATAGAGTACTGGACCCGGAGTCAGGAAGACCCTTATCCAAATCCAGCCCCAGACTTTTAGTAGCTGTGTGTCCTTGAACAAGTCACTTACTCTGTCTACCTTCTTCATCTGTAAAATAATAAATTACAGCCCCTACCTCCTTGGGGTTGTTGTGAGAATAAAATGAGATAATATTTGTAAAGTGCTTAATGAATGCTAGCATCATTATTACTATTTCTATCAATAATAATAATAATAATAATAGTAATACATGACACGTCTTTTATTAAGTACAAGGTGTTCCTAAAGTCTGGACACATAGGCAATTGATGGCAACGTGGAGTTATTGCATCGAGTTCACGTAAATCTTGCAAAGAGCATCGACCTTGGCGTCACAAATGACGGAAATCGTGTTGAAGATGTTGTTTGTGAATATTCCAATTAAATAAAAATTTCATTCATTTCATTTCTTGAAAATATGCATTTTTGGCTATGTGTCCAGACTTTAGGAACACCTTGTAGAATTAAGAGAGGAGGTAAAAAGGGAGATCCCATGTGGGGTTACTGATGTGGGAGCTGAGTTGTTCGAGGGTCTTTCTCTTCCAAAGGGATTCTTCCACTTGACTACATAAGAAGTCACTTCTTGCAGGCTCAGTGGTCTCCTCCCTGAGCCACCAGTGGAGATAATCTTTGAACAGGACTGGCTTTTCAGCTTTCTGGAGGCGCTCAGAAGTGTGGGGCATCAAACAATTTCATGTACTTCTCGAGATAGCAAACCTTGGACTTCAAACTCCTTGCTGTGTGACCCTTTGCAAGGCTTTTAACCTCTCTTAGCCTCAGTTTCCCTATCTATGTAACAGAGTGCCTTTCTCACAAGGTTTTTATCAGGATCAAATGAGGTAATATATGTACAGCTCTTTGCAAACATGAAAGTGTTATATAAATGTTAGGTATTCTGTAAAGTGCTTTGCAACTTCAAAGTGCTTCGTAAATGTCAGTTATCATTATCATCTTCTTTGGAAGTACTCTTTCCACAGACCTCAAAGCACTCAGTGGAAAAGAGCTCCTTTTTTTTTCCCAGAAGAAGGATGGAATCTCTTTCAGAAGGGAAAACTGAAGCCAGAGTGCTTGATGAGGCGAGGTGAAATAGAGGATCTCTAAACCTAGAAAGCCCCTTTTTGCTCCGAATCCCAGCATCTATGAGCAACTGTCCTTCCTTCCTGTGCTTCTCCCCATCACACAATAATGTATCATTCTACAAGTCAGTGACAGAGCTGAGAAGAGAATCTAAGAGTCCTAGCTCCTAGTTACCAGATAACTCTACTTCTTCAATGACTACTACAGAATCTGAGGTCCCTTACAGCACATTATTTGGGCTCTCCATGATACAGCTATGGTGGCAGGGTCAGTAGCTGCTAGAGTGTAGTGTCTGCTAAGCCGAGAGACCAAATTAAATGGAATGGCTAACACCTGAGATGTTTTATTATGGAACTGCCAGATGTGGGGGAAAATTTTAAGAGAGTTTGTAAATTCTCCATTCATGCTGTTTCATAACCAGCTGGATTGAAATAGCTTATTAATCTTGTTACTGAAAACCGTGTCTACAGAGGAAGAGTAAAGTTGGGAGTTGACAGTGGGACCTAGATCATCCAGGCCTATGTTTTATATAGCGAATCCTGGGTCCAGCCATCCAAGTTAGTGTTTAAAGAGGAAAAGGATAAATGACAGCCTAACATCAGGGACTGGAGGGTTAGAAGGAATAGAGGGGTGGAGGGAGGGGAGAATGCTAGTGTCTAGGACTTCGAATCTTCAAATCCCTTGACAAACATGTTATATCCAAATAGGGAAATAAATCAGCACCCAATTGGCTTTGGTGAGCTAATTCACTAATGGAACCCAGCTCCCATCTCTGTATATCTTATAACACATATTGTCTGTGCCATAGCTTTGGGCATCTGTCTTCCACTGTTTTTCATGTGCAAATTAACCTCTTCCCTTCAACTTTAATCTCATTAAAGGGCATGAGCTGTGTTTTATATTCCTCTTGTGATTCATTCTCTTCTGCCTCAACCCTTCCATTCCTAGAGATGTTTTGTCGTCACTCAGCCCCGTGATTCCATTGGTCTAGAACTTGTGCACTTGTAAGACTTGCCTGGGTGCCCTAAGAGGGTAAATGTCTCACCCATGGGCACACAGCTTACTAGACATGTCAAGGACAGGGCTCAAACTCAGGTTTTTCTAACTCCAAAGCCAGTCTCTCTACCACACCACCACCTAGGGACTTAGTAAGCTCAAAAAAAAAAAAAAACCCTTCTGTTAAAGAGATGCCCAGAGCCCACTTTCTTTTACATCCTTGACCAAAGCCCTAGTTGTAGGGTAAAATAGAGCTTGCTGTCCAGAGAGATTCCAGGAACCTAGGTCCCTGAAATGGCATTTCTTCTAGTAAGAGCTGAGTAGAAATCCAGATAAAGAATTTAACTCCTATTCCAATTCTGACATCCCTCTTGAACTTTGCTATTATTGTCAAGTAACAACAGCCCACCATAGTGCTGGCTACCCAGACTCACAGTTTAGGTGTTATCCTAGATTCCTCACTTTCTCTCATCCCACCACATCTAATCTGTTGTCAAGTGCCTATCTATTCTACCTTCTTCACATCTCTGGTGTATGCTCACCTTCTCTCCTCTGACATTGCCACCACCCTGTTGCAGGAATTTCACACCTGGACTACTGCATTACCTGGCTGGGGTAGTTTAGTTAGTCTTCCTGGTTAGTCTCCCTGACTCAGGTCTCTCCCCACTCCAAACCATCCTCTGCTCAGCTATCGAACTGTTCTTCCTAAAGTGCAAATCTGACCATGTCACCCCTATTCAATTAATTCTGATGGCTCCCTATTGTCTACAGGATCAAATACAAAATACTTAGCATTCAAAGCCCTTCAAAATCTGGCTCTGTCTTCCTTCCCAGTCTCCTTACATTTTATTCCCTGCCCCCAGCGACACTGACTTCCTCGCTAATCCTTGCACTAGACTATCTAAGGATTCTGGGCACTTCCGTGGACTGTCTCCCATGCCTGGAATGCTCTTCCTCCTCATCTATGCTCATTCCTGGTCCTCCCTTAATACTGGTACCTTTCTTCTGTTCATTATCTCCAATTTATCCTATCTATATCTTCTTTGTACATCACTGTATTTTTCCTGTTGTCCAGAAGTGAGATGTCTTTTTGTGAGCAGGGACTATCTTTTGTGTTTCTTTGTATCCCCAGCACTTAGCACCGTGCCTGATACTTACTGTATGCTTAAGAAATGCATATTGACTAACTGCCTGTCTGTCAAGTAAGCCTCAGTTCCAAGGGCTAGTGTGGGTCTGACGTCCTGTGATTAGGGGTTCTCATGGTGGTAATGACCCTAACCTGGTGTTTAAATCAATAAGGCTTCAGAGAACTCATGGTATATTTAATAATGGCTTAATGACTCAGACTGAGGCTAGGAGCTTCTGGTTCCTGTTTGGCCTTGATTTACAGCCCATGTCTGACTGAGGACAGCCAAGAAGCCCCCTTTAAGCCTATTGAGGAAGACGGAGGTGTTCATACTAGGACCAGACTTGAATTTCTTTAAGAAATAAGAATCAAACTGAAATACAAACAATTTCTGCCTTTCCCTATCACTTTGCTTTAGTTTCTGGAGGCGTTGAAACTAGAATAATTTAATTCTAAGCCAGCTCTCAGGAAGGAGATTGGGGCAATAAAGTCCTTGCCCCTGGTTATTCATAATTTTTTTTCTTCTGAAGAACCGAAACCACTGTCTGACTCTCCCACTTAATTTTTTTTTTTTTTTTGCTTAAGGCTTTGTCAAATCACATTTACCCTTAACATTCTTCCAAAAACAGAGGGAGATGTCTGGTGTAGTCAGACAGGTCTCAACATTTTGCAAGGGCCTTTGCTTCAGAGATAAGGAAGCGTTCCAGACCTTGTGGGCCCCGTGGTGAGTGGCCTTGCTCTCCTAGCAAAGAAATTGCTGAGCTTGCCCTCTCCACCTGTTCCAAGGTAAGTAGGAAAAATTGGGATTCTCTGAACCCCAATCCAAAGCTCTTTCCACAGCCCCAGCTACCATCATTACAGTCCATATGTAGTCCGGAGGAGGAGATATTCCCAGAATACCCTCAGCTCTTCTTCCACAGGGAAGCAGAGGAGGCCTTTGGGCTAGACTGCAGATGCTGCTGTAGTACGAGGTTTGGGAGGTGCCTCCATTAGCTGACCCCATCAGGGATTCAGAGTGCTGAGGTCCCGTCTTGCCCTTGCACAGCATCGCTCACTTGCCTAGGGTTCTATGTGTTTGTGGCGGTGCTGCTTTACAGTGTCTGGTCTCCTAGTGTCCCTTAGACCCCAAGGCCAAGCTCTTGGGGAAGACGCGGCTTGTAGCAAGCCAGTAAGCAAAGTTCTCCCGTGGTGTCCAGGGCTGGGACTGGAAGGCTGTCCTGCCACGGGTGCTGGCCAGGCAGAGACTGGGGGAGGGAATGGGGCAGAAGCAAAAAAGACCTCTCCCGGACCAAGCGCACACTTTATACCTCCCGTAATCAGCTCCCCACCCCACCTAGGACCTGGGTAAGGGTCGTTCGGTCCTTCCCACACTCCGCCCACAAGCTGCGCTCACCTCGGAAAACTGGGCGCAGGGTGGCTAGGGAAGGATGTATCCGGCCTCCGAGGGGTTAATCCCCGCGCGGGGCACCGCCGCACGTGACGTGGATAGTTAGTGGATTAAGTCAGGAGGAACACTACCCTCCTTCCCCTCCGCCCCCCGCCCCCCGCGGCGCGCGCCGCTCTCGGGGGCTCCGGGGCCCAGTTCCCAGGTCCCTCCCCCCTTGGCGCGCACATCCCGCTAGGGCAGCGCGAGCCCCAGAGCCGGCCGGCCCGGCAGCCCGTCCCACGAAAGTGCACAGGCTCCTCGGCCCCAGGCCCGGGCCCCCAGGAGGCCTGCATGGAGCCCGAGCGCTGCCTGCCTTACGGCGCGGGTCCCGGTGCTTTCCCAGCGGCGGCCGACAAGCCCCCGGGACCACCGCCTCATTTGCACCCAGCTCCGCTCCCCGGGCCCCGGATTGCTCGCTACGCGACGGCCTGCGGAACCCTGGAGCCGTATTCCCCGGAGGCGGCCAAGCCCCCTGCCAAGTACCTGCAGGAACCCGGGCCTGGGCCGACCCTTAACGGCAGGCGCTTTTACGAGGCCCCCGCGGAAGGTAATGCGGTTGCGAGGATACTGTCGGGCAGGGGACAGACCGAGACTAACTCGGGAACGGCGAACTAAGTTCTGCCGACTTTCGGGGCACAGAGGAAGGTAGGGACCCGGGGGTCTCTCTCTCCGCACGTCTCCGGGGCCCTCCCTTACTTTTCTCTCTTTCCTCAACACTGGAAAGCCCACAGTTTCTCCCTGTTCAGATTCCGATTCAGAGCAATCGGAAGGAATTTGTTTCCATCCCCTCGCCCTCAGCAGCCGTCGGAACCTGGGTCCGGGAAAGCTCGGCCAGGGAACTGAAATCTGCTGCCACGGGTAAGGAAGGGAGCTTTGAGGACGAAGAGTGGGAGATTCTGGTGGGGCTGCCGCCGAAAGCCACCCGAGGGGATGGTTGTGGTCGGCCGTTTGAGTGAGACAAACTAGGTTGGGGAGAGTGGCGTGTGAGCCGCCCAGGATCTCCAGATTTGGCTGGTCCTGACCATTCCAAACCAGCCCGGCCCCGTGCGAGACGACCCTGGCCGAAGGGAGCAAGTCTTTTGTGTCTGGGCCCCTCCTCTGGTTCTCAGCTCCAGCTTTCCCCCACAAGCCTTCTCTCAGCCGGGGCGCGGGCCAGTCCTCAGGTCCCTTCTCTACTCTGCCTTAATTTCGTTTCCCCTGGCCAGCATCCGGAGGGCCTGGCTCTCTAGACAAGCAGCGACGTGGACTTGGCTCCTAGGGGAAATTACCCAGCCGGTCATTCGGTTATTCTCGCCCTTAACATTGTTTTTTGGGTTTTTTTTTTTTAATTTACTGTTCAAACACTGGCTCGCCAGGGTTAGAGTTACTGTCTTGCTGTTTCTGCTTTCAACTCTATCTAGGTCCATGGCTCGGGCTTTCCTAATTGGATAGTGGGATCCCGGTTCCTCCTCGGGATATGACCAGGGCCTGGGTTCTCGAGTTGCTTCTCGGTTAGCCGCTAGTCCTTTCCCTGAAACTTGACTGTTTCTTGCCGCCGAGGAGGCTATCGATCCCAGGCTCAAGGGGTTCTTATCACAGGAAAGCAGAGCGGGCCACAGAGCAGCCAAACACCAGCCGGTGTCTCTGGAGCCAGAGCTTCCAGCTCTGTGACCTCTGGGCCTAGGGAAATCTGACCCAAAAAACCCTTTGGCTGAGTCATGAGCGCCAGGAAGGCCCTGGCCTTCACTGTACTCGCGTTTGGCTCCCATCTGCACGTTAGATCTCCGGACACCCTCTTGGATAACTCCTGTCTGTCTTTTACTCTTTGCTGAAGGCGTCAACGAGGCCTGGATCTCCAAACTGCCTGCTGCCAACCGTAAGAGAGGAGATGGCCCTCGGAGAGCGTCCTCCTCCTGCAGAACCCGTGGCCCAACCAGTGTGAGCTGCCAAAGAAACTCGAGCTAGCTCCCAGGCAGACGGAGGTCCCCAGCCGACCGGCCATCCAAACCAAGACAACCCCCTCGCCTTGGTCTTTGCTTTTTTTCCCCATCCTGGGCTGGGCGCGAGAAAAGAAAGGGGCTGGGGGGTCAACTGTAGGAAATGATTGACTCCTCGGTCCTTCATGTCTGCGTTCTTTGAAAGTGGCTCTCCTGATAAAAACCACAGTTGGGACTTAATGAGAAGCAGTTGGCCTGGCTCCTCAGATCTCCGCGCAGACTGAGGGGCCCGCCTGCTTTGTAAACAGTAGAGGTGGAACAGGTACAGCGGCCCGCACCGGGGTGGTAAAACCCGGCTTGGTACAGCAAAGGGGGGGGGGGGCGCGGAGGACCCAAGAATTCCCCTCGCCCGGCTTTCCACCTTTCACTATCCTCAAAAGGGCTGTCTGCTTGGCTTCCCGGGTCCCCCTACCGCAGTGCTCCGGCCTGAGGAGCCCCTCCGCTGTATGTGGTTGATACATAGCCAATGAAGGGCCAGGGAAACGAGGGAACAATGCTGCGGCCACGGGCAACACCCGAGCATCATAAAGGCTTGAGCTTCAGGAACCATAGGAAAAGCAGGGGAAGAACCCGTAGAAAACCAATGTCAAACAGTGAGGATGGGAAGAGATTGGGAGAGTTTACGAAAAAACGAAAATTAAAGCAAGCAAAAGAAAGATAGCAGAAACGCAGTGAATGCCGAGAATGTCGGCAGAAGAAATTTCTTTAAAGGAAGACATGAAAGAAGGAAGAGAAAATGAAAGGAAAACAAAAGGGAAAAGAAAATTAAAAGAAAACAGCTGGAATGAAAGAAAAAGTAACAAAGCGAAAGAGGAAAGAAAAAAAGAAACAAGAGAAAGAACGAAAGAAACGGGAAGAAGAGAGGAGGAGATAAGTAGAGAACGAAAAAAAGATGAAAAAGGAGCGTGCGTGGAGATGGAAGGAAAAGAAGAACGAAAGGAAGAAAGATAAAAAGAATCAGAGAGGAAAGAAAATAGCGGGGCGGCCTTAAGGAAGAGAGCAAGAAAGAAATACTTAGAAGAAAGATGGAAAAAAAGAAGGATCAAAAAAGGTAAATAATGGGAAAGCCGTGGATGGCCTCGGACAGTCCCGAGACGCCGCCGAAGCGGGGGCCTTTTCCAAGGCCGAGAAGATCTGACCTCCCGGCGGTTTGGTTGTAGACCCGCAGGAGCTGAGAGGGAGCCAAAGGGCCAGTCCCTAGTTCCGATGCTCGGTGGACAGCCCGAGACTTAGGCGGCGACCCTTTTGGAGTCCCAGTCCAGTTGCCGGGTGGAAGGAGATGGGGAAAGCCACCTCATTTCCCAAGCCTTTTAATAACGGGCTCGAAATATTTCCAGTTCAGACCAGTAAATGTGCAGCTGCTCCCCATCTGGCCCGATTGGTGTCTTTACAAATCGGGTTAATTTCTCCAGAAAAATGCCTCGGCTCCACTCTGCCTCCGCCCGCGCCCGCGGCCGCTTCTTCCTGCTTCTCCTATTCCTGGGTGGGTTTTCTCCTTCCTTTTCTTCTCCTCTCTGATCTAGCTCCGGGTCCTATTTCTGGCTCTGCTTTCCTCCTCACGGTCTCGGATCCTCTGTCTGGAGGAGGAGAGAGAACTTTGGCTTCTTCGTGGGATTAGTTTGGGAACCAAAAGGGGAGTGTAGCTGGGTTAGGGACCTTTACGTCCCTTCTGCGGCCCGGCCCACCAAAACCCCGTGGGCTGGATTCAGAGCTCGGCGCCCAGGGCCTAGTTTTCAAGACTAGGGGCTGGACTCGAATGCAAAGCTGGAAGACGGCATTCCGGACCAAACAAGACTAGACAGTAAACATTCGATTTGTTCTTATTCTCAGCCCGGGCCTCGGCCCCCCGAGGGTTGTTAAAAGGCTGGCCCAACTCTGGGGACTAGAGTCATCCCTGAGAGCAAGGAGCACGGGCCTCCCACTAAAATACGAATTTCTAACTTTTTCTTTGTCGTAGACCACCCATCTCCCTCTCAGAATATCATTTTAAAATAATTTAAGGAAATGCTAAATTCTACTTTAGAGATTAGTGAAAATAAAGATGTATTTTTTTTCTCCATCCAAGTTGATGGAACCCCTGAAATCTGTCCACCTCCACTGCTCTATGAAGACCTCGATTCGGTTTTCCTCAGTCGCTCGGCCCCCGCCGAACGCCTTCCCTTGCAGCGCGCTCTTACCAGATCGGAGCCCAGGCCCAGGCCAGCTCCTCCAAGCGCTCCTGCACCCTCCTCTTCCGAAACCCGCAAGATCGTAGCGTTCCATTGGGGTTGGACGGAAAGGGGTTTGCTGGGCAGAAGACGAGGTGAGCAAAGCCGCCGAGAAGAGAGAGTTCTCTCGGCCGGTGCAGCACAAGACGTTGGGGGTGGGGGTGGGGGCGGGAGTGGAGAAGAGAGAGAAAGATGTGAAGGCCTCTACCAGCGATTAAAGACAAACAGACCTCACAGTCCCAGAAATGTGTCTTTCTTTCCCAAACCTGCTCCACGGGCCACCACCGTCCCCAGGACACGTTCACACCCGTACCCTCTTCTCACAGCTTACATCCCGCGAGCGATGTTCGCTGTCCTTCCTGAGCACCCAGTCCAGAGCCAGTTCTGAACTCAATGCCCTGTCGGGGCTCCCCTCCAGCCCTACGCTTCAGGAGCACATCCCCTCTGTCTTCCCCAACAGACCTACGCCGACTCTATGTTCGGCTCCCCAGTCCTAGTCTGAGCGCCTCTCTCTACCATTCCTGGACCCGGTATTCCCCTCCACACCGTGCAGAACGTTCTCGCACTTCTCCTCCGGGCCGCTTTTTCCGTTTCCAGATCTCTTCAAGTTCCTTTCCGCGTGCTCTCTAGGTTAGTACGGGTTTGGAAGCTTGCAACTAGTATAGAAGGTAGGAGGAAAGAGACCCACCAGAGTCAAAGAATCATAGGTCTGCATGAGACCTCATAGGTAATCTAATTAACCGGTACCTGACACACAAGCATCCTCTGCATCCTACCGGCAAGTGGCCACCCAGCTTTTGCTTCAACACCTCCAGTGAGAGGGGGCCCGCTATCTCTCCTAAGAAATTCATTCCATATTTCGAATTGAGTTCCTCGTTAAGACTTTCACCCCCTTACATCAAGGCTATATTTACGGCTTTGCAACATCCACCTTCGAAAGCGCGCTCACCAGCTGCTGAGCAGGAATGGAAATGTGTTAAAGTGGCTTCTGAAAAGAGAGACAGCTCTGGAGCTGATGTTATGGGAAAACCGACACACAAAGGGAGGGTGAAGAGATCTAACCTTCAGGTGGAACACAGCAGAGTTATAGGGTGGGTACGGTACAGAATTCAGATATTGTGGCTATGCGTGCGTCACCCCAAGGGTTTCTTCATGTCCCCACCGCCCCCCCTCCTCCCCCACCTTTTGATGCTCACGTACTTTCCATTTCCACTATAAGGTATAAAGTTGTCTACTTTTTTTTCCTAATGCATGGACTTGCATTGATCTTAATCCTAATCTTTTACTTGCTCTTTCGTTTCTTGCTTTCTTTGGCACCTTTTTTTTTCTCTCACTCTAGCCCTTTACATCAGGTTTCTTTTGTCTCCATTCCCCACCGGCTGCTCCCAGAGAGACAGTTTCCTTGGGTGCCCCGCATTACCAGAGGAAAACCCTTGAGAATTGCTACCCTGAGCCCTGCTTTCTTCCCACACCCTTCTGGAGGAGCTGAGAGGGGGTTTCAGAAATGACTCCACCTTCTCCTTTTTCAGAGTTCTCATTTTCATCAAGACTAGCTAGGGGAGTAGGAGGGGATGCAGCGGGTCTATAGCTTTGTGGTCTGATCCTACCTAGGACGCTAAAGTGAGCTGTGTTGTATTTGAGCCATCCCACAGTGGAATTCCAGAAAGTCCAAAGGTGGACATAATGGGTGGAAAATGAGGGGTGGAGGAAGGGGGGTGGAGGTTTGGTCCCTTGAGAAGGTCTTATAGAAAAGCTAAGCACCTGAGGCAGCAACAACCTGGGGTGGACAAAGCATCATCCTGGGGACACTATTTCAAGGTCAAATGCCCTTTCTTTACCCAACCTCCTCCCTCCCCGAACTGTGAGGTACATTTCACAATGCTGCAGACTTTCCCTAAGCTGAATCCTTGGTTTGCTCCAGGATCCATCTGGAGCTGGAGGCTCCAATAGATTTCCAAAACAGACTCCTTGAACCAGAGTCCCTATCCTCCCACTAAGCTCTATTTCTCAAGCGGCTCTCCAAACAATGGTGTCTGCATGTTTTTGCCAGGAACTGAGGATGTATTTCCAAGCCATTATCCTTCTGCACATATTCCTTGGTTGTTAATGAAGTTCTTATGCCTGGGAAATTTTGTTGTCCTGCTGATCAAGACCTCCCCAAAGTAGGCTTCAACGACTGCCCCTAGATGTCAGACCTCTAGACTGAGATTTGGTGCCCTCTGGCCACTGCTGCTCCCTCTTATCTTCCCCATTCTCCACCCCCCCAAATCGCACTATACAAGCCACTCTCCAGTTCACCAGGCAGATTCCTCCTTGCCCCTAAGAAAGGTTTTGCCTGCTAATATTAAGAAAAAAATGCCCCAGTTTGTCTATATCTTCCATTTGGGAAGGGGGCACAAGAAAATAGGAAATGGAAAATCTGGTAATTCTGCCTAGAGCCTTCCCTAGCTTCCCTAGCTTGAAGCAAGCCATGTGATCTTGTCACCAAAATTCCCAGGAAACTGCCTCTCTCCACTGAACCTCAGAGTGGAGTGAGGGTGGGCCCATGCTGGGAATGGGGCAGTGACAGGGAAGGGGCATGTGAGTATAAGACAGTGGCACATTATTCCTATAGCTCTCTTGGGATAGCCGAGAGAGGAATTTTGGGAGGCTCTTCAGGGGGTCTGTTGTCCATAGGAGTGAGTGGAGGAGATAGCTGTGACCTATCTTTCATCATTCTCAGGATATGGTGGGTCTCCACAAGTGCTTCCTGAGAGAGTGAGTTAACATTTCAGAATGGAGCTGTTGGGAACCGTTCCCAGCCTGAAAATGGATTACCCCTTGCTCATTAATTTTTGGGTTGTGGGAGAGAAGCTGGACCAGCTAAGGAAGGAGACAAGAGCGAGAAAGGAATGAGATTGGAAAGGGAAGAGATTTTGCCATCATTCCTCAATTTGTCCCCAACTGTTTTTTTTGTGCTCCATTTACACCCTTACTGTATGTAGGTCTCATCATGACCTCCAATACTTCCTGTATACTCTTGACTTCCTTTCTATGATGGGCCATCAGGAGATCTGGAGTCATTTGGAGACAGACCCTGCAGGGCCTGGAATCCTCTTCACTGGCTCTTTACCTCAGAGGCCCGCATTTCTGTTGAGCTGGATTGCATTGAAGAGAACCTCAGTTTTCAATTTCATCAGCAAGGTCAAGATCCAAGGATGGGGATAGGGAGAGAGAAACTCTTGGAAACCTCACCCCTTGAGGCAGAATCTTCTGGTTTAGCTTGAGACTTGGGTTAATTCTGAGAGTTTGGGGCTCTGAGTTTGTCCCTAGGTTTTTTTTGGCATACCTGGTCATAGTGAGGAATGGATGCCAGGGCATGGGAAAATAAGATTGCTTGAAATCAGGATTTGGCTTCTAACCAAAGTAGGGGTAGGGAGGGTAGAGAGGATTCATCAACAAACCCTTTTGCTTACCAACTTCCAGCCCAGGGTGGTCATTCCCAGACATAAGCATCAGGCCTGGCACCCTGTGAGAGACATCCACATGGAACATTTCCCTGAGGCACATCTCAGTGCCTTTCCCCGGACTTCCAGATCCTTTAAGACCTGCTCCCTGTTCTGTTTTACTCTTGCCTAGACCACAGAGCACATGCTTCCCCAGGGCCCCTTCCACAGGCAGCCCTCCAGAATGCCAGGCGCCTACTGAGGAGGGAGGGGGAGGTGGAGCCAGGAGACATCAATATCCCCCCCTCCCCATTCCACCCACAAAACCCCAGAGTCCCCTTTCCATCCCTCCCTTTGTGTTTTCCATTACAGCGGAAGAAAAGGTCTCTAAAGTCACCAGCTTCCCCCCACTGCCTCTAGACTGTCCAGGAGGCCCCTTGGAGGGACCCCCAGAGCTGAGAGGATCCCCAGTACCCTGCCTGGCCAGGCTCCGGGGACCCCTGAGTCCCCAGCTCACTGACTCAATGGAATTGCCCAAGAGCAAAAACAAGAAACGGAGGAACCGGACTACGTTCAGCACCTTCCAGCTGGAAGAGCTGGAGAAGGTTTTCCAGAAGACCCATTACCCTGATGTGTATGCAAGAGAACAGCTGGCCCTTAGGACCGACCTGACTGAGGCCCGAGTACAGGTGAGGGGGCTCCCTGGAGGCTCAAGTCACTTCCCACTTGGAATCCCTTATCTTTACAGAGCAGGACATGGGAGACACAGAGGGATGGACATCGAGGGTGGGCCAAAGAGAGACCACACAGGTATGGGTGACATCTCTGGGACATGGCCATCAAAGAAACCCTTCTGGGGGATTTCTCTGACTGAGAAACTTGGCTGTTTGGTGGGACAAAAGAAAGGGAGAGTAAAAGGGGTTCATGTCCCACCTGAGAAGTAGTTGCATGGAATAGTAGGGTCCCCAGAGACAGGAGGATCTTACACTGTCACTCATGTTGGTTTCTTGACTCTTGCAAAGACCCAAGCATAAGTCTGGCTGATCTGTTCTCCCATTCCTGGGGACTCAACCCCCAGTATTTGGTCTAGCTTCTTGGATAGGGCTCTGGGAGGGACTAAAAATCTTTTGCCCAAGATCTGTGAAAGGAGAAGAGTTAGAGAGTGGAGCTCACTGGAGCCTGGGACTATGGGAATGAATAAGCGGTGACATCCCAAAGTTATATCTTGCTCATGAGGAAGCTTTCACCTAGGTTTCCCCAAGCACCCACAAAATAGGACTAGGATCAGAATGACCAGAGAACCTTTTCTGAATTAAGAAGCACCAACTCCACCGAGACAATTGAGCAAAGCAAAGCCCATTTTTGCCACAAACCCACTGCCAGACTGGAGGCTGGGAGTGGGGATAGGAAGGGAGAGAGAGAGAGACACAGAGATAGAGACAGAGACAGACAGAGAGAGTCCCTGACTGGGAGACTGCTTTGAAGACAGGGATGAGGAGATGCTCTGAGGGAAGAGAGGCTGCTTCCAGACAGGGAGAGCAGAAGCAAGAGGAGGTGGCTCAAACTATCTGTGAATCCTTGGTTCCCCCTGGAAGAGTAGTGAATAGTGATGGGACCCAGAGAAGAAGAAAGGGGACAACTCAGCCAGAGTCTCTGGGCTGCTGTGCTCTACAGGTGCCCATGCCAAGGAGCCCTGGCACATCCCATTGTCTCAATCCCTACCAAAAGCCAGTCCTTACGTTATGGGCCAGCAAAGAGCCAACTCCATAAGGCAGGACCCCCAGAGTCCCATAGCCCTTGGCAAGAGAAAACTAGAGATAAAAATGACTTCAGAAACCTGGAGCCCTGGGGAGCTGTCAGCTGGTATCCAAGTACATGGACACAAAACAACTATTTTTTTCCTGTTCTAGACATGAGGAGACAGATGGAGCCATTCCTTTCCCCCACCCCCACACCCATTCCTCCTCCTCAGACTCTCAAATAGGATGATAGATTCAAAGCTGGAAGGAACCATAGAGAACATCTAGTCCAGGCACCTCATTTTGCAGACAAGGAGACTGAGGTCCAGGGAAGTTTAGTAATTGGACCAAAGTCATAGAGGTGGCAAGCATCAGAGGCAGGATTTGAATCTGGGTCCCCTGCCTACAGATCTAGTGCCCTTTCCACTGTCTTGAGGGTGATATTCACTAGGGTTTCCCAGCTCTCTGGGGCTAACTGGGAATCTTTCAGTAATAATATTAGCTAAAATTTATAGAGTAGTTTAAGGTAGATGCTATTATCATCCCCATTTTACAGATAAAGTAATTGAGGCTGAGAGAGGTCGACTTACTTGCAGAGGATCACTCAGTTAATAAGGAACTGGAGAATGATTTGAACTTAGGTCTTCCAGACTTCTGAGTCTGGTGCTCCATCCATTACGCAACCTAGCAGACAGACAATACATATTCCCTGATAGAGGTATTCTTGTCCTTGTTCAGGATTCCAACTCCAGCTCCATGGAGTTGAGTAATAAAAAACTACACACATACACAAGTGATTGCCCCTGAGGTGGGGGTAGATGATGGTGACAGAGAAGAGAACTAGTTTGTAAACCATTTCTCAGTAATGCTGCCAGGGCTGGGTTGGAGACCAGCAGGTGAGTAATGAGAAAGAAATTAATCTAGAGGAATGGGGGAGGTACTAGGAAATATCCTTGCTCCTGGGAATGTATTGGGTTCTCAGTCATCTTGGATGTCTGCTCCACATATGACTCCCCAGGGTTGGGGCACAGAGTAGTTGTTTCCTCACTCTCCAGCAACTGTTGGTGTTGTTGTTCAGCGGTGTCTGACTCTTCGTGACCCTATTTGGAGTTTTCTTGGCAAAATACTGGAGTAGTTTTGCCATTTCCTTCTGCAGCTCACTTTACAGATGAGGAAACTGAGGCAAACAGGGTTAAATGACTTGCCCAGGGTCACATAACTAGTAAGTGTCTGAGACTGGATTTGAACTCAGGCCTTCCTGACTCCAGGACCAGTGCTCTAACCATTATGGCACCTAGCTGCACCTTAAGATGCGGGGGTTGAACTAAAATGACCTCTGTGATCCCTTATTGTTTTATATCAATGACCTTTCCTAATCAGGGAGAAGGTATTCACCAAGTATTCAGTTACACAAATGTAACAGACATGTACATGGATGTACTAAGATACACATATATAGACATAGTCCTTCTGGATACACACACACACACACACACGCACACACACATACGTTAGCAATCTTCACACCAGAGGCCTGGAGAAACATCTAGAAGAATGAGTCAGGTCTGGAGGAGGCCAATAAAACCCTTCCTCTAGCTTGGACCTCCCCCAGCTCCCATCCCCTCACTCACTAGGTTGTGAGTGGTTTGTAGATTTATTAGCCCCCATAGTCCAATGCTGCATGAAGACACACCCAGCTCCCACTCTGTACTCTCAAGGTCCTTTTTCTGGCTATTTGCCCTCTGGGTTCTCCACCCTTCCTAGTTGGCTCTATGACCCTGTGGAGCCCATATCCCCTTCCCAATTGGCTACCACACCAAAGAACCTCCCCATCTTTCCTCTCTTCTCCTCCCTCCCCCCAAAGGTCTGGTTCCAGAACAGAAGAGCCAAATGGAGGAAACGGGAGAGATATGGGAAGATCCAGGAGGTGAGGAACCCCTTCACAGCCACCTATGATATATCAGTGCTGCCCAGGACAGACAGCTACCCCCAGGTAAGGTGAAGGACAGAGAGAGCCCCTGGGAACCCTGGGATATACTATAGCCCTGCCCCACTTCTTCCACCAAAACCCACCTCCCTCTATTGGGAGTTGGGGTCTTAGGGACGCTGTCAAAGATTTCAGTATTTCCGTGTGTGTGTGTGTGTGTGTGTGTGTGTGTGTGTGTGTGTGTGTGTGTGCCAGAATGTCACCTGTAATTAAGCATTAAGAAGAAAGAAGAGAAGGAAGAAGAAAAAGGAAACAAGGGAAAAGAGAAAGTCAAGTGAAAGCCCCTCTGTCAACCAGAAAAAAAATAATAATAGAGCAGGGACAAGAAACCCTAGGCAAGATATTGGCATTGACTCGTCCCTTGTTCATTACTGACCACTGGAGACTTTGAGTCTTCATCATAATATGTAGAATTTGAATGTACACAAAATAATTAGTTACACTCCAGGGGTGGTGGGATTTCCCAGCATTGAAATAAGTGCATTTATAAGGGGTCATATCAGCCCACTGTGGTCTAGGATCTAGGTGGCTGTCCAGCTCACCTGTGTTAGTCTCAGTTCTGGAGGAGATGAAATGTCGGGGCTTTTCTTCCTCCCCTGTGTTGGGCAGCTCCAACATCTACTGGAAAAAAAAAAGATGGGCAAGTGTTCTCCAGACTGAGTAGCTTTTTTGATTGAAGGAAGTGGAAATGCTTAAAGTCTGAAGAAGAGAAGATCAGGAGTGAGTAGGGGGAAGGGGACCGGGCACAATAGCTGCCTTCAGATATTTAGGACTATCTTGTGAAGAAGGGATTAGGCTTGCTCTACATGAGGGCAACCCGTGGAAGTTGGAGAGGCAGATATCAGGGTAAAACTTCCGGACAGTTAGAGCTATCCAAAAGTGGAATGAGCAGCTTAGAAGACAGCAGGTGGGTCCTCCGCCGTACACCACCCCTCTCCCTGCCTCACTGGAGTTTTGCAGGAAGAGGCTGAGTGAACACTTGCCAGGTATGTGGTAGAAGGAAGTCTCTTTCCTTCTTGGATACATACAACGTTTTTACAGAAAAGGAAACTGAGTCTCAGAGAGATTAAGAAATTTGGCCAGGGTCCTTTTCTACTCTGAGATTCTGCGATTTTGGTCATTCAATTCCAGCATTGCGCCTATTTCCTTCTGGTGCAGCCCCATCCCCCATCCCCCTTTCTCCGTTTCCATATTCAACAGAACACTGTGTTTTCCAGGCTAGATTTATATTGTGGTAGAGAATAATATGTGAATTAAGAAATAGCACACCCAGGTAAGGTCATTAGTTGTGCATAAATACATATTTTTAAATAACCCCTTCATTCCTAGATTGATGGATATTCAAGATTCCTTAAGTTCTAGGGAATCATGACATATCTCCAGCCTCCCATAGCATTGGGAAGTGGAGGGGGGGGGGCGGATGATAGAAGGTCTCGCTTTTGGTCCCTGAAATAGACAGTGCCCTAAAACGCCCTCCCCCCCCCCACTGATTTAGAAGCCACCGAAAATTAATTCATTTATCAATCCCACTATCCACACCTGACTCCCAACCAGTCATTGTTGCTTCTTTAAGAATTCCTTCCCACAGCATCACCTAAAAGAATCAGCCAGAGGGACACAGAAGCTTTCAAATCAAATCATTAAATAAAGGTCACCAGGATAGTTCGACCCAACAACACAGAAGACACCCCAAAAGTTTATATAAAGACTTCCTCCCACGTCCCATTTTACAGAAATTCCTCTTCCTAACCCAGACGGGCCAAGGCATTTTCAGTCACTTTCATGAGAAAAATAAGAATAAATCATCTCGGTGTTTTTAAAGCCTGGGAGTCCTCAGTCTTCTGTGCTTAGTCTATTGACAATCAGAGCCAAGGAGGCTCCTTCTACGAGAAGTCTTCTCTGATTTCCCTAGTTAAGGGAATTAGCACTCTGCCCTCCCCCTCACCCCAATGATCTCGTATATACTTAGTGGTTTTTCATGTTATATCCACCCCCACCCCCCCGACAGTCAGCCCACACTTATGAAGTTCCTACCACGTACCGAGCTCTAAGCAAAGCATTGGGGAAAACCTTCCCAACTCTTAAGGAGTTCGAATTCTAGTGGGGGGGGGGCGAGTGCGGACGGAGACAACCTACAAAAAACGATGTACGTACGAGATATATCTGGTGTACCTAAGTTCAGAGGGAGAGGTAGGAAAAATTTCTTTCAGAAGGTAGGATTTAAACTGTCTGGAAGCCAGGAAAACCTGGAGACAGAAGAGAGAAGGGACCCCCGGAGGAATGTTATCTCTTTGAGGTTAGAGACGGATTTGGTTTTTTCTTTTTACCCCGTATCCCCTGTGCTTAGGCTGGTTGGTGCTTAGCCCTTAATAGGTGCTTAATAAATGTTTGTTGAACTGAATAATAAAGAAATGACTTGCCACACTCACCACACCTTCAGCCCGGCCCGGTCTAGACAAGTCAGGAGCTGGATGCTGACAATTATAATGTGACTCATAGCTTGCTTTAAATGCCTTCCACACAACAGCATTGTAAGAATGGTGATGTAGGCATTGTTAACCCCACTTACAGATGAAGAAACTGACGTTCAGGGTTGGGGGGGAAGGATAATGCTGGCCCTTCTATCCCCTTGGACAGGTTCTTAAGTGACCCAGGGATCCAAGTGGCGGTCCTTTTTCCTCTCCTGCCTCCCCACCCCACTCCACCCCCATACTCTATGAGGTCAGGGTGCAGGAGGAATACTGAAGAGTTCATAAAGATCCCCACCTAGTCTGAGATCCAGCAAACTGCTTCCTCACAGTGTGTGAGCAGGAGCCTCCTCACGGGCTATCCCGCTTACATTATGTCCATCCTGGTCACTGCATAAGGAAAAAAAAAAACCACAGAAGGAGTGGGAGCAAGCCAAGTCACCGATAGCCTCTGAGCCTGTTTTCTTTGTCCCTGAAAGGAGTTGGGCTGAATGCTTTTAGGGGGTGAAGGAAAACACTAGAGAGCTGGTAGTGAGTGGCCAAATGGATAGAGAGCCCTACCTCTCTGGGTTCCAATCCTGACTCAGATACATCAGATAATCAGATACAGGTGCCTTGTAGACCATACATATGCACAAATCTATACTCAGATATTTATCCTGGGCAAGTCACTGAACCACTCTCTGCCTCAGTTGTACAATGAGAATGTTGTTGTTGTTGAGTTGTTTTCAGTCATGTCCCACTCTTTATGACCCCCTTTGGGGTTTTCTTGGCAGAGATACTGGAGTGGTTTGCCATTTTCCTTTTCCAGCTCATTTGACACATGAGGAAACTGAGGCAGACAGAGTAAAGTGACCTGCTCAGGGTCACACAGCTAGTAAGTGCCTGAAGCTGGATTTGAACTTAGGAAGATGAGTCAACTCTATCCACCTCACCACCACCCAGCTGTAATGGCACCTGTATCACTGAGTTGTTAGGCTCAGATGAGATAACACATGCAAAGGCCTTTGCAAACCTTTAAGCCATTTATGTAAATAAATGCTAGCTATAATTATAATTATAATATTAGATGTGAGAACAACTTCCATTTCTTTCAGGCTTCCTGAAGGTAAGTCAATTATTTTCTTGGGGAGGCTCAGAGTGAGAGGGTTCCCACCTGGGGGCAATTGGACATTGCCTTTTGTTTTTCTTCCAGGAAACTTGCATTAAAAGTGTTGGGTTGGTTTTTTTTTTGAGATTATTGAATAACATTTTATTTTTTCCCCAATTACTTGTAAAGACAATTTTAAATTCATTTTAAAAAAAGTTTTGAGTTCCAAATTCTCTCTCTCTTCTTTACCTCCTCCCTCCCTGAGATGGTAAGCAATTTATATAGGTTATACATGTTCAATCATGAAAAATCTATTGCCGTATTAGTCAGGACATTGCCCTTTGAAAGCAGTGAATGACTTGTTTTTGCTCTGATGCTGTTGTTAATAATAATAACTAACATTTATATGGTGCCTACTCTGTGCTAAGCACTTTATAATTATTATCTCATGTGATCCTTGAAGCAACTGTGGGAGGAGGGTGCTTTAATTATCTCCATTTACAGATGGGGAAACTGAGGCAAGTGAAGGTTAAGTGGCATACCCAGGGTCACAATCTAGTAAGTACCTGAGACCAGATTTGAGCTTGGCCTTTCTTGACTCCAGGCCCAAACTCTATCTGCTTTGTGACCCAGCTGCCTAAAAACCTCAGTATCCTGGTTAGAAGATGACAAGGGCGTGTGATTTTTTTGTTGTGAGAGCTTCCTCCATGATTAGATCATAACCCTCCTGTAACTTCAGAGATAAATCCTAGAGACTCGACTGAGGCCCAGAGAGGTTAGGTTTTTCAACCCCACCACAAAGTTGACGAGTGTCAGAGCCTGGGTTTGAGCTCAGGTCTTCCTAACTGCCAGGCTAGGATCCTGTTCACTCTCCCCAGATGTCTTTCTTTTGTGTACAAAATGGTGTTGGTAAGATTTGTTTGAGTTACTCCATAGCGTTTTGGGGAGGAAGGTGGGTGGGGGGGTTGACAGCTGCTTTGTAGACCATACAGCCTTATGTCCATATGGGTTTCTATTATCGTTTCTCTTTGGGTGGGAGGGGGATCAGCAAGGGCCCAACCTTCAGATAGTCTGCCTGTTGCCCTGTCATCCCAAGGGTTTGGCAGACTTGCGTGGTGGAAGGTGATGGGGAGAAGGCACTTTGAGAGCCAGGAGAGAGAGCGAGGGATGGCATCTGGCCATGGACTCTACCACTAACTAGTGTGTGATCTCACTTTCTTCACTTGTAAAATGAAGGGCCTGGTCCAGATCATCTTGCAGGGCCATGTCAGAGATGCATGCCCTGCCCGGGGTTCTCCCTGAACACAGGTGGTGAGTGGTGAGTGGTGAGTGGCAGAGAGGCCCTTAGCTGGGTTTGGAAAGACCTCAAAGACAGGGGGATGGCCGCATTTTTGTTTCTCTCCAGACCCTATCACACACTGTCTGATACTTAAAAGGATCGATGAATGCCTTAATATGTGCTAAATACTTGGGTGCTGACTTGAAAAGCTAATGCATTACCTACCTCTCATTTCAGCTGCAGAGCAACCTGTGGCCCAGTCCAGGGTCAGCGAGCCCGGGAGGCCCCTGTCTGATGTCCGCAGAGGGGATTCCCTCTCCATGCACATCACCCTATTCCCACTCCCACAGCAATGTGGCTGGTTTTATGGGCGTGCCCGCCTCTCCGGGACCTCCCCCGGGCATCTATTCCCTCCATGGATTCTCCCCAGCTCTGGGGGGCCACAGCTTTGAGACAGCCCCTGATGGTGACTACAAGTCTCCCAGCCTGGTCTCATTGAGGATGAAGCCCAAAGAGCCACCTACCCTCCTTAACTGGACCACGTGATCAGGCCACCCCAAGACTGGACTGCTCCCTCCTTGGACTGCCCTAAAGATTTTCCTCATCCAGATGCAGCCGATCCTTCATTTTAATCTAACCTCCCCCGACCTCCAACCCCCATATACAGGAGAGGGATAATTTCTGCCTCTATTAATTTCTAGACACCAGAGAGGGCACACCATCCACCCCTGTTCTGCTACTCCCTCATCCACCCTACCCCCAGACAGAGAGGTCCATAGAGAGAACAACTGTGCCCACCCCAAGTCCAGCAGCAAACAAACTGGAGTTCCTTCCTCCCTTCCTTCTTTCCTTCCTTTTCTTTTTCTTTCTTTCCTTCTTTCTTTCTTTCTTTCTCTCTTTCTTTCTTCCCTTCCTTCCTTCCTTCCTCTTTCCTTTCTTTCCTTCTTCCTTCCTTCTCTCTCTCTTCCTTTCTTCTTTCCTCCTTTCTTTCTTTCTTTTTCTTTCTTCCTTCCTTCCTTCCTTCCTCCCTCCCTCCCTTCCTCCTTCCCTCTCTCCTTCCTTCCTTTCCTTTTTTTTTCCCCTAGGTAGCTCCACAGAGAGGATAGGCATTTTCCACCCATCTGAGAATTTCAGCAGCTGCCTGGTCCTCTCACCCCCTTTTCTAAACTGCTCCCCATGCCCCTGGTTTTGGGGGAGATGGAGGAAACAATTGCTCTCCCTCCTCTGAAGTTTTGCATCATTCAAACTGCAACCTCTCAGATGCAGGAAGTCCTTGCTCCAGGTAGGGGTGGGGCCCCAGGTAGATGAGGTGAGAGCTGGATTGGTGAAGGCTATAGAGTTAAGAATTTCCTCCATCAAAAATGAGGAACAAGAGAAAAGGGAGGAGCTGGTAGGCTCCAGCTGAGGGACGGCAGTAAGAGAAGACACTAGGCAGCTAGGCTAGCACCATGGTCCATCTGACCATGCCAGTGACCATATCAATAATATTTTGATGCCCTTTATAGCTTCTTGAGTGCTTTCATATACCTCCTCCTGAGTGACCCTCAAACCCACAGTAAGCAGTAGTAAGGGTGCTAATGAGAGGAGACAGTGCTTGGCTCAAACACGTGGACCTGCTCCGTGTTTTCTGCTAGCAGTACAAGGCTTCAGGCTGGCAGGGACCATGGAGCTCCTTTAGTACAATCTTTGATTTTACAGATGAGGAAGAAGGCCTAGAGAAGGTTAAATGACCTGCCCTTGGCCACCCAGGTAACAGGGACAAAGTTAAGATTGGAACCCAGGTCTTCTCTAGATCTTTTCATTATACCATTCTGTCAAGGATGGGCATAACCATTTTCCAACTTTAAAAGTTTTCTCATCCCCATTTCCAGTCAACAGCAGGAGAAGGGTAAGGAGGAACCTGTGAATGGGATGAGATGGGATAGGGATGGGCTTCCTGGTCCAAATCTTTAGTCAAGAGAGTGGGAACCACAGCCTGAAAATCTTCAAGGAAGAGAAGAATTTCATGATGTTGAGTTTTCCTTACCCCTATCTATTCTCAAAGCTCTTGGGCTCTGCTCCCTCCCAGAGGAATAGATGTGGTATTTGGGGAGCTCTTCCTCTGGGCCCTACAACCCCCCATGCCTGAGCCCACTTTCCCCATTAGTCTGTGGAATCATGTCCTGGCTCCCCAAGGAACTAAAATTCCAAAGGAAATCACCAAATATGGCAACTTTGGTGAGCCCTCCCATGGTTTAGGTCCAGAGCCATCACAGAGCTGTGCCTGGTTCCCAAACCCCCTCCTCCCAGACCCTGAAACCATTGGTTGGCTCTTCAGTAAAGAAGAGCTATGACCCAATTCTTCCATGGTGTCCCCATCAGAAAACACCAAATAAATTTGATCTCATGACATTCTAACCACCCTTCTTTTGTAAAAAAAAAAAAAATACATCTGCAAAGATTTTGTCATTTGTCATAAACAATAAAGGGCTTTCTTTTTTTCCTTTTTTTTTTTTTTAAAGAGAGGATTGATTTCTGATGCCTTCAGGCTGTCTTCAGTTGTTTTAAATCTAGCATGGAATGTCCAGGAGCCATCACTGGGAAAGTAGAGGCCCCTTGCTTGTCCCTCTTTCCCAAGCAGAATGCTATCTGTACTCCCTCCCCCAGTGGGACCATGAGGCCCAGAGTATTGGAACTTAATGAGATTATCTAATCTGGGCCTCTAGTTTTATAGACGAGGGAAGATTCTCAGGACAGTGACATGCTTTGCTCCAAGTCCCGTGGCTAGTAGATATCAGAGCTGGGAAGAGAGTCAAGGACCCCTGACTGGTCCCTAATCACATTCTGACAGTCTTTTCCCCAGACACGTCCATATTCCTCAGCTCCTCTTTCAGGGGATCCTGGCCAAGGCCCCAACGTCTTGCTCCAAAGAGGGCTGAGGTTGGCACGCCCACTCCTGGAGAAGGGAAGGGCTTCTTGGAGGGGCTGGGAGGTGGTAGAAAGTGCCAGATTTAGAGTCGGGAAGTTGTTATTCAGTCCTTTTCAGTCATGTCCCCATTCCCCCTTTGTGACCCCATTAGGAGTTTTCTTGGTGAAGATAGGTTTGCCATTTCCTACACCGGCTTATTTTACAGATGAGGAAACTGAGGCAAACAGGGTTACATGACTTGCCCAGGGTCACACAGCTAGGAAGTGTTTGAGGTCAGATTTTAACTCAGGTCTTGCTGATTCCAGGCTGGACACCACCTAGCTGCCTCAGACCTGAGTTCAAATTCTGCCTCAGACCTGTACTAGCGGTGTGACTTGGGAGAAGTGACAACCTTTCTGTCCCTTGGTTTCCTCATCTATAAACTGAGAATGTTGGCCTCAGTGGCACCTGAGGTTCTTTTCACTTCTAAATCTATGATCCTCTAGTTCCTGACCTTACTGATCTATTGGCAATATCTTGGATACTGCTTACTGCCCTAGGAAAAGCCAGAAGGAGAGAGTTGGGAGTGGAGGACATAAATTGCTTAATAAATTCTTGTTGACTAGGGTTGTCACTAGGGGGAGTGTCAAGCTGTGCCCGACTAGCTTGGTGCCTTGGCCCCATGTCTCTTTAGCCATTAATGGCTGAGCAGGGTCTAATAGTGTGGCTTCAAGTATTTAAAGGACTTTCTGTGGAAGAGGAAATAATTTGTTTTGCTTGGCCCTAGCAGTCAGAACTAGAAGCAACGAATAGAAGTTGCGGACAGATTTCATTTGAGAGGAGGAAAAACTTGCTAACAATTCGAGTTGTCCAAAAGCGTCATGGGGCTTCCTCCCTAGAAAGTGAGCTTCCCACCTTTGGAAGCTGGAAGGGAAAGTCATTTACTTCAATTCCCTCACTTTACAGATATGGAAACTGAGTCCCAGAGAGAGTGAGTGACTTACCCCAGGTCACCCACAGTTGAGCCAGAACTCAAACAAACCCTGGTTCTCTGATTCCAGATCCAGCATTGGTTAAGGAAGGTGTGTGTGGGAGGGGGTGGGGTGGGGGGGGTGGGGAGGGATGCCATGCATGGGATGGGAGAGCAGTTGGTTGTTTCCTGCCCCTAGACAGCCCTAAGTCTCAGCCTGTCTGAGACTTCTCCAAGGCTCTTGAGCTGTGGGGCATCGACAAAAGCCAGGGCTCTTTCTTGTGGTTTCAGGGTATTAACCATTCAATCCTCTGCCTTATCTCTTCAGGCAAGGGAAATGCAGGCTGCTGCACCCTGCACCCCTGCAGTAAACACCAGCACATTGCTCAGAAAATCTCAGCTTCCCTCTTCTCGACATCCCCTCTCTAACTCCTCATCTTTCAGGTCTGGAGAAACCCAACAGCACAAAGCCACACAGTCCAATTTTTATCCCCTGTCAGGTCATGGAGAGAAATCGGTGCGCATTGGGAGTCAGATCAGATTTCCTGCCTGAGATGTCCCTTCTGAGGAGACAGTAACAGGACCCAGGCATCCCCAGCCTTGCCCTCATTCTTGATCTCTGGAAGGAGCTGGCATTCTCCCTTCTCCCGCAGCCCTTTGTTATTCTTTCCTCTGCTGACTCCAGAAATCAGATTGCCAGAATTCGGAAGGGGAATGCCTTATCAATCCTGATGAGTCGTCTTGGAGTTTGGGAGCTGGGCAGAAGGCTGATGGCTTAGGTGATGGGAAGGGTCTGAAACCACTTGGGAAATGTGCCCTGTGGCCCTAAAGAACATGGTTCTGGGGGTTAGTGGGAAGGCCTTCCGTGTCTTGCTTGGTAACTTCACTCTGAGGCATTGCAACAGAGCAGAAAATGCCAGAATGGACACCAGGGTCTTTCGGCAAATCTCTGCCTACTTGATTTAGTGTATTGAAATCAGCTACTCCAACTCCCCTCAAGGCTTTAACTCAGAGGGAGGTGACAGTGAGGGCTGGGGACGAAGACCTTCCATAATGTGCCAGTGAGGGATAGGTAAGAGGCCTTGGAATCCCTTGGAGCCAATCACCAGCAGTACAAAAGCATTCTTTAGAGCATAGAAAAAGAAAGCCCCTATATAAGCAAGGTTGAAGCAGGGCCTAGCCAAGACAAAGGGGACACTCCATATATATCCCCTCTCCGGTGATGAGCTCACTTTCCCTCAATGTGTCAATCCACTCTACCTCTAGGGGCTTCATTCCTGGGACCCCCAAGCATGAATGAGGAGAGTCCTCAGTGTCTGCTGGAATCTCCCCTTCCCCAGCCTCCTTTCAGGAAGCAGCCAATAGCAGTGTGCCTATAGGCCTGCCCGCCTAACTCCTGAGTCAGAGAAAGAGATGGAGGCAGAGAGGGACAAACAGAGAGAGACAGACACATACGGCAGGATATATTGTTTACAAAAGACAGTATATGAGAGAGGTGATGGGGCTGAGGGCTGGGGTGGAGCCAAAAGGGAACAAAGAACCAGAAAGGAAACAGGAGATAGAGAAGGCAGAGAGAATGGGAGAAGAGTCCTCAGCGTCAGGGAGACAGAGAGAGTGACAGGTAGAGAGAGAACAAGATGGAAATGGTGGAGAGGGCAGGAAGGCCAGGGACTAGCTACTGGCTCCAGTCCAGGGGAGATCTGCACACAGCTCATATTTCTTCGTCTGGTGACGGCTAAATGAACAGAAAGCTAACTTTACAATCACCGGCTTCACACATAATGAATATGGATAGTCATCCCCAGAGCTTGTTTCTCAGGCTTATCTCTGAATTGACAGGTCTTCCCCTCCTCAGGTCATCTCCAAGCCAGGAGCAAGGGCATCCTCACAGGCCAGGGGTGGCTGGAGGGGCTTCCACCTGCTTTCCATTAGCCCTTGGCTCGCTTTCCCAGACTGTTCTCCCAGAGTTATCTATTTGGACCCAGGAGAGTTCAGCAAGCTGCTAGAGTCCCACTCCCCAAGCTAGCTCTTGGCCAGGTCTCGGACTCCAGGCTGCCTGCCCTGATGTCTCCCAGAAGCCACATCTTTCCAACCAGACCCTAGGGGAGGGAGGGATGAGAGGATGTGGAGGCACATAGCAGATGACTCTCGGATGAGTAAAAGCAAGGTAAGCACTCTGAGTAGGGGACCCTTGACTAGAATCCAGCCTGACACAAGCTGTATGACTCTGGGTGGGTCACTCAGTCCCTGCCTCGGTGTCCTCAAAAACTGTAAAATGGGGATGATAAGACCTACCTCCCAAGGTCATTGTGAAATGAGGAATTTAAGCACTTAGCATAGTGACTGGCACATAGAAGGTATTAAGCAAACGTCTATTTCTTTCCTCCCTCCCTCTCTTTGTCCCTTCTTTCCGTCCTCTCTCCCTCTGTTCCTTCCTCCTCCTCTTTCTTTTCTTCCTTCCTCCCCTCCCTCTTTCCTAACGTCTTTCTGCAATGGCGGCGTGTAGAGGATCGAACAACACTTTTATCTGTCTTGCTTCTGGACAAGGCGATGGAGAAGGGTGTCCTGAGCCGCGAGTTCAAAAGATCTGGGTTCAGCAGGCCTAACAGCTTCAGCTCTTAGCACCAGCCGGCAGTCACCTCTTCCTACCACCCGCCACATCCCCAGGCAGGAGACAGCTTCAGTTCTTCTGTCTCCCAGAAACATGCTGCCCCTAAAGCTGGAAGCTCTGGGCGATAACTCTGACACCATAACCTAGTCATGGTTCTTCTTCCACCAAGGACTCCCCAGGGCTGTGCCTTCGGGAAATGCACACTCCTGGATCTCCCATGAGGGAAGGCTTGTTGGAGTAGGCTTAGGGATCTGGGAAACGGAGAGAAAGTGGGAAAAGAGGCCCCATCCCCCAACCCCACCCTCTTGGAAACCAGAGGTAGGAATGAGTCACATTTCCCAGCTTACAGCCACACACTTTCAATTCCCAAGTCCTCCCTTCTCCTCTCTCCTTTGTCTATTAGGCTTCTGAATCTCAGCCTCAGGGGAATGAAATCTCGGGAACCATTTGAAGTTACAGGTCAAGGCTTAGACCTAGAATAGAAACTGCTTCTTGTTAGAGACATTTAATCCCCTCTCCTCATTCCCAACCATTTACACATCAACCTGAATTACGGTCCTGAAGGCTAGACCTTCTGCAGTCCCCAGCCCACCCTGGGGGCCACAGGGACTGAAGTTGGCAAAGGCCTGACACACTGACAGGGAACAAATGCTCTGGATGGACTCCTGGTCCCAGAGGGTGCACCTTCTCCAAAGGGCTGGCTGGTTAGGAGACTGGGCCAGGTTTCCAAGGTCTCCTTGATGTGTTCTAGGGAGGCTTGCACTTCCCCAAGGCCCGCAATGTGTGGTGGGTAACTTATTCAAGCACAGGCTAGCCCTGGGCTAGCTCTTTTGTTAGCTCACCCATCTGTCAAGTCTCGCTCCTTTGTCCCAACGGTCTTCAGCCTGATGAGCTCACATTAGATCAGCCTTGCCTCCTAAGCCATTTACAGAAAGGAGTAATGGCAGGGGCCCACCCCTAGAAAAGCCCAAGAGTTTCTATGCCCTAGTACGACCTTGTGGATCACCAACATCAAGTACCTAGTGCTTACTCTGTACCAAGAACACACCTAGAAAGCTTGGGCTGATGTCTGCAAAGCATAGCTGGCGCAGTATTGCACAGAGGTGGGAGGGGACATCCCAGCTCTAGGCTTTGGGCATGACCTAAATGGTACCTGGCGACACGGTCCACTGGAAAGAACCCAGGGCTGGAAATCTGGAAACCTGGATTTGAGCCCGAGCTCTGCCACTAACTATGGCTTTGGACGAGTCCCTTTCTTTATGGGCCTTAGGTTCCTCATCTGAAATTAGGTGGATGGATTAGATTGTCTTTAAGGTTCCTTAGTATTTTAGGACTCGACTCTATCCATCAGGGAAGATAGAGGGAAAGTGGAGACAGACAGGCTTCAGAAAGCAGGATATAATCAGGCTGGATGAGCTGAGGGACACGGGCACGTGGCAAAGCAAAAAGATCAAGAGGCTACCAGCTGCCCGCAAGTGAAACCCAAGGCCCTCCTTCCCCACCCCGGCAGGGAGCAGCAGAAATTCCATCAGGCAAACCAGCAACATCAATTTCCCTTTTCCTAAGCAAATTTCATTTTTGGGCAAATGGCCACCCAATCACAATGGCTTTATGTTTTATACAGGCCATAACTGCAGAGACCACAAAATTGGCACTAGCTCCCCTCAATAGCTCACAGGAAAGTCAACTCTGCTTCTGAGAGGTGCCGAAGTATCGGATCATCTCTTGGAAGCTTGAGAAGAAAGTGCCCATTTGAGGTCTCACAGATCAGAGTTTAGGGGCACAGCAGGGCATGGGCTTCAGACTGGGGAGATTTCAGAACTTCAGTATGGCTCATGGGCTCTGGATGGGGACAGGGCAAAGTTAGGTCATTGAAAGCAAGCTAGAAGGGGCCTGTGTTTATTGAGAACATGATAGCTGACCCCTGGAAGGCAGGCCGAGGTCCTCCATCTACACGCGCACCACCCTTGCTTTTTCGACGTCCAAGAGGCTTTTAGGGACTGTTGGACTTCACTCGGCTTCTTCCCCAAGTCCCTGAGAGGTCACAAGCTACCTCATCCTGATGAGACAGTCCATCAACGTGGAGAAGAATATCCATGGTATTTCAGGAGCCGTGTAGTTCAATCCATACACCAAAGGCATCCTGCTGCCTTGCCCTCAGAGTACAGGTGTTGTTCAAGAGGAATCTAACCCATGTCACCCCTCCAAGGGAGGATGAAGGGCAGTGTCACAGGAGAACGGATGGGCTGGAAGGACAGGGCAGGGAGGAGGCAGAGATAGAGAGGAGGAGGAGGCCCATGGATAGATCCCTTGGGGCCCTTCTTCTTTATCCCCAATTCTGTCTTGACACTACCTACTATTTCTTACTACAGACCAAGCTTTCTGCTCTCTCTGGAAAAGTGGGTGCTCAGGAGGGCCAGCTTCAAAGACTTAGCCACGGCAGCACCAAGAACCAGGAGGCAAGCTCCCAAATCATCCAGAATGAGCTGACTTGGGCAGGGGGCAGACTTGACACAGGTCTCATGCCCCAAAATTAAACCAATGGTCATTTTTTTTGCTTTTTAATGTAAATAAAATACACAAATACATTTAAAACCCCAGTTACACAACAGAACACACATATATTTTATATATATATATATAGATAGATAGATAGATATATAGATATGTACAGGACATTGCAAATAGAGGGGGAAGACAGTTTCCCTGTCTGAGGGGAAGAATGACTGTCTCCTACCCTGATCCTGTCCAAGGCAGATGTGCTAAGGCAGCAGCAGCCTGGGCCTCTGCAATAGCTGCTTGGAAGGAAGTGAGTAGATGGCTGGAGATAAGTCTGAAACCAAACCGGCTGAGAGCCCCGACAGTGCTTTCCTGGCTGACCCTCTCATCCCTCTTCGAGGCAGACCACCATGCTTAGTGTTTTGGCAGAGCTGGTGGATAACACCTGAAATCTGGAGGATGCCATGGGAAGGAGTCAGAGGGCTCTGCCTATTGGCCTGGGGCTGCTCAGGCTGAC